>BSYO01000018.1:2267859-3467859 GCA_033239525.1 Nepenthes gracilis | reverse complement strand
TTGATATCCTCCAAGCCTTTGTGTTAAACTGAGCTAGGAAGCGCTTCAGACTCTCATTTGGCCCTTGTCAAATGCGGATAAGGTGCCACAACTACTTTTCTTCCCTTCGGTTAGACGCAAACTACAAGTGTAAGTTATCGGCTAGCTTATGGAACGTTCACATCGAATTTGGTTAAAACTGGTAAAACCAGATTTAGGCATCTCCTTTAAGGGTCAATGGAAAGTAGAGATACAAGATCGGATAGTCTAGACCCTGGAATCCCAACAAGGTACAGAAGTGATCCTGATTATCCACAGGGTTAGAACTTCCGTCATAGGGTATCAGTGTCAACATTTTAAACTTATCGGGGAGTTACTGCATCCGAATATCCCTTATGAATGGTGACCTTCCTAGATCGGTTGAGTGTCTGTCTATGCTTCCTTGTAACTACTGCTGTTCAATCTTTCTGATTCTTACCTCCACCTAAATGGTAGATGCAATCCTCTTAACGTTAAGGAAAGCCCTCAATTTCGAATGATTTGGAAAGACGTACTGAAATTGCTGGCTGTGACCCTTCTCGATAGGGTACTGCATGAGGCTTCTTCTCGAGCCAAATGCTTCCCAACATATTGTGAACAACACGGATTCTACTGCTTAGGACTTCACCTCGTGCTTCATGATTTAGTTGACATTCCAATCGAGTTTGGGCCCTGTCACTTGTGGTTTCTTGGGCCTCGAGATTGCCAAACTGTGGAATCACTTCTTTGGTTGACTACCTTTTTTTTTTATTTCTCATTCTAATGCAAAAGTTTGTGAGTTAGAAGATGGAGTCCCTTGTGGTTGTCTCTCCAATCTGTTACAAATGGTTTGGAGGACTTTGGACATGATTCCACTGGAGCTACCAACGTCTCCATATTTATATTTGTGACTGGATAAGTATTTTCATAGTTACCCTTGTCGGGTTGTTGCCATGAAAAATGATGTCCTTAAACGGTATACTGGTCTGAGTCTTGGTATTAGCCATGCTCTCTATTTCCAATTGAGTGGCCTGACTATTGTCGTTTTAATAAACGACGTCAATGATATATTCTAAAAATTTAAATTATTGTACGAATTAGAGAATATGTGAGTCAGTCACATTGATGTTACTCATAATATGCGTGAAGTGACTTATGATTTTGATGTAGTTTTTAATCTCTTTGATAATGATATGACTTAAATTTTTTAACTTTTGACCTTGGTTAATACTAATTAAATATTTATTGAAAAAAAGAAAGAAATGCCGGACTGGAATCATCATCACATAATTATTTATTGTCTTAATTAGTTTTTACAATACAAAATATGTTTTTTATAATAAGCTTTTATATTTATGATATTAAGGAGACAATTTTTATACATTTATGATGACGTATTATCTCATTTATTCATCTAATAATAATAATAAATTCACATAAAAGTAATTAAATAAAAATATCATACAATTAAAAATATCTCCAAAATATTTCTATTTTAACCTATTGATTTTGTTTTCATAAATTTACTAGAATTTTATTTCCATTTTTATATCTATTTGCATGGAACAGCCATATTTTTCTTGGGTAAGCTCTGAAAAAATTTTTGCTTTTTTTTTAAACAAAAAAATTTAACAATCTCATTCATTTTTTGAATTTCAGACAAATTCTATAATAAATATATAATAGTTAAAAGTCTAAATATACAACATAATAAATCAATCTCGAAACTATAAATTTAACTCCAATTTCTACGTGGGTTAGAATTTTTATTTTTTTACCCAATTTTGTTTTCCATTTTTACCAATATATAAAAGCATTTTTATACAATATTAGATAAAATCATATATAATATATTAATTTTTTTCTAATTATCATGAATAACAAAATTTTAATATTTTTAAAATTATTGCCGCAAGCAAACCGCAGATTTCCTTGGTTCATGCCTGCACTGTCGGCCACGCACAGGACCTCTCTCGGCGTTTCTATCCCTCGTGTCTTGCCTTGTCATGTTCCAAATTTCAAAACAGAAACACCTTATTCCATAATTAAATCAAATTAAATTTTTTTTATTTTTAAAGTTCAAATTCAATCGTTTAAAGTTCAAACTCAAAACAGAAATAAAAATTATATTCCTTTATTATTTCAAGTGAAATACATATTTCTCTATTTAGTTATAATTTAATAATAAATAAATATTTTCGTAGAAATATTTATTCCCACCTATATAAAAATAAAATTATCACATTTTATTAGATATTTTTTATTTTCACATATATGAGAATAACTATTCCCATGGCCCTTATTATTATTATTATTATTATTGATGTGTTTTGGATCCAAATTTCGAACAGATTTGAATCAAGTCGTCCATATAAGTCTCGCCCTATCTACTAAGTTTGGATCCTTCATACCACAACTGTAAATAAGAAGTCAGGTGTCGATGAAATATTATTTATTCGAAAATACTCCAACGCTCAAGTCAATAAATAGCCTTCAAAAATAGAATGTGAATGCAATAAGATGCAATATGTATGTGATGAGTGTTTATGGGAGTGGGATTGCTCTCATAAGTAGAGAGGCTTTGGTTACTCGTGAGGAATAAGATTTCTAAGTACTGAATTCGTTGAGAACGTAGTAGTAGTAGAGAGAGAGAAAAAGCGCAGATGTGTACAAGTACTGAAAGTGTGAAAGCTTTATAAGAGAAGGCTTTTGTAAACAAGTGAGAACGTGTCTTATGAGTGAAGACTCCATAGTCTTTTATAGCTGCCATGATAGGCTGCTTTCTTTGTGTAGATTGACTTGATACCCGCGTTCTATTGGGATCGTTGTCTTTTCTGGCGTGTAGCATTAATGGTTGTAATGGTCGTCTGATTGGTTGCTTTCCTTCTACGCTCTGTAACCGTTAGAGTTTCCAGTAGATAGGAAAAGGATTCTCGCACCTTCCTTTAGGGATACGTATTGATTTTGGAAGCAACCGTTACAATGGTGGTTGCTTTCTATGGAAAGCGCGTAATATGGGAAGAAGACCGTTATGGCTTGAAGACGAGCACGTGGGCTAATCTTAGCTTGGGCCGCGTGAGTCCTAGTCCTTCGCCGGTCTTCTGGTCGTGTTTTCGGTCAACAAAAATGTTGATCGTCTTGAGCCCAAGTGGTCCATCATGCTCTTAGGCTTTTATTGGTTGATCAACCTTTCGTCCAGTCAACGACTAGCATTGACCGGACAGGCGTAAATAAGCCGCCGTGGATCTGGGCCTTCCTCCTTCGTGGGCAAGCCCGTTAATGGCATACCCATCAATTATTATTATTATTATTATTATTATTATTATTATTATTATTATTATTCTCACTTTATCCCTCATACTATTCTACAAATCAAATAATAGACTATTAATTTTTACCTTATTCTATTCCAATAACTAAATATAAAAATAATAATTTTTAACTCTATTCTCATCCTATTCTATTTTTTGGGAATAACTATTCTATTCTCACCTTATTCCATTTTAACAACAAAACGTAAAATTCAAAATAAATTTTAATATACGAGTTTACAAATCAAATACCGATAAATAATTCGATTTAAATTAATCAAATAAATTACAAGACTCAAAATGTAACACTATAAGTAGTTCCAAAAATCGACCATAATCTGATTCTAAAATATTTGTAAGGACAAGTATATCACTAATTTCAGAATATTCAAAAATCACAACTAAATGAACTATTGAAAAGAAAATCAAAATCAACTTGGATACTGATATAGCATATAACCACTTCCTAAATTACAATAAAATTTGAACAACCAAAATTAATAATATAAACCATTGTATTTTTTGAATAATAAATAGATCTAAAAATCTGGATCTACCTTTTCAACATAGCAAAACTCTTGGTCTAAATTTGTCTAAGTAATCCAAACCTGCTAATTTGAAGAAAGTTAGAAAAATAAAAGTAACAGTGACGAATTGTTCAATAAGATATATAATTTTTATAATTAAATAAATATATATACATTAAAAATATACTGAATATGATATGATCAAATATTTATAAAACCAATAATATTCTTTTATAAACTTATCATACGATTTTCAACTAATAGTCATTTAATAAACTATAGAATGTCATGTTCCTGCACAAATCTATAATTGCGATGCCAATATATCCAACTATGTAAATATATAAAATATATTTAAATTATACCAAAAACTTATGGATTAAGGGTCAATGATGGCCTCATCAACAAATAGATGAATAATCAAAACTCAAAGTTATATATATTTTCACACAACCAAATGTCATACGTTATAATTTAAAATTTGTAAGTGGGTCATCATACATATAACTCTATAAATGGAGTTGAATATCGTTTTTAATCCACGGATGATAAATTCAAATCTCGATTTTTATATAATATATTAAGACATATTATAATATATTTTTGTCAATCATCTACAATGGTCTATACAAAAGCAAATAGGAAGCGATACTCAAACACAAATATATTCTCTATATTTTTTCAAACCGAAAAAAATATCCTTATCATTAAATTTACGTAGAGTTTTCTTTCTTATTTCTCCAAATATATGTCATACATTAAAATATGTATATGCATAAATTCAATTATGCAAGTTAGAAGTGTGCTAGAACTTTAATATATTTAATTTAAGAACATACCGTAAAATATCATATATAAATTTCAGAAAATCAATAAGAATAATATAGTGTGATTAATTTATTTCAATTATGAAATATGCAATAATATATATCTAAAAATGAAGATCATGTAAGAATATGTAAATATAATTTAAAGACATATATGAGTATTACTGTAGAAAATTAGCTTTTAAATACAATATATATGAATTGAATGTATGTATTTTATAAAAAGTTTATGAAATGAGAATAAAACTATATGCATGCAAAGATAATAACACTTTTATACGAAAATAAAATATACATGAATATTTAAAATAATAAATATATTCAAAAAAATCAGAAAGAATAATAATAAAAGAAAAAGGAGATTGGATACACTTGCCTTAATTTGATTTTATCCAAAAATTATTTGATTTTTCTTTGATTTCTCCAACTTCTTCTTTCTATCTTCTCTTCCTCTCTCAGGAATTAACTCAAAATGACCCAAAATAGACCAAAAAAAGCTTATTTATATGAAACTGGAGCATCATGCGTAGGTTTTGCGCAGATAATGCATAGCGACGCACATGCCCCCACCATACGAGTATCATACGCTAAGGCAATAATCCCTACCGCGCACGAGTGTTCTTAAAGAGCATATCAGTCATTAACAGTCTATTCCAATTATGCATATGTGCCGCTTGAGCACATATCAAGTGTAACCATCTTGCCTAAAATATGCTTATGCGTAGGTTAGGCATTAGATCTAATTCCTCAAAATTTAACTTTTCTCAAATTTTATTGTATAATATTTTTAAATTGATCCAAAAATTATTTTAAGGATATTATAATTTATAAATAAAATATGGGGTGTTACATCCCTCCTTTTTCATCTTTCCTTTCATCGTCCCTCCCTAACCTTGTTTTATAACTGATCAAGCTCTTCAAATCTTTGAAGGATTGTGATCTTTTGGCTTGGGGTGATAATTATGGATTTGCCTTTTAGCTAAAGTAGAAGCCTTGATTTTTAGGAGTAACAAAATTTCTAGCATTGCTCATGATGTTCTAAGGTATGAATCTCCCTTTTCCCTCCCTCCCGTGTTGGGTTCTTCTGGTAGACTATCTCCAAAACCTATGTCGGTTCTGAGAGATAGGAAATGTTGGGCTGATTTTGTCATTGATTCGGTTCCTATGCACCATAACTATCTTTCCTTCTTCTCTGCATGCATCCGTGGAGATTAACAAGTTATTATCCTCCTCACTACTCTGTTTGCTGAGGGTGTGAAGAACTGATAGCCCACCTTTGTTGGGCATATCCTTAGTAGAAGACTAGAGTTCCAAGTAGTTAAATCACTTACGTAGAAGGTTTAGGATAACATGGGTTTGGTTAAAGTTCCATGTGACTCTACTGGCTTTTTCTTCTTTAAATTTTCAAACACTGAGAGTTTGCTAAAGGCTTGTGAAGGGGATGTTAGATATTTAACCGGCTTAATCATACCATTTAAAGACCAAAATATGGAAGGATTACTAACTTCTAACCATTAATTTTATACTCTGTTTTCTTCACTGTATCGTTTCTCCCGGTTTTGAATTTCTAAGCATGGAATCTCTTCGTCGATGGTGTTTTGCAGAGAAGTGTGCTCAGGGATAAAACCGAAATACCCCTATTTATCAGATAATTTCATCAATTATCTATTTGAGAAAGGGTGTTATCGAGCGTTAATGGAGAATTATGGTAAGGAAATAATTGAGCGTTATCAGCAACCTTAATTTGCATTAAATATGGACCATAATCAATTCTTAAGTTTTAGAATTGAATCATTAATGTCCTCCCACTTGGTCTATATTTTACTTGATGTGATAACTAAATCCATCAACCGCCAATCTTAAGAAATAAATATATGAATCATGGTGATAAGTCCTCTAATAATGAGTAATATCATCTATGTATTATAATATATTACATTTCTCAAGACATATCTGTATATATTAACATTACTTTATAAATAAACCTCATGTTTATTCTTTATCCAATAATTGATGATATTCTCAAAATAATCAACTAATGTGTACACAAAAATTTTAAAAAATATCACAAATAAATAAAAATTTTATTAAATATTATTATCCATACAATAAAAATCACAAGATGGAACTTAATGCCATTCTTGTTACAAGATCTTTGAACATCGATGGTGGCATGCCTTTTGTCAAAGGATCAGCGATCATCAATTAAGTACTAATATACTCAATAGTAATTTTTTTTCTTTTAATGCGCTTCTTTATAGTTAAAAATTGAACGTCGATATATTTATTTCAACTGTTACTTTTATTATTTTTAGTCAAGAAATAACAGTTAAATTATCATAATATATCTTCAATGGCTTTGAGATAGAATCCACCACTCTAAACCAAGACATGAAATTTTTTATCCATACACCATACTTTGTAACCTCAAAACAAGCAACGAACTCGACTTCCATAAATGAAGTAGCAATCAAGATTTGTTTTTCACTCCACCAGGATATAACTCCACCAGCAAATATAAATATGTAACCAAATGTTATTTTACGTGAATCAACATATCCAACGAAATCTGAATCGGAGTAACCCAATACTTTTAAATTGTCGATCCGTCTATATATAAGTATATAATCTTTGGTATCTTAGAGATATCTCATTATTTTCTTAGCAATTTTTCAGTGATCTATACCTGGATTACTCTGAAATCTTTCCAACATTCTAACTGTAAATACGATGTTAGGTATTGTACACACCTAAGTATACATCAAACTTTTAATAGCGAAAGCATCTGGAATGCTTTTCATTTGTTCCCGTTTAAAATCATTTTTTGGGTATTGGTTCAAATTGAACCTATCACCCTTCACAATGGGTTTTACACTTGGTGAATAATCTTCCATCCAAAATCTCTGTAAAACTTTATTGATATAGGTCTCCTGAGATAAACCTAGAACACCTCGTAGTCTATCTCGATATATCTTAATGTCAATGATATAAGATATATCGCCCATATCTTTCATTTTAAATTTATCAGAGAGAAATTATTTCACCTCATACAGTAAACCCTTATTATTGGATGCAAGTAAAATATCATCTATATACAAAATAAGGAAACAAATCTTACTTCCAGTGACCTTCTAGTATATACATTGATCTAAAATATTTTCTTCAAAATCAAATAAAGAGATAATATCATCAAATTTTAAATACCATTGACGAGAGGCTTGTTTCAATCCATATATGGACTTCTTGAGTTTGCATACCAATTGCTCACCATCACTAGAGGAGAATCCTTCTTATTGTTTCATATAAACCTCTTCCTCTAGACTACCATTTAAAAATACTATTTTTACATCTATTTATTATAATTTCATATCAAAATGAGCAATCAATGCCAAAATAATACGAAGAGAATCTTTCTTAGAATATGAGAAAAAGTCTCCGTGTAATCAATTCCCTCATTTTGAGTATATCTTTTAATAACGACTCTTACTTTATATCTTTTGATATTACCTAATGAATCTTTCTTTATCTTAAAAACTTATTTACACCCTATGACTTTCGTTCATTTAGGCAACTCAATAAAATTTCAGACTCCATTGCTACTCATGGAATTCATTTCTTCATTCATGGTATTGTACCATAATTGTGATTCATTACAATTCATAATTTGTGAAAATATTTTGGGATTATTTTTGACTCTAATATTATAGTCAGACTCCTGTAAATATACAATATAATTATTAGGGATTATTGATATTCTCAGTCTAGCAGACCTTCCCAATGTTATATCATTAATCTCAATAGGAGTATATTACATAACTATTTCAGATAAATCCTAAATATCATGATCAATTGGAATAGTATCAGTATTTTATGAAATGATATTGATTGATTGTTCAACACCAATTTGATCTTGAAGAATATTGTGTACAACAATCAACCTATTCTATAAAGTGGAAGGTTGAGAATCCAAATGATCATTATCAGAAATTATATTTCTGGATCGCTTACTCCCATTCATTAAGTTATTCTCAAAAAAGTTTACATTTCTTGATTCCATAATCCTAGTGTTGTGAGATGGACAGTAAAATCTGTATCTTTTGACCGTTCAACATAGCCAATAAAATACCTACTAATGGTCTTTAGATTTAATTTCTTCTCATATGGATTATAAACGCTTACTTCAGACGGGCATCCCCATATGCGTATATGTCGCAAACTCGGTTTTCAACCTTTCCATAACTTAAAAGGAGTTTTTACAATAGCTTTCGTTGGAACCCGGTTTAATATATATACTGCCGTTTTAAGAGCTTCATTCCATAAGGATTTTAGAAGATTTGAGTTGCTAAGCATACTCTGCACCATATCCAATAACTTTCGGTTTCTTCTTTCTATTATACTATTTTGGCCCGAAGAACCAGACATAATATATTGGGTAACAATCCCATGTTCTTGAAGATACCTTACAAATGGACCAAGCATTTGTCCATCTTCAGTATATCTACCATAATATTCTCCACCTCTATCTAATCTCATAATTTTAATTTATTTTTTACATTATTTCTCTACTTTTATTTTAAATAATTTAAAAGTATCTAATACTTCATTCTTATTATGGAGCAAATAGAGATACATATATCGTAAAAAATTATTAATAAAAGTGATAAAATATTTTGGACCGTATGAGTCTATATTAGGACTATAAATATCTGTATAAATAATTTCTAACATGTCCAAACTTTTCTTGGCATTTTTTTAGTTTTATTGGTCTATTTTTCTTTTATACAGTCCACACGAGTCTCAAATTAGTAGAATCTAGAGTACTAAGTACTTCATTATTTACTAATCTTGTAATTCTTTAAATAAAGATATAACCTAATCTCCTATGCTATAATATAGATGAATATTCATTTATAACACATCGTTTAATACCAACATTAACATGCATAGTAATGTAAGAGGCATTATTTTATAAATTTAAGTAATAAAGACCATCAGACAATATACCATTCCCAACAATATCAAACTTATAATATAAATTGAAAGATGAGTCTGAAAATGTAATGAAATATCCGAAATGTGTAAGTCTTGATACTGATATCAAATTTTTAGAAAAATTTAGAATATAAAAGGTCTTTTTTAAATTTAAAATAAATCCACTACTTAAAATTAAATTGCATATTCCAATCGCTTCCACATGTGAACGCATCTTGTTTTAGGAGAAGATACTTTATTCACTACCCACTGGCTTCCTTATATTTTACAAGCCCTGTAAGAAATTTAAAATATAGATTATAAAATCAGAATCAATCCACCATATATCATGAGAAATATTAACCATATTAGATTCATAACATACAAAAGATGATTGATTACCTTTCTTCTCAAACTAATTTTGGTAGTTGATACAATCTTTCTTGACGTGTCCCTTTTTTTTCAGAAGAAGTACTTAGATTCTTTCTTGATATCAGATTGAGAATGTATTTTACCTTTTTCCTTCTTTTTGGTTTGAGTTTTAATCTTTTCTTCTTTAACCATAAATGTACTTTTACTTTATTCCATCATAAGCCTTCCTTCCTCTTGAACACACAAGGTCATAAGCTTATTGATTGAGCAATTATCCTTATGTGTATTGTAAGATATTTTGAAGTCCATATTATAGTGAAAGCGTATTTAAAATATAGTATATAAGGAAAGATTCAGACATATCCACCTCCAAATTTTTTAATTGAGCCGTCATATCCCTCATTTGTATAATGTGTTCACGTACACCCTTAACACTGATGAGCCTTAAAGATAAAAATTTCATAATTAGTGTGCTAGCAAGTGCTTTATCTAAAATTTTAAATTATTCATCAACAGCTTTCAGTAAATCCCACACTTTATTATATTATCAACGGAACCACGAATACCAATAGAAAATTTAGTCTTTATAAATATTAAATTAATGTGATTATATCGCTCCCATCATTCATAAAGAATTACATCAATCAGAGTGCTGGTTGCAGTAAGAGCAGGTGGTTCGTCCTCCCTTATAGCATAATCTATATCCATTTACCCTAAATAAAGAAGAATTTTTTCCTTTCATACTTTGTAGTTATCACCTTTCAGTTCAAAAATTTCACATCTAATATTGGAAATATTAACAAATTGTATAATTGTATAAACATAAAAATACATACTTAACAAATAAATACAGAATTATGTTTTACCAATATAAAGCATATATCATGAATTACTTGATATAAAAATTACCTGTGGACTAAATTTTTAATTTAAGTAGATTTATATCAAATTTTATGATAAAACTATCAAATTATATTCTAATTCTTAATCCTTGTGGGCAAATTAAAAAAAATAATTTGACATTTTATCCTAATTAATTAATTTAATATAATAAAATTTTCTATTGGATGAATTTTATTATATTAAAAATAATTAGTCACAATTAATATTCTTATATAATATATGATATTAAAATATAATTTTATTAATTAAGGACGTTGTGACCAATTTCTAATTAATTAATAAAATTATATTAATCATTAGATATTACATGCATATATATATATATAATTATATTTTTAAACATTATATTATAAACTTTATATATAATAATAAATATAATTATATATATATACATATTAACGTATACATATATATATATATATATATATATACGCATATTATTAAATTAATAATACAACAATTTTTATATAACAAGAATTAAAACCCTTTAATATTAACAGACGTGCGCGACAGCCCAGTTGCGTAGCCGGCCTCTGCGCACCCCTGAAGATTAGGGTTCGAATCCTAGCATCCGCGTGCATGCAGTGCGTCCTGAGGGTTTTTCAATATTGCTACAGTAATGGGCTGAGTGACTTGGGCCTCGGCACAGTGATGTGTCACAAAACACAACCGAGCGAACGCAGAGATGCGATGTGGGCCGCGCACGATCAGGCCCAGATTCAGAAATTTTAATAAAAAATTATTGTCGCACTGTAGCAGTACAAAACGACGCCATTTTAGATCATCTTTAACCTCTAGCCGGGTAAGCCCGACCCGATTTCACCTGATTTTTGACCTGATAAAGATTCATCCATTTTTACACCAAAATTGATGAAAAATATATAAAAATGTTGGAAATCAAATTTTTCAATGATTTTCGATATTTGTTTTCATCAAATTATTACAAAAATGAAAACTTTAAAAAAATTCAAAATTCAGGACAAAATGAACAGTGTAAGGCAGAGGCATACATGTCTCTGATACCAAATGTTAGATATTTATCCCGCCTAATCATGCCATTTAAAACCAAAATACGGAAGGATTACTAACCTCCAGCCATTGATTTTATACTCTATTTTCTTCTTTGCATTGTTCCTCCCGGTTTTGAACTTCCAAGCATGAAATCCCTTCATCGATAGTGTTTTGTGGAGAAGTGTGCTCCGGGACAAAACCGAAATACCCCTATTTATCAGATAATTCCATCAATTATCTGAGAAAGGGCGTTACCGAGCGTTAATGGAGAATTATGGTGAGGAAATAATAGAATGTTATCAGTAGCCTTAATTTGTATTAAATATAGACTATAATCAATTCTTCGATTTTAGAATTGAATCGTTAACAAAGGACTCCTGAAATTTCACAGGCACAAGGAAATTGAAGAGAATGAATGGAAATAGGAAGAAAAAGAATGCACAATATTTACTTGAAAAATCCTTATGAATCAAGAAAAAAATCACAAGATACTAAATCTACAAAATATACTATGTATGAGATGAGTGATTATAAACAAGAGGCAAAAACTAGAACAGAACATAGTCTTTTTTTTACTGCACTCTGCTTCTTTTCTTCCTCTCCTCTGTTTTCTTCACACACTTCACTCATTTTCTTCTCACTCTCACTATTACATATGCATACACACACATACATATATATCAAGTCCAGCAGCAGTAAGGAATACCACGCCCTGCTCATTGGTTGGTGCACAGTTCCCAAAAAGCGTGCATATATTTACCCTATTAAGTACATGTGGCGCATGCCTGCAGCAGCAGACAGATCTACTGTTGAAGTTCTAAGGTTACCTAAACAGACAGGTCAATCAACCCCTTTCATAACGTTGCAGGTTTTCTGTATTACCATATTAAGTCGGTCAACTTTGTTGACCGTCTTCCCATTTAGACCGATCAACTCCTTGTTGACTGTTTTCATTGTTGTTTTGAGAACCCTTAGTTAAACCGGTCAACTTAGACCTTCAACCAGTCAATCATATTGACCAGCTGTTGACCGTCCATCCGGTCAACGATGTTGATCGTCTATCCGGTCAACATCGTTGACTGGAATTTCTTCTTATTCTGATTGAGTTCTTCAATCACAAGAACTTTTTCATGGGAGTGATTCCCAACAAACTTTTCCTCACGACCGTGAGGAAGTTAAAATCTGTTAGCCCGGTTGTCTTGCAGCATGCCTCATTCTTCCCTTTCGGTAGAATCTTAGTCATTATGTCTACCCCATTCTCTTCTGTGCTAACCTTATCCAGTGATAGTAGACATTTCTCCAACACATCTCTTACCCAATGATATCGTACATCAATATGTTTTGATCTGGAATGAAGTGAAGAGTTCTTACATAGATGAATGACACTCTAACTATCACAAAGTATCACATATCTTTCCTATTCAATGCTTAACTCTTGAACGAACTCCTTCATCCACAACATCTCCTTGCAGGCCTCTGTCATTGTAATATATTCGGCTTTAGTAGTGAATAGGGTTACGGACTATTGTAACTTGGACTGCCAAGAAACTGCCCCTGCCGTAAATTACACTAAGTAACCCGATGTAGATTTACGTGTGTCAATATCTCCGGCCATATCCACGTCCAAGTAACCCACTAATTGGGGCTTGTCACTTCCAAGACACAGGTACTTCTTGGAAGTTTTCCAAATATATCTCATGATCCACTTCACCGTACACCAGTGCTCCTTTCTCGGATTGGACAGAAATCGGCTGACTGTCCCAACGGTATGAGCTATGTCAAGTCTGGTACACACCAAGGCATACATCAGGCTTCTCACAGCTAATGAGTAGGGAACGCCTTTCATGTATTTCTTCTCGTCATCCGAGGTCGGGCATTGACGAGTGCTCAGCCTGTGTAGTTTGCCAACGGTGTGTTTACGAGCTTTGACTTGTCCATGTTGAATCGTTGGAACACTTTCTCAAGGTAATTCTCTTGAGACAACTACAATTTCCTTACCTTTCGATCACGTAAGATTCTGGCTCCCAGAATCTGCTTAGCCGATCCAAGGTACTTCATAGCTGCTCCTTCAGCTCCTTTATCCGGGCACTATTGCATCCAACGATCAGCATGTCGTCCACGTATAGGAGAAGGACAACAAAGTCATCATCCGAGAACCTCTGTACAAATACGCAGTGATCACGAGTTGTCGCCGGTACCCCTGACTGATCATGACTGACTTGAATTTCTTATATCACTGCCTAGGAGCTTGCTTCAACCCGTACAGACTTTTTCTTAGACAATAAACAAGTTTCTCCTTCCCCTTAACTTTAAACCCTTCCGATTGTTCCATGTAAATTTCCTCCTCAAACTCTCCATAGAGGAATACAGTTCGGACATCTATCTGTTCCACCTCAAGGTCCTGGGTGACGGCCAGACCCAGTACTACCCGTATGGAGGACATTTTTATAATTGGGGCAAAGATCTCATCAAAATCAACCCCCTTTTGTTGACTAAAGCCATTCACTACCAGTCGTGCCTTGTACTTTGGTTTCTTAGTATTCTCGTCCGGCTTCAAACGAAAGACCCATTTGTTCTTGAGGGCCCTCTTCCCCTTAGGAAGTTTAACCAAGTCGAACGTGTGGTTCTTATGAAGAGAACTCATTTCTTCTTTCATGGCTTCTAGCCAATCCTCTTTGCTGTCGTCCTTCATCGCCTCATCATAGTTTTCAAGCTCTTCGGCATCAATAAGCATGACATATTCGTTAGGTGACGGACGGACAGCCTTCTGTTGCGTGAGGATCGTCTAACAGAGACATTCCCGGCCAGTTGAGGAATGACTTTATCCATGGTGTCATCCGGAGCCATAACCTCCTCTTCATCATCCTCAACCATCTCAGGACCATGATCCTCTCCTTCCAATGATGCCGGACGGACAGATTCAATACTTACTTTGTCTGTTTGCTTATTGTCGCACTTGACCTTCCTGCCAATGTCTTCAATCGTCTCATTTTCAATGAAAGTTACGTCCATTGACCGGACGAGCCTTCTAGTAGCTGGATCATAGAACCGATAGCTCAATTCATCTTCCCCGTAGCCCAGAAAAGTGCACTGCGTCGTCTTTGGCTCCAACTTTGTCCTTTCGTCTCTTGGGACATATACGAATGCTTTATACCCAAACACTCGTAAATGATCATATGATGGCTCTTTGCCCGTCCATATCTTCTCCAACACTTCACCCATCAAAGGTTTACTAGGCGACCTGTTTATAATATAGGTCGCCGTCCTGAGTGCTTCTGCCCAGAAAAATGCATAAAGTTTTGTTTCGGAGAGTATGCAACGTACTCTCTCCAAAAGCGTACGATTCATCCGTTCTGTCACTCCATTCAACTGTGGTGTATTTGATGGTGTCTTTTGGCGCCTAATACAATGTGATTGACAGTAGCTATCAAAAGGTCTCAAGTATTCGACGCCGTTGTCACTTCGGACGGCCTTCAACTCCTTTCCCGTCTGACGCTCCATAAGAGTATGGAATTGCTCAAATGTACCAAGAACCTGATCCTTAATCTTCAGTAGGTAGACCCACAGCTTTCTAGAACAGTCATCAATGAAATAAATAAAATATTGGGCTCCACCAAATGATTTTTTTTTAATGGTCCACACACATCTGTGTGAACAAGATCTAAAAGCTCCGCCTTTAGAGAGGACAAGTCTCTATGAAATGAGACTCTCCTCTGTTTTTCAGCCAAATAATGAGGACACATCTTTGGTTCTTCCTCCTTTACTCCGGTGATTAGGCCTTTCCTGGCCAAATAAGACAGCCCACAATCACTCATGTGGCCTAACCTTCTATGCCACAAATCCGTTGTCTCTTTACAGATTGTAGCGTTCACATCTCCGACTACTGCACAAGCTTTCATCACATATAGACTGGAGCCCTTCTTCCCTCTTGCTACAACAAGAAACCATCTAGTTAGCTTCCATTCACCTTCACAGATGGTATTGCAGTACCCTTCATCATCCAGCCGACCTGCTGAGATGACATTTAGTCGAATATCAGAGACATGACGTACATCCTTCAGCATCAGTTTCGTCCCGTTATTTGTGACCAAGACAACATCTCCTCTTCTTACGACCGAAGATATTCCTTCATTTCTCATCCTTATTACTCTAAAATCTACTGGAGTGTAGGATGTGAACAGTCACCTTCTGGACGTGACATATAAAGTGGCACCGGAATCTATTACCGAATCAGACTCCTCGTCCGTCATAGTTGCCACATCTCCTTCACTTGTCAACAAGAGACCGCCTCTTGTGACTATTGAGACGGAGGACTTTTTCTCTACCCGTCCTCTATCACCTTTTTCTTTTTCTATATTTTTTCGCTTCCATTTGAAATAATACTTCTTAATGTGGCCCTTCTTACTACAGTGGTGGCATTCAAGGTTTTGATACCTTGACCTTGACTTGCTGCGGGGTTTCTCTCCTTACTTTTGACCACGACCTCTACTTCTTCCCCTCGATTTAGTCATAAGTACCTCAGACGTCGAGGTCCCTTGTGACCTCCTTGACTCATTTATGAGTAGGAAAGTAATAACCTCATCCAACCTTAGTGTATTCTTTCCAAACAATAAGATTGTGACAATATGATCATAGGAGGCCAGCAGAGAAGCCGGCTGGACCAACGCCTTGTCCTCCTCCTTGATTTTTTCGTCAAGCACGGACATCTGCGTCAATATCCGGTTGAAATTGTCCAAGTGCTTCTCGAAACTTCCACCTTCGAACAACCGTAAGCCATAAAATTACATCTTAATGTGTAGTCTGGTTGTCAAAGATTTGGACTTATACCAACTCTTCAACTTCTCCCAGACCTCCGCCGGGTCAGACAAGCCAAGCACTTCCTGGAGAGTGTTGTCCGCCAAGCACAGTTTGATGTTGCAGTTTACAAGATCTCTTTTGTCTTGCCATTCATCATCGGTCAAGTTTGCAGGCTTCTCATCCTTCTTCTTCAGGGCGTTTGTCGTCCCTTCTCTGGTAAGAACGTTTTTCACCATTTCTTACCAGAGGATGAAGTTACCCTACTCATTGAACTGCTCAACGTTGAACGGCAAATTCTTTGATAATGTTGATGCCATTAGAACAAAGTTCTCAACCTTGCTCTCTAATACCACTTATTGGCCGTAAATGGGGCAGCCAATCGTCACAAGTACAAGGGAATTGAAGAGAAGGAATGGAAATAGGAAAAAAAAGAACACACAATATTTACGTGAAAACCCTTATGAATCAAGGAAAAAATTGTGGGATGCTAAGTCCACAAAATATACTATGTATGAGATGGGTGATTACAAACAAGAGGTGAAAACTAGAATAGAACACACAGTCTTTCTTCACTGCACTCTGCTTCTTTTCTTCCTCTCCTCTGTTTTCTTCACACACTTTACTCTTTTTCTTCTCACTCTCACTATTACATATGCATACACACACATACATATATAATCAAGTCCAGCAGCAGTAAGGAACACCGCGCTCTGCTCTTTGGTTGGTGCACAGTTTCCAAGAAGCGTGCATATATTTACCCTGTTCAGTAGTAGGCGGCGCATACCTGCAACAACAGACAGATCTGTTGTTGAAGTTCCAAGGTTACCTAAACAGGCAGATCAACTAACCCCTTTCATGATGTAGCAAGTCTTCCGTATTACCATATTAAGTCAGTCAACCTTGTTGACCGTCTTCCCATTTAAACCGGTCAACTCCCTGTTGACCGTCTTCATTATTGTTTTGAGAACCCTCAACTAAACCGGTCAACTTAGACCTTAAACCGGTCAACTTAGACCTTCAACCGGTCAACCATAATGACCAGCTGTTAACCGTCCATCCGGTCAACAATGCTGACCGAAACTTTTTCTTGTTCTGATTGAGTTCTTCAATCACAAGAATTTCTTTACGGAAGTGATTCCCAACACTTGTGACACAATGGAATGGAACTTCATCTTTTGCATTGTGAAGACTATGAGATTTCCTGAAGTCTACACTAAATGGATTAGAGCTTGTGTGATGACCTTGTCCTATTCAATTATGATCAATTGGGAGAGTATTATATTCTTGAAAGGGGCACAGGGTCTCCACCAAAGGAATCCTCCGTCTCTCTACTTGTTCACTCAAATTATTGATGTCCTAAATGGTATTATTTTGAGGAGTACGAGGAACGATAAAAAACATCATTTTTATTGGCATTGTAATAAAACTAAAAAATAATACTCCCTTTTGCTAATGTTATTTTATTTTCAACAGCTAGTATTCGGTCAGTTTACTACTCTCCTACCTTCCATCCTCTCTTTTAGGCCTAAAAGTGAACTCATATAATAGCGAGATCTTTATTTACTCTAAAGACCCCATTACCAAAGAGTATCCACTCTATCACAAGAATCTTGTTGGAGATGTTGCCAGCTAGGTATTTGGATTTCCCTCTCATAACCTCTAGGTTTTAGATCACTGATTGTGCGGCCCTTATTGATGAAGTGGCTAAGCAGATTGCTCTGTGGAGGTACAAATATCTATCATTCATAGAGAGGTAGCAGCTTATTCAATCAATCCTCTGTAATTTACTTGCTTACTGAATTCAATTTTTATCATTTCTATAGAGGTTTTGAGAAAGTTGAAAGCCTCGTTTTAGCATTTCCTTTGGTAGGGACTAAGAAAGGTTGCTACTCGACCAAAGTGGGGTGGAGGAATGTTTACAAATCTAAGAATAAAGGTTACCTGTGAGTTAAACATTTGTCATCTTGCAACAAGGTCTTCATCTCTAGACTTAATTGGCGTATTGTCTCTTCCCTCATGCCACCTTTAAGGTTAGAATGGCTTCAAATTTACAGACTTAGACATCGTTGCTTTTGGGAGATTCAATTTCCTCACAATATCCCTTGGAGTATGAGAAAGGTCCACTGGTTAAACCTCTTAGAGTATTGGTCAATTAGCCTTTTAGGAATGATAATTTTCCCAATGATTTTTGTCATTCTAATAGGGTTATCTCAATCATTTATAAAAATACTTAATATTAGTCAAATGAAGTCAATCCCAATTTTATCGAGATTATTTCCTCCATGCCCATCTATGGTCGTCGTTTCAAAATTGGACAAAATCAATAGGTTCCTCTTTCCTGATTGTATTTTTACCTCTCTTACCTGTTTGACTTTCTTATCTACTCAAAAAAAAAAAAGGTGGGTTAGCACTCATTTGCGTGGGTCTTAGGTAAAATTCTGTGTCATTCTTTTATTTTGTAACGCATTGTTAAATAATATTTTTTCACTCACGATCGTATTTTTAGGTATTTTATATGCAACCCTATTTGCATTTTTATAGTCTTTTTTTCATAATCTCACTTCATCTTTTCTTTAAATGCCCTTTTTCGAGAGCTATTATTTTGGTGACCTCTATCTTATTTTAAAATCGAATCAGATCTTAAATTTAAAAAATGTTAAAATAATTTTTAAAATAATTTTTTTTATAGTTTTAAAATATCAAAAAAATTATATCATAA
Organism: Nepenthes gracilis; assembly: GCA_033239525.1. NCBI lineage: Eukaryota > Viridiplantae > Streptophyta > Magnoliopsida > Caryophyllales > Nepenthaceae > Nepenthes > Nepenthes gracilis. Next base: position 3,448,424 of record BSYO01000018.1, on the reverse strand, counting down.
GTGTTTTTTTATATTTGTTTAAAAATTTAAAATCCAAAATATTTAATTATTCGTCCTATAACCTATGTAAGAGATGGAGCCTCTTATCCCAATAGAAATTAAATAAATAATAAAAAAAATTATAAAACTAACCAAAAAATTAGAGTTACAAGAGTTCAATCAATTGGCCTTCGACCTCAATCCTTGTTTCTATAAATTTTGTCATTGTAACATGTCACCATTAGTACTACAATAATTTTGATCTTTAGTGATAAAAAAATTCATCACTATTAATTTTAAATTTGTCACTAAAAGTTTAGTCACGAAATATTAATTTGTCACTAAACGTTCGTCACTAAACCTTTAGTGACGAATTTTTATTTTGTTACTAAAATATTTTTTTAGTGATAAAAAATAACTTATCACTAATAATATTCTATAATAATAAAATAATTTTGTCACTAAAATATATTTTTAGTTTGTCATTAAATAATATATTTAATGATAAATAATTACCACAAAAAGTATATAATTTTAATTATAAGTTATATATTTTAATGAATAAAATTTTAATACAAATATTATATTATGTTGATAAAAAATACATAAATAATATTCATATAATAGAACAAAACTGTCTTACAATAATTTTAAAAAAATATTTATAATACATTCTGATAAATTTATGAATAAATCTATGCAATATTATTCTCATAGCCTTCGAAATCTACCAAATTTATCCATCTGTATTACTTTATTTATTTGAATAACTTAAAAATTTTAAAAAATTACAATATTAGTATAAGTATTTTTTTTATAGTTTAATAAAATATACTTTAATTTGTTTACAATCTGAATTTAAATTTACATGCATGTTTCCTTTGAATGCTAAGATCTTTTGATTTGATCTATTATTTCTCTGGGTATTCTATTATCATGAGTAATGAGATAATCAAACAATTAATGAGCCAATACCAATTAAAAACAAAATTGAGTTAATATAAAATATCATTAGATTTCTGTCAACGGATAACTTAAAATAAAAAAATAAATTCAAACAACCATTAAATAAAACTTAAATAAATACAAAATAAGACAAAACAAAACTATTATAGTTCTAAAAGTAACTTACTGACAAAAACTAAGTTTAAGTTGTTAGCAACAGCCACCTCCATCCAGAGAGTTGTGAGGATAAGAACTTATGCAAATCGGGCACATTTTTAAAACGTGAGGTTTGAACATTCAGCAAGATATAGGACAAGAATATAGCATATCAATGCATTCTTTATAGATTATTGAGTTAAACAATTTACAGATTTAAGTCAAACATGACTTGATATAAAAGTATGGAATGAACTAATAATATTTTATAAATTATTGAGTTATATTAACATCAGTATCACGTTATTCATTTCACCACAGCTAAGTCCCAATATATCATTCACACTGTCATCCCTGTGCACTTCTCAAACAATATAAGCAACGTTTATATAAATAATGAATATTAATCTAGTTTTATCATGATATTAATCGTCTATAATACATACTTATATATATTAAGTGGCATAAATAATGTGCCAAGCAAACATATACTAAAATTGCAAAATATTGTGAACTTGTGAAATCTGTGAACAAATAAAAATAATGAACAAATAAATCCCGACGGCATAAAAAGTCGGTGAGGTCTCTTCAATCTCAACACACAATCGAGTGAAAATATTGTGGAACCAAGAGATATAGGAATAGGAAATTCCAAAATCAAAGTACCGTGAGATAGGAAGTGTCGATTTGGTGAATGATTCGACAATTGTGAACTTGTATAACTGATTTGCTGCGAGAAAATAGAATAATTTGTCGATTGCAAACAAAAACAGCCGATTGAACGCGCGAGATTAAAAAATGTCAAATTCGTTTACATTGTTTTGCTTGAATGGTTTCGGGCTAGAAGAATCACGATAGAGAGGGAGACAGAGAGGCGCTCAAGATGATGAGTGTTCCAATATAGGTTTTTATAAATATTTAATTCATAAATATTTAATAAATAATTTATAAATTATTTATAATTTGTTAAAAGATATAATTTTTTAAAATAATTATTTAATAAATAAGTATTAAAATTTTTAAAAAATTCAAGATTAGGATATATTTTTTTATAATTAGTAACAATGTATTTTTTTCACTCTTATCTTTATTATTAAGTATTAATTATTTTATTTTATATGAATTTATATTTATTTAATTTTAAAATTTTAGTGATAAAATTATATTTTTATCACTAAATTTTATATGTTAATTATTAATAGTGATAAAAATATATTTATTACTAATTTTTTATCACCAAAAATTATTTTTTTTACAGTGATTGAATTGGGTGGATAGTTTAGCATTATTGAAATCCTATCAATCGGTCATTGCTGATAGTTAGCCCTAGAAAGCTATCAGGTGGCTAGCCCCCCCCCTCCATCCATCGAAGTTTGCTACATGGGACCAATCACCACCAACTGTACAATTTAACTTATAATCAAACATAAGAGTACAAATAATATCACTATTCCATCTTATTAAGCAAACTATGCATTAAGTATTTATTTTTTTACATTCAAATTTAGCCAAATTTCTAGTCCTGCATATCTAGCAATTGTGAGTATATCACAACAATCGTGTCACCTTCAATACTTTATACATTTCGCTACTTTTTATAAGACATTTTTATTTTTACTTACAAAACACAAGGCAATCATTATCTTAATAACATACAAGTTTAGAACCGAGCAAAAAAGTTATGGTACTGATCAAGACGCAGTTTTGATCTCTAACTCTTCAAGAAATTGCTTCACTTCAAGCAAGAACTCAGATCGTTGCCTATTCTTTTTATCAGCGGATTGAGAGTGCGTTATGTCAAGAATGCTCATCACATGCTTGAAGTGAACCACGATCTTGATATTGTTGCTGATCTCCTTGATGACTATGTGATTTGAATCTTCAAATTTTTCTCTATGATTGTCACTACTTAGGTATCTATTTAGAAGAAAAGAAAAAATAAAGGTTAGGGAATAAACCTCAAAAAATTAATTATTTACTACATTAATTAATTGCTTATATTACAAAATATATATATTTTGTAATAACTTTTTCTGGTTAGGCATGCATCCTCTACATATTTATGATAAATCCACGTACAATAACAAACTTATATTAAATTGGGTAAAAAACCTATCATCATGTCACCAAAAAAATCTTCAAAAGTATTTCTGATTTTTGCCTATTGATTGATTCTTGTTTTCCTCAAATTTTTTTTAATTTTTATTTTTAAAAAAATAAAAAATAATAACTGTCCTGTTTTATAAGCTTAACCCAAATTCTACAAAGGTCATGCAAAGGTAAAATTCAAACATATAACATAAACAATTAACTTCGTCACAACAAACACAATTATAATATCTTAAGTTGTACTTGTTAAGTGTGTCGATTCAAGCAAGTTAAATTTTTAAAATCATGTTTACCCAATTTTAATTTTCTGTTTTACCAATGTATAAAAATATTTTATATAATGTTAGATAAAAACACATGTAATATATCTATTCTTTACCTAAATCTTATACATAGCAAAAATTTCATGTTTTAGAATTATAGTAGTATGAACAAATTATTATTATTATTATTATTATTGATGGGTCCAATAAACATGGGCTTAATGGGCCTGGCCCCGCAACAAACCTACAATCCAACATAATTCTTTCAAAGTAAATTCTCACATTACTTTTGGAGGAACGGTGTATCTACAAATCTCACTATAAAAGTAAGCAACATCAAGCATTGAAGGACAAGTTGGAGAAGCTCGTATAAGGCTCTATATGATTTGGAGAAGGGTATAGCCGTTGCTAGCCAATCTCCAATGAGAGTAGACTGGCGGTCAGGAGACCCTCGACCCTCCTCTAATCTAGGAGGCCCCTTGGCCACTTCCAATCATTGAGACTTTTAGTCCTCCTCTCGTTTGGAGGTCATCAGCCCTCCGTTGCCAGGAGGCCATCAAGCCCTCCGCCCATCCGGAGAGCAGCGGCCTTCCGCCGCTCAGGGAGCTCTCAACCCTCCTCTGGTCCGGAAACCCTCGGCCCTCTGCCAACATGGGGCTCTCAGTCGTCCTTCCTTCCAGAGGTCCTCGACCCTCCGTCCCAGGAGCTCTCCATCCCGAAGATAGGAGGCCTCCGCCCTGAAGCTAAGAGCTCTCCGTTCCAGGAGCACTCCGTCTTGGAGCCACGAACCCTCCGCCCCGAAGTCAGGAGCTTGCTGTCCAAGAGTCAACCCTCCGCTCAAATAACTAAAATGTTGACCCACCGAGGCAACTTAGTCATGCTCCTCTAAGCCACCCTCTATTGGGCGCATCTCTAAGCCGCCCTTTGTAGGTACACCTCTAAGCCGCTCCTCTGTAGGCACACCTCTAAGCCGCCCTTTCCGGGCACACCTCTAAGTCGACCTTCGCAGGCGCACCTCTAAGTTATCCCTCTATCGGACACACTTCTAAGCCGCCCTCCACAGGCACACCTCTAAGCCGCCCCTCTGTCGGGTGCATTCATGAAGCTCAAGCCTCCCAATACATCTCTCTCACACTCCTCTCATCGCTGCATCTTTTCATTCCCTCCACATTTATCATTAATGTGCATTCCTTCATTTATTGTGGAAGATTTTTGACTTGAGCGTCGGAGTGTCAACGGGAGACAGCCCCCCGTTATCCTCTGACCTCTTATTTGCGGTTTGAATTGTGTAAGTTTCAGGTTATTAGCGATGGAGACCGAATCCGTTCTAAATTGACCCGCAAAGAAAGATTGGAAGGCTCCCTTATTCGTACAATAACTGTGCACCCGAGACGCAACATTGACGCCTTTAGTGGAAAACACGACAACAAGTCTAGCATCTCCCCTCAATCTCTTATGCAAAACAAACACGGTCAATACCCGTGTTCCAGCCAGCACGTCGGCTGAAGATATCACCTTCCATGACGATGACCCCTTGTCGAGTAGCCATACCAATAGATGATTGACGCCAAATGTATAAGTGCCTAGTGCTCAGTAGAGCACCCTCTTCCTGACCATCTGCACCCATCAGAAGATGTAACACTAGGGGCTTCACTGATTAGCTTTCAAGATATCCGAGAAAGTCAGCATCCTCAAAGGATCAATCAACCTGACGACCTCAGGACCGAGGCAGCCCCTAGTACCTATCTCATCAGCCCGATACCTCGGCATTCAAGAGTATCCAAGCGATAGGGCCCACTCCCAAAGAAGTGATCGATCCAATTCCAAGGAGTCTGGCCAAAAAGGCCAAGCCGAGCAGCAAAGCTTCTCTCAAAATTTAAGCTTCGCTTCCGTACTTCGCTCTTCAACTAAATAGAGCATCTTGTAGCCCTACAGAACGTAAAAACTCTATGGCACTCCGTCTCTCATTTGGCCAACCTGTAGCAGTTTTCCAGACTGAGAAGCTCTCTGATGTTCCAGTCGAACTGAGGAGCATTCCAGCATTCCAATCAGATTGAAGAGCATTCCGATTCTCCAGCCAGTCACCTTCATTGCTAGATCTTCTCTGGTTTACTGCAACTCTTTCCCGTTGGATTTTCCTTGACCTGTCGGAACTCTCGCCGCTAGATCTTCTCTGGTCTACTGAAGCTCCTCACCATAGATCTCTCTAACCTGTCAGAACTCTCGCTACTAGATCTTCTCTGACCTGCTGGAGCTCCTCACTGCCAGATCCCTCTAGTCTACAGGAGCTCGCACCGTCAGATCTTCTCTAGCCTGCCGGAGCTTGTCACCGCCAAATCGTTTTGGCCTGTCGGAACTCATCGCCAAATCTTCTCTCGCCTGCTGTAACTTCTCGCCACTAGATCTCTCTGGCCGGCCGAAACTCTTTGCCACCGGATCTTATCTGGCCTGCCGTAGCTCTTTGCCGTCGGATCTTCTCTGGCTTGCCAGAGCTCTCGCCGCCAAATCTTCTCTGGCCTGCCGAAGCTCCTCGCTGTAGATCTCTCTAACCTGCGGGAACTCATTGCCAGATCTGCTCTGGCCTGCCGTAACTCTTCGCTGCCAGATCTTCTCTGGCCTATCGGATCTCTCGCCACCAGATCTTCTCCGACCTGATCTTCACCACGCAGCATCGCTCCAGTGAGTAGGCCGATCCCACTACAACCCGTTGCACGGCAGCAGACCCTGTAAAGGTTATGGAAAAACTCGCAATGAGGGATCAACATGCTCAACCCACCACCCATTACACCGTAGAAAATATTATCCAGCCTAGCGCTACATTGATCTGGGTTAATTGAGATGATATCAGTCGACAATAGGACCCAAACCACTGGCTAACAGGCTACCTAGCGCTACAACAGCACGCTATCCAACCAATTCATGGTAAATGACCGAATCCCACGGAGCATAGGGGCCATAGGCCAAGGCGTCTGCCAAAGCGCCCCAACGACCCTCCGAAGTGGTGCATGCTAGTCGTACACTCAATACAATGAGCCAATTACAAAAGCACCACTCACGTGCCAACGACGATTCCACGCCGAATCCAGGTAAGTCTTGCATACACCATACTACTTACTTGAATCATCTTTCTGTTAATACAATAGAAGTATTATCTGCTCATACGAGTGATTACATCAAATTGTATAAAATCATGCGACCTAAATTGCCCATAAGTCGAACGAATTTTCACCCACTCGTAACTAAACACTAGTTATCTGGGTGGCTCATGAGCAGTCGTAACTAAACCCTGCTCATTCAAGCGGCCCATGAGTTGTCAAATTAAACCTTGGTCATTCAGGCGGCTCATGAGCGGTCGTAACTAAACTCTTGTCATTCAGGCAGCTCATGAGTTGTCGAATTAAACCTTGGTCATTCTGATAGCTCGTAAGCAGTGGAATTAAACCTTAATCATCCAAGCAGCCCATAAGCAGTCAAATTAAACTTTGGTCATCCAAACGGCCCATAAGCGGTCGAATCAAACCTTAATCCCGTCACGAAGCAGCCCATGTGCGGTCGAACTCAAAACCTTAGGGGGCTTTTCAGCATGCGTGCCGCGACCACCTTCAAGATGAGAGAGCACCATCAGTCAACGACGGTCGACGGATTAGGACTAGACGCATGAAAGCTACAACGTCCTTAAATAGGACCGAGCATTGACGGTACATGCGGGTGACGACGGCCTAGGCTAGCAAAAGTCCAGTAACGATAGCTTCAAAGCTTAGTCGGAAACCTTATCTTCTCAGCACCACTACCTCCTCTTAGCAAGGGCAAGTGCAACCAACCATATGTGTTCATCCAAGGCCAGAAGGCTTAGACGGTAACTGTGTCTCTACGGGGCCATAACTGTCTTTCACAGGAACAATCGAAATCCAGCGCAAATCATCACCAGCAGCCCTGATGCTACACGAGAAAGAAAAGAGGCATCCTCGAAGAGGGAGTCAGTGAGATCGGGATCCCCGACTTGGTTGGAGTCACGGTATTGAACCATTTGCTCGACCAGAGAGGTAAAGGATCCGCAATTTCAGCAATTGAGCTTCCTAAGGACTCTTCACTCTCAATCCCATTAGCTAACTCGCCAACAGTAATGCATGACGAGAAGAACCCTTCCAAGGAACGTAATGTACAATCTATTGCCATAACTCGAACGATCAACTATCTTAAGGTAAGTCACCTCCTGACCTCTGAAGTGCATCCTTACAATGGGGAGATCTGATCTCGAGTTTGAGATCTTCCCTCTGCGTGCTCCTGGATCATGCCTGAGACTCGGATGGTTCACAACGGATTCAGTCAACAAAGATTTTCTACTTTGAACTTCTCTCCGGATTCGAGTACTTTGCCAGTCAACGGATCCAGTCAACAAAGATTTTCTGTTCTGAACTGCTCTCCAGATTCAAACAATTAGCCGATCAACGGATTTGATCAACAAAGATTGTTGGCTCAGAACTGCTCTCCAGATTCGAGCACTTCGCCAGTCAACGGATCTGGTCAACAAAGATTTTTGTTTCATACTACTCTTCGGATTCAAGCACTTTGCCGGTCAACAGATCCGATTAACAAAGATTTTCGACTTCGAACTACTCTCTGGATTGAAGCACTTCGTCGATCAACAGATATGGTCAACAAAAATTTTTGGCTCCACACTGCTCGCCGGATTCGAGCACTTCACTGATCAACGGATCCGGTCAATAAAGATTTTTGGCCCTGAACTGCTCTCTGGATTCAAGCAATTTGCCGGTCAACAAAAATTTTTGGCTTCGAACTGCTCTCTAGATTCAAGCACATTGCCGGTCAACAGATCACGTTAACAAAGATATTTGGCTCCACACTGCTCTCCGAAATGAGCACTTGCGGGTCAATGGATCCGATAAATAATGATTTTTGACTCTGAACTGTTCTCCAGATTCGAGCACTTCTCCGGTCAACCATTCCGATCAACAAAGATTTTCAGCTCTAAACTGCTCTTCGGATTCGAGCACTTTGTCGATCAACGGATCCAGTCAACAAAGATTTTCAACTCTGAATTGCAATTTGGATTCGAGCACTTCGCCAATCAAAAGATCCGGTCAAGAAAAAAGTTTCGGCTTCGCACTGCTCTCCAAATTCAAACACTTAGCCCATCAACAATCCGGTCAACCACCATGTCCGTCTCTGCTCTACTCACCGGATCCAAGCGCTCTGGTTAGCGGAAACGGTTAACAAAGATTTTCAGCTTCGCACTGCCCTTCGGATTCGAGCGCTTTGGTTACCATATCCGATCAACCAGCTTTTTTAACTCTGCACTACTCTCTGGATTCGAGCACATTGATCAATAAAATCGGGCAACCATATTTTCGGATCTGTTCCGCTCTTCGGATCAAGTAATGCGATCAACCATCAATCTGGTTCCATCCACTCTTTAGAGTCAAACTTTTCGGTCGATGAATCCAGGTCAGACTTGAGAGAACAATATGACCAGTCTCGTCCTATCATGAATATGCCGGAGGATGAAAATTCGATCCACCGGCATAGGGGGCTTGTGATGGATCCAGTAACCATGGGCCTAATGGACCAGGCCCCGTAATAAGCCTACAATCCAACATAATTCTTTCAAAGTAAAAGTTTCACATTACTTTTAGAAGAACAGTGCATCTACAAATCCTACTATAAAAACAAGTACTCTCAAGTATTGAAGGACAAATTGGATAAACTCTCATAAGGCTCCATATTACTCGAAGAAGGGTATAGCCATTACTAGTCAATCTCCAATTAGAACAGACTGGTGGTCAGGAGACCTCAGCCCTCCTCTGGGTTTGCCTCGATCCCCCGTTGGAAGACGATGAAACCCAAGAACTTCCCAGAGGTTACCCCGAAGACGCACTTGGTTGGGTTTAACTTCATTTGGTGCTAGCGGAGCACTTCAAATGACTCTTCCAGGTCACGTATGTGATCGCCGGTGACCCTACTCTTAACGACCATGTCGTCGACGTAGACCTCCATGTTGCGACCGATTTGTTTTTCGAACAACTTGTTGACCAATCGCTGGTAGGTTGCTCCAGCGTTCTTCAGTCCGAAGGGTATTACTTTGTAACAGTAGGTACGCCCTGGTCCGTCATGAACGAGGTATGCTCCTCGTCCTCCGGACTCATTCGAATCTGATTGTAACCCGAATAGGCGTCCATGAAATTGATCAGTTCATGTCCAGCCATGGAGTCAACTAGTAGGTCGATCCTCGGCAAGGGAAAACTGTCTTTCTGGAAGGCTTTGTTGACGTCGGTGAAATCGACGCACATTCGCCATTTTCCGTTACTTTTTTTAACCAGGACGACGTTTGAGAGCCAGTCTAGGTACTGGACCTCTCTGATAAATCCAGCGTCCAGTAGCTTTTTCACCTCCTCTTGGATGGCGATCAACTTTTCTACGGAGTAGTTCCTTCGTTTCTGTCTGATCGGCTTTCGGTCAGGATCAAGGCCCAACTTGGGGACCATCACCTCAGCTTAAATCTCGGGCATGTCCACGGGAGTCCAAGCAAAAAGGTCCGCGTTTCTTCGTAAAAACGTGATCAATTCATCGCGTAGCTTCCTGGTGAGTGAGCTGCCGATCTGGACACACTTATCCAGTTCCCCCAAGTCCAGTGGGACTAGATCCGTGGCTTCATCAGGCTTCACCTATTGGAGGGTTGCCTCGTCCCGATAGTCAAATTCTCCAACTGTCTGAGTTCTGCCGCTTGGGGCAATCTGGGCCATGTAACAGGTCCGTCCTGTGACCTGGTCTCCCAGAACTTCTCTGACGCCGTAGGGCGTTGGGAATTTTATTTTAAGGTATAGAATTGACGTGGCTGCCCCAAACGCTGTTAGGCACGGCCTTCCTAGTATCGTGTTGTAAACAGAGGGTAGGTCAACTACTATGAAGGTTAGCATGCGACTTGCTGTTTTCGGATAGGTGCCCAGGGTGACTTCCAGTTGGATTGTCCCTTGAACGGGCACCGGTTCATTATCAAGGCCATATAACGGTCCTTCAACGGGTATTAGTTGATTCTTTTTTAGGCCTAATTTAAAGAACGCGTCCAAGTAAAGCAAGTCTTTAGAACTTCCATTATCAATAAAAATTCGTTTCAGCTGGTAGTCTGAAATACCATCTGAAACGAGTGCCGAGATTACAAGAGGGTCAGCATAGGGGGAGATTACATGGTTCGAGTCACAATCATTGAAGCTAATAATGTTGTCTGCTGTGCGCTGCTTCTTCCTCCCAGTCTGCTGCTCCTTGTTGTCCACTGGGCTCCTCGCAGGCCGGGTGGTGACCATGTTAACCACCCCTGCCGCAATCCTATTTCAGGGAGGAGTCTGCTCTTCCCCCTTCATCAGCTGTCCCTGAGTTCTATCCAAGTCCCTTGACGAATCGGGTGAGGTGTCCTCTGCGAATCAGGTCCTCTATTTCCCTCTACAGCGTTTTACAATCTTCGGTTGAGTGGCCAGCAGAGCGATGGAAGTCGCAGTACCTGGACTGATTTTCCGAGTCCTTTTTCAGCGTTTTTGGCCACTTCAAAAAATTTTCTCCGCCGATCTGCATTAGGACATTGGAGCGCGTGTCTGTCAATGGTGTGAAAGTGGTGGGCCCGTTGTCTCTGTGTTCTGAAGGCCCAGTCCGGCGCTATTTCTGGCGGGGATGTTCTCCGCCCATGAACTTTCTTTTCCCATCACCAGGGAACGGCCGAGGCTGATCCACCCATTCAGGACATTTTGCCTCGTTGGCCTCTTCTGCGGCAGCGTAGGCCCTGGTAATGGTTTTCGTCTCGCGGAAGGTCTGAGGATTTTTGTGGGTAATGTGCTTGAAAAAGTCACCAAAAGTAAGTGTTGAGATGAAACTACCCAGTTTCACCTCCTCTGTGATCCTGGGGATTCTTCTGGCCTCAGCCACAAAGTGATCCAGGAAACGCCGTGGGTTCTCTCCCGGTTTCTGCTTTATGCGGGAGAGATACCACGGCTGCTTCTCTTCCCGTTGGCTCGAAGCGTATTGAGCCAGGAAGAGATCTGTGAGTTCACGGAAGCTGCTGACAGTGCCTGAAGGGAGATGATGAAACCAGATTCTGGCATCTCCCTTCAGTGTGAGCAGGAAGCAGCAACACATCGCTGAGTCTTCTAGCCCTTGTAGACTTAGATGGGTGCGAAAGTGATCCAGGTGATCAATCGGATCACTGCCCCCATCATATAAGTCAAGGGTCAACATCTTGAACTTTGATGGCAGTGGACGGTTCAAGATCTCCGCAGTAAAAGGAGATCTGTCCAAGTCGATGGTGCGCTCGTCATTCTGGAACACGTGGTTCCAGATTTGGTCCACTCACGGATCGGCGCGAGTGGTGTTTGTTCTAGATCTGGCAGTCCTAAAGGCTCGCTCCTGGACTGCGTGATGGTCTTCCGCCCTAGAGTATCGCGGATTTTTTCTTTCTGGGCTCTCTGTCGGAGACGTACTCCCGGAGCGTTCCATTGGCCTGTTCTGGCCAAGAATGCGGGAGGACGCCGGAGCCGGATTGTTTTTGGCTTTTGCAGGCCTTTTGGCCGGCTTCTTCTTCCTCTGGCCACCCTTCTTGGTGGCAGGAGCGGGAATGGGAACAAACGGAGCCGCTTGCTACCGTTGTTCGTTCTGGGTGCAGAGTAACTGGAACAGGCGATTGTTGGCCTGCATCTACTCCACCAATTGTTGAAAATAGGGCGGTGAAACTCCTCCTGTGGCCCCGTTGACCAGGACATCAGCGGCATGGTCCTGGTCGGGGTTAGCAACATCTCTAGCGGGGTCGCTAGCCTGTGCTCTCGTGTTCACCATTGTAGAAGCAGAAGGTGACAGAGAGAGTTTGTGCAGATTTTGGTGGTAGGCTTTTCGTAAGCGTTTCCCACAGATGGCGCCAATGATGCGTACCTGGATCCGATTTCGAATAGATTCGGATTCTCTTCGATGGATTGAACCGGCTCCGTTCACTGAATGCGAATCCTGTACACCACTAAAGCAAATAAGAGGTCATTGTTAACGGCGGGATGTAATCCAACCGAAAACACTCCGACGCTCAAGTCAGTAAAACAGTCTTCAAGATTGAAGAAACTGAAATTGAGGGAGAGTCTTGGGAAAGAGTGTTCGACCCAAATGTAAGAGAGACGTGAGGTCTCCTTGGATCTGTGTGGTGGGACGGCAGAGAACGGTTATAGAGACCCATTCGTTGCCGTGGAGTTTGATTGTATCTGAGAGTTTGGCTGCCGTGAGCGAGAGCTTGTTTCTCAGAGCTCTTAGGGTTTCCTTGGTGAATGCAGACGTACCCAGAATGAGGATTCTAGGGTTTATTTTATGGTTGGAGAGAGATCATCCTTCTTTGGAAGGCGTGATCCCTCCTGTCTCCGCCTTGACTGGCTTGCCTTCTGGAGCAGATGCCAGTTGCCAAGGTGGGCGTGATCCTTTCCTTCTGAGGAGGCCGACCGCTTTCCAAACTAACGTCCTTCCTTTTCAGTACATTATCGTTGGGTTACCTTGGCGGGCAAGGAATCGGGAAGATTGACGCTTCCTTCTTTGAAGGACGCCTATCCTTTCTGGTGTAAATTAAGATCGTGGGAGACGCGTGGAAAGCTGTGGTTGGCCGTTTGATCAGTGGTGGGCCTAAACGGAGCAGGCCCATCACTGTAGAAAGGCATCCTTTGGGCCCATTGTGTAGGGCGCAGACGGTCAATGTCTGAGTTGACGTCAGTGTGTCGTCCGTCTTCGTGGAGAACAAAGGAAGAGTGGTTGGCGATCAACGGATGGGCCATGGGCCAGAATGGAATAGGCCCATAATTGTAGCAAAGCCTCTAAAGGCCCAATCGGGTTGGACAAGGGCGGTCAATATTACGTTGACCGTCATCGAGCGAGTTGGCCGCAAAGACGGTCAACGCCAACGCGTGCTTGTCCGAGGTTTTTTAATTTACGGGCGTTTTTACAAGGGTCAAAAATATCGAGTGCCTTCTCGGTTTCAGTTGACCTTCCTTCGTAAAAAGTGCCATTAATTACTGGTGTACCCATCAATTATTATTATTAAATGTAGCAATGAATTAATATAAAAAGAATCAATGTAAAAGAAATTTCTATCTCAATAAATTAATTGTTTTTAAGGAAAAATCATTGACTTACTCCTTTTGAAAATTCATTGTTTTTTTTTTTTTCTTGTTCTTTTCATGTTTCCTTGTTTTACGTAACAAATAAAATTGGGACCATGTTGGTTTCAGACTTATTATATAAATATCTAACTGTCCTTATTTTATATTTTTTAAAAAAATTACAAATATATAATAATTATTATAATTTTAGTTATTTTTTATGACATAAATATTTTAAATTTTTTTCAAACATTATAAAATAAAAAAATAGGGTCACATGATGTCGATAAGGTCGACAGTCTAAATATACAAAAGCTAAGATAATTTATTATCACTAATAAAAAATTTGATTGGAATCGATGGAATGGCTATTATTTTACAAGGATAACAGTCGATGAAGGGGCACTGTATCACGCGTGATAATAAAACAGCTTTATTGTTATGGGGTCACTAAATTCCGAAAAATCCAATCATATTTTTAAGTTTTTATATATTTTTATGTTATTTAAATATCAAAAAATTCATATTATAAAAAAATTATATATATATATTTGAAAATTTTAAAATCTAAATAATTAAATTATTTATCTAATAGTCCAGATAGGCCATGAGGATTCTATCGAGATTGAGGGCGCTTGTCACATATAAGATTAGATGTATAATAAAGAGAAATTATAAAAAGGACTAAATTAAAATACTTACTTTTTGATTTTGTCTTCTAGTTGAGTAATTTTTGACTTCTCTGTGCTCGGATCCAAACAGAGCTCCACAAAATCAGCCGGATCCGGGTCTCCTTTGAGGTTGACAATGGCTTTGGTAGCTAAAAGTGAATTCGGGTACAAGGCTTGATTTTTAGTACCCATTTTCAAGAAGTAGGTTGTTAAGATGCCCATGCATTTGACCTCCATCTATAATATGAAAAACATAAATAAAAAAAAAAAAGTATTGAATTGTGACCATTTTTTTAATAAAATAATTATAGTTCTAAACAAATAAAAATCATATTTTAATAACATAGATATCAAAGTACAATAGTATCTTTGAAAAAATCAAAGACATTCTTTTTAAAAACACAAATATGACCATTGGAGGGTCTTTAATAAGTATTAATAGGTTTTATCTTTTAAAGAAATAGAGAGACTTATATTTTAGATTTAGGTTATTAAATCAAATCTAGGTTATTCATCGGATCTAGCTTATTTATTTTTAATAAATAGTTATAATTTAACTATTTTATAAAAAAATTAAAAAATTAGTTAAAATCAATTAGTAAATTATAACTATTTATTTAAAAATAAATAATTCAAATCTAAAAAATAATCAATTTCATCTCATCCCCTTCAAGAGCCTAAAGTGTCGTAGTGTTATACCTCAATACCATCAATGATGCACAGATCACCGACATCAAATGGATGCTTCACAAAAGAAAAGGTGATTCCCTCAAATAGAGTCTTGCAAGTGTCTCCGAATATGAAAGTTGCCGCTAGGATCGGTGATGCGATAACGACGAGCAATTTTGTCGTCGCGATTTCTGTGAGAAGAAGCCAAAACAAGACGACTGCGGCGATCAGAAATCCGATCATCAGTTTGTTTAAGTATTCCACCACTTTCTTCGCATCAGTTAGGGTATATCCCAATGCCAAACAATGCTTATGAGCCCTTGCCTGCAAAAAACACATGATGTCCCACAAAAGGAAACTATCAGTTGGTGGTTGAAAATTCTTTGCCATTCTACCCGAGCTGCTTATTCATAGAAAAGGCATGGAGTTGTTGAAGATGTAATTTGTTAAGTATTGGCTAAATTCACTTTATATGATCCGATAAGATTGCAATATAAAGCTTCGTCGCTTTTTACTATATGAAAGTTTAGCACGACAATGTAGTCACTTCTTAATGAAATTTTTGTTTTTTGCTACAAGATTGGGTAAATTTCAAGTTGAAAATCGCAAGGGGAATGTGTGATGGCCGTTCAAACGATTTTTTAAGGTATAAATACATTGTTTTATTTTAAAGTTTGTATGAGAGTTATTTATTATCGGCTTTTAAAAATACAAGTAGTGTCCTCTTGTATTCCTTTTTTTTTTTTTTTCTAAATAAGTGGATCCTTTCCTCACTTTTCGTGGACTTTCTCCTTTTGAGATTTCTTCAACTAAATCACGTGTTATGTATTCCAATTATTTAGTAATATATTGTCATTCATCTTCTCAAATTTTAGCATGATTTGTAGCTCAAAATTTACTATTTATATTCTTTCTTTTCTTTAAAACACTGATTACTTATCAAGCCACTTAAAATTTGGGGTTGGATTGGATAGGACTAAACCCAATTGACTGATTTCAAAATCACTTACAGTCACAAGGCAACCATACAACTTTAAATTCGTTTTTCAGCTTTGTGCACACCATTAATTACACTACAGGAGTTAGTCATACCCGAAATCTTTACCAGTTAAATTTCGGACCTAATGACAATGATAAAATAAAGAATTGCTCTATACATTTCCTACATACAATGCAAGAAGTTTCTTAGCATGTAAAGATTAATTGGTCAAATATATTATATTTAGTTGAATTGTCTCATAGGCCATACCATCCATTATTTAGAATATCAGAGCTAATCGAGTTTGGATTTCTTAAATATTCAGCATTGATCATGAGTTTCTCTTGTTAGATCAAAACCTTTATAACTCAAGACGAATTGGCATGAAAGAGAGAGAAAAGGTAGAGAAAAGTGACCATCCACTTCTCAAATGTTGCATATGAGACTTCTTCTGATGTGTGCGTTCCCTGTAGCTCCTCAAATAGAAGATCCACCTCTTTCTCGTCCAACTGAAACGCCTGGAGAAGATTGCCCTTTATAATGTGCCTATTTATCAACATGGCATAATATTTTATCCATTAATTGATTTATTTATAGATCAATATCAAATGTTAGATTAAGTTAACGCATCACCAAGACAGCATGACATTCTGTGTAAAAAAAAAAGAAAATTTAAGTTTCTTACTCTCCATCATGCGGAATAACCTCCTTGCATCTTGCAAGAAGATCAGAGATGTCGTCGTCTTCTCTCGACGATAGCTTTGCAAGGGCTACGAAATATCCAGCCATCTGCTTTATGCCGTAAGTTGTCACGTTCTTTGATAGCATGCGATCACCGATATGAAGTATGTCCTTCGCTCTTCTCTTCTCTTCTTCTTTCTCTTTCTCCTTCCTACCATCCTCCGGAGTATTATTGTTTCCGTCATTCGTCGCCGTCCTCACAATCGTAATATCTTTCTCTCCGGATGCCGTCGCCGATTTCTCTTCACCTGCTTTCTCAACTTCAGCTTCAACTTCAACGTCCCTGTTCTCGCCGGGCTGGAAGATGTCCCAGTACGTGCCGGAGATGAGGGCGAGGAAGTACAGCTGAAACCCTGCCCTCAGGATCCTGTCTCTGAATCTTTTATAGACCGCGTGAGCTTCCCACTTGAGTAAGAGTACGGTCTTGAGAAGCCATAGCAGTGCGGATATGAGAAGCGAGACGAGAGTCCACGACATGAAATCGAAGACATCATTGCTTATGTGCGTCTTCGTCCCTCTGAGACCATGTCTAGAGCGGAAGTAAAACAGCCATGTCGAAAGGACAGAGACTGAGTAGAGAGTGAAGCTGATGCTCCTCCTCAGCCCTCTCAGATAGTAGACGAAGTCGTTTTTGCCGTTATACATCTTCGTGACGGAATACAAGAACACATGGCTGGCTATGCTAATGGCGGAGTAGCCGCAGGTGACGATTACGGCGAGCAGAGTCCACTTCCAGAGCTGTGAACCGAAGACAGTTTTCCTCCTCAAGCTCGGAACGGAGATGTTGACGACGAACCAGACGAGGATGCAGATCAAAACACGGCCGCGGATCACCGATACCAGCTTCGCCAACCGGACGGCGGTTTCCTGGAATTCTTGTACTTTCTGGTAAATGCCCTTTTTCCCCCCCTCCTGAGGGGTGGATTCTTCTGTGACGTCGATTCCAAAGGCGAGATAAGCGCCCAGTGCGTAGAGAAGATATATGGGGACGAGAATGATGAATACTAACGCGGTCAGCACGAAGATGAAAACGTCTTCGCAGGAGCAGCAGCCTTTACTGTCAGGGTTTTCGTCCGGTGGTTGTTCGTAGCCAGCTGAAAGCGAGTCTCCATGTTCGCCGACGAAGAACGGTGAGTCCAAGTTTTCCGAGTTTGGCTGGGGTGGAATCGGAATAGTTAGTTCCTCTCTTTCCTGGTTGTCACCCATAGAAACCCCCTGCACCTGGTGGTTGAAGGCGGAGCGCAACCAACCGCGGCAAGAATAGAGGAAGAGTGGAAATGATAAATGTGAAGCAGGAGAGTTGCCTACCCTATCCGGGTCTGGTTGAGTGATTAATAAGATGCCATTAATGGTGGAAAGTTCATTGTAGTTTCCCCTGGGAGGGTGAGAGGAAAGTCATTTGGCGCTTATGAACATGATTGGAGTGAGATGAGTCATTGACTTCCCTGTTTCATTGACTATAGCCTCCCACTCATATCACATAAATCTAACAATTATAAATTTAAAAAATTATTTTAATTTTAATTTTTTATATTACATTCCACAATTTAATTTATATTCAACAATTTAGATATAATAAAGCACGATTATCATAGCTTATACGATTAAATTTAATTTATCATGTTTTATACTTAAATTTGTATCACAATTCTTGGATGTCATCCAATCAAAAACAATAGAATATCAAAAGAGGTTACACTTAACTCATATATAAAGTAAGCATTATTATATATTTTATTTTATTATTGTCAAAATATATATTAAAATTATTTGATTATTAAAATATATGTGATGGGTACGCCCATAATAGATTGATCCCAGAAAAAATGGCTCAAATCCACACCCAAATCCACGGCGCGGTTAACGTCACAGATGAAAGACTAAATGAGCTCCCCAGTTAACATTTCTGTTAACCAAAAGTATTATAGTTGGCCGGAAGAAAGCAAGCCTAAATTGGGACGGCTGACAAATTCTTTTCCCATTTTGGCATTTTGGAAGATTTTACGGCAACATGACAGATCCTCTCTTCCTACCCACTACAAACCAAAAAGATGATATAGTTGAGTCCTGGGAAAGGGAGAGAAAGGCTAATGTTTTGGTGATGCTTTAGAGACTACAATGCTCTAAAAGCCCATAAAGTCTATAAAAGCCCATAAAGTCTTCACTTCAGGGCATGCTCACTTCTAAGACTACAATGCTCGCTGTTGAGATCATACATGCTCAGTACTTAAACTTTAGAGACTCACTTCTCCTCTAAAAGTTTTCGTAGTACTTTGACAGTTCTTCAAATTCTCATACTTACAGAACTCAGACTCATCCTCTGTCTCTCTACGTTCCATGTGAACACAGAATTGAAAGACCGTACTCCTCACGAGTCAAAAGAACGCTTCTCACGTCTAGAACCAAACACCCATCTCAAGCACTCTTCATCTTCTTTCTACTCTCATTTCCGTTTACCTTCTTAAAAGTCAAAGGTAAATTACTAACTTAAACGTCGGAGTGTTTTCTGTTAGACAATATCACACCGATACCTGACCTTTTATTTGCTATAGTGATGTGTAGGGTCTAAACTCAGTGAACGGAGTCAAATTTAGACGATCAAATCAATCCGAATCTGTTCAAAATTTAGATTCAATGACGCATCAATATGATATATCTTTTAATAATTAATTGATATTATATAATAATTTAAAATATTTTAAGCGGTACAAAATGTAAAAAATATTAAAATGTCAATATAGTTAGTGGTAGACTTAAATTTCCTATGTCTTTGATTTTTCTCAACAAAAAAAGAGATGAAAAAATGGAAATGTCAAATGTAGTATAGTTTTTAGGATTGACAGTTGCAATATAATAAATTTATAATTCACTAACAGAGATTTTACACCCAATTAGCCTAACTTTGCCTAGTTAATATTATTTACAGATAAGATTAAAAATCTAAAATTTGTTATAGAAGTGATTAAAAATGAGGTTAGGTGGTCTATTTCAAAGTTTCAATCACTTAGGATTTTAATTTCCCATGGATTAATATTTATGCCTATTATTTCCATTAGTAAATTTTAAAATCAGGCTGATTCGTATTTTTTTTATTTTTTTTATTCTAAAATAATTATATTTTTATAGAATTTTTATCTAATGAAAAAAAAATAAAAAATATAAATATTTTAAGATATGTATGCATAAATTATTATATTTACCAAATTTAAGGATTAGGGTGAAGTATGAATAGTTTCAAGTTTGATTCAAAATAAAGATTTTGATCATGTAGATTAAAATATTATATATTTTGATCATATTTTATTAACTTATGAGATTGTCACGAATTTGAATCAAATATATCAATTTAAATAAATAATTATAATTTTTAAAATTTAAAATTTTAAATAAATTAAATAAATAACATAAAATTCTAAAATTCGGGTATGACAAACCAAATACACAGGACCCTATAAATTAAAATCTACATAGAACCTTATCGGACAATCATTCGGATCAAATAAATACAACCTACTCTACCATCATCGTAAATGAGATAATAAATTAACCAAAATCATGAATCAGACATAATAAGATACCCAACTGATTTCAAAATATAACCATGAGTCTATATCCGGCCAATTTTTATAATCCGATTATATTAAATATCAATTTAAACCATAATAGAAGCAAAACTCACTAAATCAAACGGATGAATGACAGACCACGACCATACCCTTCAATAAATCCGAATATTCAACTCTGAAAGGGTAAAATAAGAAAACGTGAGTCTAATACTTAGCAAATATCATATCTTAAATAAAAAAAGTCCAACAAATCAGAGAAAATGATCTAATGGATGAAAATTCAATCAAATAATAGAATAAATTCAAATCATTGATAAAATAAATCCAATAAAAATTCAAAATCTAAATTTTAAAATTCAATGGTAGTTTCGTACTCAAATCAAATATCTAAATTCAAAATAAATGTCTAAATTTTAAAAATAAAACTCATCGGGACATATATATATATATATATAAACAAAATAGAGGTGATTCGGATCAATTTTAAAGCCGAAGTCAAATCCGAATCCAAGTCCAAGTCTAAGTCTAAGTCCAAATCCAATATCCGATCAACTTGTGATTTGAGATAGAATCCGATAATCGAATGATATTATAGTGTACGCAGAAGCCGAGCAGTATTGTGACAGATATTCCAAAGGTCCGAATCAAAACATATAATCAAAATCGTTGTATGAGACATACCAAGGCCAAACGAAGGCAAAATCGGCGAATCTCAAATTCAAATCCAAATTCAAATCAAAATCCAACATAAATCAATATAGAAATACAAATTATATACCAAATTTGGGTTATGATTATTCAAAGACTACCTTAAGGAAGGGTTACATATAATCTCGATAACCTTATACCAAAATCTATATACTCTGTACCCATAGATAAGAATGCTCACTATATTTTGCTATTCACAGCTTTGGATATATTCCTCAGACTTGTCAAATATATTAGAACGTTCAAATATATTCTAAGGTCAACCCAAATTGTCCAAATGGGAATGGTCACTACTCCAAACCTTTTCTAACGGTAGAAAGGGATTTCCAAATAAATCTTCCCATCGAAAACTGGTTAGAGTATCCAATATCCAAATCTAAATGTAGTGATTACAATCTGACACATGCATGTGAAAATACACGGCCAATACAAGTTTCGTACACATTTTCGTTATACATACTAATATAAATATATACAGTGACCAATAAATTTTTTAAAATTTTAGAAAAATAGTAAATTTCTAAAATTATAAAATCTATGTCTATAACCCCCAAAATTATCTAATAAACTACACATGTATATCCAGATTAAATAATTCGGGTGTATAAAAATATATACATGTTAGTAAAAATTTTAAATAGTGTTAAAAACATATCAGATATTAAATCAGACCAAAGAGGAGGTTTATAGATACTTATCTTGACCTCATACTTTATAGATCTCAAGAAATGGATATTTCGAGCACCAAATTGCGCGCTCCTTCTCTCATTACACAACTCCTGCGCACAGCTACGGCTCACCACAGCCGTCGCCGATCATCGTCGCGTGACCACCGGCTGCCGTTGACCACCCCTACTTCCTCCGAACACTGCTGCTCCTTCCACTGCCCTGCTTCAACCCGCATAGCACGAGTTCCCTCTCTCTTACTTCGCAGCTTCTGCGCATGGCTATAGCCCACCACAGCCGTCGCCTGTCACTGGCATGCCACCATCGGCCGCCGTCGACCGTCGCTGCTTCTTCTCTGCACCCTACCATTGAGGTTGCTGCTGACAACACCGTCGGTCATTTCGACGGCTTCTCACCATCCATCGTACATTGCCACGAATCACCTCTAGCCATTGACGACCACCATCACGGCCCGACTACGCCGCATGCCGCTGTCACCGGTCATCGATTTCCCCTTTTTCTTCCTTGAGCAGAGCAGCAATGGAGCCCAAGGCGCCCAATTTTTCCTCTCTCTCTCTCTCCTATTCTGCCAATGCCAGACCCGCCACCCAATCCTTATCTTCCTGTTTTCCTTCTCTTTTTTTCGTTTATTATTATTATTATTATTATTATTATTATTATTATTATTATTATTATTATTATTTTTATTTTTTTATTTTTTTATTCTAAAATTTAAATCGGTATTCGGGCGATAGCATGGGTGCACATTGGACGCCGCTCCAATTAATCCAAATATCTTTCAAAATTTTTCAATATTAATTAATTTTTGTCGCATTTAAATTATAAAAAAATTACATTTAAATTTAAATTGATTCGATTAAAAATTTGAGATATTACAGGGATAGACATTTTTATATCTCAGTAAGTAATTAATCAATGTGTGATTGAAACTTAGAGCACGATTAGTATAAACAATCTAACCACAAAAAGTCCCTAAAATAAAAATAGAGACCAAGGACATCGCTTGCCAAACTAAAACGATAAACAAAATATTTATAAGTCCATTTGGATCCTATACATCACAATATTTGACAAAATATTAATGGAAATGAAATTCACTCACCTGCATATCACTGATATTCAAGTTAAAAATTATTCTTAAAAATAAAAAAATAATGAGAGAAACTAAAGATAAAAGAAAAAGAATAGAGAATTAGAGGGTTATACTCCGTAATCTATTGGATCTGTAAGTATTTAGAAGTCAAGAGTTTTGTACTTGCATTTTTCGGATTGTTCCCCTCTCCCCATTTTCAAAGAAGTAAATTAATTTATAACTTTATTACTAGCTTAAAACCTATTCATGAAGAAAAATGATTGCTCATTATTTTGAGCCATTATTATAGTGCCCTTGACTTAGTCACCTGATCCGGTTCGAACCGACTACGTTGAAAATCATATCATAAATAATATCAGAAATATATTATTAAAATAATATAATAAATATAACATAATAAATACTCATAATAAATCTTATTGAGAGAATGTCAACAATATTAATATCTTGAGAATGCAATCCCGATAACATATCTGAACAAAACTATTATCATGGAACTAACTCTAAAGCTTTTCATCAAAAGTTTCTATCTTCAATATTAACAGTATCTCGAAACTCCTCAATAATAGTATGATTTTTTTTAACCTCTCATAAATTATGTACTCTGGAGCTAATAGAGTGTAAAGGCGAGTCAAATATAAAATAAATAAATTAATTAATTAAATAATTGAATATAATATAGTATCTTGGACAATAATATTAACATAAATAATTACGTAATATCAATAATTATCCGAGATTCAACGACCTATTGTATCCATGACTCAAAGGCCATATAATAACAAATCATTATATGTACAAATTGGATTCCATCAAAATTTGAGTACCAACAACGATATAGGTT
The DNA here is from genome assembly GCA_033239525.1 of Nepenthes gracilis. Taxonomy (NCBI): domain Eukaryota; kingdom Viridiplantae; phylum Streptophyta; class Magnoliopsida; order Caryophyllales; family Nepenthaceae; genus Nepenthes; species Nepenthes gracilis. Next base: position 3,424,887 of record BSYO01000018.1, on the reverse strand, counting down.
TTATCGAATTTATTTCAATAGAGGTTTCAACTATATGTGATGTTATAAAAATCTCATTAAATCTTATATATTATTGTGAATCAACATCTACGTGCCTATCTTTAACAGTTAGATAAATTTTATAAATTCTATGTAAATTATATAAAAACGTCATATCGATTAAATGGATTCAGACTAAGGTAATAATTTAATTGGGCCAACTCAAAATTTTAATTTTATAATAATGTTTTATTTTTTTTTTTGGGTAAGAAATTGTCTGTTTTACCCTTGACAAGTACTATTAATATAAGACCAAGACTTATGGAAGTCAACTATATTAGAAAATTAATGAAAGTAGCCTTGTTAGCTGGTGCTTATAGTTGACCAGCAATTTGCTCCATAATTTTCATTAAAGAAAACCTTCCGATTATGTCGTGGTATATTAATTTTTATATAAATTTATTAATATAAACAAACAAATAAATAAATATTATATTAATTAAATGTATTTAAAAAATCTCCTTATGATAATTAATAAGTCTGCACATGTTTTTTGATTGAATATTTTTAAAATGGCATGATATAATTAATATTATTTATATGCTTAGTTATACATTAATTATGTTAATATTTTTATTTTTATTTTAGAGAAATATAATAGAGAGAGTAAGATTTAAAATATAATAGAGCCCATATATATTTTTTAATAGTTTTGATATAATTAGATATTTAATCAGATATATAAATAATAATTTTAATAAAAATTAATTTTTATTAAAAAAATATATTTTTAATAAAATAATATACTTTTGTACGTTGTCCACATATAAAAGTACTAAAATTTTGACATTTTATATTTAATGTCATTGTCTGATTTTTGTTTTGTTTTGTTTTGGATTTTTTTTTTCTTTTGGCGTGGGTGGGTCAATTCTTCCGCAAGTTGGCTGAATTTGAGTGAATAAGACAATTAAGTCTAAATTTCTTGCTAGTGTTATTTATTTAATTCTCGTATTATTAATTGACTTAATTTTAGAAATCAAGATTTTTCTTTATTAAAATTTTCAACAACTTGAGTTCAAATTAGCACCGTAAAATACTAATCTGACTTAATTAATTCCTAATTAATAAATTTACATTAATTTTAACCAGTTTAATGCACAATTTGATACAATTTAGTAAAATATATAGTTAAATAACATTAATTTAATTTCATAACTAAGTATAAAATTAGCTTCAATTAAATATAGTTGACTAAGTCGTTAAAGAGGTGCATTTCGACATACGTAGAGTATATATAAGAAAAAGGAATTTAATCTTTATTATTATAAGATGAAGTTATTATTGGCCAACAATAAAGAATGACGCTATAAAGTTTGTCAAAAAATTTAAAAAATTTCAAATAAAACTCCAGGCTTTGCAGGCTTATAGAATATTAATTTCTAATTTATAATTTTTATAATGATTAATTTACTTACGATAATGAAATTATTGAAATCAAACAAAAATTTTAATAAAAGTTAATTTTTTAACTAGGTCACGTTAGGTTGAGTGACATTTGACCAGTATCTGATGCAGACACATGTGTGTTTTGAGTAGAAAGGATGTGCCTGATGTCACGTCTCTGTCACCAAATTTTTTAATTAATTTCCTTAATTAATTTGAAATTAAATATTTTTTTCTTCATTTGTGAAAAATTATATTATTTATTTTATTGATAAAGTCAAATTTCAAATAGGCAATGGACATGAGCCTGCAAACAAATTTCAACAAGTGATCCAAAGTAAAGAAATCAATCAAATTACAAAGCCTGAAGTGCCACAGCTGAAAGTGGTTCCAAGTAACAATTATATCACGACCATGCAACATTTGTAAAGAGATATATCCATACAAATATTAGAGTCAATAATATTATAATCCGGACATATCGTTTGGAAATATTGAAATCAAACAAACTATTGTTAAATATAGCCATAATTCAATTATTATAGCACCATAAATTATACCAACATAGCATTCTAATTTCACTATTTTTGGACATGATATGACAGTAAAATTTTAGATTCTTAAATCTATTTTCCTCAATCAACTATTTCATTAATGCCTCTACCTGCAAGTATACCTAAACCCTTTAATTTAAAAGGTTAGTCAAACTCAATATAAGAGTAAATTAATTACTCAATAAATTTTATAATCAAATATATAATTTACATAAAAATATATTTGAAGGAATATGATAAAACTTCAAATGTAAAGTTATGTTATTTTCATAACATTCATGTATAAATTTTAGTCTGACAATCCAGTTCTCTTTCTCTAAATAATACACTATAAAAACATACTGAGGTCATGCTAATCATTGTGGATCAAAGATTAATAGGGTATCGTTAATGAAGAACAAATAATTGAAACTCGAGTTGCATATATTTCTTTACAATTGAAAGTCTTACACTACTATTTAGAACCTTTAGGTGGACTGTCATATATATAATATTATATTTGGTACCAAACACCGTTTTCAACCTGCAGAATATAAGTTAAAATCTTGCTAGTGTTATAATATATTAATAAATATCATAATATATTAATTGATTTTAATTTTATAAACGAATAAAAAATTCTTCCCAGATATAAATAATTTTTTATATTTTCTTGTATTGAAAAAAATATCATTATTTTTTCATAAATTGTAAAGTTTTCTTATTAATTTTTAAACACTTGTCATACAATGTATCAAACTTTTGTAGGAACTTGACCGTGTAATTTTAAAATATGCAAACCTTATACTATGAAAATTTTAAACCTACAAAAAGGTTCACAACCATAAATGTAGAATAAATCAATAATATTATTGATTCTAATATTTTATTTTATTTGTTAAATAGTAGGGATAATCTAAAGAAATTTAAAGGCATGCTATACTTAGGGATTCAAAATTTGTTGGAATATTATATAAAAAAATCAAAGCATATAAAAATATTTAAATATGACTTCAAAATATACATAAATTTTAGTACATAAACTAGTTAAAGAGGTGCATTTCGACATACGTAGAGTATATATAAGAAAAGGAATTTAATCTTTATTATTATAAGATGAAGTTATTATTGGCCAACAATAAAGAATGACGCTATAAAGTTTGTCAAAAATTTAATAAATTTCAAATAAAACTCCAGGCTTTGCAGGCTTATAGAATATTAATTTCTAATTTATAATTTTTATAATGATTAATTTACTTTTACGATAATGAAATTATTGAAATCAAACAAAAATTTTAATAAAAGTTAATTTTTAACTAGGTCACGTTAGGTTGAGTGACATTTGACCAGTATCGATGCAGACACACATGTGTTTTGAGTAGAAAGGATGTGCCTGATGTCACGTATCTGTCACCAAATCTTTTAAATAATTTCCTTAATTAATTTGAAATTAAATATTTTTTTCTTCATTTGTGAAAAATTATATTATTTATTTTATCGATAAAGTCAAATTTCAAATAGGCAATGGACATGAGCCTGCAAACAAATTTCAACAAGTGATCCAAAGTAAAGAAATCAATCAAACTACAAAGCCTGAAGTGTCACAGCTGAAAGTAGTTCCAAGTAATAATTATATCACGACCATGCAACATTTGTAAAGAGATATATCCATACAAATATTAGAGTCAATAATATTATAATCCAGACATATCGTTTGGAAATATTGAAATCAAACAAACTATTGTTAAATATAGCCATAATTTAATTATTATAGCACCATAAATTATACCAACATAGCATTCTAATTTCACTATTTTTGGACATGATATGACACTAAAATTTTAGATTCTTAAATCTATTTTCCTCAATCAACTATTTCATTAATGCCTCTACTTGCAAGTATACCTAAACCCTTTAATTTAAAAGGTTAGTCAAACTCAATATAAGAGTAAATTAATTACTCAATAAATTTTATAATCAAATATATAATTTACATAAAAATATATTTGAAGGAATATGATAAAACTTCAAATGTAAAGTTATGTTATTTTTATAACATTCATGTATAAATTTTAGTCTGACAATCCAGTTCTCTTTCTCTAAATAATGCACTATAAAAACATACTGAGGTCATGCTAATCATTGTGGATCAAGGATTAGTAGGGTATCGTTAACAGAAGAACAAATAATTGAAACTCGAGTTGTATATATTTCTTTAAAATCGAAAGTCTACACTACTATTTGGCCCAGTAGGATGGGTATTTGTCATATATATAATATTATATTTGGTACCAAACACCGTTTTCAACCTGCAGAATATAAGTTAAAATCTTGGTTATCACTATAATATATTAATAAATATCATAATATATCACCGTCAATTTTTATAATGATCTGTATAGAAAGCGAATGAAAAATTCTTCCCAGATATAAATAATCTTTTATATTTTTTATATTGAAAAAAATATCATTATCTTTTTATAAATTATAAAGTTTTCTTCATAATTTTTAAATACTTGTCATATAATGTATCAAACTTTTGTAGGAACTTGACCGTGTAATTTTTAAAATATGCAAACCTTATATTATGAAAATTTTAAACCTACAAAAAGGTTCACAACCATAAATGTAGAATAAATCAATAATATTATGTGATTCTAATATTTTATTTTATTTGTTAAGCGAGTAGGGGATAATCTAAAGAAATTTAAAGGCATGCTATACTTAGGGATTCAAAATTTGTTGGAATATTATATAAAAAAATCAAAGCATATAAAAATATTTAAATATGACTTCAAAATATACATGAATTTTAGTACATAAACTAGTTTAAGAAATACAATGTATATAAATTAAGAGTATAAACTTCATAAAAATTATAGTGAATAGAAATGAGAAGTCACGTATGTGAAATTTAAACACTTTATATGCAAAATTATAACACGTACGAGTATTTGAGATAAAAAATATCCATAAATATTAAAAAGAATAATAACAAGAGAAAGATGTACTTGGGATGTATATGCCTTATCCTCAAAAAATCCAAAATCTTCCTTAGATTTCCTTAAAATATCTCCCTCTAACATTTCCTCTCTCATTCTATCTCATCTTATCTTCTCTCTCTCGACTCTCTCCAAAATTTAATAAAAATAATTAAAAATTGACTAGATGTAACTTATATAGAAGATTTGCATACATGCGCCTATTTGAAATGCATCAGGCGCTAAGACAGAAATTATACAATCTATGAATTATCCCTCAAACGTGCCTCAAACGCTGACAATCTGTTGAAATTACTCACGAGCGTCTCTCAAGCACGTATTAGGTATGAGCAATCCATTAAAAATTACACTCAAATGCCCCGAGGTGTCCTTTAGACGTGACCTTCTACCCAAAACACGCATGCGGGCGTGTTTGTTGCCGTTTAAGTATCATTCAACCAGACATGACCTAGTCAAAATATTAATTATAATCCAATTCTTTATTTAACCTCAAAATATTTTCTTATCTTAATTTAATTAATTATATTTAAAATTATAAATTAAAACTCATACATTATATTTTGACCCTCCTTATAAAAATTTTATCCTTAAAATTTAACGTATCGCTTCGAAGAAACAAATGTGGATATTTCACTCGGGTCTCACATTCTCTTTCCCACGTGAATTCTTTGTACGAATGATTCCGCTATAAATTATTTATCAATAGAATAACATTTGTTTGAAAGATTTGATCCATTTTTTCTAAAATTTAAATCGACTCCTCAATGTATGTCAAGTCTGCATTAATTATCAATGGTTCATACTTAATAATATATGAGAAGTCGTGAATGTACTTTTGGAGCATTGATACGTGGAAAGCATAGAGGATATCTCTCAAACTCAGAGATAGAGCTAACCTACACACTACATTATTGATCTTCTCCAGAATTTCGAACAATCTAATAAATTTTGGCTTTAATTTATTTTTTAATCCCAAATTAAAAGATATCTTTTGATGAATATATTTTTAAAAATACATGATTTTTTGCATTAAAACTCAACTTTAATATTCTCCGATCAACATAACTCTTCAATTGACTTTGGGTGACCTTCAATAAATTATGGATCAAATGAATCTTTTCAACATGCGCGTTAAGCAAGTTAGTCATTTCAATGTCATATAAGGGGTTGGGGATCAATAGTTAAGGAAGTGATGTCTCTTAAATAATTTCGGTCTCAAGAGTCTCTAATCTCCAATCTCCTCCCAATTAATTTGAGAACAACATTTTCTTTGATACAAAATTTTAAATGGAGTAATACTGATACTTACTTGATAGTTGTTATTTTACACGAATTCAGCTAGTGATAAATAGTTGTCCAAATTATCTTTTATTTTTGAAATTGAAGCCCTGTATAAATTTTCTAAAATTTCGATCGGTCACTTTAATTGTTCATCTATTTGAGTATGATAAGTTATATTGAACTTTAGATCGATTTTTAAATTTTGGTGCAAAAGTTTTTAAAATTTTGAGACAAACTATGGGTCTCAATCTGACACAATTAAAGTTGACATTCTATAAAATCTAACTATCTTATTAATATATAATTTCATCAGTCAGTCTCATTAATACTATTAATGAAATATCCATGATCCTTGAGAATGACAACAAATGATAAACAAATTTAAGAAATGCAAATGAATGTGTTTACTTCGAATTTAAAAGTACATAAGCTAAAATTTTAAATTTATAAATTTACAATCAATCACTGATGGCGATACATCCGCATCTTGGGCTGTCACCACAAAAACTATTTCCGAAATAATTGGCTTCCTTGCCATTTTCCTCAAAGGATGTGGACAATCTTTAACCATATGGCTAGATTAGTCTCAATTGAAACATGCTCCCAAGACCTTGTAGCACAGTCTTCCTCTATTGGACTTTCCACAATGAGGGCATGCTTGAATTGAAACCAATTTGGCTATATGATATAGGACTACCCACATCTGTTTAGGCAAATGGTAAGGAAGCCAAACACTTTGAGAGGAATTTTTGCGTTGACAACCCAATAAGAGGATACATCCCCATCAACGGTTAAAAATAAAATTATAATTTTTGAGACTTTTACTTGTGTATTATTGGATTTGAGTTTAATGTTTCTATTTTTATATCCTAAGTTTGTTTGTCATTTATTATCACCCCCAATGATCATAGACTTTTAATTAGTCATATCAATACCTACAGAATCTTTTTTGGCAACGGATATTATGTACCCTAAGTGCACAATTTGGGACAATGCAATAGAAAATTATTTTTAAGTTTAGCACAAGTTATAATCTCCAAACGGAGATTTTGAAAGATATGTTAAGGGTTTCGATTTTGTAAATGAAAGTCAATTGAGACATTTATTTGCCATTGGTTAAATTCGCATATAATAATAACTACCAAGCAAGTATCAGTTTGTCCCATTTGAAACTTTATACTGAACAAAATATTGTTATTCAATTCATTGGGAGGAGATTAGATATTAAAATCTTTTGGGACCAAAAGTTATCCAAGGGACGTTTGTGAAGATTTGTTTGATCTGCGATCAATTGAAAGTCGCTCAAAATCGATAGAAGAACTATACTAATCAAAGAAGGTTGGAGTTGAGATTTGATGTCGGGGATCATCTATTTTATAAGATATATCCATTTAAGAAAACTTTCAATTTAGGATTAAAGAAAAATTAAAACCCAAACTTATTGGGTTGCTCAAAATTCTAAAAAGATTTATAAAGTGGTGTCTAGGTTCGCTCTACCTTCGAGTTTTGGGAATGTCCACCATATTTTTCACTTATCAATATTTTGAAAATATATTCACAACCCCTCACACATTATTGAGTATGAATTATTGAAGATTAATGAAGAATTGAAAAAAAAAATAAAACCTTTTATTATATAATCCACTAGTTGTTTTCTTTCAAACTACTATAAGGAATTATATAAAATAATATATGGGCATTCTCTTATATTTAGACACATTTAATGATTACACCTGCCTAAGGAATGATAAAAGAAAGCAGTGTTTAACCTCCTCTATAAAGAATAATTTATAGATGACTTCTATACATATCTAAATAATAATATTTTAATCTAAAATTATTAAAAATATGTATAATTTTTTTAAACTTAATTTTTTAATAATTGATCTTCAATTTGGCCCAAAAAGTAATGTGTAATGACAGTTGCCCACTTTTTAAAATAAATAATTAATTAATTCAAATTATAAATACTCCTTACTCCCTATTCTACTATACATTTCATCTCTATTCTCTCTACTCTACTCTTTTGCTCTTCTAGAACAAATAATAGTATGATTCTTTTTTATATAATTATAATAGTTTTACTAATTTTTATTTATAACTTATATATTCGCAATACCATTTATAACTTAATAATTAATTATAAAATATAATTTTTATAGTTTCGATATTAAAGAAATACGAAAAAAATTTAAGCTAACCCTCCCATATTGATGATTTATATGCACATCTTGGTAGTACTTTCAAAATTTTAAAATCACAGCTTGCTATGGATACCAGTACTGCGCAACAATATATAAGTTTGGAGGGAGAAGAAGAGTTATGGGATTGATCAAGCTGTCGTTGTGGTTTTGATCTCTAACTCATCAAAAAATTGCATCACCTCAAGTAAGAATTCAGATCGTTGCTTCTTCTTTTTATCAGCGGATTGAGAGTGAGTCACATCGAGAATGCTTATCATGTGCTTGAAGCGAATCACGATCTTGATACTGTTTTTGATCTCCTCGATAACTATGTGATTTGAATCTTCAAATTTTCCTCTTTAATTGCCACTGCTTAGATATCTGTTTAGAAGAAAAAGAAAAAAAAATTAGGAAAGAGTCCTCATATCATAATTATTTATTGTCTTAATTAGTTTGATTATATTATAAAATATATTTTTTAAAATAAATTTTTCTTGTTGTTGTGTTGGGTATGCATCATTTGGACATTTATGACAGTATAACACCTTATTTATACATCTAAATACTATGATAAAACTATATTAAAATACTTAAAACATATTATTATTATGTCACCGAAAAAATATGTGAAAATATTTCTCATACTAATATAAATATATACCGTGACCAATAAATCTTTTAAAATTTTAGAAAAATAGTAAATTTCTAAAATTATAAAATCCACGTCTAAAATCCTCAAAATTATCCAATAAATTACACATGTATGTCCAGATTAAATAATTCAGGTGTATAAAAATATATGCATATTAGTAAAAATTTTAAACAGTATCAAAAACATATTAGATATTAAATCAGACCAAAGAGGAGATTTATAGATACTTATTTTGACTTCATACTTTGTAGATCTCAAGAAATGGATATTTCGAGCACCAAATTGCGCGCTTCTCCCTGCTTGTGCGTACCCGAGCCTCCTTCTCTCACTGTGCAGCTCCTACGCACAGCCACGACTCACCACAGTTGTCGCCGGTCACCGTCACGCCACCACCGGCCGCCGTTGACCACCCCTGCTTCCTCCGAACACTGCTGCACCATCCACTGCCCTGCTTCAGCCCGCGTAGCACGAGTTCCCTCTCTCTTACTTCGCAGCTTCTGCGCACGGCTACAGCCCGCCACAGCCGTCGCTTGTCACCGGCATGCCACCACCGGCTGCCGTCGACTGTCGCTACTTCTTCTCCGCACCCTACCATTGAGGTCGCAGCCGACAACACCGTCGGTCATTTCGACGGCTTCTCACCATCCACAGTACATGCCACCAATCACCTCTAGCCATTGACGACCACCATCACGGCCCGACTACGCCGCATGCCACCGTCACCGGTCATCGATTTCCCCTTTTTATTCCTTGCGTAGAGCAGCAATGGAGCCCAAGGCGTCCAATTAATCCAAATATCTTTCAAAATTTTTTAATATTAATTAATTTTTGTCACGTTTAAATTATAAAAAAATTATAATTAAATTTAAATTGATTCGAATAAAAATCTGAGATATTATAGGGATAGACATTTTTATATCTCAATAAGTAATTAATCAATGTGTGATTGAAACTTAGAGCATGATTAGTATAAACAACCTAACCACAAAAAGTCCCTAAAATAAAAATATAGAGACCAAGGACATCGCTTGCCAAACTAAAATGATAAACAAAATATTTATAAGTCTATTTGGATCCTATATATTTGACAAAATATTAATGGAAATGAAATTTACTTCCCTGCATATCACCAATATTCAAGTTAAAAATCATTCTTAAAAAATAAAAAATAATGAGAGAAACTAAAGATGAAAGAAAGAGAATAGAGAATTAGAGGGTTATACTCCGTAATCTATTAGATCTGTAAGTATTTAGAAGTCAAGAGTTTTGTACTTACATTTTCGGATTGTTCCCCCTCTCCCCATTTTCAAAGAAGTAAATTAATTTATAACTTTGTTACTAGCTTGTAACCTATTCATGAAGAAAAATGATTGTTCATTATTTTGAACCATTATTATAGTGCCCCTGACTTAGTCACCTGATCCGGTTTGAACCGACTACGTAGAAAACCATATCATAAATAATATCAAAAATATATTATTAAAATAATATAATAAATACTCATAATAAATGTTATTGAGAGAATGTCAACAATATTAATATATTGGGAATGTAATCTCGATAACATATCCAAACAAAACTATTATCATGGAACTAACTCTAAAGCTTTTCATCAAAAGTTTATATCTTCAATATTGACAGTATCTCGAAACTCCTCAATAATAGTATGATTTCTTTTAATCTCTCATAAATTCTCTACTCTAAAGCTAATAGAGTGTAAAGGCGAGTCAAATATAAAATAAATAAATTAATTAATAAAATAATTGAATATAATATAGTATCTCAGACAATAATATTAACATAAATAATTACATAATATTAATAATTATCCGAGATTCAACGACTTATTGTATCCATGACTCAAAGGCCATATAATAAAAAATCATTATATGTACAAATTAGATTCCATCAAAATTCGAGTACCAACAACGATATAAGTTTTATCGAATCTATTTCAATAGAGATTCCAACTATATGTGATGTTGTAAAAATCTCTTTAAATCTTATATATTATTGTGAACCAACATCTACGTGCCTACCTCTAACGGTTAGATAAATTCTATAAATTCTATGTAAATTATATAAAAATGTCATATCGATTACATTTCATGTCACAAGACCATTCAGGTGAAATTGCTTTGAATTTGATCAAAATAATTTGTCTCAATATAAAAATTAAACAAATTTCATAATCATATAATAAAATGGATTCAGACTAAAGTAATAATTTAATTGGGCCAACTCAAAATTTTAATTTTATAATAATGTTTTATTATTATTTTTTTGGATAAGAAATTGTCTGTTTTACCCTTGACAAGTACTATTAATATAAGACCAAGACTTATGAAAGTCAACTATATTAGAAAATTAATGAAAGTAGCCTTATTGGTTGGTGCTTATAGTTGACCAGCAATTTGCTCCATAATTTTCATTAAAGAAAACCTTCCGGTTATGTCATGATCTATTGATTTTTATATAAATTTATTAATATAAATAAACAAATAAATAAATATTATATTAATTAAAAGTATTTAAAAAATCTCCTTATGATAATTAATAAGTCTGCACATGTTTTTTGATTGAATATTTTTAAAATGGCATGATATAATTAATATTATTTATATGCTTAGTTATACATTAATTATATTAAAATTTTTATTTTTATTTTAGAGAAATATAATAGAGAGAGTAAGATTTAAAATATAATAGAGCCCATATATATTTTTTAATAGTTTTGATATAATTACAGATATATAAATAATAATTTTAATTTTATAAAAAAAATAGATTTTTAATAAAATATTGTACTTTTGTACGCTACTCCACATATAAAAGTACTAAACTTTTGATATTTTATGTTTAATGTCATTGTCTGATTTTTGTTTTGTTTTGTTTTGGATTTTTTTTTTTTTCTTTTGGCGTGGGTGGGTCAATTCCTCAGCAAGTTGGCTGAATTTGAGTGAATAAGACAATTAAGTCTAAATTTCTTGCTAGTGTTATTAATTTAATTCTCGTATTATTAATTGACTTAATTTTAGAAATCAAGATTTTTCTTTATTAAAATTTTCAACAACTTGAGTTCAAATTAGCACCGTAAAATACTAATCTGACTTAATTAATTCCTAATTAATAAATTTACATTAATTTTAACCAGTTTAATGCACAATTTGATACAATTTAGTAAAATATATAGTTAAATAACATTAATTTAATTTCATAACTAAGTATAAAATTAGCTTCAATTAAATATAGTTGACTAAGTCATTAAAGGGGTACATTTCGACATATGTAGAGTATATATAAGACAAAGGAATTTAATCTTTATTATTATAAGATGAAATTATTATTGGCCAGCAATGAAAAATGACGCTATAAAGTTTGTCAAAATATTTAATAAATTTCAGATCCATTATAGTGTCTCTAAGCAACAGCACATAAAACTCCAGGCTTTGCAAGCTTATAGAATATTAATTTTTAATTTATAATTTTTATAATGATTAATTAACTTACGATAATGAAATTATTGAAATCAAACAAAAATTTTAATGAAAGTTAATTTTTTAACTAGGCCACGTCAATTTGAGTGACATTTGACCAATATCTGATGCGGACACATGTGTGTTCTGAGTAGAAAAGATGTGCCTGATGTCACGTCTCTATCACCAAATTTTTTAATTAATTTTCTTAATTAATTTGAAATTAAATATTTTTTTTCTTCATTTGTGAAAAATTGTATTATTTATTCTATCAATAAAGTCAAATCTCAAATAGGCAATGGACATAAGCTTGCAAACAAATGTCAACAAGTGATCCAAAGTAAAGAAATCAATCAAACTACAGAGCCTAAAGTGCTACACCTGAAAGTGGTTCCAAGTAACAATTATATCATGTCCGTGCAACATACGTAAAGAGATATATCTATGCAAATATTAGAGTCAATAATATCATAATCCAGACATATCGTTTGGTGATACTGAAATCAAACAAACTATTGTTAAATATAGCCATAATTCAATCATTATAGCACCATAAATTATATCAACATAGCATTCTAATTTCACTATTTTTGGACATGATACGACAACAAAATTTTAGATTTTTAAATCTATTTTTCTTAATCAACTATTTCATTAATGCCTCTACCTGCAAGTATACCTAAACCCTTTAATTCGAAATGTTAGTCAAACTCAATATAAGAGTAAATTAATTACTCAATAAAATTTATAATCAAATATATAATTTACATAAAAATATATTTGAAGGACTATGATAAAACTTCAAATGTAAAGTTATGTTATTTTCATAACATTCATGTTATTTTGATGAATATATTTTTAAAAATACTTGATTTTTTACATTAAAATTCAACTTTAATATTCTCTGATCAACATAGCTCTTCAATTGACTTTGGGTGACCTTCAATAAATTATGGATCAAATGAATCTTTTCAACATGCGCATTAAGCAAGTTAGTCATTTCAATGTCATATAAGGGGTTGGGGATCGATAGTTAAGGAAGTGATGTCTCTTAAATATTTTCGGTCTCAAGAGTCTCTAATCTCCAATCTCCTCCCAATTAATTTGAGAACAACATTTTTTTTGATACAAAATTTTAGATGGAGTAATCTTTTATATTTTTACTTGATATCATTATTATTTTATTATAAAGTTTTCTTCATAGTGATAAATAGTTGTCCAAATTATCTTTTATTTTTGAAATTGAAGCCCTATATAAATTTTCTAAAATTTCGATCGGTCACTTTAATTGTTCATCTATTTGAGTATGATAAGGTTATATTGAACTTTAGATCGATTTTCAAATTTTGGTGCAAAAGTTTTTAAAATTTTGAGACAAGCCATGGGTCTCAATCTAAACACAATTAAAGTTGATATTAGGGATTAAAATCTAATTATCTCATTAATATATATATTTAAATATGACATTAATACTATTAATGAAATATCCATGATCCTTGAGAATGAGAAACAAATGATAAACAAATTTAAGAAATGCAAATGAATGTGTTTATAGAATTTAAAAGTACATAAGCTAAAATTTTAAATTTGTAAATTTATAATCAATCACCGATTTGGATAAAAAATACATAAAAAGAATAATCTTGGGCTGTCACTTGGGAAAACTATTTCCGAAATAATTGGCTTCCTTGCCATTTTCCTCAAAGGATGTGGACAATCTTTAACCATATGGCTCAGATTAGTCTCAATTGAAACATGCTCCTAAGACCTTTAATAAAAGTATTTAAAAATTGGACTTTCCACAATGAGAGCATGCTTGAATTTGAAACCAATTTGGCTATATGATATATCTATGGACTACCCACATCCGTTTAGGCAAATGGTAAGAAAGCCAAACACTTTGAGAGGAATTTTAGCGTTGACAACCCAATAAGAGGATACATCCCCAGATGTGCGGTTAAAAATAAAATTATAATTTTTGAGACTTTTACTTGTGTATTATTGGATTTGAGTTTAATGCTTTTATTTTTATATCCTAAGTTTGTTAACCTCAAAATATTTATTATCACCCCCAATGATCATAGGCTTTTAATTAGTCATATCAATAGCTTATAAAAATTTTTTTGGCAACGGATATTATGTCAAGAAACAAAGTGCATAATTTGGGACAATGCAATAGAAAATTATTTTTAAGTTTAGCACAAGTTATAATCTCCAAACGGAGATTTTGAAAGATATGTTAAGGGTTTCGATTTTGTAAATGAAAGTCAGTTGAGACATTTATTTGGCATTGGTTAAATTCGCATATAATAATAGCTACCAAACAAGTATCAGTATGTCCCATTTGAAACTTTATACGGAACAAAATATTGTTATTCAATTCATTGGGAGGAGATTAGAGATTAAAATCTTTTGGGACCAAAAGTTATCCAAGGAACGTTTGTGAAGATTTGTTTGATCTGCGATCAATTGAAAGTCGTTCAAAATCGATAGAAGAACTATACTAATCAAAGAAGGTTGGAGTTGAGATTTGATGTCGGGGATCATCTATTTTATAAGATATATCCATTTAAGAAAACTTTCAATTTAGGATTAAAGAAAAATTAAAACCCAAACTTATTGGGTTGTTCAAAATTCTAAAAAGATTTATAAAGTGGCATATAGGTTCGCTCTACCTTCGAGTTTTGGGAATGTCCACCATATTTTTCACTTATCAATGTTTTGAAAATATATTCACAACCCCTTACAGATTATTGAGTATAAATTATTGAAGATTAATGAAGAATTGAAGAAAAAAAATAATAAAACCTTTTATTATATAATCCACTAGTTGTTTTCTTTCAAACTACTATAAGGAATTATATAAAATAATATATGGGCATTCTCTTATATTTAGACACATTTAATGATTACACCTGCCTAAGGAATGATAAAAGAAAGCACTATTTAACCTCCTCTATAAAGAATAATTTATAGATGACTTCTATACATATCTAAATAATAATATTTTAATCTAAAATTATTAAAAATATGTATAATTTTTTTAAAAATATGTATAATTTTTTTTAAAAGTTAATTTTTTAATAATTGATCTTCAATTTGGCCCAAAAAGTAATGTGTAATGACAGTTGCCCACTTTTTAAAATAAATTATTAATTAATTCAAATTATAAATACTCCTTACTCCCTATTCTACTATACATTTCATCTCTATTCTCTCTACTCTACTCTTTTGCTCTTCTATAACAAATAATAGTATGATTCTTTTTTATATAATTATAATAGTTTTACTAATTTTTATTTATAACTTATATATTAGCAATGTCATTTATAAGTTAATAATTAATTATAAAATATAATTTTTATAGTTTTGATATTAAAGGAATACCAAAAAAATTTAACCTAACCCTCCCATATTGATGATTTACATACACATCTTGGTAGTACTTTTAAAATTTTAAAATCACAGCTTACTATGGACACCACTACTGTGCAACAATATATAAGTTTGGAGGGAGAAGAAGAATTATGGAATTGATCAAGCTGTTGTTGTGGTTTTGATCTCCAACTCGTCCAAAAATTGCTTCACCTCAAGTAAGAATTCAGATCGTTGTTTTTTTTTTTTTTATCAGCGGATTGAGAGTGAGTCACATCGAGAATGATCATCATGTGCTTAAAGTGAATCACAATCTTGATACTATTTCTGATCTCCTTGATGACTATGTGATTTGAATCTTCAAATTTTTCTTCATGATTGTCACTACTTAGATATCTGTTTAGAAGAAAAAGAAAAAAATGCCAGGAAATAGTCCTCATATCTTAATTATTTATTGCCTTAATTAGTTTGATTATACTATAAAATATATTTTTAAAAATAAATTTTTCTTGTTGTTGTGTTGGGTATGCATCATTTGGACATTTATGACAGTATAACGTCTTATTTATCAATCTAAATACTATAATGAAATTATATTAAAATAGTTAAAACATATTATTATCATGTCACCGGAAAAATATGTGAAAATATTTTTAATTTTTACCTATTGATCAATTGTTCTTTTTCTCAAAATTTTTTAATTTTTAATTTTATTTTTTAAAACAAAAAATTGACGACCGCATGAGCTTGGGCCAAATTATATAAAGATCATATCGAGGTAAAATTCAAATATATAATATAAAGAATTAAACATATAACCACAAGCAGATATAATATACTAAGTCGCACTTATTAATTGCGTTGATAGATGTATGTTAATTTATTTATTCATTTATACCCAATTTTAATTTTCACTCTTTTTCCAATCTATGAAAATATTTTATATAATATTAGATAAAATCATATTTAATATATCTATTTTTTAATCTAAGTATGAAGAAACTTCATGTTTTTAGAATAACAGTAGTATGAAGAAATTATTATTATATTATTATTATTAAACTCGACAGTGAATTAAAATAAAAAGAAATAAAATAAAAGGAATTTCTGTTTCAATAAATTAATTGTTTTTTAAGCAAAATCAACAAATTTGGTGGACTTTTTGAAAATTCAAATCGACCAAACTTTTCCTTTTATGCCCTTTTGCTTTTCTTTTCCTTTTCATGTTTCTTCGTTTCATATAACAAACCAAATGGGGACAACGGGGCCAACCCTGCAGGAGCCTTGCGGTTTCAGCACCATTAAATAAATATATGACGATTCTAATTTTATATTTTTTAAAAAAATTAAAAATTATCATAATAATTATATTTTTTATTATATTTTAATAATATGAATATTTTTGTACTTTAATATTTTTTAAAAAATTAAAAAATAACTTATTTTTGTAATTATTTAACTATAAAATAAAAAAGAGTCAAAGGATGTACATAGGGTTTGGCCATTCAAATAATTATAGAATGACCCGATCTAAATTAAATGAATTGAAGTAGCAGTTATAGGGATCATTGGAAAAGGGGTTTCTTCTGCTCAGGGTATTATAATGGGGAGCACCGGTACTCATTGTGAAGAAGATGACTGAATTGATGGGATTATATATTGATTATTGAGAATTAAATAAGATTAAAATTAAGAATAAGTATTATTTATTAATAATTGGCGATATGATTGACCAATTGTAAGGGTTGTAGGTTTTCTCTAGAATGGATTTGTATTTAGGGTATCACCAATTAAAAATCAAACATGATGACACATCTAAGACATCATTCAAAGTGAGGCACAACAATTATGAATTCCTGATAATGCCTTCTAGAATAACAAATGCACCAATAATATTTATGGACCTTATGAATTAAATATTTTAACCTTATCAGGATTAATTTGTAGTGTTTTTATTGATAATATTTTAATTTATTTAAAAATTTTTAATTAGTATGAAATTTATTTAAAAATCGCTTTGCGGACCGTAACATGAAAGAGGCT
Source organism: Nepenthes gracilis (assembly GCA_033239525.1). Classification (NCBI taxonomy): domain Eukaryota; kingdom Viridiplantae; phylum Streptophyta; class Magnoliopsida; order Caryophyllales; family Nepenthaceae; genus Nepenthes; species Nepenthes gracilis. The sequence continues at coordinate 3,406,920 of BSYO01000018.1, read as the reverse complement.
ATTTGCTAAGTTAAAGAAGTGCACATTTTAGTTAAAAGTGGTTCTAGTTTTTGGATATATAATTTTTAAAGAAAGCATATCAATGTGTTTGAAGAAAGTTGAGGCATTAGATGATTGGGAGCGGCTGACTAATGCTATAAATGTTTAAAATTTTTTTGGTCTGATTAGATATTATAAATTTTTTATAGAAAATTTTTTAAAGATTATGATACCATTGACACATCTAACCCAAAAGTGAAAGGTTATTCTTGGGATGAGGACCGTGAGAAAAGTTTTCAAGACTTAAAGGATAAGCTATCTTTTGCACTAATATTATCAATTTCAGATGGATTGGGAGATTTTATGGTATATTGTGATATTTTAAAGAAATGTTTGGATTGTATTTTAATATAGCAAGGACGAGTGGTTGTGTACGAGTCAAGGCAGCTCAAAATCCATGAACAAAACTATCCAACCCACGATTTAAAATAGGTGACGGTGATATTTTCTTTAAAAATTTAGAGACATTATTTGTATAGAAAGAAATTTATTATCTATTAAAATTAGAATATCCTAAAAAATTTATTCTCGTAGAATGAGTTAAATATGCAGCAATGTCAGTGGATGGATTTGTTGAAGAATTATAATTGTGAAATCCAATATTAATAGAAAAGGATAAATGTGGTTGCTAACGAATTAAGTAAAAAATTTTTCAGAATGATGGCTCACTTGATGATCAAAAAATGGAAGATATTAGATGAGATGAGAAATTATAATATCCGGTTACACTTTTAAAGCGCGAGGATGACTATATCATATTTTTTAATTCAACCGGTGATTAAGGAGAATATCAAAGAATCCCAAATGAATAACCCGTATTTGATGGAGACTGACAAGAATTTGAATAATGAGTTATAGGCAAATCTTTAGTTCCGAGATTAATTTTGTTTGCCCAATATTGAGGATTTGAGGGAAGAGATTTTGAATGAAACCCATAAAACAAAATATGACATTCAACTCGGAGTAAATAAGATATATCATGAAATAAAGAAACTCTTTTGGTGGATAAATATGAGACGGGAGATTAAATCCTATGTAACAAAGTATATAGTGTGCCAACAAGTTAAAATAGAGCATTAGAAATCTCCAAAATTTTTACACCTCTTATCTATTTTTAATTGAAAGTGAGAGCACATCACAATGGATTTTGTTTCGAGTCTAACTAGAATAGCAACCAATCTTGATACAATTTGGGTGATTGTATATAGATTGGCAAAATTAGCATACTTTTTACTTATAAGGATGACATTTTATAGAGATTGTTTGATATGGCTGTACATAAATGAGATTATACGGTTGCACGGTATTCTAATTTCAATTATTTCTTATCATGACTCAAAGTTTGTATCAAAATTTTAGGAAAGCTTGTATAAGGAATTAGGAGCCTATTTAAAATAAAGTATGGCATTTTACCGCCACATAAATAGTCAATTAAAGAAAACCATTTAAATTTTAGAAAATATGTTGAGACTATCTATTTTGGAGGTAAAAGAAAAATAGGAGGTATTAGTCAACTATCGTGATGGGATTCCAATTTCAATGAATGATTGTTTTGCATTTAAAAGGACCTATCGTGCCCCTAAAGACCCCATAAACTCATGATTTAGCAAAGGATTATGAATAACGTTTTCTATAAACCAAGATGAGAGATAAGCGGATGAGTGCCAACTACAACTACTAATACTAATATTCTCACGCACAAACTGCAACTCTCGAACTAGAGGAAGGAAAGCGCTATACCTACCAACTACAGAAGCGAAGATGGGAAATGGGATAGTAGGATTCGGCCCCTGTCAGAGTCAGGGCGAGGGAGAGCCAAGTGGAGTGAATGGGATGACTCCGCCTTCAATAAAGAGGAAGCAAGTAGGGCTGTGAGGTTGGAGCCTTTCCCAAAAAGGTATCCCAATAGTTGTACTAGTCCTACTTATACCAAGTCCTATAGAGAGAAGCATTCAATCCAATCTTTCCCAAGGCCAGGAAGAGAGAGATTCTATCAAGGATGACAAGACCTAAAGGATTCAAACATCTCAAAGGAAGAGATAGAATATCTAATTCAATTAGTAGATCAGATGTAATGTTAGTTCTATAATACTTTATTAAAGGTGCAAATGCGGGAAGGTGCCTAACCTTTACATATGAATCTTCCTCTATCAATTCCTTTTTCATGTCCACATGTTTGCTTTCAAGAATATCCCAATGGGTTGCCCATTCCTCGGAGTAGGAAGAGGACGCCTTGCCCTTTTTGACTTACGACTTTCCTTCCAAATGATCAAATAGTTGCCAACTAGTTCAGTATCCATTTAGCATCTCGCCATTCCTTCTTCCCTTGATTCAGTTGGAGATCTAAGACAAGCCTGTTTGAAAGCTCTTTTATTTACCAATGGAGTTTGAAAACCTTGAGCTGTCTCTCAACAAGTGCTGATTTTAGTCAACAATCCATCTATTGTGAGCTCCCTTTAAGATGATATAGGTATTTTGCGATCTCTCTTTTAGCCATTGGAAACTTCGTTCCATATCGCTCTAGTCCAGCCAGAAATTTTCTTTGCCCAGGGCCTTTTCGGTTCACATATTTGAATGAAAAAAGGCTATTAGAAAGGCGGGAATCTTTCTCCAGGCAATTCAAATGAATGGGACTTATATTACTCCTCTCAAGCCGGGAAAGCTAGTACCTCATACCTCACCTTTTAGAAACCCAGTGAGAAAGCCTGATGAGTATTTGAAACTTGTGAAAGAAAGTACTTTTATCAGAAAGTCAGTTCTAGGAAAGTGCTTCTCCATTCCTATCCTAAGGCCTTCCATTCATAAGTGCTACCAGTCCTATTGCTATCATTCCGCCTAATAAAGCGAGTTTGATCCTAGAGAAAGGGCTAGGGGTTCTATCAATAATACCTACCCTGTGATCAAACCAGTAATGGCAAGGTCAAAAGCAGGGTAAGAGTTAAGCTCGCAAACAAGTGAGAAAGCGGGAGAGTCAATAGAGAATCTCCCTATCGAGCCAGTTGCAGCCTTAGTTTCCTTTGCTGCGGATTGAGTTGCTTACTCGAAAGAATATGATGAGAATTGCTCCCTAAATAAGAAAGTAGAGTAAAAGATAGAATGAATATTATTACACTAAGAATAAAGTATCTGCGTCTTTCTCCCATTTGAACTCTTAGAAGGAGTCCTTCAAGCAATCCAATGAGAGAGCAGGAGTTTGAGGAAGGTCCCCCTTTGCCTTCTCCGGTATTTTCACTTTCTGCCTTTGCTTCTGCCAAGTTTGTGTAGCTGTTGCCTTCTATCGTATTCCATTCCAGCTAGTTACAATTGGAAGCCTAAAGGTTGGAGTTTGAGTTCTCATTAGAGTTTTAAGCTAAGCCCTTTTGTTTGGTCTTGGGGATTGAAATCTAGTTTTAGTGGCAGTTCCAAACTATCTAGTGGAAGTGCTTCCTCTTACCTTCCTTACTATTTGAATTCTAATGGCAGTTGCTATTCTAAGTCAAAAGGGATATGTTCCAGCTAGCAAGTAGATATAGTAGAACTGAGGATAGAGTTAGGGCGAAAGGCAAGTTTCTTAGTAACAAGTGAAGTGAGCAAGCAAGTTGTTGAATATAGGGCAAGCAAGCCAAACGAAAGAGTTAGACTAAAGAGGAATTCCTATCATTTTTACCTTTCCTACACTTGCTAATTTGAGCTAAGAGGTAAGAGTATGGGGTATCAATCATAAGCAAGAAAAGGTCCACCTCAATAGCCATGTTTGAGGCTATATTTGAAGCATTGTTTGGACAGAAATATAGATCTCCTATTAATTTAAAAAAATCGGTGATCAAAAATTTTTGTGTTTCAATATCATTTAGCTCACATTTGGTAAGATCAAAATTATTCGAGATCATTTGATAGTTGCGTAGAACTCTTAGAAGAGTTACGTAGTTTTCTGAGATTCGATTTGAGTTTTGATGGAAACTTGTGAGTGTGAAGATGAAGTTCAAGAAAAATACTCCCAAATGTTTGAGTTTTAAAGTATGTTAATTTTAAGTATGAAATTGTATAAAAAGGGGAGAGTTGTAATATTCAGTTTCTAATTATAAATTTTAATATTATTAATTTTTTGGGCCAATTTAAAAATAACTATACAATAAAATTTTAAATGAAAATAAATTTTTAGGACCAGATTTAATGCTTGAAGGATGTCTGATGCATACTTATACGTGTTTAGGCAAAATGTGCATACCCAATGAGTATTTTGGGGGCCCTTATGTGTGTTTTAAGTAGAATGTGTTGCACCGGAGACATGAATCTACAACACTTTTATATAATTTTAGCAGATTGTTTGCAATTGAGTTGTATCTAATACAGCACTCGGGCGTACTTGAGGGTTTGAATACTGTTTGATGTGCATTTGATTGACATTTTGTGCCAATTCGTTTATAAAAATAGCACATGCACTGTTTCTATCAGTTTTGTAAGAAGTAAGTCGAAAGGAGAGAGAAAAAAAAACGAGAGAGAATGAGAAGAAAGTCAAACTAAAAAGTTAAGTATTTTTAATTCTGATCTTTATATTATTTCAAATTCATTCGTGTTTTATATATATTTTTGTGTTTTACTATACATGTATTCTACCTTTTACTTTTTTATTTTAAATATGTGTATACACATGTAGTTTTTACTAGTTGTTTTAAAAATTTACCAAAAGATTTGAAGAATTATTTATTTATCACTTTAATAAGTGAATATTTTAAAAAATATAATGGCAAATAGAAATATTTGTAAAGAAAAATTGTACCATTTTGCGTTTAGGCATTAAATGCGATACTCCATGCATATCGAACACTATTTTATTATTTATTTTAATATTTATACTTTTTTATATTGTAAAAAGTTTTATATTTGTATTTCTTCGGTGTGAAAGTTTTATAGTTTTTTTATAGAAGGAAAAATTTTAAAATCTTTTATTATAAAGTCTCCAAATTTAATATTTTTTTAAAACCACTGTAAGAAATTTTATGGAATAAAATATTTAGACAAATTTAAGGATTATACCTATCATTTATGAGTGATAAAAAAGTGACATTTAATCTCATTTACATAAAAAAATTTATAGACAGCCTACCTACGACTCTAAATAGTAATAATTTGGTTCATAATTACTGAAAATATATATAATCCTTTCATAAAATTAATCTTTTAATCATTAGTTCTCAAATTTTAGTATATTTTAGATTTTTAAAAATTTGTATCTATATCTGATTTGACATTTTAAAAAGTTTGACTTTTAAAATTTGAAAGTTTTGATGGTTATTGAGATTTATCTAACTTTGATACATTGAATTTTGGACTTTGAAACTTTTTAAATTTTGATATTTGGATATTCAATCCTTTGAATGATTTCATACATTTAAAATATTTGATATTTATATACAGATTATTAATTTGGTATATAAAATTTTATTTGGACATTTGTTAGTTGAATATGTGACACATTTGGATATTTAACCTATGAAGATTTTTGACATATATTGGACTTTCGCACATATTTATTATTTTTATTTCTTCATTCTAATTTATGAACCTATATGTTTATTTATTTAATTATATATATATATTAATATTTGTTAAATTTTTAACTTATAATTTTATTTTATTCTAACTCCTTTTAGATTAAAGGATTAGAGTAACTTGTAAGAAACTTGGGCGATAAAATTTTGAAAGATTTTGTTTATATCCCATTGTACTTGAATTTGTTATTTGTATTTCATACATTTGAGGGGCAATATATATATTAATGATAGTAGTTATATTATTTTAGAAATTTAGTTTTGATTGATTTAGTTTTGTGATTATAGTATTGTATGACTTACGTAGACTTGGTGTCGTGATTATATAGTATTGTGTTGTCATTTTTCTTGTTGTTTGAGTAAGTGATTGTTAGTACTTTGGGGGTCTAACAAACAATTCACATTTATTCTATATCCACTATTATATAATATGTTTATTATTAATTGTTTGTTTATATCGAATTCGACACAGTTTTTGATATTTTGATATGAGCATGTTTCTATTATGGATAAGGAACATGGTATTGTGATTTATTATTATAGTTTATCATCTACTTTTAGTAAGGGGTCGTGACAACCTTGTCATTATCAAAAAATTTATATTATAAAAAATTATATAATTTTTTATAAAATTTAAAATCTAAACAGATAAATATTTTATCTAATAGTATAGATAAGCCATGAGGACTTTATTATCAATGAGTTTCCTTATCTCAAATAAGATTAGACAAGTAATAAAGAAAAATTATAAAAAATATCAAAATTAGTAAACTTACTCTTTGATTTTATCTTCTAGATGAGTAATTTTTGACTTTTCTGTGCTCGGATCCAAACTTAGCTCCCCAAAATCAGCAGGATTCGGGTCTCCTTTGAGGTTGATTATGTCTTTGGTAGCTAAAATCGAATTCAGGTACAAGGCTTGATCTCTGGTACCCATCTTCAAGAAAGAGGTTGTTAATATGCCCATGCATTTGACCTCCATCTATAATATTAAGAACATAAAATTTATTTTATTAAATTATGACCATTTCAAAATAAAATAATTTTTTTTAATTTATTTTATTAAATAATTAATTGAATAAATATAAAATAATTATGATGTTATATAAATAGAAAGCATATTTTAATGATATGGGTATTTTTGTACTTTATTATCTTTAAAAAATTAAATACATTGTTTTTTAAAATATGAATATGACAGTTAGAGGGAGCTATTTTTTAGATCTGAGTTATTTATTTTTTATTAGATAATTATAATTTAATTATTTTTTTAAAAATTAAAAAAAAATTTAATAAAATTAATTATTAAATTATAATTATCTATTTAAAAATAAATAATTTAAATTTAAAAAAACAATCCCTTCCATGCTACCCCTTTCAAGAGCCTGTAGTTTTGCAGTGTCATACCTCGATACTGTCAATGATGCATAAATCACCGACATCGAACGGATGCCTCAGGAAAGCAAAGATGATTCCCTCAAATAGAGTCTTGCAGGTATCTCCGAATATGAAAGTGGCCGCTAAGACCGGCGATGCGATGATGACGAGCAATTTTACAGTAGCAATTTCCGTGAGAAGAAACCAAGACAAGATGACCATGGGGACCAGAAATCCAATCATCAGTTTGTTTAAGCATCCTACCACCTCCTTCGCATCAATTAGGGTATATCCCAATGCCAAACAATGCTTATGAGCCCTCGCCTGCAAACAACACACGATGTCTCGCAAAAGGAAACTGTCAGTTGGTGCCTTGAAATTCTTTGTCATTCTACCTGAGCCGCTATTTCAGAGAAAGGGCGTGATGCTATTAAAGATGTAATTTTTTAAGTTTTATCTGAATTTACATTGCATGATCAAGTTTAGCGTGATGTTTTGCTCTATGAAAACCAGTAAGTACATTTTTCAGTGAAATATTTGCTTGGGCTACAGGGTTGGAAAGATTTCAACTTGCAAACTGCAAGTCGACTGTGTAATAGCCATTCAGATGACTTTTTAGGGCATAAATACATTGTTTTATTTTAAATTTGTTCAAGAGTTATTTATTGTCAAAATTTGAGAACACAAACAGTCTCTTCTTGTATTCGTGGATCTCCTCATTTTTCGTGGGTTTTTTTTTTCTTTTGAGATTTTTTTACCTAAATTTTGTGTTATGTATACCAATTATTTAATATTATTATGTTATTCATCTCCTCAAATTTTAACTTGATTTGTTGCTCAAATTTTACTTTAAAATTTGTATATGAAGCCACTTAAAATACCAATTATTCATTTCCTCAAATCATTTTACTTTATTTTAACATTCTTTCTTTGCTTTAAATTACCAATAATGTATATCAAGCCACTTGAAATTTTTTGATTGAAAAATTTGATTGAATAGTACTCACAGTCAGTTACCATAAATTCATTTTTTAGACCTGACCCAGTTGGCTGAATTCCCATTTTATATTAAAAAAATATAAATTTTTTAAATATTATTTTTAAAAATATTTTTTTATTTTTGCTAGTACTCGAAAATGGAGAGAAGGGACAGTCAGTTATACAACCATAAATTCATTTTCAGGCCTCAGACATACTAATAATCACGCTATAAGATCAGGTTATGCCTGAAATCTATGCCAGTTTAGTTCTGAACCTTATGGCAATGATAAATTAATCAAATATATAATACTTAATAAATTTGTGTTTTACCTGTTATACAAACTCACTATTTCTAATATCAAAGTTAATCAAATTTGGTTATCTTAAACATTCAACATTAATCATGAGGCTCTACTAAAAATATCTACAACTAAAGACAAATTGGCAGGAAAGAGGGAGAGAAGGATGAGAAAAGTGACCATCCACTTTTCAAATGTTGCATAAGAGACTTTTTCTGATGCTTGCTCTCCCTGCAGCTCCGCAAATAGAAGCTCCACCTCTTTATCGTCCAGCTGAAACGTTTGTAGAAGATTGTCCTTAATTATGTGCCTATTTTATCAATGTAAACTATTAGACTAGGTAAACGTATCGCCAAAACAGCATGAGATTCTGGAGAAAATAATAATAATAAAGTTTCTTACTCTCCATCATGCGGAATAACCTCGCGGCATGTTGCAAGAAGATAGGAGATGTGGTCGTCTTCTCTCGACGATAGCTTTGCAAGGGCTACGAAATATCCAGCCATCTGTTTTATGCCATAAGTTGTCACGTTCTTTGACAGCATACGATCACCGATACGGAGTATGTTTTTCGCTCTTCTCTTCTCTTCTTCTTTCGGTTTCTCCTTCCTACCATCATCCGCAGCATTATTATTTCTGTCAATTGTCGCCGCCCTCAAAATCATTTTCTCCTTCCCTCCAGATGCCGTGGCGGATTTCTCTTCACCTGCCTTTTCAACTTCAACTTCAACGTCCATGCTCACGCCGGGCCGGAAGATGTCCCAGTACGTGCCGGAGATGAGGGCGAGGAAATACAGCTGAAACCCTGCCCTCAGGATCCTGTCTCTAAATCTTTTATGGACCGCTTGAGCTTCCCACTTGAGTAAGAGTACGGTCTTGAGAAGCCATAGCAGCGCGGATATGAGAAGCGAGACCAGAGTCCACGTTATGAAATCGAAGACATCATTGCTTATGTGTGTCTTCGTCCCTCTGAGACCATGTCTCGAGCGGAAGTAAGACACCCATGTCGAAAGCACAAAGACCGAGTAGATAGTCAAGCTGATGCTCCCCCTCTGCCCTCTCAGATAGTAAACGAAGTCGTTTTTGCCGTTATACATCTTCGTGACGGAATACAACAACACATGGCTGGCTATGCTGATGGCGGAGTAGCCGCAGGAGACGATGACGGCGAGCAGAGTCCACTTCCAGAGCTTCGAACCGAAGACAGTTTTCCGCCTCAAGCTCGGAACGGAGATGTTGACGTAGAACCAGATGAGGACGCAGATCAAAACACGGCCGCGGATCATCGATATCAGCTTCGCCAAACGGACGGCGGTTTCTTGGAATTCTTGTACTTTCTGATAAATGCCGTTTTTCCCCCCCTTCTGAGGGGTGGGTCTTCCTAAGAGGGGGATTCCACAGGCGACATAAGCGACCTGTTTGTAGAGAACATATATGGGGCCGGCAATGATTAATAATAACGCTGCCAGCACGAAGACGAAAACGTCTTCGCAGGAGCAGCAGCCTTCCCTGTCAGGGTTTTCGTCGGGTGGTTGTTCACAGCCAGATGAAAGCGAGTCTCCATGTTCTCCGACGAAGCATGGTGGGTCCATGTTTTCCAGAGTTTGGCTGGGGTGGATATCCTTGGGGTGGAATCGGAATAGTTAGTTCCTCTATTTCCCGGTTGTTACCCATGGAAACCCCTGCACCTGGTGGTTGAAGGCGCTACCAACCGCGGCAAGAATAGAGGAAAGTGTAAATGAGAAATGTGAAGCAGAAGAGCTTCCTACCCTATCATCATCTGGGTCTAATTGAGTGATTAATCAGATGCCATTGATGGCGGAAAGCTCATTGTAGTTTCCCCCGTACAGGGTGAGAGGAAAGTTAGTCGCATGTTCATGCGTTGCTGTGCCTCAGATTCGGACAGTTTAATTTTATATTCAACAATTTATAACAAAGTGTGATTATCGTAGTTAGATCAGTCATTTGACTTCCCTTGTTTCATTGACTACCTTTGACGCGTTAATTAAGCATGATTATCGTAGCTTATGTGGTTAAATTTAATTTACCACATTATATACTTTAAATTGTATATCACAAGCCTTGGATCACTTGTCTCATATAAAGTAAGCATTATCATACTATTTTATTCATTAATTATTAAAAAATATAATTATTATCAAAATATGTATTAGATTTAATTGATCAATGAGATGTATAATAATCATATATCTTTGATATTATAAAATAATTTTAAATAATTAATGAGCTATTTCTATTGTAACCAGTCCAAAATATAAATATTGATCAATCAATATAGTTAGCAGTAGACTTAAATTTTCTATGTCTTTCATTTTGTTCAAAAAAAATGAATCACTAACAAATTGGTAGTTGCCATATAATAAATTAATAAATCACTAACAAAGAGATTTCACACCCAATTAGTCTAACTTTGTCTAGTTGATATTATTTGTTAACTAAGATTATAAATATGAAATTTGCTTTAAAAATGATTTAATTGAGGTCAGAAGTTCTACTTCAAGGTGTGAATTACTTAGACTCTTAATTTTCCTTGGATTAAAATTTATGCCTGATCTTTCCAATAGTAAAAATCAAAATCATTTATATTCTCACATAATTTTCATCTAAAAAATAAAAGATAGAAAAATATAAATATTGTAAACTATGTATGCATAAACTATTATATTTACCAAAATTAAAAAGTCCAATGAAGCTAGGTGTGACCAATTTAAGATTTAATCAAAGTTAAGAGTTTGATTTTACAGATCAAAATACTATATACTTTGATCATACTTTATTAACTTATATGACAGACATATTTATTTTTTTTATAAATAATTAATCATAAATGGACTACTAATATTGTATCAGACAATCATTTTCGTGTGACTAAAACATAAAACACGATTGACATAAACAATCTAACTATAAAAAGTCTCAAAAATAAAAATACAGTCCAAGGGCACCCCTCGTCAAACAGAAAGGACAAAGAAAACATTTGATATGCCAACATTGTTGGCCACACCCATTTTTCTTATAATTAAAATAAAAAAATTATTATTTTTTTATTTTTTTAATAACAAACAATATGGGCTATTGGATTTAAAATTCAATAATACCGCAGACCCTGCGACATCCATACAGGGTCGTAGTGTCCCTGTTCTTATCTATTTTCATATTGAATCAGTAATATGGATTGATAGATAATATGTTGGGGTAATTATAAATATTTTAAAAAAATATCTATTATTGATATTTTTATAAAGAAGGTACAATAATGATGCAATTAGTCATGATTTATTTTCATTTTCTATACCTTAATTTATTATAATCATTATGAAATGTCTAAGACCTGAAATATTCATGATCACTGGATTTTCAATACATTGCTTTCATCTTTGGCAAATTTATGAGCATCTTCTCGTAGGATCACTCTAAAATTATAAGTAAAATATTTATATGATACTATTAGGCAATACTTAGATCTTCTTATATTAATAATATATATTTATCTATTTATTTTTATATAACTCATCAATATAAATAAAAGAATAAAATACTTATTAGGAGTATTCTAATATTAGATGAAATATATATTTTAATACCACTGGTGTAGTAATATAGTTAGTGATAAAATTAAATTCTTATAATTTTTTGAAATCAAATCATCATTTCATAATTTGCTAAGAAAGAGGTTTAATTTCACACCAAACAAGAATTAGAAAATTGTAGTCATTATACAAATTAACGAACTAGAGATTCTAATTAGATATTAATTAAATTTGGGTTCGATTCAAACCCGGTTTCAGATTTAAATAAGATGGTATGATCATCAACTCAAAGCGGGTTAGGGTGGATTTAATTATTTGGACAAGACCATAAATACACATATCTGTTATCAAAATTAGGTTTACTCAAGTTAATTGTCGAATATATTTTTATTTTAAAATTTATATTTATATAAAAATATTAAAACTAAATAATATTTTAAACTATAATAATTAAATAAAATTATCACCTAATGAAATTTTCAATCAATATTGTTGTGATTACTTAACTAAAAAATTTTGTCCACAAATAAAGAAAAAAACATAATCCCAGGTTAGGCTAACTTGGCTTGATCATTTTTATCTGTATTACTACCAATTATAAAAATAAACTAAAAATGATTTTTAATCGTATCTATCCATAATATTTGATGCGTATATCAAATCTGAATAATCATCTAAAAAGATTCAGGTTGGGTCTTTGGTTTCTAATATCTAGATCATACACATCTCAACGTCTAATAAGATATTAAAAAATACAAAACTCATTATTCGATATCTCATTTGATAATCAAGTTTAAAAATGTTCTTAAAAAGTGGAAAGAATAATGACAGTACTCATGATGAAAGAGAGAGATTGAGAATCGGAGGGTTAGGCTCTATAAACTATAAAATTTGAAAATGTTTAAAAGTCGAGATCTCTGTACTTACTTTTTTTTAAAATTGTTTTCTCTCTTTTTATTACAGAAAAAATATGGTTATTTTTTGAAACAAATAATTGTTTATTATTTTAAGCTGTTACACTCATTGAAAATTAAATTACCCAATTGTTTCGTAAGTTCTGAGTTGATATTTATCTATTAAATGTATTAATTACTTGCTTGATTTTTATATTTATTTTTCAATTCATATATTCATTCGTGAAAATTATCATCCAATTTAATTAACTATCTAACCATTCGATATCCTAATCTTTCGTATTTTTTACAACCTGATTCTTCGACAGCTCAGTAGTTCAACAGTCCAATTAAATTCCTTTCAAATATTGGTCCAATAACTTAGTTGGTTCAATTCTCTTCATACGTCCTTTGTTTATGAACCCTATAAGCCAGTAGATCAGATTAATCTTATTTTATTTAACATCTAATAATATTCATATATTTTAATTATATATATAATTTTGAGTCGTTGGATCAGATTGGTTGGTCAATCTGGTCATACCATGGTCATATTCTAATAATTTGGTAGACACTATAATAATTTTGTTAATGCAACAAGTTAAAAAAATAAAAAGGACAAATCCACTGGCCTTTGCTTTTGCATAGACTAAGGACGGGTACCGATAAGATTGTCACGCAATTTTAAAAATAAAATAAATATTGGGAATCTAATCGTAGACAGTCATTATTTAATTACAAGAGGGACTTAGAATAATATAAATATATATATTTATTTATAATTATAAGTTTAATTTTTTTAATTGTTAGTCTGATTTTGCATTGTTCCTACAAATTACGAGGGAATGCCATGGTGGCCACGCACCTTTCAGGAGTATCGGACAAAAAAAGAATTAATGATTTTAATTTTAATTTTTTAAATAAAAAATATATTAATAATTACTCTTTGAGAATGCTTTTTTACAATATGAATTTTATAATCCTTTCATTTTTTATAATTTTCATAAAAATTAACTTACTTTAAAAATTTTTAATTATATAAAATAATGGCCAAATAATAGGCATAGGGCTCCCATAGGGTTGGCCTCCTTAGTTTATAAAAAATGCGGGACGCTGTCACATCCGTACACATTGCAACGCCTTCGATGCCAATAGTGTCGTTTAATTTAAAATTTAATTGTTCATATTTTCGTAAAATGAATTAATTTATAGATTTGCTGCCAACTCATGGTCATTTTCTTAAACAAATAATTATTTATTATTTTAAGCTGTTACACTCATTGAAAATTAAATTACCCAATTATTTCGTAAGTTCTTAAGTTTGATATTTATTTATTAAATGTATTAACTATTTACTTGATTTTTATATTTATTTTTCAAATTATATATTCATTCGTCAAAATTATCATCTAATTTAATTAACTATCTAACCATTCGATATCCTAATCTTTCGTATTTTTACAACCTGATTATTCGACAGCTCTGTAGTTCAATGGTTCAATTAAATTCCTTTCAAATATTGGTCCAATAACTTAGTTGGTTTATTTCTCTTCATACATCCTTTGTTTACCAACCCTATAAACCAGTATATCAGATTAATCTTATTTTATTTAATATTTAATAATACTTATATATTTTAATTATATATATAATTTTGAGCCATTGGATCAAATTGATTGGTCAATCTGGTCATACCATGGTCATATTCTAATAATTTGGTGGACAGTATAATAATTTTGTTAATGCAACAAGTTAAAAAATAAAAAGGACAAATCCACTGGCCTTTGCTTTTGTATAGAATAAGGACGGGTACCGATAAGATTGTCACGCAATTTTAAAAATAAAATAAATATTGGGAATCTAATCGTACACAGTCATTATTTATTTACAAGAGGGACTTAGAATAATATAAATAGATATATTTATTTATAATTATAAGTTTAATTTTTTTAATTGTTACTCTGATTTTACATTGTTCCTACAAATCACGCACCTTTCAGGAGTATCGGACAAAAAAGAATTAATGATTTTAATTTTAATTTTTTAAAATTAAAAATATATTAATAATTACTCTTTGAGAATGCTTTTTTACAATATGAATTTTATAATACTTTAATTTTTTATAATTTTTATAAAAATTAACTTACTTTAAAAATTTTTAATTATATAAAATAATGGCAAAATAATAGGCACAGGGCTCCCATAGGGTTGGCCTCCTTAGTTTGTAGAAAATGCGGGACGCTGTAACATCCGTACACATTGCAGGGCCTTCGACGCCAATAATGCCGTTTAATTTAAAATTTAATTGTTCATATTTTTATATATATAAATATTTTTTTTTTGTTTTATTATTTTATTAAAAAAAATATGATGGTATTGCAACCCCCTGTTTTTCGGTTTATAGTTGATATTATCCGTGGGATAATAATAAAAATATAAATTATGTTCTTAAATTATTTTTAATAATAAAAAATTACTATTTATTATTTTTTTTATTTAAAATTACAATTATTTAATTTTGATTTAATAATTTATAATAGTCCTTTTTTTTTTCTCAATGTTTTATTTGCCAGCTTCTTATCTCTTTTAATTCTTTGACTTAAGTGGCTGATGCTTCCCTTTCTCGTCCATAGACTTTTTTTTTTTTCAGTATATTGATTTAAAATTTTATATTTATATAAAAATATTTCAAATTATATTATATTTAAAAATTAAGAAATTTATGAAAAAATCTTACCTAAGTATATACTAAAATGAAAAAGTTTTACATAAAATTATAATCTATTAAAATAATTTTTTTAATTTAATATTTATTTATAATAAAATATAATTTAGATCGAACTAGACCGAATCAAACACTTTTATCTATAATTATGAGTGATCTAAAAAATTAATCAGGCATTATTTTTTAGTTATGTCTATCCATAATACTTTTATACGTTGATTAAATCATATAAAATTTTAGATCGGTTAGATTAGACTGATTGAAAGGCCCAATCTCGATCAAGCCGATTTCTATTGACGTAATTCTAATGGTTATCATTATTATTTTTTATATCTTTTAGTGTAACTTTATCTATTTATATTAATATTTTTATATATTTAATAAGTAGTTTTTGTACATATTTTTTGATTATAAATATTAGATTCATAAAATATAATAATTCTATATTTTTTTAAAATTTTTAAAGATGTATTTTAATTATGAAAAATATCATATCAATAGTACTTGTTAAAACCTCTTCATCTAAGCTCATAATTCATCTGTCTATTCTCAAATGAACGGTCCTCGATAATAACATGCATGGATTTGATATATATATTATGATGACTTATATTTTAATTTTTATTATTTTATCTATTTATTAATTATTATAGTTAGGTTATAACTTTTTAAATTAAAAAAAATATTGTGAATAGCTAAAATTTATGAGCATTTAAGTTACTATTTATACAACTATTTAAGGACTGTTATATAAAAGGAAATTAAGAGGGTGGTCGGTAGAGGACTATTTTTGAAGATTTTATCGTTTTAAAAGAGGAATTAATTTAACCCCTATAATTAAAAAAATTAAATTAAATTATCTTTTAAAAAGATAAAGATATTAAATTAGGGGATCTTATTTCTTTTATTAAGGTCGTTAGATTGATAAAATTATATGACTAAAATTTAGATTAAATAATATTACCTAAGTATTTAATTTTATTAAATTTTTTCTATTAAATTTACAATTTAATTAATGTAAATATTATAAAAATTAAAAAATATAATTATTTTTAATTGTTTTTAATATATTAATAATTAAATTTTAGTGATGTTATTATCGATGGTGGGCCTCGGCACGTGCCACAGTTCACTTGCGGATCAGGGGATCCTGCTTCTTCTTGGGAGAAGTAGGATCCTACTTTTTCATTATTCACCATTGTATTATTTTTAATCCAATGGTGATAATTTAAATATTAAATAAAAATATCTAAATATAAATTTTTATTAAAAAATTTTTAATATTTAACTTAATATTTATTAAATATTAATATTATAACAAAAAAATTTTAAAACTTAACTATATATAATATTTTTAATGTGTTAAAATTTTAACTATTAAATTTTAATCTAATGGTTAAAAAGGAAGAAGCAAAGAGAAACAGGAAATAAGGAGAAGTAGGATCTCCCATTCCGTTCACTTGCTCATTAGGTAAAAGAAAAAATAAAATAAAACTGTTATGGAAAAAAAACAAGATGGTTTTGTAAAAAAAAAAAATTAGAAAAATGAAATAATATGTCAAAATGGAGGAAGAGAAATATATTTTTCAAAAAATAATAATTTATATTTATTATTCCTTTTCATTGTAGATTTTATAATGCTGAAACTATACTTTTTATCATAATTTATTTTGATCCAGAAACTAATTTGTCTATTGTTTATAATATTACTTATTTATTGTTTTTGATAACCTCGTTATGTTGTTGGAAATTCTCATTTTAGATTGATACGTGATGTATCATAAATCCAAATTTTAAATAGATTCGGATCAAGTCGATCGTCTGAGTCCGACTCCATCCATTGAATTTGGATCATGTGCACGACAACTATGAACAAGAGGATAGGTGACGGCGAGATATTGTCTCACTGAAAACATTCCGACGCTCAAATTAGAAATAACCTTCAAAATAAGAAGACGAAAGGTAAAGAATTCAAAAGAATGTTGAGAGTGTTTGAGGTGAGTGAGTGCTCTCACAGAGAGAGGTTTTGTTAGCTCGCGAGGAGCGCTGGCTCTAAGTACGGCGTTTGCAGGGAACGTAGTGGCCAAGAGGGATTTGTAGTCTGAAGCGTGAGAGCTTATCGTGGGTGAATGAAAGTGTAGAATCAAAACGTGTGAGCTTTTTTGCTAGCGAAAGAAAGCGTGCCTTGAAGTGTAGGCTCTATGGATTTTTATAGGCGCTGTCTTGGACTGCCTTTGCAAGGTTTGGATCCCCAAAATATCATAAATCATGATAATTTCTAGTCATTAAGTTGATATAAGTATGTTTAAGGTAAGTGGGTTAAGAAAAAATGTAAGAAAAATCAATTTGAAGGCGAAAAATGTCCCAAGGGCCTCGGTGCCCAAGTTGCACCTCGAGCGCAACCTGGGCACATTTAATAGAACCCCACGCTCGAGGGGCACCTGGGTGGCGCTTGAGCGCTGGCATAGGAAACAACATGGCGCCTGATTGGCACTCGAGCGCCCAACTGGGTATAAAAGCACCATGCACGATTTCTTCAGCTATTTTTTCGGCATTCCAGCGTGAGGAAGAGGAAAGGAATGAGAGAAAAGAGAAGGAAAAGAAAGAAATCATTCGTTCCGATTCGATTTGGATAAAAATAACGGTAAATCGGGTTAAGGTAAGTGTACCTCGGACCTCATTTTCTATTTTTACCGTTTTTAAATATCCTCATTTTGCTATTTATCCTCTAAATCTCTTACTCTTTGATATTTGACATGAATGATGTATGAATCTTATGACTTTGGACTAAATTTTGTGTTTACACATGTATATAGGGACTTGTGACTCCGATTTCATGATTTGGTGCATGTTTTGTGTCCGATTATTATCTAAAAATTTTGCCCAAAATCTTAACTCTAAAATGACATGTAATCTTGAATTTTATCCATGTGTATGTTTTATGAATTATAGTATTGATTTTGTAATTTGGCCCATGTTTTATACTTGATTTACACCCGAAAACTTTACACAAAACTCTAGTATGAAAAATTGAAAATTTGTGTTGGAAACTTGGAACATTGAGATTTAAATGTTAAATTGATACTTTGTTAAAATTTATTGAGTGATTTGTATTTGAAAACTTATTATGGAAACGCTTTATTGAACTATGGGAGCTTTATCAAACTATTGGAGCCTTTGAAATCGTCTAAAGAGTAGCTAAATGAAATTTGGACTTGGCTTTGAAATATGATGAATTTTGGTTATGGAATTTTGAGCCAATGCATTTAAATTAAATTGATCAATAAGAAAATCAAACCTAAAACTGTCGTACAATCAGATAAGGTTCTCCGACATGTCTTAGAACATTACGATTGTAATAATCAAGAATAACTATCGAACATTTGGACTATCGAACTATCGAACCATCAAACCATCGAATTGAGATATATACTATCAAACCATCGGCCTTTGATTGTGCGGATTGAATATAATCTATCCTCAATTATTCTTTCATCATCTAGTAGAGTATACTAGATGGGTCCCTAGAATAATGAACTAGAATTTTAAAGAACAAGTGATATTTGGAACTGATTTTATGAATTTCAGCACTTGTATATCAATTTATACTTTGCTAATGTTTCATGACCCTTTCCTTGTTGCATTCATGTTTTGTATGCCATGATATTTGCTTTATCATATTATGTTTTGTATGAAAGTACTTTTATTGCATGTTTTATGGTACCTGTTAAGCTTTGGTTCATTATTTTATTTTTTCATCCTCCAAATGAAACCGTAGAATTGGTCCCTGATGAGTAAGAATAGGCAAAGCTTAACAAGGAAGATTTTGGAGCATCAAAGTCATCTTAAAGATTTTGGAAAATTTGATAGTCTCGCCCATAGTTACATTACTTGCAGACGGATATTGTATATGTATAATGGTTATATTATTTCTTTTATTTTGATGGAATAATGATTTATGCTTCCGCAGGTTCATATTATAGAAATAGTTTTGTTTCCACTATTCTGTTTTGGATTATGTACAGGTCCTAGATAGCATCTTTCTTATAAATTTTGGTGTAATGGATAGGAATATTATATTAGAGCCATGAATGAAGATGGCAAATCTGTGGACTTGTATATACATGTTGTAGGGTGTGTTGTGATAATCAAATAGTTGTGTGCTTATACAGGTTTATTTTATACAAGTTGTATATTTGATTTTTATCTAAATATAAAGAAAACTCTACCAAAATTTTTACAGATTGAAATATTTTAAGTTTTGTATATGTTTGACAGAGATCCTTAAAGGAATAGGATCCGTTCCATCACGGCATTCCTTATGCAAAAGGGTTTGATTCCCGCGCTCTATTAGGATCACTGTCTTTTCTGGCATTGAGCCTTTTTAGTAGTAACAGTCGTTGGATTAATTACTTTCCTTCCATATTTTGTAATTGTTAAAGTTTCTAACAGATAAGGAAAGAATTTTAGCACCTTTTTTTGGGGATGCGTATTAAATCTACTGATGATCGTTGTAGTGGAGATTGTCTTCTGTGGAGAGCGTGAAATCAGAGGAGAAGACTGTTATTGGTCGAGGATGGCCGCGTAGACCTAACCGGGCTTGGCCCACTTAAGGCTTGGTCTGCAGATAGTCTACTGGTCACGCTTCCAGTCAATGGAAGCGTTGACCGTCTCACATAGTTCCGGTTAACGGAAGCGTTGATCATCTTGGACCTAAGTAGGCCTCTTGCTCTTTAGTATTCTCTTAGCTTATTGATCCTTCAACCAATCATAGCGAGGGTTGACCATCTATGTGCTAATGGGTCATTGTGGATCTGAACTGTTCCTCCTTCTTGGATCCACTCATTACTGGCGTATCCATCAATACGTATTTTAAATTTAAATTATTATTCAAATAGAGTTGAGTTAGATATTTAAATCTTTTAAAGATCCTACATACTATAACACTTAAAATAGATTAAAAGATACAGAACTTACTTTTCAAAATTTTTTTCGACATTGATATTAGGAATTTTTCTTTGAAATAGAGAGATATTAAGAAGTTGAGGATAAGAGAGAAAGATTGGAGAATTAGAGGAATTTCCTCAAGCGTATAGAGAGCTATAATTTTGTATTTATTTTTTGATAATTTTTCTTCTTCTCCTTTTGTTCAGAAAAAATAAATGTATCTATAATTTTATTACCAAATTACATATCCTTTTTAAAAATGTATGATTGCACATTAATTAAAGTATTACATTTTGTTAAAAATTAAATGGTCTAACCGTTTATATATACTTCAAGTCTAATATCTCTCCGTTGGGAACATTAACTCTTTACCTTAGCCAACAATTTATCAATTAGTTTATATAACCGTTCTTTTAAGATTAATCATTCAAATTTATTAATAAACTGGCCACTCAATATTTTAATATTTTATATTACTTAGCAATCCGACTACTTGGGTATTCAGTAGTTTGATGGTTCGATCAAATTCCTTTCTAATACAAGTTCAACAACTTAGTTAATCCATCTATCTTCTTGAATTTTTTGTTTGTGGGGCCCATAAACTAATAAGTCGGGTCAATCTTATACTAGACAATACCCAATATATATTAAATAGCATATTATTTTTATTCTATAATGAATTTTTCATCTCATATATATTTTTAAATAGGAAATTGGTAGCAAAATTTTCTCTAGGCTCCAATCACATAAACTTCTACAAGCAAGAAGGTTACATAGACATTAAATAATAATACCAAAGTCTTATATGATTCTATGTGTGGTTAATTATACAAATTCATTTTTTCACAATTTTAATCAATAGAAAACAATATCATCCAAGAAGATAAGTATGTTTAAATTCTTTTTATCACATCACTTCATATTTACTTAATCTATCATCTTCTTTTCTTTTCTTCAATCGCAACTTACTCGTATTTACTCAAACATGCTTCCGGTAGCTTTCATTTTAAATACCCAAACCGCCTTAAAACTTTTTCATTTGATAGTTTTAAAATATTGTTATTGTATAACTGATATGAGCCAATTTTTTGATATCTCTACTATTCATATCTAGAAATCCTAAACTTTCATCCCACCATGATAATGTCTTTAATTTTTGAGAGGGCAAATACTACGGCAACTAATTCTATATGTGTAATGTAGAAAATATCTTACTCATTATAATTGATCGAATAAATCATCTATCTAAAGACAAGAGCACTTACGGTCTTTAGTGATCAACACGCGATCTAAGAATTCCATTCAAGTATGTTGCTATGTTTAGGAGTAACAATGGAAAGTCATTTTAGGTGCCATTTGGTATGGAGAGGAATTCGAGATTAAAAATAAAATTTCATGCATAATTTTATATATTGTTGTTTAACACCAAACAAAATTAAAGTTTCCATTCCATGTATTGACTTCTCAAAATTTTAAAAAAATATATATATGTGATAATTCTTTTTTAAATATTAGAGGGAGTAAAATATTTCAACTCTGATATTAAAAATTATCTGTTAAATAAATATGATAAAGTTTGACAAAGTAAGGAAAATTTTTTCAAAAGTATTTTTAATTATTTAAGTTAGTTAGAGGTAGATTGATTATAATTTTATTATTTAATTTATTTTTATATATAAAGTACATGAAAGTATTATTTAAGGATTATAAAAGTTAATATTAGATAAAGACTGGTGCTTAAAAATATTTTAAAATAATATGTATTAATATTGTTCTATTAATTAAATCGATTTTATAACTCTGGCCAAAACTCTTTTCTGTACACTTTTATCATGTATAATCGTGACGGAGTGATCATCAATCATTTTTATTTTTTAAAATATTAAAATAATATTTATATAGGAAAGTTGCCTTAATATATATATATATATATATATATATATGTCAAAGTATTTTAGAAAATTAAAAAAAAAAACATATAAAAATATATCATTTGTGTAATAATACTTTTTTTTTTTTGAAAATTTATATTTACATAAAGTTTTATACTTAAAAAATTCTTAATCAGTATTGGGCTAATTAATTCCCTATATAACCTAAATAATAAAATCTAAATTTCACCACTTTTCAATTTGAATAATATTAAAATTAAAATAAAAATTTTAAATTTTAAATTTAATTATATAATCCAAGGGAACTCTCAGAACATTTGCATTCAAGGGGTTAAAATGGCTTCTCATGATCTCATTGACATGCATCAAGCTTCAAACCCAATTCTAGAGAGGATATAATTCTAAAAAAAAAAAAAAAGCCAAGCATATCACCATTACAAGGGCTATAAAAATGAAGAATTATAGATTTATCTCTAATTAAATTATAATTAATTAATCATGAATCACTTATTGTTAAAACTTGTCCAGAAGTTTGGCCATGATCAGAAGAGGGTTTATCATCTTCTTCCAATACAACTTTGTCTCCTTTCGACATGAACTCTTCACTGCAAAATCAAGTGAAATTTCTTATGTGACCAAGTGAAAGACATGTTTGAACTCAAAATGGGAGCATAATCTTAACGCAAATTTTAATTTAATTTATGGTATAATAAATATATAATATAAGATAAGACTGTCTAAAATATACTTAAAAATAATATAATGGTTTCCTAAAATGAGAACTATTTTTTATAAGCACAATAAATTTGATGCATATGTTTTTGATAACTTTTCAGTTAGTCCTATTCTCGAGAAATTTCAAGATTTCTTATAGAAAAAGGGCTTTTACTCTTTTTTTGGTAACTAAGGATCTCTATTTCATATTTTAGAAATTTGGACAAAACTCAAGGAATATGATCTCATCCATAAGCATCATATATTAAATAAGTTTAAACATGTAATAATAAAAATTAAATTTTATAACTATTGATCTAACTGTGATATTTCAAATTATCCTCATTAATCACACAAACCGATTGAGGTTATTGTAAGTGTAGTTGCAACTTATCCTTAGTTGAGGGCCGGTAAACACATTCTCAAACTATGGCCTTATCCCAAATGTGTAACAAAAATAGGTTTTTGGATTGTCAATTTACTGAGAAATGATACAAATGACTGTATAATAAAGTTAAGTTTAGTATAAAGTTCAATAATATTTGTTAAGAAATCAACAAACTGAAAAATATAAGCTGTTATATAAAGGTCTAATGATAGTTTTATACTGCAACACATCTTTTCATTTGAGTATACATTTTTCAGGCTTGAAGCATAAATCAGAGACAAGCCGATCTTTTGCTATGTGCTAACGAAAATATAATCATAAAAATGGAAGTTTAGGAGATTAGATTCATGATTACTTAATCTAGAATGTTCTCATCAATGTCAATTAACCCTAAAAAAAAAAACTTAAAACTTAAACTGTTAGTTTAGAAAATCAAACATATTTTTATATTTTATCAGTATTTTTGTTAGAGTTTAGATCACTTTCTCATAAGTTATTAAAAGAATTATTTTTTTTACTTTTAAAATTATTAAAATTTCTCGTATAAGGTTTGTTTGAGCAATACTGTTTACTACAGATTTATTCGAACGAAAGCCGTTAAGATGCTTATGCACGGTCTGTGCTATTATTCACGTTGACACAAGTATAAATGGTGTACGTGTGCTGATACTATTATAAATGGTCATATATAATTTTTATGACAAAAATTTGAGAGTATTTTTAACATAATGGCACCATATAAAGAAAAATGAGAAAAAAGAAATATAATGAAGATCTGACATTTGGTTGATATTTTATTTAAGATCTATTATTCACAAAGCTCGAATATGTTGTTTTAGTTATTTTAGAACATATTATACATTGATTACTTAATTTCTTAATATATTCTTCTCTTATAAATTATAATATTTATTAAAAATTGTATTAAATAATTCATTCAAGTTGTAATAAAGATCTCTCATATGAGATAATTTGTATCAAATGTTTATAGCAAATATTATATAGAGATTATTTTATAATTTATTTATCAATTAAAACAAATTCTATATATTAAATATTATTATATAACTTTATATACTTGATCATATTATATCTCGTTATATTCACAGGTTTGATAGTTTATTAATGATAAAAAAAATTTTGAATTTATATGCGTTATGATATTATATTCTATGTATTCTATGCGATTCGAATACCAACAGTTTTCTTGCTCATAATTCTTAAAAGCATGCGGGTTAAATTTAGCATGAGATTAAACTCAACTGCATACCTTCTTTCTGTCGTTTGTTGAGGATCATCATACGTGATTTGATCATCTCTTTCGCATGGCGGATCAGCCTGTAAATGATCATCAAACTCGACATATTCTCTCCCGAAGATGGACAACATGTCAACAAGAGGCTTCACATCCTGACAGCAATCCCTTTCAAAACCGGGCTCTCCGCAGACGTGGGACTGATCATCCAAAGCGGACGAACCCTGCATGGCCAGGCAATCATACGCTAGATCTCTCGCCGTCGGATCAACCTCGGTAACATCGCCATATCTCTGATGATCAAGCGACGGGGACGACTGTGCGGCCGGATGTTGCAGAACTAATCTTTGATAACCTCCATCATTATCATAACCACACGCATGCAGAACAAGGCGATCATCCGCATGACTAACATCTCCCCCGACGGTGCCTCCTCCGCCACTATCATCCTCGTTGTCGTTGTTGCAGTAATTCACAGCTGCAGCGGCGGCTGCAGACTCCTGGGATTTGCATATTGCGAGCTGGTGGAGGACAAGTTCTAGCTCGGCCTTATAGTACTCGATCTGAAGTTGCAGGTCGCAGATTATCCTGTAGCAGCCGCCGACTGGGTCGTTCGCTCGTGCATCAGAATGGTAGATGATGGTACGCATAGCTATGTCCCTTTCCGGAGGGCTGAGGTTGCAGATGATCTTTGTGATATTGCTCACACCGAATAATTTATGGGCGTTAAGGAACTGTTTTGGATGATCAGGAGGAAAATAAGGGGCGAGGATGCAGTCGGGCACGCATTTCCTACGCTGGTATTTACATGCAGCGCAAGCTTGGATCTGGCTACTGCTGCTCATCCGGTGGCTGCCGCTCATTTTTCTGGGGGTGTTTGGGAGGGTGGCGAAGGCAGGGTGAGGTTCAGAGAAACCGGCTGCGTTGCCACCGGATTTGCAGTTCCCCTTAGGGAAGATGGAGGGAGGAGAGAAATAAGAGGAGGGGAGAGACAGGTTGGAAATAGGGCAGGGAAGAAAGGGAAGAGAGAGAGAGAGAGATAACTGTTTAACGACAATTGGGGGGAAGAATGCAGGAGTTTGGTAAGTTCTGGGTTGTTAATGGAAGTTTTCTTTGAGTTTTGGTGTTAGAAGATATTTTTTTAGTTATATTTTAAAATATTTTTAATAATATAATATCTTATTAATAAATTTATATAAAAATAGATAAATAATTTAATATTATATTAATCTAAAATATTTTAATAATAATAAAAGAATGTCTAAAATCATTTGTATTTTTAATTTTTTTGTATTATAATTTAATCAATTAACATTAGCGACCTTTCATGATATGAAATATTAAGGCAATTATATTTCATTTAGTTGAGGATAATTAGTATATGATTTATTTTATTTTATAGTGAAGGTTATATATTTCTATCACTTGGTATCATAGCCTCCCTCCTACCTTATTAGTTCAAGTTTTCAACTTTGTTGTAGGGAAATTATTTTCATATTAAATATAAAAATTGGCATATTTTATGGTATATGTATATTTTACTTTTTCATACAATATTAGAGATATAAAATGATTTTATATTACTCAGGTTTATTAAAAAATTCAAAGTATAAGTATATTTATGACTGTAAATTTTAAATATTTTATTTATTCAAACATAAATATATTATTGTGATACGTGCAGAATTTAAATTATTATTCAAACAAAGTCAAGTTAGATTATGTAACATTCTGTTCAAATTTTATACATTATAACAGTAAACAAAAGTTTAAAAAAATTGGGACTCACTTCTTGTTATATCGTTTGACATTTAAGTCAATAAACGTCCAAAAAATTTAGAATGCGGGATAGATTGAGAGAATGCGAGAGAGAGAGAAAGATTGCAATATCGATTTAGCATAAACCAACAATGGCACAATCTAAATATTGAGATAATCCAACACATGTTTCATCAAAATACACTACACTAATATCAAACTATCAAGAATTCCCTCATCAAAAATAAATCAAAATATAAATATAATCCAATTACAAATTTAATAATTACAAAGCATAAATAAATCTTTATCAATATCTTCATCCGAGCTCCCTATAAGCTATCTATTGTACTCTAATCTAGAAGGGTTAAAATTAATAAAATTACTAGTCAAATACTTAACAAATATCTGTATATATATAACGATATTTATAGATTTATAAATTAGAGCGAAGGAACAATATCAATAAAACATCACAAAATTCCATGTAAGCCAAAGTCTAAGTATAATGTTGTAATAAATCAACTAATATCCAAACATGGTCTCATATATAAAATATATAATCCAAATACAAAATAATAAAATTAGATAATCAAAGACTAAAAGATTGACTTTGAGAAAATATTATACATATTTTTGATAATTTTAATCCGAATCATTACAATTTAGACCTATAAGCGAGCCGTTTGCATATTCCTCAATATTGATGGGGTCAAACACTATCTTTTTTACCACTTAGATGATAGGTAAGATTCTCAAATCTATCTAAATATATTAGAGCGTCCGAATATATTAGTCTCGTTTAATTTTTGACGATGGTGCTTAATAAAATAACAAATCGAAAAAAAATTATGACAAATGTCCAAAACATTTTCTCTCTGATAGAAAAGTATAAAACTTTTACTCTAAAAATTTTCTACCATATAGAAAAATAAAAATATCAAAATGATAACAAAATAGAGTTCAATCGAAATACATGTCTGGAATACCATATGCAAGGCTCAAATTCAAGCTTTCATAATTTTTCCATTGCAATTATTTCATATATGAACATAACATTTTAAAATATTTATCCATTTTGTCCAAGCCAATAAATTTCTCAAGTATTTTTGTAAAACCGAGTAACAATCTTGAAACATCTAGTAAAATGATATGCATGCGCATATCCTCAAAGCAAGATAGGTAAAAGATGACATGCATATATAATAAGGTTTGAGATGTACTTGTCTTAATTTAATTTTACCTAAAGATTGCTTAATTTCTCTTTGATTTTCACTTCTTTTGCTTCTCTCTCTTATTTTCTCGCTTCTTCACAACTCTATCTCTCTCCTCTCTCAAGAACTAATTCAAAATGACTCAAATTCTATCAAAAAATGCACTTTTATAGCAAACTGGCATGTTATGCACAATTCATACACAGATCATGCGCGATCAAGCACGTGCACCAATTAGGCACACATCAAGCTTCAAGACAAAAGCCGTACGGCACACGGCCATCCCCTAGGTGCGTATCGAGAGTGAATAATTGCCAAAAGTATACTTAAGCGCTCCAAAGATATCTTTTAGGTACGACCCTTTTACCCAAAACACGTATTTGTGCTTATTAGATACTGGTTATGTATCACTTAACCTAATGTGACTAGATTAAAATGATGATTTTGACCAAATTTTTATTTAATTTTATAATTTTTTTATTTTAACTTAATTCATTATGATTAAAATTATAAATTAAAACTCATATTTTATACCTTTTTTATTCACATTCGTTATGAATTTCACGTCTTATATGTTACGGATGATTTAATTCGTGTTTATTTGTAATTTAATGTAAATAATGTGGAATAATCCATAGTAGTGGAATTAATTCATATATTATACAATAGATCACATATTCAAGGTTTTTGTTTATAAAACCCAAAAGGCAAGTTATGATTTTGAGCTATCTAGATCATTATTTTACTACTCATCTAAAATTATATATACTATTTGATAAATCATTGGTTACGAACAAAATGCCTCAAAAGTTTTATTGGAATCTCTTTATATTGTTAGGTCATATTATTGGAATCTCTTTCTAGATTTTTATCTAACACTTAATTTAATAATCATACTAAATAAAATAAAATGGAAAGAAATGAAGAGTGACAAACTTTTCCTTGAAGGAAATGATCATTGAGAATGGGAAATTCCTCTATGAGAAGATGCTTAGGGAGGACTAATTGTTGAATGTTTTCGGGCCTTTGTGGATCTTCTATTTCTGTGAAAAAACGATGTTCAATTTATAGAGATATTAAGTGTAACATTATTCTCCGATTTATATTTATGATATTATTATTATTATACATTGAATAAATTTTAAAAATTATATTTTTTGAATTAAAATCAAGCATTTTTTATGTAAGGGTGCGCACATAATATGTGCACGTGTATTTGTATATGGGATAGTAGTTCTAATAGAAAGAGTCACACTCATGCATAGAAGATGTGTACTCATGCATAGGTTGACAATGTGACCGACACCTAGGCATGGAAAAGACACACTAGTGCATGGGCTAACAATGCAAGTGGCGCCCGCGCATAACTTTGGCGTGCTTATACATATATGCATTTGTACTTTACGTCTAACACATACATGACTGGCACCTATATACTAGTCTATTTATATGAGGACTGTCAAGAATTTTGGGGACATTTTGGGCAAAGGGAGGAGAGAATAGAGAGAAAGAAGAGGGAGAAGTAGAGCGACAAAGTGAATGAAGTTCATTTCAAAACTATTGTTTATTAAATAATGTAAATCTTTAGTTTGATGAAAGTGTATTTAAACATATTCTTTTATTTATTATGAAATCATTTGATTTTATTTTTCATTACTATTTAAATATACATGCAATCCGTTTTTGCCACTTTCGAATATTTGTTGCATCACATCTATTTTTACTGAACATTTTGGTATTTTATAGGTTATGCTTAGATTTAAGACGTGCGTCACAAAATCATAAAATTTTTAACTATCCAACTTTGCATGCTATTTTTATACAAACATTTCATGAGAACTTTATTATATCATTTGGAAAAAGAAATTGTTGTTTCCCAGATCTAGAAAAAATTCAGACATTCACTTTGTGATGTAGAGTTCACCATTTTGATTCAAATAAGAACCATTATAAAAAAATTAGCGTGTTATATTTGGATATATTTTAATATACTATACATAAATTAAATATCGAATAAAATATCCATAGGTAGGAAAAGTGACATTCGATTATGTCTCTAAAATAGAATACAGAGATGGTCTGCCTATAGTTCTTGAATTATTTTATATCGGCCTTTAACATTTAGGAGTTCAAATTTAATATTTTAACACTAGTCGGTGTAAAAGTCACTAACCATTGATTCATAAATTTTCATCGGTTTGTGACATACTTCATAAGCTTTCCATGTTTTTCAATATGCTTCCTATGATTCATTTATTCATATAATTTAGACAATTTACATGCTATCTTGTTTTTGAACCCGTTAGTCGATAATTGGTTATTTTTATATTTCCTCATTTAATTATGATTTACTTTTTTTTCCGTATCTTTTATTCATCGTGTGTATATATATATATATTGTTGAACGTTAGGTGTATTCTTATTCTGTTTTAGAACCCCTTTTAGATTAGCAGCTAAGATTTCTTACATGATTGGATAGGGGACTATTTAGGGAGAATAGTTTATAATGTTTTATTTTATTTTGGGCTTATATTTGAATATTGTACTAGATTTGATTAAATCTCTAGTATTTGTATTTTAGTTTCCATAGTTTTCTTTTGGGCCAAGGTGCCATTATAGATTGATGTGTATTTTCTGCAATTCCTATATCAGATCATGTATAGATACTTTTTCTTGTAGCATATTATTGTTTGAGCAGGCACAACATTTGATCAGGCCAAATGAGTACAGTTATATCATTTTTAGGACCATAGCAATTATATTTTATTTATCATTTATTGGTTTGACATGCAGCGTCCGACAACATTATTTGGCTTGGGCATTGATTTTGATTAAAATCTATTTTGATATGATTCTTATTACTTATTTGTGTTAAGGTTATAACATTAAGTTTACCTTAAGAATGCCAATAGTATCATATCTTTAGAGGTTCAAATAGTCAAATATTGTGGTCATTATAAACTGATCAACTAACCCTACATCCCCTTGCTTTCCATTCCCTGATTGCCAATTCAGTAATAGGTGGCTTAGTGGAGTGCAGATCAACCTTCAATCAATTGATAGCTTCTAATTTGTGGTTTTCTTGTTGATGTTATTGGGAATATACAAATTTGACAACAAATCTTTAGGATGATTAATTATCGGGTTTTTTATATGAATGATTGATGAAGTAAAATGAGAAAACACATTTATAAATAAAAATATAGAAAAATACAAGAATATTTTATAAAAATCCTTACAGAATAAAGGGTAAATTTCACTTTTAATATAATATGAGTACGGTCATAAGAAATTCCAAAACAACTTCAAATTTATCACGGTTTATAACAAATCGAACAAAGAACACTAAGAGAGAAAACAGAATGAAATCATCGCTACAAATGTCATAAAGAAAGACTAGAACACATATCTAAGGATGACGAAGAAAGAAAATTAAATGCACAAGGATGGCTAAGCATCTTCTCTTGTTCTTCCCACTCTCTTAACTCGGTGCTCAAAGAGTATTTTCAAATAACTCACACTAGCTACTCAAAATAGACTAAAATTGTCTCAAAAATAATTATGGCGGTCAAATGCTAAAAGGTGGCATTCGAACAAGGGCAATTAGTGCTCAAATGCTAGCTATTGGTGTTCAAATTCTAAGGAAAAATCTCCCCCGAACAAAGTCTATGCATGTGCTGTAATATCCCAAATTTTCATTTGATTTAAGTTAAATTATATTATAAAGAAAAAAAATTAAAATATAATACAATATAATAATAAATAATAATAATTTTATTATTATTTTTATACATAAAATAAGGGAGGCGCAAGACGCTGAGCAAAAAAGAAAGGAAAAAGAAAGAAGTGAGGGAAAAGGAAGAAAAGAGAGAGGGGGAAGGCGGTGTGGGGAGTTGCAGTGACCGTTATCGTCGGTGAAGTCGATGCCAAGAGCGAACATCGATGAAACCCTTTCTGTGATTTATCCTCTAATATGTGTAATTGTGTGAGTGGAGAAAGGAAATCACGAGCCAAGAGAAGTAGCCGCCACTGTTGCCGCCATCACCGGAGGAGGAGCATGAAATTGAGGCAAGCATATCCGTCATTTCTCTTTATTGATATCGATTCTTAGTTTGCATGTATTAATTTTAAAAAAATTAGCCAAGTCGTGGAAGATGGGTAATGAGACGCAGTGGAGAGAGAGCAAGTTATCGACAGGCTTGTATGCACCGCCGTTGTTGCCGATGCCATCACAAGGTTGTTACTACCATGGCCAGAGTCATCGTTCGTGCCAGAATCGCCGTCAACTATTGGGAAGCAAAAGCACAGCGTAGCGGAATTCACGATCAGAGAGGGAAAGATAAGAGAAGAACAAAGATCAAGGGTTTATGCATGTATGAATTACCGGTCGATTTGGGGGTTTTATTCGAGTTTTGTAATTTTGAAGGGTTTTATTATTTTATAGAACTCCGGAGAGTGTTTGGATTGTATATATACTCATATATCAATCTATTTATATGATAGGAGATTTGACATATCTCGTATGGTTGACTTGAAATGTATGTTTTGATCCAGATTTTAAGTTATCTGTTTATAATACTAATCCGTTCCTGATATGTTGCGCATGTAATCAGATTATTTGGCTATTCGATTCTATCCCAAATCACGATTTGATTGGATATCTAATCCAATTGGGCATCTGATTTGTTTGGACATCCAACTAGATTGGACATCTGATTTGCTTGGGCATCCGATCCGATTGGGTATCTGTGGCTATCTTGTGACGGATTATGTCTTAAAATTGTCATTAACCATAATCATAACTAATTATTTTTAATTACCAATTTGACCGATAAATTAATCAATTAATCAATCAAGCATGAATTTTTCACGTCGATATCACGATTGTCTCTACATAAAAAATACAACATTATACACAGGATCCAAATATATTGTCACGTTATTTGTGGCTTCAACACCGATCCAAAATCTATATGACGTCAAACCTTGTTAAAAAAAAAAGAAACTTGTTCAAATGCCATCAATTATCTAACAACTTACGAAAGTTATAAATATCTAATACAAGCTGCTAATATCAAAAGCTACAAAATATCATTTTAGACATCAAAATACAGTCCAAAAGCTTACAATATCTTACAACTCACAATCCTTCATCCATAATTTACATCAAACAAGTTACAGCATCTAAGTACCATAAATATTATTTGAAAATATAGATCATTATAAAAAATCAATAAAAGTATAAATAATCACTTCGATCTTCACTTCTACACATTTGGTAAGAACTTGTACAATTTATCTGAGAGGGTTAGTAAAATAGTAAGGAGTGAGCCAAATGTTTAGCAAGACGCAATACATATAAAGGAACGTGTATATTTTATACTTAAAATCATATCGAAGGAAATATAAATCATAATATGATGTAATGACATAAAATATGGGCAAGATAAATTTCATGATACATTTTCAGATTTCTTATCTTATTCTTTCTTAATCGTAACCATCAAAACATACTTAAATCTTATTTTCTTTATGGATCCGGGCTAATAGACCTTAGTAACTAAAGAAATGATCAATCGAAACTTAAATGGTATATGTTTTCACACAATCAAAGGTTATACGCTCCTATTTAAGATCCAGAGATTGGCCGTCTATATATAATCATATAGATGGATCCAAACACTGCTTCTTAAGCTGTAGTTCCATAGGTTCAGATATAGATTTTTTATTTTAATATATTAAGACATGTTATAATGTACTACCCGCTGAATCAATACCTTGGCCCAATCTTTAACTTAGACAAAATCTGCACTTACTTCTTAATTTTTAATTCTCATTCTTTTGAAAAATGATTTATTAATTCTTAATATAATTGTAGAGTTTCCTCATAATTCCTTATTTCCTTTTTTCTTCCTTCATAAACTTTGATAAAGTTTAATAAAACCAAGCGAAATCAATAATAGCTCATGTAGAGGAAAATTTAGAACACTTAATATAGATTTAACAAATATATAAGTTATTTTACGAAATTTTAAAACATACAGTATATAATTTTATAAGTAATGACTTAAAATCAACAATTGATAGACATATATGAGTATTGGGTTTGAAGTTTAGACAGGTAGGAACAAAATATCATATTTTAAGATATAAAAAAGGGTTTAAAAATTAAAATATAACACATATGATATGATATAGATATTTAGACATAAAATTTCTTCATAAGGTCGTGAGAAATTGACATGCATGCAAGATTAGCTTTGAAATCTTAGCGGGGACGAGTATTAAGCCAAGAATACTCAAAGAAATCAGCAAAAATTAACAATAAGAGAAAAATAAAACTTAGAGTGCACTTGCCTTGACCTAATTTATCCAAATCCTCACTTAATCAACATGATTTGAGCTACCAGAGCCTTTTTTCCTCTTCTCTTCGACTTTCTCCCTCTCTTCTCTCGAATTTCTCTCTCTTGCGCATAAAAAATGTCAAAACCCTAACCTCGCGCACTTTTATACTCGGCTCGTGCTTGAGCTTGGGACGAGCGTGTTTCAAATGCTATGGTTGGGTATTCGACGCTCGAATGTGTTTGGGCAGACCCATTTAGAATTCGCGCTCAAGCACCTCTTGGGCAGAAACTTTTTGGAATTCAAATTTGAATGCCATTCAAGCTTGCTTCAGGCACATCGGCTCTATTTTTGGCATCTTGGGCATGCCTTAGGCCTATGTCTAGCACATGAACTATGTGGATCCAAATTTGACTATTTAGCCCAATTTTGTAATCCTTTGACCCAAATTTTAATTATATTAATTTAATTAATCGTGATTAACATAATTGTAGAAAATAGACCCTACATATCTATTATTAATCGCCGTCTCTACGGTGAGACTCTATCTTTAGCTATCTGTTATAAACCACCATTTCTATGGCGCGATGTCGTATCTGTGGCACATCTCCCAATTGGGAAACTCTGCTTCCTTTCCACCGACATGAAAGGTTGAGTTTTGATTGTAATTGATCCATCCTGTCTATCCGATATTTGAATGGAGATTTCATAAGATAATCGAACATCTAATTTATATTCGTTATCGGTTTTGAAACCTGTTTATGGACCTTCATTCTAATTTATCAGGCATGTTATTATATATATATATATATATGTATGATACTTGTTGAACTTTAAAATCATATTTTCTATTTTATCCCTTTAAAGTAGAATACTTAAATGCATTGATAATATTGTTAAATCTATGTTGGGTTATATTTTGGTTATGGAATCAGCTGAGTTTAAGCTTTGGAGCAGTATATTCAAATACTATCGGATTTCTTATAATATGTGAATGAGTTATTGTATTATTTAGTTATTCCTCTTGCGACTATTTGTAGAGTAGGTTATATATATATATATATATATTTTTTGTCAAGATGGTTGTCCGATATGGATTTATGCAAGTTTTAGTTTATCGGGTCTTATCATTTGGTTTGTCATACCCCGATTAAAGATTTATATAAATAATATTTAAAATTTAATTAATTATTTAATTGACCTACTTGGTCCAGGTTCATAATTCGTGTACCATCCATGTAGCATTAGGAGCATCCATTTTTTTGAGGCACATGGGCTAATCATATGTATGTCATATGCAAACATTCTGATTTTTACACACATGTATTCTTCATGTGTATATCAGGCATGACTAATTTTTAATAAAAAATTATATGTATAAAAGAATATGAAACTCATAAGAAAGAGACTCATTTCAACAGACTTCCTTTCATGACCATATGGGGGTTAGCATTAAGGAAATTTTTCACCCAATGATATCTTACATCCGTATACTTTGATCTTGAATAAAATGAAGAGTTTTTACAAAAATGAATAACAATTTAATTATTATAAAGCAATATGTACTTGTTTTGCTTGAAATCGAGTTCTGGAATGAACTTCTGTATCCATAATATCTCCTTACTAGTTTCTATTACCCCAATAAATTTGATTTTGATGGTAAAAAAAAGGCAACATATTTTTTGTATTTCTAATTGTCAAGATATAGCTTCTCTAAAAATTTGATCAAAGTATCCCAAAGTTGACTTTCCAAGAATAAATGTCATCTACCGGTTTAGTACTAGTATACCCGACCAAAACAGGCTTATCATTGGCAAGGCACAAACATACTTCATAATACCCCATAAATATGTAAGAATCTACTTCACGGCAAACCAATGCTTATTTCCAAGATTTAAAAGGAATCAGTTAACAAATCTGACTGCATAAGCGATTCCTATCCTTGCATATACCATTACATATATCAAACTACTTACCATCAAAGCATAAAAGAATCATTTCATGTCAACCATCTCTTCCTCCGTAGGATTTTGTCAGATGCTCAATTTAAAGTGATTGGCAAGAGAAATACTAACCAGTTAGGATTTTTCCGTGTTAAATATTTAAGACACCTTTTCAACGTAGTTTTGTTAAGACATCTACACATTCTCCTTTAAATCGCAAAAAATTCTTATATTAAAAATTTGCTTTGTTAGTCTCAAGTCTTCTATATCAAAAGGTTTGCTAAATTACTTCTTTAACTTGCCAATCCAAGAGGTATTTTTGTCCAACTATGAGCATATCATTAATATAAAGTAAAAGGACAATTAAGTCTTCTTCCAAGAGCTTTTTTATCAACACACAATGGTCTGAAATAATCATCTAATAGCCTTACATTGCCATAACATAATCTAATTTCTTCTACCATTACCTAGAGGCATGTTTTAGCTCATAACGACACTTCTTCAAGCAGCACACTATCTTCTCCTTTCCTTTAAACCTTAAATCAAGTTGCTCTATGTAAATTTCTCTCTCAAGATTGTCGTACAGGAATGCCATCCTTACATCTAATTATTCCACTTCAAAGTCTAGACACTCGACTAATTCTAGAATAACTGGAATAGAAGATATCTTTATCATTAAAGAGAAAGTCTTTTCAAAATCAATACTCTTCTTTTAATTAAATTCTTTCACAACCCAATCTTACATTGTAACCTAGTTGTGGATTGTACTTCTTAGATATAGATCTAAATGCCTATTTGTTATTGACTGCATTTTTGCTCATAAGCAATTTTATTATATCAAATTTGTGATTTTTTTTACAAAAATTTCATCTCATCTTATATAATATTCATCTATTCCTTTTTGTAGTCATCCTCTATGGCTTTTTTTCTAGAAATTGGACTCACCACCATTGGTAAATACCAAATATTCTCCACCTGATAAGTGTGGAAAGACATCGATCTCTCATAAATCATCAAGATGAAATAGTAGGTATAAGCCTAGGAACGTCAACATGAACATCACCATGATCTTTATCATGGTCATCATCTACCTCATTGAAGGTGGAGCATCATGGCCTTCATCAACTTCATAGTCATCTAAAACACGAGCGTTAATACGATTCATTAACGACATCAATTGCAGCAATTCCATGTCATACAGGGGGTTGTTGCTACGAAGAACAGCCTTATGTACCTTAACAATGTCTTCAAATGTCTCATTCCCAATAAACACACCTATCAATCTAATAAGTTTTTCCTCCACTAATCATAGAACAATATTTGAACTCTTCTTCTTCACAACAAAAAAAAAAAAAATCATTATTGAATCTTCACATCAATGTTAGACCTTTCATCCTTATGAATGTAGATAAAAGACTTTCAGCCAAATACTCGCTAGTAACGTAAGACACGTGCTTTCCAAACCAAACTTTGTTGGGGATTTCACTGATTAAAAGAACATTAGGTTGAGAGATTAATTATATGAGTTATGATATTCAAAACTTTCCTAAGAAAGAATCATGTAGATTTGCCTCTAAAAATACACATCAAAATTCTCTCAATTAATGTTCGATTCATCCTTTTAAATACGTCATTCAATTGTGGCATTTTTGGTGTTGAATACCTTGTGAGAATGACAATATATATCAAATGGTTTAAAACACTTTTCTTCATTGTCAATACAGACATACTTCAACTTCTTTCCCATTTGTCTTCAACCAAAGCATGTAATTCTTTAAAAATATTAAGAGCTTGTTCTTCAATTTTAAGGTATAGACCCACAAATTTCTCAAACAATCATCAATAAATATAATGAAATTGCACGTTTAGACAGTAGTTTTTATCTTCAAAGAATCACATTCATCAGTGTGTATAAGCTTCCAAAGATCTAATTTCTTAGAAGAATTTTCATGAAAGGAAGCTCTTTATTTTATTCCGACCATACAATCAAATCATGTCTTTAGCTTTACCTTCTTCAATCCCGAAAAAATATTCTTCTTTGTAAGATGATTGAGTCGTTTGTGACTCATATGACTAAGTCACTTGTTCAGATAATTTAGTCTCATCGATCACATTTATACATTGTTGGATATTGAAGCTTGTAATACATACAAACTAGACAACTTCATCCCACGAAGTACCACCAGAAAACCTCTAATTAGTTTCCAAAAACCTTCTCAAAAAGTGTTATAAAAGTATTTTTTATTAAGTTTTCTATCTAAAAGAAGATTGAGCTGTATATCTAGAATGTGCCAAATATAACTCAAGATTAGCTCTTGTTAGTGTCAATCATCAAACAGATGTCACCGGAACGTACAATATATGACAAATCGTTGTTACCCATATTTAATATCTCAAAGTCATCAGGAGTATAAATGTGAAGATTTTCTCATTGACGTGATATTAAGTGATGATCTACTGTCTATCACCTAACTTGTCTCTTAATTGGCAAAATTGATAATATCACAAACAATGAGAAGATCATATTTAATAATAATAGAATTCCACTTATCATCACGAGCCTTTTGTTCTTTCTTTCGCTACCATATTTGTTTTCACATTTTCATTTATATTTCCTTAACGTAGTTCTTTTTGCCATAATAATAACATTTGAGGTTCTAACACTGAACTTCAACTTGCTTCGGTATTTGTCATTTTTTTATTGGATCCCTTCCACTTCTTCCCTGATTCTCAGAGACTAGTGCCTTCGATTTTGAAGACGAAAAAAATAAGATCTTCTACTCATTCTTTATTTAGAACCGCATTCTTAGCTACCCTAATGTCACAATATTGTTGGAAGTAGAGTTGGTAATTGAGATCTAAATAATCTCCCAAGAATCCGATAGAATTATTAACAATTATAAGCTAAGTAACTTGTCAAATTTTATACCTATGCTGGACACCTGATCAACGCCGTCCATACTAGATATCCTCCATCAATTCTAACAAAAGCAAGAAAATTTGAAATCTCTCTTACTATGTGTTGAGATCAATTTACCAAACTTTATCATATACAAATTCAAAAATAAATTTGTAAAGTTTAAGTTTAAATTTTATTTTAATTATAATTAATTAAGTTTAGATAATTAAAATTAAGGTCAAATAAGAGAAAAATTATGGTCAAAAGTTAAGTTGAATCGGGTCATATTAAGTTGGTGAATGCCTGACCAACACCCGATGCACGCCCATACGTGTTTTGGGCGGGGAAGTCACTCCTAACTATTGCTTGAATGGAGCTCAAGTACGCCTTTTAGATTAGCAGCGCTTTATGCGCGTTCGATGAACGTCCGAATGCATTGAGGCAGAATACTAGCAATTGATACGTGCTCGATGCAGCACTCGTGCACCACCCTCTTTGGTCATGGCGCCTGACGCATGTCCAACAAACGTTTGAGCACCACTCTATTATATATATTGTATTAGGCTAAATTTCAATTATTTTTTGTAGAGATTTAAAAGATGAGAGAGAGAAGAAGAAGAAGAAGAGAGAAAAGAGAAAGAGAAAATTAGAGAAAATAAATTCAAGTAAATCAAAGCAATATTTTGGTAAATTAAAATTAAGATAAGTGTATTTCAAGCATTATTTCCTTTGTTACTATCATTTTCTTATTTTTTTGAGTATTTTTTATTTTAAATACTCATACATAATATATTTTTATAACTAAGATAACAGTACTTTACATGCATAAATCCTCACTCTTATTCTTTGTAATTTTTTATAAAAATTATATTCTTAATTTATGTACTTTGGATTATTTAGTTATTTTATATAATTTTCTTGTATGTATGTATTGATTTCATGATTATATAACTCTTATAAATTTTAAATTCGTATTTAATGTTCTTACATACTTAAAATCATTAAGTTATTGTCTTGTAGATTCTAAAAATTCAGTTATTTGCCCCTGCATGTATATTATTTAAAATGAAACATTAAAATATCAAAATGCTACTGATTTTTTTACAATTTGGATTAAAAGACTTATAATATAATCTTTGTATGTTCAAAAACTTACATGTTTAAATTTTTATAAAATTTTTATACACTGTATGATAATTATTTAAAAGAATTATGAAAAAAATTCTATAATATGTTAAAGAATTAAAAATATTTTCTTTATAATAAAAAAATATAATAATTATAAATAATTGAGTAGAATTTTTATGTCTAAATATCATACCATTATAATAAGTTCAGTGAATGATATATTATTGCATGTCTTATTATATTATAGTGATGATTGAGGTTTGAAACTATCATCAGCAGGTGAAAGCAGCATTCGATCCTATTTATAGGGTTATATGTACAACGACCAATCTATAAGTAATGAATAGTAGCATAAAGCCTTTAATTATGTAAAAATAAATATAATCCAAATTTTAATTATCTATTCCTTTAGTCGATAATATCCTATTTGCCCATGGTTTATAAGAAAGTGTATAATTGAGTATGAATTTTATGGCACCATTTAAATAAGAATATAATAAAAGAAACTTAACAAGCTTTGTACATTGTCATAAAAATTCATAACATTCCTTTAAATTTGATTAATTGTTCATTCTAACATGTTTTAAATGAAGATTGTATATTTATTATGAAATTATAAATTTTACTGAGTTTTCTTCTCATCCCATTTCTATTTTTCACTAATCCCTTTAATTAGAGGTTTGAGCACATGTAAGAAGGTAAAGTCTTAATCAAGAAGTTGAGGTTAAAGAGATTTTAGATTAAATTTCAAAAAAAATTCAGATGTTATATTTCATTTTAGATATTTTTAATTATATATTAATTTAATTATAACATCATAGTATAAATGAATTTGTTAGATTATGATATTATTATGGTTATTCATATACTCTAATTTCATTTAATTTAGACATTACCCTTCATATATGATCCGACATTATATTTTGGTCAATATTCAAAGCCACTTGATGCCATAGCATTTTGAGTCTTACGATTAGATTAAATATTATTTTTACTTTAATTGGTAAATTTATCAATATAACATTTATAACCATCGTCGATTGAGTTGCTAATTAGATAATTATTAATATTATTAATTATTAATGATGGAATTAAATTTTAGGAGGTGAAAACCCCTACAAAGAACAATTATCAAACTATTTGTTTGAATTATTGATGAAACTAATAACCAAACACATTCTTGAATAAAAATATATATGAACAAGCAAACTTTTCGTAAAACTCTTACTTCTATAGAATGAAGGATAAAAATTACTTCCAACATAATGTGAGTAGGGTCATAACAAATCCCCAAAACACTTTCAAATTTATTCAAAATTCATGGAAAACCGAGCAAAGAATACTAAGAGATGAAATGGAATAAAATTACCTGTAAAATTGTCTTAAACAGAAATTAGAAGGCATACATAAGGATGATGAAAAGAATAACTTGATCAATCATCTAAAAAAAATGACTAAGAATCTTCTTCTCTTCTTCCCATTTTCTCAATTCAGTGCTCAAAGAACATTTTAAAATAACTCTTTAAAATAACTCGCACAAACTTATCAGAACAAAGCAAAATTTTCTTAAAAATTAGTCGGTGTCCGAACATTAGAAGTAAGCATTCAAATGTGGAAAGAGTTTTTCTAAATAACTTCCACACGCATTCCTTCTTCATCAAGCGGAGGCATCCTTATTTTCATGCATACGCATTATTCATTCATGCATCAAGCATTAGTATCTCAACAAACGAAGAATTAATGTGCAAAGGACACGGGACTTACAAGATGGTGATCAATCTCGACTCATGTCAGCCCTACAACCGTGGCTTATGGTCCTACCGACACGGGACTTACAAGATGGTGATCAATCTCAACTCGTGTCAGCCCTACAACCGTGGCTTATGGTCCTACCGAGGGCCACTCTAGCACCCCGTCCCTCTAACAATTTAGTTCTCCGATGCCTTAGTGCATAGACATCCTCATACTCAAACTTCTCGGACTTTCAACAGCTCAGAACACGTCCAAATGAGACCTCTAACACATTGATAGTTTGGATTTTAACTCGGACTACACGTTTTATTATTGGATTTTAACTAATAAGAATTAGTTTTCGGGTGTTTTAATTTGAGAGGGAAATTTTCATAAGATATAAGTCCCAAATGAAATTTGAGAATGACTAAGCAAAATTGATATTAAAATGTGTATCCGTACGACTCAACCAAGCGAATTAACCAAACTCCCTGGTGGATTTCAAAAAAGCCCTTCAGAGAAGGGGGAGCATTGGGAAATTAAAATAAAAATAATAAAAAATAAAATCAATGAGACACGAGCAATCATGATAGACAAACCTCTAGATGGGCCCATGTATCGTTAAAGAGAACAAGCATCAGGATACAAGAGCTGCCGTGAACTATACGCCATCGTTGCTTGTAGTTTACGCTATTGTTGCTTGCACTCCGGGGGACGGTCACCCTGCTGGCCTTCCACGAGTTGCGTCCTTCCGCCCTTCTGCAACAACAATGGAGACTTGTGCCATTGTGCATTTGAAGGAAATGATGATAAACATAAATTGAAATAAAATGAGATAAAATTTTATAGATTATTTCAGAAAAAAAAATTGAGGAAAGCTTCATTTCTCTCGGAATGAAAAGAAATGGATGAAAAAGGAATAGAATATAGTTTTAAATTCCATGTTTATTTGTTTTATCATTTGATGAATGATCGTTGAAACCATAAATAATAAGCTCAAACTAATAAAATGATTAACGCCAAAGCCTATCCATCTATTTATTCTTTGTGTATGCCAGTCAGAATATTATCTGAAAAGTGGCTAAAAAGTGTGTATGCCCTAATACCTTAAAAAAATATTTTGGGGACACCGTTTTCCAACCCTTTGAAAATTCTCAAAGTAAGGTCGTGTCCATCCATTTATTTTTGAATGGGCTTGTGGGTAATAATATATAAATAGATTAGATATTACATCATCAAGTGTGTATAAAGGGTAGCCAAAGGGTGTTCCCTTAACACCTTTCAACCAAAGATGTTTTAGGACCATCCTTTAGTCACCTTTTGAATACTATTGGATGACATAATGCCCGCCTATACATCTATTCTTATTTGGACTCGTTAGTACATATGAACGAATAAGACGTCACGTAAACAATGATGTCTTAAGGGCATCCTCCTAACACTAATAGTATCTAAAATGATCATTACTCGTTTTATATTCTATACAAACAACATATAAAGAAAAGATGGTGCAAAATGACCAGGTTTATATCTCACCTTGGCCCCAGCAGATGGCTGCAAAAGAAGCGAATCAAAACCAACATTATGAACAAATTAGCAACTCTTCAACTCAAAACCTGACAAAATTTGGAAATGAAGATCACAATCAATGAGCACAGGTATTCCGTAACCTTCTTCTTGCTTTTGTTTCCTCCTCGTCTTTGTCCTTGTCCTCATCTTCCCATCCTCATCTTCATCCTCCTCATCGTCTTCGTCTTCATCTTCATCTTCATCATCCTCATCGTTGTCAGTAGCGTCAAAGCCATCTCCCTGA
The DNA here is from genome assembly GCA_033239525.1 of Nepenthes gracilis. NCBI lineage: Eukaryota > Viridiplantae > Streptophyta > Magnoliopsida > Caryophyllales > Nepenthaceae > Nepenthes > Nepenthes gracilis. The sequence goes on along the minus strand of BSYO01000018.1, from coordinate 3,363,500 downwards.
GCAGCCTCTCCAGTAAACCAAGACACAGCATGGGGAATAATTTTGTCCCGTATGGTCGAACTGCATGAAACAATACCATCTTCTTTCAATTCATATCACAATGTGCACATATAGGTTATTAGATGATCAGCATCGGTATAAGGTAGCTCTAGTAGGATCTGAAGCTTACGGGAAATTCGACCTCTTTACAACATATGGCTAAGGCAGGAACTACTAGAGTCATCTAACACTCCTCGTGATGAGAATTTCATCCTCATAATTTAAATAGTTAGGATTTTAAGATGTGTCCGATACATATTAATATATACTCATAATCACATTGGTTTAAACTGTCACAATGAATCTGGATCATTGAGGGTACAATTTAAAAAATGAGAAGATTCTAACAACACTCAGCTAAGGCAGCATATAACTAACCCTATCCAGACCCTACAATGTTAGAGCCTCATGAGCAGAGCTACCATATCATATAGATTACTGGATAAAAATCATTTTAACAACACAGGGTAAAGAACAATGATTAGCAGTTCAAATGCATTAGTAGATCAGATGGGATTGCAAATAGTTAGCATAAACAGCTAGCTTGAGAATCCATTTTTCACCATTCTTTTATTAATTTAAGTACTAATTCCTTGAGAATCTTAAGCCTGACCGGACCAAACAAATACAGTGAAACAAAAGAACTTCAAAAGCATGCATTCAGCTCATAGAGATGCTATACCAAAGAACAGAAGCTATCACTTAAAAAGGCCTAGTATTGTTATGACCTCTACCAACTTGAATAGAGGGGAAATAAACTGAATGTCATTTATGCCAACTCACCCAACTTCATAGTCTTGCTCCATTTGATTCTGAAGCTCCTCAGCCTACAAAAATTTAAAAATTGATGTAACATGAACTCATTCATTGGCCTATAGACCAAATCATTGAACAAAAGCCATGTCAAACTTACAGTATCATCATCAAGATCCTCATCATCATCAGGCACCTGAGGAGGGTTGAAAAAGTTGAAGAAACTTTCACAGTTTTCGGTCTTAGTAATGGGTTTGGCATTCTTTGATCCCTTTCTAGGCTTCTTCTTAAGGAGCTTTTGCGTCAAACATTTACCAGGATACCACTCAATCTCCGTCCTACAAAGAAATTGACAACCTGAGCATCACAACTGGAGAGGTAAAGGAACTTTACATGGTCGTGAATAGCAGCTTACCCTATTGCTTTCTCTAAGATAGGTTCATCCTCATCGATCATGTGATAAGTTTTTGTCAGAACGGAGTTCTTAAAATAAGGATTCGTGTCAAAAAAGAATTCAAGCTTGAAGCCTTTGGGATCGTCAATCCTACACCACTTGATATCTTTCAGATATTTGAGTGCAACTTCATCACGCTCAGTGATCTAAACTCCATAAGAACAAATAAAATTTCGTGTCATTCAACCAAAAACTTTACAATATTATAGTGAAAAGAAAATGATCAGAGTTCAAATGATCACCTCCTCGGCCAAAACTTCATGGGTCTTCATTGCAGTGAGCCAGAAGTTAGGCACACCTTTCTCTGCATCCAATGTTACACATCTTATATACAATTTTCCTCCAAAGATTTACCCACAACAAAAATATCCCACATAGCAAAGAGATCATATATTTGATAAATCTGTGGTACCTTCAGAAGCATTCTCCCCTCCCTGCCCTGCTGCAGCTTCATCTGTAACTCCTACTTCAACGACACCATTTACAATTTCATATCTCTACAGGGGCAAAATGAAATCAGAAAATTGAAACTTGGATTTAATTCAAAGGCATGGGCACATAATAGTGTGACAACATGGTAAGAGAATTAAATAAACAGAAAAAGTAATAATGTTTTAATCAGATATAAACACCTTGGTATATAGAGGTTCGTAAAGCTTTTGATATTTTGATTCAAGTGCTGCTCTCTCCTCCAAAAATTTTGCTTCAAACTGGTCATGTTGGCACTGTAGGATTAAAGTAAGTGAGAATGGTCCCAGAAATTCAGAATCAAATGTATAAACGGACAAAATCTCAATTCAGCATCCTCACCACAGAATATCAAAAATGTGTAATGAGGAAAACATAAAACAAAGCAAACCATTTCAATGGATACTTACACATACAAAACCATATATAAGTCACTGAATAACCCTTGATGAATTCAGGCACTATACAGCTAAAATCCTTATAGTGATTATTAATATTAGCCTGCCATATAGCCACAAGACTCAAACCCTTTCCACATCTTGACAAGTCTCAAAGACGACCGACGCCAATTATTGACCGTGTTAGCGAGGCATGGTCATTTGTCAGTGAAATCAAATATTTTATATCATTACGCTGCCATCAATTCCCCAAATTTCATATGAATCCCTTATTGTTGATGAATTCGACAATAAGTCCTTTACTAATCTGGCATTTTCAAAGAACATAAGCCCCACCTAATAGCATCTCCGACAACTCTGATCCCACAAAAGAATACAGAGGCAAAAGACTTCCTCAAATATATATAAGAACAAATCAATACCCAGCCCTATTTCAGAAGTACGTACAAGATATTTTTAAAAAAATTACAGCATGGTATATTATCAACTCAACTAACAAATTCAAAAACAAATTCAGAATCTCGGGAACAAAATGTCAGAAGGCTTCCTAGAATCCATTTTTAGTTGTCAATGGTCAACCAAGTGCACAGTTATTGGGTTCCTAATACTCCCTATGCACCTCGTTCCAATGTACAGCATACCAATCATGGTTCCCAATCATAATGTCTTATGAAAAATACCACTCATTTGTTTACCATATATCAGACCACGAGCATCATACTACAAACCTAGTAACATTAGTCATGAGTCAAGACAAACTTGCAAAGCCAAAATCAATGAATATTGGAATGAGCTACTAAGATTAGGCCACCAAAGGAATATCCATCATTTTTGGGGTAGGTAATTTTGTCAAATGGCAATAACATATGTGTACCTTGTCACGGCCATCTCAGGGATAATTAAATCTCATTAAAACAACTTAAGCTCTCCATTCACATCAAAAGGCAATACAAAGAAAGACCTAGTCACCACTTGATTTATCAACCGCTGACTCATAGGGATTTAACTGGGACACCATACAACATGATGTGACTAAGGGAAAAAAACAACTGATTTCACATCAAAAACTGCAACCACAGATTAACGATGCAATCAAAATGGTGCCTGAATAAAAAAAATATTCATATCTTCCATATGACTTACCACATTAACAATAATGCATTCTTCCAGTGAAATAATATTAGACATTTTCAGATTTACACTACAAAGTACCCTGCCAGTTCTCTATCAATTTGACTATCTTTGCCCTGCTATTTTCGTTTTTATTTTTATTTTTATTTTTTTTTTTTTGGGGGGGGGGGGGGTTAAGTAATCAACGCCCATGTTTCCTACACTATAAAGAATTATTTTGCATATGATTCATATTTCTTCTTAGCTGAAAGCTACATGCTCTTATTCATCTGATTTCAAAGAAAGTTTTAGCCAAAAAAAATCCTGTATCACCTGTTAGCTTTAAGAACCTATGTTTTAACCATGGTAACAAAAAAGAACAACATAAGAAACAAACAAACCCCGGTTCAATATGCATGCTTGTAGTCAAAAATGCTTTTGAGTATAGAATGCAACCTCATCAAGGAAATTTCTTCCATTGTTCCAGTTCATTAAGCTAAGAATACTTTCATGATGGGGAATTAATTATCTCATTGGAACCTTCAGGCATATGAAATTTCTCATAAAAGCCCTCAAAATTTTTTTACTGTAAAATAAAGCTCAAAAAAATCTCACTTGTAAAATTTCATGTGGGCAAGATAAGCATGAAAGTTAAGGAGCCTAGCAAAAATGGGAAGCATTTTTCTTTTCTTTTCTTTTCTTTTCTTTTTTTTTTTTTTGACTGAATGAAAAAAGCAGTGTCCTAAATGGCTATGATTTTAGTTTTTACTCCAAAAATATGCTGTGTTGGCATGTTAAGTTTAATGCACTCTGAAAGTACCTCTAAATATCTCACTGCTGATTTAATAAAGAGATTTGTTTTCTACTTTTTTTAAAAATATGTCACCCAAAAATGTGCTCCATACACGTTTTAATCAAAATGTTGTTTCCCCCCCCCCCCCAAAAAAAAAAAAAAATTAAACAAGTGAGGACAGACTGGCTACGAGCAGAGGCCGTCCCCCACCCCAACCTCTCTATTTTCACCTGACATCTCTTCCCCACCACCCCATCAGTCTATCACCCATTAACAACAATCTTGACATGACTCTACCACTGGAAGAGGGCCCCTACTTTTCATTACAAGTAGAAGTCCACACATGATGGATCAATAAAAGCTCCGTGATTTGTCAATCACGACACAAACAAGCTGGAAGAAGCAAATAGAAAAGAGGGTGTGTTGAGGTCTATCCTATAGAGGTACTCAAATTGGCTCAATGATCAATTTCTACGTTTCGTTATAAACCTAATTGGTTACTTCCAAATTTAATTGAAGGAAAAGATGGAAGATTTCTTGAGAAGGAGGAGCCATAGTGGTTCCCCCATCCCCCAAGACTGCCAGATCCCGCGAGTGAATCGAAAGTTCGATCTATATTAGATCTCACTTGAATTGCCCATTCCACGTCTACCCACTATCCAATTCATTTTCATGGGGCTTCAATTGGCAACCAACTAGGCAACTTTCGTCACAATAGTAATTAGAGAAGCAATAAAGTAGTAGATCTTATCATGGAAGCCTACCCAAACCATGTACCAACTGAATACAGTCAAAAAGACAAAGTCAAATGAAAAAATATAGTATGTGCGAAATTTCTGTTATTATTGCTTCTGCTTAAATAAGCAAAAATTGAGAAAATATTCTAAAATCAGAATTAGGTGATATTTCTAATTCAATTTTTCCCTTCTCTGCAAGAACTGAAAACCAAAATATCATGTTTCCAAATAGTCAAATAAAAAACATTTTGCACAAATCCACCTCATAAGTCATAACTTTCTCTTTGTGACATTTACCATTTTCATCTCTTTGAAGTTGCTTCTCTCTCTACATGTCCGTATCAGATATTGTATCTTCCTTTTTTCTCCCCTTCCCTTACTCCTAAGAAATTTTCCTTGCTAAAACAATTTGCCTCTTCTTGTCGACACGGATTAGAGTTTAATGGCTTTAAATAAAGTTTCACAGCATAGGTTCCAGTTACCTTAACTACAATAATTTCATATTATGATGATAATAACAACAATTACCAGATCATGACCTGTCTAAATTTTCTAGATCACTACACAAGAAAATACCAAAGAGAGAAAAAAAAAAAAGCTGTCGATTTCAATTTCAAGAATACAAGGGAGTAAGCTCAAGTTGAATAGTCCCACGTTGAAATCGTAAGGTGGTAGTAAGAAGCAAGTGATGCGGGAACTATGGTGATGAATGAATAGTTAGCTGAGGTTTGCATCTATCGCAAGTGAGGTTGCTGGGTTTGGAAAGTAAATTAAGGAAAATTTGGAAGGTAGATAGAAAAAAAAGGAAAGCTCAAAGCTTATTTCTTCACAGCTCCTGTTGGACGACAAATGCCAAAAAAAAAAAAAAAAATGCAATTTGAGCGCTCATTCCATACATGATGATGGTATTACGGGGAATCCACACATGATTGCAAGAGAAACAGAAGAACTGTATGGATTGCTGCTTTGTTATGGCGACAATGCTTTGTGTTTTTTAGCACTGTGAAATTCTTGCATTAGCTCAGCGATCAAAGCATATGATGTTACAGAAAATAAAGTCTGGAGTGAGATTTGGAGATTTTTAATTTGGCAGATTTGAGAAAAGTACAAATTTATTTCATGCTTTAATGTTTTAGCACTTCACACAAAAATAGCCACCAAGCCAAGCATAGACCTATAAAAGAACTCCCTCCCACAGGGGAAACCCATAAAACTCCAAAAAATGGTAATCACCAAACAGAATCTGAATAAACGGTAAATGTGATATTTTAATAATGTAACTCAACAGAATTACCATACACCCTACCTTATAACGGTCATGAATTATTTATCGTTTGGAAGATGAATACTAGAATTTCATTGCTCCAATTATAGATTATTTATATGTTAAAATTGGAACTAAGGCCGGCCTTGTTAGAAAGAGCAGTAGAAGGAAAAAAAAATTAAAGCAAACATAAAAATCAGAGCAGAAAAGAAAATGCCTGTAACTCCCTCAGCACATCAACTCGCTTCCGAACATTCGGCGAAATGGTTTCCAGAATATCCACACGCTGGCTCGCCATATTCCGAATCTTATTCTGCAATGACATCACCAAACTCACAATCAGAACATAATTGAACAATCAAACGACCCTAATTCAGACTTAATTCTAGTATTATCCAGAAACGACAGACCTTGAGCGCATTCACCAACCCTAAGCTGTCCTGCTGACTGAGAGCTACACACGCAAAGTACAGCCACATTAACGGCAAGATAAATTACACTAACAGAAGAGATGCCGCAGTTGAAAATATAGTTTCTTACCGGCAGCGTCGGGGAGATTGGCGGCGATTTCGGACATGTCCATGTTTTCAGACATGTTAAAATCCAATTATTGCAGAGAAGACAAGGCAGACAGAAAATGAGGGGAAGGCGACCGCTACGGAGATGACGGAGAGAAGAGAGGAGAAGACGGCGACCAGCACTCAGTTCTTGTTCCTCTCTCAAGCTCTCTTCACCCCAAGAGTAAACCCTAACTGCACACGAATTCCCCATATATGCAGAGATCCTGAACCAGCGTATCCTTTCAGCGCGCCGCCAAGCTTCTTAATTGTTCAATTATTATTATTATTATTATTATTATTATTATTATTATTATTATTATTATTATTATTATTATTGTAGATTTTTCATATCAATGCTTAATTTATTATTACTATTATTTTTGCAATTAAACCAAATTATCTCTCATTCTTCCTATATAATACATATATATCTAAAATTTTTAAAAATTAAAAAATAATTAAAAAATAATTTTAAATGGTAAGTAAAATTTTATAAAGATAAATATATTTTTTAAAAATTTTAAATATCTAAAAACATTTATCTTTTATTTTTTTTTTCTTTCTAATATATTTTTATTAAATCAAATAGATAATTAGTGTTAATTATCAAGAACTTATAATCTTTAGTATAATATATTAATTCCATTTCTTATGTATTTAACTTTTTAATATTTTTAATACTATAGCTATTATTTTGTTCCATAGTTGTAACATGGTCAATATTATATAACTTATAAATTCAAAATTATATAAAATTTTAAATTAAGTTTACATATTAATTTTTTAATAGTGATGGGTACGACATTAATCGAGCCAGCTTGAATCCAGTACAAGAATAAAGAAGGGGCCAAGTAATGACGTCCTGGCAAAAATTTCTTGAAGCCCACAAAGTAAAAGGCAAAATGGTTTATCCAAAAGACATGATCTGAACCGCCAGCCAATGTGATGGAATACGTCTTAAAACCTGTAATTAATCATAATAATAATTTATTATCTTTTAATTATTAATTTATTTAATAAATAAATTATTAACTCATTAGATGTGAGCCTACCTTGTCAATACCACAATTAAATATATATAAACAATAATATGACATACACGTGATTCAAATATATTACTACCTCATCTGTAACTTCAACGCAAATCCACACAATATGGCATTAATTTTTAATTAAGGAAAGATGCCTGCCATTACTAAAAACAATCATATACTAATTTGCGAAAGCAACAAATATCTATAAAATTGTTCATTCGAAATTAAAATCATTTACAAAATTATAGTGTTCCATACTTATATCAAATTGCCATACATAATTAACATAATAACCAATACTAAGCTATACAATATCATCTTATGTATCAAAATTTGTCTAAAACTTTACGTCTATTTTATCACAATTTACAATTGAAATCAAATTAGAACTAATAACTAATACAATATATACTATCCAAAATCGTTAGGTTAGCAAAAATAATAACTCCAAAAGTATAACTAAATTTTTTAATCTTCACTCTTGCTCGTTAGGCAGAAATTCATACGAATCATCTGAAGGGTTAATAAAACAATAAGAGAGCGAGTTAAATATTCAATAGAGTATTATATATAACAAAAAAGTATAACTAATGATGAAATAATATAAATATAAATGCAACCTCCTAATTTATTGTCTTAATCTTCATTAAAATACAATTGTTCTTTAAGGATTAGGTTAGATCTTATTAGTTAAAAAAATTCGGATTGTAATCATCAAGGTCTTTTCTCATTTTTAAGGACTCGGGTAAACCATTACATAATAAAAAAAAGGGCAAAAACTGCATTGCGATACTTTTTTTAGACAACTATCTTTCACTATAGTATATTAAAATATGTAAGAATATATTCTCTATTGAACAATTATTAGTCCAATATCTTAACTTCTTAATTTAAAAAAAACTCTACACTTTACTTCTTGATTTTTACTTCTCACTCTTTTGAAAAATGGTTTATACTATTATTAACAGAATTGTAGAGTTTTTTTTTTTTCTCTTCATCATATCTCATACAATTTTATCATGACAATTCATAAATATGAAATTTTGACAAAAAAATCATACTACAAAAATTTAAAAATTTTTATACAAATTTAATAAGCATGCATCACATAATTAAATATATAGTATATTTTTAACATATACAAATAGCATATAATATTTTAAAATTTACAACCATAAAGGTAGGAATTGTATTCATTATAATACGAAAATGAAAATAATATAAATATAAATGCAACTTCCTAATTTATTATCTTATTATTTTCTACAAAAAAAAAAAAAAAATAATATTAGCATTTTTATACCAAAAAATATATTAATTTACTTATCTCTTATTCTCTCTTTTTTATTTTTATCTGCTCAAGTCGGGCATACATTTAAAAATACGCTCTCTAAAAAACCTTGGGTGTGTTTCATGTTATCTTTAGGGGTTAGGTCAATAGGTCTTATTAGTTAAAAAAGTGGTCAATCAAAATCTGAATTGTATTTTTTATCCACACAATCAAAGGTTTTTTCTCATTTTCAAGGACACAGATGTAAGATATCTACATATCATCCCTATAAATAAAGCCAAAACTACATTATGACAATTTGACTTATTTAGTTTCACGTCTGTTTTTCTTTCAAACAACTATCATATCTTCATTACAGATATTAATGATATATATGCGACACAATAATATCTTATATGATGTTTTATTATCATCGTAAATATTTATTGACTTAAACATTGATTAAATTATTATTAGTCTCATTTAAAATAATGATTTTAATTTTTCTTTTAATAAAAATGATTAAATTGTTATTAACTAATTCTCCATAAAATGATTTAATTTAAGAAAAACTCGATTTTATAAACACATTTTTACATCTAAACAAATTAAAATTTTTGACATGTTTAATTTTATTTCTCATATTTTGAAAAAATGGTTCATACGTTTTTAAATACTTTATTACATAGAATATTAATATTTCTTTGAATTGTTTTTTTATCAATAAATAACTATTCCTAAAAATATTACCAGATTTGAAACCCTACATTTTTTTTCTTTTCATAATATCTGATACAATTTTATCATGCCAATTTATAAATATGAAATTTTGACAAAAAACTCATATGGCCGAAGTTTAAAAATTTTTATACAAATTTAATAAGTTTTTTATGCAATGATATTTTTTTCATTTATATATTTAAATTTATCAAATATTTAAATATAGTATATTTTTTAACATTTTTTCTAAAAAAAATAGAGCAAAGGTTTTCTCTATTTTAATTAGCCGTGTCAAAGTGTTTAGTGTGGTTATAAAATAATATATAATATTTATTTTATTTAACTATAAAGTACAAAATTAAAATAGAGTAGTAAACATAGAGAAATTATTTTTATACTTAAATTTAGTAATATACATTTTTATTTGTTTATTATCATAATATATGTAATTAAGAAATTTAATAAAAATATAATTTCATTTTATTCAATTTCCTTCAAACAAGAGCCATGGGCTGAGCTTCATGCGAATCATGCCCATGTCCAACTGGTAGGAGGACTCCCAAGCACTAAGAGCCGTTATTAGGTTTCCGAACCCCACGGTCTCTCGCTCTCGCCCGGAGCTTTCCCGTCAATGGCGTCTAAAACCCTACTCCGTTCTGGAGGTTCCCTTTTCCCTCGCATAATGGATCAAGCCTTAACGCAAATAGCCTCGAACTCAAATGCCGAAACGCTAGTTTCTCGAACTGTCGACATCACTAAGAAGCTATTATCATCAGCCTCCGGTGCTCTCTCCACTCAGAATTTGCCTCGGAAGGACTCCGTCGTTGCGAAGAATTTGAGCTTTGAAAGCTACTTCTACCCTTGCGCAATCTCTCCTGTCCGGTTTTTCTTGCCTGATGGTATTATCTCCCTCTTTATTGCTTTCTATTTTTTATTCTCATGTTTATAGCTTGTTGAGTTCGTCTGTATTGTTTGGTTGTTGAGAAATTGTAGGAAAAGGGAAGGGATTGGATGAAAAGAGTTTTGAGATTTTAACTAGAGTAAACGCGGAAGGGTTATGGAATCCTTGTGGACAGCCTTCACTTGAATTCTTCTTGCCTGATGGTATTCTTGTTATCATAACTCTCCTTTCCTCTATGTTTGATTAATTTCTGGTGTGGCGAGTTTAGTAGTTTTATATGGTTGTTTGATTGGTGAGAAAGCAGAGAGAAATTACGCCTTGAGATAACGGATGATATTTAAAATTTTTTAAAAAATTATCTAAATGATTATTTTTAAAATTTTTTAATCTTGGGTTAAATTTTCTAAATTACATTGATCTTGATTGATTTGCAATGCAAGACTTCACGAATGAAATTGTTGCTATTATGATTATGGGTGAAATATTCTTTTGGAGTGATGTTTAAGGTGAAAAATAATGTGTCAACGCTTTGTCTTGCCTACTTTTGCATTAAATCATCAGTTACCGTCCGACCCCTTACTATTCTTTTGCTTCATGAAATTCCAGGAATGGAATGAGGTGTAAAGAAGGAAAGAAGTAGAAAAATGCGAATAGATTGGACCGATGGTTAATCAGTGGTTGTTTGGCTTTTCCCCCCATATCATTCCTATTCTTTTCATTTTAAACCCACCTCCTCTTGGGGGATGCAAATAAGAGAAAATAAGAGATTTCATCATTGAGTACTGTAATTTCTATCAAAAGTTTATGAAAATGTGCATGAAGTTTAACTCTCATAGCCTTATTTCACTCCTTGCTTTTCTACATAGCAAAAGGCCATATATATTATTTTCCTATGTTCTTGTTAGCTTTTTGATGGCTTAATATGGGGAAGTTTGAATTTGACTATCAAATCATCTTGAAAATTTGGGGAGAAGTATGTAATTTAATCTTATGTTTTTGGTCCTTTTGGATGGTTAAACACTCAGAGTTGGAAATTGATCTTAGATAAGTGCCAATTCATTCACTTTATGGAACACTTAGGAGCTATACAAACTTTACAAAGAGTGTAGGTGAAAAGTCTCATGTTTGAGGCACAAATCTTTAGGTACCAGCATAAGTTTTAAGGGTGAGTCTGTCTTGATATTTTGTCTCAGGATCCATATCTTTATTATTTCAAGATGTTGGATATCAGATTCCATGGAGATTATTAGAATGTAGTATTTTAGTATTGCTATATAATTGACTGGTGTGAAGTCCATTTAGCTCATGTAGCATTAGATTTGTGGTTCATATAATATAACTGTAGAGTGTTCTACATTATCATGTGATGTTTTTCAGTGTGCTAGTGGAAAATTGCTTGTATTTTCGAATGCCTTTGGAGAACAAAATTCTTGATATGTGCTTGTTTTTCCTGTGGAATATGTTCAGATTGTTTACTTCTGGCGATGTGGCATAAGATTATCCATCTGGGAGTGCATAAATGAATACATGATATTGATTGCAGGAAATGATTCGAGTGAGCCCATGATCTTGTTTCCCAAAAGAACCTACCAGCCTAGCACCATCCGCCGGAAGAGGACCCATGGTTTCTTTGCCCGGTACATCTCTGCATTTGTTGTGGCATACAAGATTCTTGAATCTTTCTCTTGTACAACTAACATATATAACTATATTATTTTTGGAAGCTGTAAGAGTGTTTTCTTTTAGTGTTCTTGCCTGTCTTTCTGTTGATTTTTGGTGAAATTTCTCACATTTCCAAGACTCCATATGTAGTCAAATTGTCCTCATTTCACTGTTGCACTTGTGGACCAAAATGAGCATAATCTCCTTTTGATTTTCTTCTGATTCCCGTCCTTGATATTTTTATCTGAGCCTTCTGTTTTATTAATTTCCCCATGGGATCAATTCCACAGTCAGATGATTGCTCTGACAGCCAATTATTATAAAATATCTGACCACTGGTTAAATGGGAATGTTTTTGAGATTAATGATTGAATATGGAGAGTTGAAGAACTGTTTACTTGCAAACCCTCCCAATATTTCTCCAAACTAACAAAAGAAGGAGAAAGGCCAATGAAAAAAGAAATTTGAAGTGAAGATATTAGGAAAGTGGAAGAAAATGAAATCAAATAAAAATATCATGACTTTATACTTGTTACATTGTATGATGAGTGTGCTTCTGATTATATGAACAGCAAGGCAACCAAAGGTGGGCGAAGAGTCATTGCTCGAAGAATAGCAAAAGGACGGTCGAGAATCACTCCTTAGCATCTCAGATCTGCCAAATTTATGCAGATTCACAACTCACCTTGGTAATGCTGTTGAGCATGGTAGGTCTTAAGCCCATAAAAATATGCCTTTGATCTGATGTCTGCAATCGGTCTTCAATTGTACGGATAGAAGTCGGTTTCAATTTGTGCTTTTATTTGAGAATAAATATAAATGCATGAGTTTTTTTTTTTTTTTTTTGGTTTATTCTATTCATGCTATGTAATTATTTGCAAAAGGATTTTATTTCCCAAGGTTTATCAGCAAGTAATTAGTTTGCAATTTGACGTGTGCTTTCACTGGTAATTGTTAAGAGTGACACTGTCTCCAAAGCAACCACGACCAATAATGCTATTAATATAGTAACTTCCCGCCCCGGGAAATGGTCTTATTCCTCAATATATCTGGAAGGTGGGAAAAGAAAATAGGTCTATGTTTTGATTAATCTTATCCCTGATTGCCTTTCCCTTCCTCTTTTGAGTTTCACATCCTTTTTTTATTCTATCTTAGCCGAGGAATCAAATAGGTTTGCTGGGTTTGTTTATTGGCTGCAGCATTACAGATAAATAGAGATGGAAAAAAAAAGGCAAGTATCAGGGGGAAGAGGTGCAAAGAAATAATAAAGTAAATAAATAATGCAGACCCATGTTGGTTCAAATGCTCCATACTTGAAAAGACTGAATAGTAATCTCAAATTTCATTTCCCCATAACTATACATTTTGCATGGTATGGTGTGTGAACCCACAGTTTTTCTTAGTGTTCTATGAAGCTCATGCAGGGCACCCGAGGCAGTTGATGTGGGCGAGAATTTCAGTAATTCCTCAACAAATTGACATTCTTACCTCAGGCTATGCCGCCTTTTTGTTCCCTGTGTTTCATTTTTGGAACATTAGGAAGGTGCCCAGTGAAGCACAAATTCCAGTATTCTATAGCTCTTTCGAAAAGTGCATGCCGGAGATTTTCACTAAAGCATAATAGCTTATGCCGTTCTCTCTATTGCAGTTGCACACATACTCTCTGATAATTATAGAAATCAGTTCATAAACTAAGTTTTGGTCACTAGTGATGATGGTAAGATTCATGATTCCTTTATTTTTTCTATCAACATGCAATTGTTGCAAAAACAGATCTATTTCACATTTGGCAAGCTAAATGCAAATTAGGGACAAGTAACCTTTGGGACTAATATCTTAAACGCCTTTTCCATATTAGCTTCTCAAGAAGCTGGAAAGGGTATTAGAAGTTTTCATCCCGAATCTCCAATTTTTAGCCTCTCCGAGTGACTTACTCAAGAAGTTGGTTATAAAAATTATAGACAAATTGCTAGTATTTCAGTAAGATGTCTCTTATTTACCCTTCAAAATTTCTGCAAAATCCCTTATTTAACAGTACCTTCTAAAAAAAGCTTCTGTCAGTTCAAATGTGGTCTTGAATTGTGTGGCATTCAAGTTCAAGAAGTTGCTCAATCTCATCTTGGTGACTTGACATGCTTAAAATTGGAGTGAAATGAGCCTCTAACATTCTGCCTTTCATGACTGGGAGAAAATCAGAGTTATATGGCTAAGATCAATGCATCCAGAATGGTAGCAGAGTGCTAGAACTTAATAGGAAGGGGAGGCTGTGGAATGCATGGAATTGGTATATTTATCATCATTGCATTGGAATTGTGTAGGGAGGAAGGAGCTGGTTTTGTGGTGGAAATGACCGCAGCATTCCAGAAGGATTTCCTGACTAATCTTTCATAGGTTCCTCATGTGTCACAATATTTCCGGTCTTGGAGATTTCATAGAAAACAAACGAAAATTGTTGAGGAGGAATTAATTGGATTGAAATTGGAGATATATAGATGGGAGCTTTTAGAGTTAGGTTACTAAAAAAAAAAGAGTTCAAATTGATCAATTGTGGTCTAAACTAATCGGCTTGGTTGATTTTTTTGCAATTTGGGTCTCTAAATACAGGTTAGGAGAGATTCTCGACCAGTGATGTATCGGTAAACCTTCATTCAACTCAAACTTGACTGAGCCACACAATCTCAAGTCGATGTTTAAAAATTTAGAAGAATTATTGCCATTTTAATGCTTGTTTGGCTCATCTTTTGGAACTTCTTCCCGAAGAAGGAATACACTGTAGCTATTTTCTTATAGTTGTAGTTGTTCCAAAAATTTATTCAAACAGACTCGTAGGCATTCAAGTAATTATTTTTGGGATGTATTATCAAACCATATTTGTTTTGTTGTAGATCCAGATAATATCTAGGAGTTGGACTGGTGAAAAATTAGAGGCTAGGTATGTTTCTCTGAAGAGATCTTGGAGGAGCGGCTCCCTCTTTATAAAGCGGCCAGTTTCTTGCTTTTATTTGCATTCTATGTGGGAGTGGGACTTCCAATTAGAGCGTCCACCTAATGCTGGAGGCAGGTTTCCATCTCTATAGAAGAGCCAAATTCTTAGCCTCTCTAGAATTTTGGTAATGTTGAAAAACTTCTGAAGATGAAGGGCGGCTAGCGCATGAGAATTCCTACATACATTGTGGGTTCTAAGAATGGTCAAATATACTAAAATTATTTTGTATTTTAGAGAAAATGTTTACTTGATTTAAACTTGTAACATCTAAGTCATAATAAAACAATCCTACTGCTATACTTAGGTACAACAACAAGCAATAACAGAGCCTTATGTGACACTAAGTGGAATCAGCTCTATGAATCCATTTTTGCCATTCTACTCGATTTAATGTAATAATATGTGAGAGTATAAATAATTTTAACTCATTTTTTATTACACCACTTCAAGTTTTCATATTCATTTAATTTTTCTAATCACAATTAACTTAGATTTTTTAGAGATACTTCCTTTAGCCTATACTTTAAGTGCCCAAACCAACTTAAGTATTATTCTTTCATCCTATCTTCTCTAGGTACAACTTTTAAGTATTTATGGATGTTCACATTCATGATCTTATCTTTTAGTGCGACTCCACTAATTTATTTTAACATTTTTATATATGTAATGCTTAATTTTTATACATATTGCTTTTTGATTGTCTGATGTTCTAATCCGCAAAATACAGTGGGTCTAGTAAGTCTTATAAAATTTTTCTTTTATTTTGGAGGTATATTTTTATCACAAAGTGCACTGTATGTATTTCTCCATTTTAACTATCATATATTAATCTAATGTGTCACCTCATCATTTATATGTCCGGTTTTTTAAATTATGGATTCAAGATAACAAAATCTTTTTTTTTTTTGTAAGAATATCTCGATTATGAATTTTAATTTGTTCATTATTTTATCTAGATTAACATATTCAATTTTACTTCTAATTATCTTAAACTCTTTAGATTTCAGTATCTTCTTGGGTTCATTTTATTTTTATACTTTCTCGATTTTCATTTATTAAAACAATATTATTAGTAAATAACATATGCCAAGAAATCTCATCTTGAATATCTCTTGTAAGTTGATCCATAATTAAAGGTAAATGGATAAAAATTTAGAGTAAACTCATGATGCACTGTTATCTTAGTGGAGAAATCCTTATTGTTTCCTCCTTAGTTTAACACTAGTTATTATTATTGCATACATAACTTTCATTGGGTCAATATATTTTTTACTGACTTTTTTCTTCTTTTAACATTAACTATGAAACGTCTAGGCATCCTACCATAACCTTTCTTTAGACCAATGAAAAGATATGTAAATCTCCCCCCCCCCAAATTTCTCCATTAACATTAGCTTCTGTGGTTGCGTGTGCATTCATAAATCTATATTGATTTTCTAACATGTTTATTTTTTGTCTAATTCTTTATTCAATTATCCGTTTCTAGAATTTCATAATATGACTCATTACTTTAATACCATTATAATTAATACAACCTTAAATATCTCCTTTATTTTTGTAAATATAAATTAAAAATGCTTCTTTCAATTTATTTGTCATTTTCTCATTTCTTAAAATAATATTAAATAAGTTAGCTTGCTAATTTGTTCACTGTTTTTATAAATATTTTCAAATTTCAATAGCTAGCCATCTTTCCTTCACATACTCTTTTTTTATTTATACTCAGATTTTTTATGCATCTAATATAATCTAGATCCTTAACTCATCTCTCTAACACTAGCTATTTTGTTTGCCTTTTTTTCCTCTCTTTGGTTGCTGACTTTTTGTACAACCCATTATATTCTCCCTAACAGCTGTTCTTGCTTCCTTTTCTTTCTTGATATCTTTCAAAATTTTCTGTAGTCACACAAAGTTGCAAACTCATCTCCAACCTTCTTTAGTACTAACTTTTTTCCCCTATAGGTTCTCCTAAAATTTCCTTTGCCACTCTCTTAATATAATTGTCTTTTTATGCCATACATTTTTTCCACTTTCTTTACCAGAAACTATGCAATTACATTTTATCACTAAATTTTGCAATATTTTCTCATTTCAATTTCCACCATCTTAACACTTAAAAAGTTTGGATCTTTTAACTCCATTTTAATACTAACATCTAATAGTATGTGTCTGTGTTGAGTAGTTATAATCTCACTGGGAATGATTTTACAATTCTTACAACAAAATTTATCTGATTTTCCAGTTAAAAAGGAATTTTTTGGTTCTTATTAGGTCCATTCCTAGAAGTTATAAAGTGTTCAACTTTTTTCCTAAAGAAACTGTTGAGTATTGCAAGATTGCAAGAGTTAACAAATTTTAATTCTTATGTTTGTAATCATTTTTATACTCAAAACCAAGCCCTTGTGAACCCGTTTAAAATCTTATTATCCTTTTCTATATGACTGTTGCACTTAGGTCCACTCCCTGAGAACTACTCAAAATTACTGAGTAAAAGCCAATTTTTTCCATCGATGAAATGTCATGTCTGTTTGATAGAATAGAAAAGACATACCTAGTGGCTAAATGCTTTCATCTTTGTGAACTGAAAAAAACAACTCATCAGTATTGGATTGGGGGAGACTCCAATGAAGTTGCTCCGAATTGGCGAGCGAGTTCAACCTGTGAAACTCTTGAGGGATCTCCTGTTCTAAGAATAAAAAATAGTACTTTAATAACACAACGAAAAAAGCAGGTCAAACTTGAGTGAGCATCATAAACACATGTAACTTTGCATGAGAAATACAAGTTTCCTACCTGAGAAGGTTGCGACCATCCCCAAGAGCCACTTTCACTCCAAAGCTGTTTACAGTCTACAATGGCACCATCAAAAGAGATGCATACACACACACACATAAGCACGCACAATGACATTTCTGTTATATATTTTGAAAATTCATTCTTATAACTATTACACACACACACATACATATATATTCATACATACATACATATATACACCCCCACATATATATATACGTATTTATAGAGTATTTTGAAAATTCATTCTTATCACTATTACACACACACACACACACACATAAGATATATGTAGATATATGTATGTATATGTGTGTTTCTTATGATATATGTATCTAGGAATGTATATATGTGTGTGTTCAAAATACATAACAGAAATGTCTAAGTAGACCAGCTGCAGCTTCTGAGTTGGCTGCCTGTGCAGTTGCCCTTGTTAACATCCTTGATAAACTCCATGATTATATCTGTTACGATCAGCAAATTCTTTTCCAAACCATGATGAGATCACATTTTTCAGCTTGGAAAAAATGCAATGACTGAACCTTCTGTGCACAGCCTGCTGGATTGATTGATGAAAATTTTGAAGTAGGCTCTTATTCTATTCATTCTATGTCTGTGGTCGCAGCCATTATCGGTATTAGATATATTGAATAATATATATTAGTATCAGATATATCAAAAAAAAAAAATCTATAAATATAAGCTAACAAGACTGTCTTGGTTGATATATCGTTAATTTGGCAACATATCGTGATACCGTTGAGGCTTTGAGAAATATCTATATCGAGACCAATACGTATCGGCCAATATTTACATCATTGGTTGGATTCAAAAGCTGGAGCCTTTGAAGGAGTTTCTGCTGAACTAAAAGGCCTTGGTCTCCTTTCTAAATTTTGCAATTTCTTTTCCAAATTTCATAGATGATCATGAACATCCTTCAAAGTGTACATCATATCCATTCAACATCATTTGAGGCATACTTGAGATTTTGGTCCAAACTAGGAACATACAATACATCTTTGATCAATTTAATGCCTTTTCTAGTTTGGACAGCAATGTTGCGCTTCCCTTTTCGACTCTTCCCGAGCACCATTTCTCATTATCACAGCAACTTTAATGCTAGATGATAATTGAAGAGGTCAGGAATTTTCTGTTTGATTAGTGTAGTTAACCAAACACCATCCCTTCTACAGTAGCCGATAAACAAGCAGCAAAAAGGATGATCTTTTTCTTCTGTAGACTCACTAGTGTTGGTCTATTGGTTCTTAAATTTACCTACTTGTTGACTGTGGCCAAACCTTTTACAGAAGGGTGCACTCATGCATAAAAATATCGTTATTAATATTAGTCGCGGTTCTAGTGGTGTAGGACATATCAAGCAAAATTCTTCGGATATGTTGGAAGAAATTTTTTTTTCCTAAAAATCGTAAGTTGATAGGACTATATTGATTGATATATTAATTATATTGGTTGATGTATTCCAATATATATCGCCGGTACAACAATATATATCGATTGTGTTTGCCAATATTTTCATCTATGGGAGAAGAATAAGATTTAAAATTCACCAAATCAAAAGAATAGAACTTTTTGGGAAACTTTTGGATATAAGTTGATAATATAAAGAAGTGAATTGTTGCTGAGCTAACTTATTGTGAATAACAAGAGCATATCTGAATGCTTAGAGTTTTATAACCGAAGCGAGTTTGGTGGGGCACTTAATCTGACTTGCTTTTATGTGCCGTTCGTATTTAAAAGTTTCCCTTCCAATGGAAATTTGAAGTAAAGACCCACTGCACGGAGATTTCGCTTTTATGTTTCTGTTTCCTGTTCCCTTTTTAGGAAATTGGAGGACTTGTTTCTGCTAATGTTGAGGAGTGGAAATCCTCTTGAGCTTTTTTGCCCTCTGTAGTTCACTATTCTTGAGCTTGTAGGAAACCTACTTAGCTGTCTCAATCAAATTGGCATAATCTTTGAAAGCTTCAATTACAGTCTTCATCCAGTGAAATTTCTAAGTTATTATTAAGCAAATGGGATCTAACTCGACCTTTTTGACCAGACATGAGCTTCATAATTTTTCTTGATTGGCTACAACTTGTGTTTCTGCAGTTGGTGCTTGCAACAGTGCTGAAAGTAGCAGGTGCTTCGGATTTAGTGGCTTTACTGGTGTTCATAGTTGTTCCATTGTGATATTGAGATGAAATGCTTTCAACCATAAGAGTAGCTTCTCATGAATATAGAAGTGAGCACATATGAAAATGTCGGTATCAGACAGATTGGATAAATCGTTTCAATATTAGATATATTAGATTTTTTTTTTTTTGAGAAACATAAGCTATAGGAAAATATTGGCTAATATATTAACTGACTATTGAGTATATGTTGCTCATATAACAATATATAGCGATATTACCACTGCGTCGAGAAATATATATATATCAGTCGATATTTTTATCTATAATAGGTTACTTACCGATAATATTCTCCAGATCCCATGGCATGGCCGCATTGTATATTGGGCAGCTCTTTTACTGGTGTTTTAGTTGAGGTGGCAACTGTAGTTTTTTTTTTCTCTTCTGAAAGCAACCGAAAGAGGACTGACTATATACCTATGTGAATTATGCCTACTTAACCAAAAATGAAAAAATTACCCCCCCTTCCCTTCATCTGCAGACTGCTGGATGTCCTTGTCGACTAAATCCCATAAGCTCAGTGCATGAATGAAAAATTTCGTCTTGATGCTCCAGAAATTGTAATTATTTCCAGAAAAACAGCAGTCAGATGAGAAAACAGACTGCACAAAAAGATGAAAATTATTTGTTGATGCTTTTAGTGAGTAAGTGCTTACTACTGCTAAGCCATTTCTTATTTTTGATCGCTAAAGCTCCTATTTTTACAAGTTTGTGTGATTTGAGCGGTATGTTTGGTTATTAGAATAAAATAAAATAGTAATAAAATAATCATTTTAGGAAATAAAATAAAGTAATGATAAAATTGAGAATTAATAATCTCATGTTTGATTGGTCACATTGAGTTAATAATTAATTTTTATATTTGGTAATATAAGAATAGCAAATAAGGAATTAATATGAAATGGTATTTTACTATTTTCGCACCACCATCAACGTGCGGCTGCCCCATTACCTAGCACTTCCACCACCCTGTCACTCCGCTATCACCGTCATGTTGCATCCACTGCCATCGCCCCCCATCACACACCACTGCCGCCACAACCCCCAGCCACTGCTACCACCACCAACTCACGATATGTACAAGCCTTTTGGGTCAAAATGGGAATTTGGTTTCAAATTGCTATTCCTTACAATGAATAAGTAAATTCATGGGAATAGGCTTTTATGTTCCTTATTTTAAAGGAATTATCGTTCCAGAAATAGTAATTCATAACATATTTAGTAACTAAACAAGATAATTGTTATTCTACTGAAAATAAGCATGGAATGAAATTTCATTTTCATCATTACAACAATTTGAATTGAGTAGTCAAAATAATTCTACTCTCTCTCTCTCCCTCGCCTGGGAATGCTGTAGCCCATGGGGCCCACTTGTCATTATTATATGAATTCTCTTGCCATTAAATCTTCATATTGACAAACTACATGCAGATGTAGCTGTCAAATTTTACTTTGATGCTTTGCCTTGAGTGCAGAAACATATATACTCATGACTTTGGAAGCGAAGGATTCAAATTTTGCAGAAGAACTTGATCAAAAGGCAACAAGATCGGTATAATCATAACCATGCATGGAGGATTAAACTTCATATTTGTTAGATTTTTCTTATGCAAATCCAGATCTATTAGAAATGTAGGAAATCTCATTGCATTTTTAGCCGTTTATCTTGGATTCAGGAAATCAGATCAACAGATCCGAACCGTCTATATATATCTCAGATGTTGGGAATCTGATCAACGCCTCCAAATTGTACTGAAAGAAAACACTATATGCTAAAACCAGCTCACTGCTATTCAGAGATCCCAAAGTCTTACATAAAACTGTGATTCCAGCGGGAAAATGTGCATAAAAATTCAAACTGATTTCACCAAGAAAAGTAAGAACGGAGACCTCCTTTTCTTTATTATCTCATGATTGATTGATGGATGGATCACCACCATCCAAAGACAACGTGAGAACAGGTGTTCTTGATCCATCTGAAGCTCTTTCTGAAAGAGCCCTTCATCTTGCCTTCAACATCGTAGATTTTGTAGCCAGCAACTCTCTTCTTCCTCTGCAACTCTGGATCACTGAGACTCCAGCTTGACGAAGAAGAAGCGGAGGAGAAGGAGCCGCCGCTATTGACTCTGATGCTTTTGCTTTTCTTTACCTTTGCTTGCTTCTTTCCCATTTGACCAGCGTAAGAGGTACTGTATGACCTCAGATCCTCCATGGTTGTCGGATATGGAGCTCTCTTTTCTTCATCGCTGCTCTCTAATCTCATTCTCCCTTCTCTGCATGACATAGATCTGAAGTTCTCCATTCTAGAGAGAGAGAGAGAGAGAGAGGAATGGTGGAAGACAAAATGGGATTGATGAGGGGGATGTAAACCTTTCACGGAGTTTGACTTAATTTGCCTTGTGGTTTTGTTTTGGCTATGTGGCTTTTTAGAAAGCTATTATAGTCTTACATCTTTTTAATAAAAATAATAAAAATAAATAATTATTTAAATAATTTAACATAATATTAATTATTAATTTATTAAATTTATAATCTTAATTATAACTTTTTTGACTTTTATGAAATTGTTAAATTTTAAATTTAATGGTCCATATTCTTAATTTTAAAAAATAAAAAAATATTTATATTTATATTTATTTTTTATTTTTTATGAAAAAAATATAATTTATTAAATTTGAGATTCAATGACACCAGAGCCTCTCCTTTCTCGCAAAAGGCTAATAACCCTTAACAGAGGACCGTTTGTTTATTAATTTTTTAATTTTTAACTGTTTATCGATTTAAATTAATAAATAAAATATTATAAAAATATTTAATGGGTATTTTTTATTAATATAAATAAATAAATAAATAAAATTGTAATTGATTGGACAATTTGGCGCACAAGATCCTGTCCTGACACGGCGATCTCATGGGCCACCCATAAATTGGCCTAACTGTTTTTTCCACCGCCACTATGACCAGTCAAGATTCTCCTTTTATTTAATTACTGAAATTAATAAAATAAATTGAAAATAGATTATTAATTATTTATAAGTAAAATTAAAAATAAATATTTTATTATTTTAATTTACATGGGGGGTTTTGAGACCTTAATATTTTAGCCTAATATGATAGGTGGCTTAAAATTTATTAATTCAGTTATATTTATAAATGATATCCTATAATAAATTGATATGATATGATCTATATATTAAATAAAAAAATATATATACTTAAAATAAAATTATTTTTGATCTTTTTATTTCTTTCTCTCCTTATCCTAAGCAGGTTGTGTTCAGTATGGCCCACTTATATTGCGGGTTAGTACGATTTATGAGCAGTCTATCGTACGGTCTAATTTAATTTAAAATATTAAATCATATTATATACGATTTAATATTATTTATTATAGACTGTATTTGATATTGTCAGGGGAGGTTGGATCGAGTGGTCTTAAGGATTGTTTGATTTATTTAATATATTGATTTATGATTTGGAAATTGTATTTTTAGAAATAAAAAAAAAATTGAAAATGAGTAATGATGGTAGTGGTTGGTGCACAAGATGCCACGTTTATTGTGTGGCTGCATGGCCAGGAGGAATGTTCAAGGACAGGATGCTGACGTCACGTTGATTGTGAAGGTTTGACCGTCAAGGCGTTGATTAATATTAATTGGATTTTATAATGTTTGGGAGTATTTTTTTTTTATCATGCAGATTTTATGAGATTAGATTTCAGCCGGATACGGGTCGGAGTATCCATTCATTAGCCGAATTTGACCGATTTGAGTCGGCAGATTGACTTTTTTTTTAAAAAAATTTTAATATATTTATTTAAAAATATACATTTATATAAAAATATTAAAAATTATAATATTTAGGATAAAATATAATATAATTATATATTTTAATAATAAATATTTATATAAAAATATTAATTATATAAAAATATAATCTATTAAAATAATTTAATATTTATTTAAAATAAAAAATTATAATTCAGGTTTAGTCAAATTAAATAATTTTATTTATGGTTATGCCCGGCATAAAAAATAATAATTAGGTCTAATTTTATAATTGTATCTGTTTATAATATTTTTATATATTAATTAAATTTTATAAAATTTTAAATTGATCAGATAAAAAAATTTAATTGTTAGATTTTAATCAAGTTTATATTTTTTATATATATAAAGATAATGATCTATATATATACACACACTAAATAAAACAGGCAAGGAAAATTTTCAAGAAATTTGTTGAAAAGGAGATAATTGGAAAGTAATAAACAGATTTTACGAATAAAATAAAATGAAATAGAGTATTAGAAATACTTTCTTCTCTTTTTTTTTTTTTTTTTTTAGAAAGTTAAATAAGGACAGACAAGTTTTTTAACGTGATCATGCATCATTATTCATGGAGGCAATTAATAGGCTAAATCCCGGGGATTTTTTTGGGAGGTTAAAGACTATGGATACTCTATAAAATCGAACCTTGAGTGGAGAGCAAAGAAAAGCGTTATTCAAAAAAGAATTGAAAGGAAGAGAATGAAATACTTTCTTCTCATTCCACTTAAGACATCATATTCTATTCAGCATACGAGCGGTGTGAATTCTCTGTTTTGTCCTCAACCCATGATGATAATTTCAATCGGTTTAATCCCTTGTTTTCATAAAAAAAAAAAAAAAAGTGTATATAATTAATTAAGGAAAAAAGCAACAAATAATAAGAAGGAAAGTAGACCACGGCCCACCCTTCCCTGAATTTCTAATTTTTTTTAAATAAAAATTTTATAAATATTTTTATATAAATATAAAAGTTTAAAATGTCCATATTTTTAAGTATCTGAATCACTATAAATATCATTATCTTATATTTTTTTAGTGTAATTTTTATTTTTATGAATGCTATTATTTTTTATTTATCTTTGGATGATTCAACATATTTATTTTAACATTCTCATATCTATATTACTTAATATATATATATTGTTATTTAATTAGCTAATGTTTTGATCTATAAAGTATATCATGTATAATAATTGCCATATAAAATTTTATTTTTTAACTTTAGATATATATTATAATCATAGAGTACACCTGATGGGTTCAACATATTAAGCTCAACATATAAAGCCTAGGTAGAAAGCCCACCAATAGAAAGCTCAAGATGTGAATGTCTTAACTAGCCCAATCGGCCTAGACGACAGACAAGTTAGAATAACCAGTTGTACATCATTATCCATGGAGGCAATTAAATAGGCTGTTGGCATCAATAAGGAAGTTAAATTACCTACCTATTCTATAAAATACCCCTTGATTTCAGTAAAGAAGAAGGGGAAAAAAGGAAAAAAAAAAAAAAAAAGGAGTTTAAGGAAGAGAAGGGAGGCCTATTTAATAATTATTTTTTAATAATTATTGATAAATTGATTGTAATTTTTTTATCAGGTTCCAATATACAAAAAAAATATAATGTCAATATGATAAATACTGGTAATTATTAGCCGATATTAATAGAAATTGAAATGTTAAAATATACCGCAATTTTTTACTATTTATAAAGAATAATAATCAATGAAAATATTTACGCTACTCAATTAAAAGTTTCAAATTAAGCCAGACACCTCCAATGGTGGATTATTTTTTATTTCTCTATCGAGAAAATTGGTTGAAGAAAACGAAAATAAGAGTGAAACATGAAAAATGTTTAGGAAACATCCTTTTGTTACCTTTAGGATACCGTTGAATGATAAAGGATCTTTTTATCCATTCATCAATGTAGATGGATAAATTATAGATAAGAACTATTTATGCTCATTAATATTTATAAATAAACTAAAAATATTATATTATCGGAATATCAAAAAAATTACTGAAGTTATCCCTATAACACTAACTCTGGTTGTTAGAATGGAATAAACCCATAAAATTTTATTTGGAATGTAAGCTTTGATAATAGAATTAAAATTTATTCTTATATTCAATTATCAAATAAAATCATATAAAATTAATATTTTATTATTTAATTTGTAAAATAGTACGATGAAGGTTAATCTATAAATAATAATAAAATATAAAATAATAATAATTAATAATAACAAAATATAATAATAATAATAATAATAATAATAATAATAATAATAATAATAATAATAATAATAATAATACGTGAATATTATTATTCCCATATTTATAAAAATAATAATTTTTAAAAAATATTTATTCTCGATTAAATATGCAATCTACAAGATGCATTAGATCAATAAAAATTCTGACCTTTGCTTTTATGTCCTTTTAGTTCTCACTTAAGTTGAGTTTCAAGCAGATGTGTTTATACCAATTTAATCACACATTATTTAATTGAATGGTGTTTGAAAAACACCATTTAGACACCATTAAATAATATGATATCTCATCTATTTATTCACACTGCCATACTAAAATAGATGGATAAACCAGTGTCAAACCACGCGAGGATGTTTCAAGAATGTCTAAAGGGTGTTCCCAAATATTTATCTATCAAATTTTCTCTTCTTTGAATCAGCCTCTTGGGGAAAGGAAGGCCAGGCAACACATGTATCTTGCCTCCTGCGGTGTCGGCAAATTTGGTCCATCTCACCGTTTATCCGTGCTTCCCAGTTGCTGCATGAACAAAGATATTGTATTAGCCATTTTTTTTTTAACTTACCATTGCTATTGAAAGCTTAAATTCACTCCTTTTAAATATACCAAACTATTCCAAGAAGTATAAATCCATATATTTCATGAAAGTATAAAATAAATATTGATCGAAAGTTTTGGGCTATTTTTAATAACAGTTTTGATAAAATTAACAAAAACTCCTCAAATAGATGAATTAATAATTAAATATGGTCAAATTTTGGTATATAAGTCACTTTTAATATGATCATGAGGAAAAAAAAAGTTTGTATCAGCGATGTTCAATACTAAAAAGTATTGGCCAACATGGCAAATACAAATATGGTATGTCTACAAATGTTCCATCAGCAGCACACCACTTTCAAAGTCCATTATTTTTAAGTGACAGGTCACAGCTTCCTGCTTATTATTGTCAAAACAGACAATTCCTCACTACTACTTAACAGCAGATACCTGTGTTGACAAAGTTATGGAGTAAGTGCCAATGGTTGAGTGATCATTATCTAGGCTTTCATTCTCTTGTGAAAATCTCATATATCAGTTCAATTCTATACAAGAGGCTTCTGGTGGGAAACGTTTATCTGTCAATGATCTTGTAATCTAGGTATTACCACTTTTTTTGGTGGTAGAAAATCTTTTTTTAAGTGCTTAGAGCATCCTCTATCGCTTACCAATATGGACAAGGCATGCTCGAATGAACATACGTGAAACTAGCAGCTGAGTAATCTTATAAAAAAAGACAGATCAATATATGAAACTTTCACTATATATAGAGTACTGGAAAAGGCCAGACCAATTTGGATCTATTATGTATAGTCTTATCTTATATATACAAGACACTGTTTCAGGATTCTAACCCTTGGCTATCACTTCGTGTGACAAATTTACAATTGTGTTAAGGCTCCTAGGTGTTTGAACCTTCAATTTGAGTCTACTTTTTTTGTATTTTCCATGATCTCCATTGAAGCAAAGTGGGAGGCTCATTAATTCAACTGGTCCATGTGTTTTTTGAATAGATCCCTTAGTTGTTTAGGAGTTGTCTGAAAACAGTATATAAGACCAGCAATGCATTTATCTGCAACAAAATGATACACAGTCAACAAATCTTAATGAATACAATTGGATTTACGACTGCACAAGCTGTTGAGAGTAATTTTGATCCTCAAAAAGATATTAAACATTGTTGTTTGTGATTTGAATGTGACTTTTCTAATAAGTTTGTTGGGTCACTTTCTAAGATAAATGCAAGTTTTGTTGCAGGCTGCTGCATTGACTCTTCTATATGCCAGTGACTACCGAATTCTTCAGTTTCTATTTTTATTTTTCCAAAGTGGGGCTTTAATCTTATTGTAAACATTCTCTTCTCTCCCTCTCTCTCTCTCTCTCTCTCTCTCTCTATATATATATATATCCAGATAAAATAATGTTAATATCAGCATCGCGGTGCAAACTGATAATATCAACAATATGTGCCTGTCATACAGGTAGGTGATGATTTTTGCTCAGCTCTATGATCTCCAAAATAGTTGTTCCAAATCTTATCATTAATTCATAATCCTAAATTTGAAGGATGCTGCAAGAAAGACCGGTCAAAAATCTCTGAAGAGGTTAAAATTTTAGCCCAGAAAGCCAAGGAGAACAGCTTGAAACGCAAGATTGTAAGGTGAAGTTGGACTTTTTGAAGTTATTATCAGCACTTCAAGTTTTATAGAATTTGGATGGAATTTTGTTCATTTTCCCTGCAGGGAGGTACATTTCCTGTGTCAATTTGGGAGGGGACCTCTTGGAATCGAACAGTTCTATGCCATCATTAATTTTCCTCAAGCTGCCATTCGGGCAGCTGGGACTGGTAATAGAATATTCTGTATAGTGAAATGGAGTGTTCTTAATTTCACGGTGAAAAAATAAAATAAAGAAAAACGAAATAAATTTTGCGGATGCGTTGTTCTTGAGCAGCTGAGAAGAAGGGTAGTTTTACCTGGCTCCAGCCCCGATGAATTTGAGTTTGCTTCTGTGATGTGTAACTTCAAGTTGTGATCAGCGTGTCATTGATGGTAAGCATCAGGCGCAATCCTTCTCTGGCAATTGATGCCGAAGAATGATGGCAAAGAACACCAACAATTTCTGTCCGCATAGGAGCCATTGGTGCTGAATGGTTGAAAGCATTCAAAGGCTACACCAAGATTCCAGAGTCCATGCTGCTTTAGATTAGCTAGCTGAGTTTGTTTCCCACCATTTTTTTTTTATTTCCAGATGCTTCTTTTTTCCTTTGCTTCTTCAATGAAATCAACTGGTTCACCACCATGGAAGGAGATTCTCACCTTGGAGTTTCTAGGGTTTGAAGAATCCCTAACATAAGCAATGGTTTCATCCATCTTTGTACAATTTTTTGTACTAAATACCGGATGAAAGGCAATGATACAAACACGATGAAATTTTGTATTTTCAGCAAGGTTGAAAAAGCTGTTATGCATAAGCACGATCATCTTGCTCTATTAAAGCCAGATATATAAAGCTTTCACTATGTACAAGACAGGCAGCAAAATCTAGCCATTTTAGATATATTATATTCAGCCTTACCTTTGATTATATAAGATATTTTTACAACTCAATACTCAGAGATTATTTCAAAAATAATAAAATTCCTTGGCATCTGAAGAAGGGTATTGCGAACCTCTTTCTGTACAATATCATTATCAATCCTCAGATTTCCAATCACTTGCAAATGATCCTCATTAGTTCAAAGTTCTCTATCAAGCAATCACTGATACAATCAATTTTTCGTTTCTGTAAAGAAGAAATATTAAAGATGCAAAAACTTCAAAGTGTCTTGACAACCTGTCCACTGGTTAGAGAGAGAAAGGTGACGAGATCAGAAGCAAAAGGAGCAGATGCATTTAACTTCCTGCAAAGTTTATGCATAGCATGTTGGCTGATTAAAATTAATTACAGGGTCATTCGTGGTGATGTGCAAGGCGGTGGAATGAACGGAGGGCTTTGCAGTTTCCTCTTCACTGCTAAGATCAACTGAGTAGCATAGGTAAACGATCCTGTTAGAGTCCTCCCAATTGTATACTCGCTCATACTCCCAATAGCGAGGATTTCATTTCGACAACTTGAACAGCTATGACAAC
Source organism: Nepenthes gracilis (assembly GCA_033239525.1). Classification (NCBI taxonomy): domain Eukaryota; kingdom Viridiplantae; phylum Streptophyta; class Magnoliopsida; order Caryophyllales; family Nepenthaceae; genus Nepenthes; species Nepenthes gracilis. The sequence continues at coordinate 3,333,588 of BSYO01000018.1, read as the reverse complement.
ATATTGAAATGTATTTGATTTATCTTAGAACCTTAATCGTCTAAATTACCATGATGAAATATTTATAGTTAAAAGTATGAGAGAAGATCTAAAATGGGAGGGCTCTTGACAGCTGCATGGACTTGGGGTGGTTGCCCTATTTACAGAACAGTGGGTCAATGCTAGAACCCCATTTGCCAGATTATTGGGCTGACAATAGAATCTCTGATTCTAGCAATTTGCACCCATGAAACCCCAAAAATTGAATCACCAGTAAAGAAAAGTTGGACTGACAACTCGAAAGAAAAGTTGAATCATCACTAAAGATCCTTGTGCCTATTACTTTTCCATTAGCACCTAGAACCATTGCCTGCTGTAAGAATCATTCAAAAAGATTCAAACCTAGCAATGATCAATGGAAGTTTAACAAGAAACCCAGAATTCAGTTTGTCTTTCCCCACCGCTCCAGGATCAAATTCCATCATCTCATGGCAAAAAAAAGTCCTCACCTATTTGAACCTTCCATTACTTCATTTATGAGCATTGGACGTCTACTTAATGACCTTGTATTTTCCATGAACCAATATTAATGACCATAACTGATGATCATGACTTACCATTTTCTTCTATAATTTCCCACAGGTTCTTTTTGCAGATGTATGTTCAATTCTTCTGACTAAGGTCACCTACTAGATCATCAGTCTCTGTTTTAGTTAGCAGCAGTTGCAGCTCGCAAAACCCAACGCCTCATTATCCACAAGAACAAAAATCCTTGCATCGACATACATAACAAACTTTATGAAGCTTCCACATATGCATAATAATGCATCTTATTTCCGAGATTGGGCAACTCCTTCTCAGCTATTAACATATTTCCCTAACTGCTGAACTTACTATCAAATTGAAATATATACCACGTACCCATGAGAAATCCTGTGGTGTCAAATCTGCCTAAATCACACTCGCTTCTCATCTACAACATGCACCATTTTCAGTGTCAATCTATATTTTCTTTTCACTCAAGACAATATTAGATATAGAACTCCTAAATCAGAAGTTAGAGTACAACTAAACAATTGTAAAGATACTATAGCAGGAAATAGAGTGAATTTCCCAGCAAACAAGCTATTTCATGCAATAGTGAACCTTAATTTAAAAGACAAGATATCATATATTGATCCAACAGATCTCATATAATGATAATCTCATGCCTAGTTATTCAATCATCTAACTCTTTACACATGATATTGAACAACAAAACAGATATAAGCATGAATTGCTCAAGCATATCAATAAACTTTTAAGAACAATCATATAATTTAGTCATACTGTCAAATTCATGAGAGAACATTTTCCCATTTCTCTCCATAGATCAAAATTACGGTCTTGAGATTCAAAAAATAATAATAGTATTCTCATCGAATCAAACTGGCACGTATCTCTTTGCCGCCTGCTTTACCGCCACCACCAACCCAGCCGTCAATCCTCCGATCGCCCCAGCCACCGCCGCCGACCTAGGCCCCGACGCCGCCTTGTACAAGGCTCCGGTCCCCAACCCTGCCACCACGCTGTTGATCACGTCGTCGGTGTCTCTTATAGCCACAATACCGCTCTCCAGCCCAGCATACATGAGCCCAACTACACCCGCCCGGTTGCCAAATTTCCGGCCGGCGTGGCCTGACGCGTTTAGGATTCGATTGATCCGGAGCTTCATAGTGTCGCTGGATTCAAAAGCCTTGACGCCGTCGACGAGGCCTCTTCCAGCGCCAAAAACAGCGCCCCCGAGGTACCCACAGCCGGTATAGAACGTGAGGTTCTCTCCCCACGAGCGACGCTGGCGGAGGGACTCCTCTTGGAACAGATACTCGGGTCGGGTCGGAAGCTGGTATAGGGTTTGATATGGGATTTGGAGATCTCGGTAGGGGCTATAAAGACGATGGCTTTGGTTTTCGTCGTTTTCGTTTCTGTCAGGAGGTTGAATAAAGGCCATGGACTCAGGGTTAGGGTTGAATATTCGACTTCTGTTGTAGGGGGAGAGAGAGAGCGAGAGAGAGAGAGGCTTTTGCAGAGAGGAAGAGTGGAGGAAGAAGGTAGGGCTTAGTTTCTACCCTTCTGTTAAGAGGAGGTGACGGAGGGCAGGAAGAACCATCACATGCGCCGGCCTAGTTCAGTATAAGAGAGACCTTGTAACCCCGACTCACACAAAACTCGGATCCGGGACGAGTCCACTCATCAAACTCGGATCTCTTACATTTGGGGTTCAGGGGGCGTCCAGAGCCCATTTTGGACCGTCCAATTCTCATCGGACGGTCCACGCGTTTTTACTGCCAGATTTAATATCACCCGTTGGATGTGAAATTTAATCCAACGGCCTGGATTTGATATCCCCTGATAAAATCCTGGCCGTCTATTGCGTCCAATTTGACGGCTGACAAATAAGTGTACGCTAAAATTTGAACTGAAAGACGGCGGGTGCGACGGCGATTTTCATTTTCCTCCTCCTCTCCTCTCCATCCTCAATCTGTTCGCCGGAACCCTAATCTGCACGCTTGAGAGAAAAAGAGAGAGAGAGAGGGACGACGAGAGAGAACGAGAAGTCATAACTTCCGGCATTACAGCACAAAACGGCGAAGACGACCAATTGACGACAGAGCTGATTTGTCGGAGGCTCTATATCGGTCGTCGCTTGCTTCTTATCGTCGCATTGGGTCCTATTCAGTTTGGTTTCACCGTACGCCCCTGCTATCTCTTTCTTAGCTGCTTTTCTTTCCTCGCATTGTTTGCTTTCTTGGTGATGAGAATATTTGAATATGAGATCGAATCTTTACGTTCGAATATTCAGATTTCCATTTCAGGGGCGGAGGGAAGAGTCTTTAATGCTTTCATGGTGTATTTGGCGGAGACGTTGCTTTTCCTGCGAAACCAAAATCGACGCCTAACTTTGCGCGACCACGTGCGGTTCTCGTCGGCTACACAGAAGGTTTTTTTTGTGGGTTTGTACTACAAAATCCTTGTCATTCATGTTAGAAGAGGAAAGTTAGGATTTTCTTTGTTTTCGACTGGAATCGAAAGAGATGGAGGAACGGAGCGTCATTGCTCTGTCTGGCTCCTAATTTAGCACAATAAATCAAAATTACGAGATCCATTTGAGTGGCAATTAATCAGTATCCGTTGATAAATAAGATTAGAAAATATTATAAGAAGAGTTGTAACCAGTGATTCACAGCCATGCTTCTAGTTTTGAGAGTATATGTGCACATGAATCTGGAGGCAGAATGTCTTATTTGACTGTATACATGTGATATGTGTATGTATATATGTATGTATACAGGAGATATACATTTATCTATATCTATATGTGTGTGTTTGACAGCGTGCACAAATTTGAATATAGATATGTATATATATCTATATCTATATTTATATACATGTATGTGTGTTTGGACCACGTCCAGCTCCCATTTTGGGCTGTCGCATCCGATAGCCCACGTGTTTTCACGTTGAGATTTAATCTCAATCGTCTGATTTTAAATTTAATTAGACGGTTGAGGTTAAATCTCACCTTAGAAGATCGTGGCTGTCCATTTCTTCAAATCTAACCAATGAAAATAAGGATCTGTTTTGCTGTATTTTTTTTTAATTTCTTTATCATCTATCCAGATTTAATTCTAGCTAGGGAGAAGTTTTCCAGGAATCGTTTTAGGATTTGCGGGTAGGGTTCTGATTTGTGTGACTGGATTGAGAGTTTTGGGTCCTTGAAGCCCCAGAATTTTTGATAATGGCTTTGGTAGCTATGGGGTTCGGTTGCTCCTGTTGACCTCACCGACCGGGAACTCATTCGCACGCTGTCATCGGTGGCAAAAGAACTGGTCGAATCGTTTCCAAACAAGATATTGCAATTTCAGGTGAAAAATTCGAAGTCTTTGGTTAGAAAGGTTGAGGTTTTCCTCCTCCTCCTGCTGGAGTTTTTGAAGGAATCAACGCTGTGTTAAAGAGCTGTATGTGTTAAAGAGATGTATTTGTGGGGTTGAGTGGCATGAACTCGCTGAGAATAACTGACGAGGACTTTTGCTGTTATTCCGAGCTGGTTGCCGAGGACGAGAACAAGGAGCCTAGAGTCGAGGCGCCGACTCTATCAACGTAATCTGTCGCAACTTCCCAAGGACAATCCGACACGCCAAGCATGCGTCACATCAGCCCTAGGGCATAGAGATTTACGCCCGCAGGGTGGGCGGACACGCCACTTTGTGTATATAAAGAAGCTTGTCATGTCTGGCTGATTTGTGTGCTAGAGTTGGGACATTCTTGAAGCCTCGAGAGCCGTGGGCAAGCATTTGAAAGATAGATGAGATATACTTTGAGAGAGGAAAGTTGTACACTTAAGATTGTTTTTCTTTCAGAGTGTGGTAACACAGTAAACAATTCTTTTATAAGACATTCCTAAGTTTTCCAGGTTTAAGAAGGGTTTTCCACGTTAAAATTTGTGTGTTCTCTTTGTTCTCTATCCTTACTTTTCGATGGATGAGATGTCCGAGAACTCTTGTCCGCCTCGGTCACCATCGCAGCCTGAGGCATTTGCGCCAACAAGTGGTATGAGATTTTGGTTCTTTTGTTATTGTTTGGTTGGAGTACGGGAGCAAATAACGGAACCAACTATGACAAGCTGTAAAGTTTCCAGATGTGAAGTCCATGCATAATCAGTTTTTGCGTTGGCTGGAAAACGGACGAGGTTTGAACACAAGCAAGTGTGCGGTCTTATAATTTGCCAAGACGGCCTCTAAGTTCGGGAATAACAAAATTTATTCACGAGGTCGGGTGCATAAGGATCGATCATCCGTCATGGACCACCCGAATGAATTTTTTGTGTGGCACGGGTATTAAGTTCGAGACGAGGTGCTCTGATCCTAGCCACCTCTCGGACTCTCGGGATTTAGAGGGTCACCATCACAATTGACCCCAAACAAATAAGCATGAGTTAGAGATGGTCAAAGGAGCCGGTGGTCGAACGAGGAGGTGCGCCGTTCTCGGGAAAACACGACCTCTCGGCAATCCGAGGTCTTTACATCGAGTCAAGGGAAAGAGGACGAGGACGTGGCTCTAAGTCCAAGACAAAGGGCGAGTAAGTCACGTTCTCGCTATCGGGATACGGAGTGCCATCATCAGGCAAGAAGGGTCACATTAAGAAATTTTGTTATAAATGGAAGCGTGAGAACGTTGGAGGAGATAGGGCACAAAGAGACGCGGCGAGGAAGACTCGGCCACAGGAGGTGACCTCTTTTTGGTAAGACTCGGTGAGCGTGGCCGAGCAAGCCTCCGACGGGGTGGTGGATTCCGGCGCATCTATCCACGCCACTCCCGAGAGAGTTGTTCTCCACTTATACTCCCGCGCCCGGAGTATCAAGATCTGGAGACGTCAAAATTGCTGGACGAGGAGACATCTCCCGATAACCAACACCTGGGTGGCTGGTTTTGAGGACACCACACGTTCCCGATATTCGCATGAATATCCTTTTTCAATGGGCGGCTCGACGATGAAGGCTGTTTTATTCAAGAAGGGCTGATGGTGGTTGCCGAGGAGTAAAGGCTTCGTGCCTTTACACAATGAACGCCTGTGCCGAGGTAGCAGAGGAGAATGCTCGGGGAGTGTGATTGCATACCATATGAGTGTGCGTGGCATGAGTCAGCAAAAAGGGTCTCATTCCGCAGAGATGGACGGAGAAATGCCGAGGACTTGCCCTCACCGCATGACGGGAAGTGAGAGGGTCTCCTTTTCGTGAGACGCATCTTCCGTGAAGTTCGAGATCTTGGAACTCGCCCAGAGATGTTCGTGAGAAGTCATTCGAGGTGCACAATACTTTGGATCATTGTTCTCATGGGTGTTGTTGAAAACCAAGGACTGTGTCAAGGGAAAAGAGTTTGCGCTCGTTGAGAGACCGGGAAGAGGTTAAATGCGGAGCGACAACGGCGTGAGTTCATTGGAACGTTTGATGCCTATTGCAAGACTCTCGCATCAAACATCAAGACTCCACCAAAGACGTGAACGGGCGTGGCCGAGGATGAATCGCACGCCGATGGAAAGGTTTACATGTCGTCTGTCCGGATCTTTTTGGGCGAGGCTCAAGACGGCTACCCACGGATCAACCGGTCGGGTAAGCCCTCGGACGGGAAGTTCTAGAGCGGATTCAACCGAAGGGAACCAGCCTACAACCATCTCTGTGGTCAGAAGCCTTTGTTCATGTTCCAAAAGATGAGAGATCTAAGCTTGAGCCAAAGACCATGCAATGTGTCTTTCGGCTCAAGGCGAGGATGAGTTTCGGATTGTATGACCCAAAGGAGAAGAAGTTGGTTTTGAGGACGAGATTATAGAGGACTTTGGGAAAGAGTCAAGTCTCTATCCAATACTTCCCAAACGGATAGAAGTGACAGGTGATAGCGTCTGATATCAAACTTGCGTCCGACGCCGTGGACCAAGAGTAGTCGGACCTGTGATTCGGGATCGTTCAAGGTGGATGAGGAGGCACCTCTGAGACGGTTCTGCGAGACGCCCGCACGTCCACCTTTGGACGCGGAGAACCAGAGGATTTTTGAGAAAGGCGAGAGCTCCGAGAAGGATAAATGGTTTGAGGCCATGGAAGAAGAGATGTCCTTACTTCACGAGAACCATGTTAAACCGCCAAGGGGAAGAAAGCCCCGAAGAACAAATGGGTCTTCCTACAAGGCGACCGAGGACCCGAAGGCCTCGAGACACAAGGCACGACTTGTGGTCAAGGGTTTTGGTGGCCAACGAAAGGGTGTTGACTTTGATGAAATTTTTGCGCCCGTTGTGAAGATGTCCTCGGTCTCCGTAAAGGTTCTGACGGGCGCAACGCTGACCCGAGATTGAGCAATCAATATCCGATGCCTTTTCTCCATGGAAATCTAGAGGAAGAGATCTACACGGAGCAATGGATTGTCGTTTGAAGAAGAGTCAGATGGCCAAACAAGCTCCCAGACAAAGGGTATTTAAGTTTCAATTTAAAGCAAGGATACCATAAGACTTCTTGGACCACCGTGTCTTTGTGCGTGTTCTTAAAATTTTCATCCTTCTCCTTTATGTGGATTCCCCAATAAAGACTCTGACCGCGAAACTAAGGGGATCGAATGGGCAAGAAGCTTTTCATTCTGTGAAGGATATATCAAAAGTGTTTGAGAGATTCGGCATGGAAGAGTCCAAGCCTCACAAGACTCCTTCGCCAACCATTTCAGCCGAGTAAAAGCAGTGTTCGTCCCTGACATTGTAAGACACCTTACTGGTGCACTTTATGTACGGACATTATCAAGCCATGCGGTCGGGCCTTGTGAGCAGATTCCTCCTCAAACCTGTATGGAGCATTGGTTAGCGGTGATATCTTCGCGGTACCTCTCCAAGACGGGTTTGCAGTTGAAATGAAAATGAAAAGCCTCAAGGCTCGTTCTGACGCAGAGGCGAGGGACGCTGATTCTCGGAAATCAAAACTTGGTGAAATTTCATGGGAGGGGCGGTTCGTTAATTTATTCCACGACGAAAAGTTTATTTACCGAGGCCTGTAAAGAGATGCTTTGGATGAGAGGTTCGGCCCAAGAGTTGGGTCTAAGGCATGAGACCTACGAGGTCCTTTGTGATTCGAGTGCCATTCACTTGTGTAAAAACTCCTCATTCCATTCTCGGTCAAAACATATCGACGTGCGATATCATTGGGTGAGAGATGTTTTTGATTGTTTATCAATCGAAAAGTTCGGTCAAGAAAATGTCTCTAACATGTCGACTCAAGATTTTGCCAAAGGGGAAGCAAGAAGTGTGACATCACGGTCTAACTAACTTCACTCGGCCGTGAGGGGAAGTTTGTCGGGATCACTCCCGAGTGGCATGATGTCCTTATTGAGAATAATGGACGAGGACTTTGTGTGGAAGTGTCATGTGCTTGCCGAGGACGAGAACAAGGAGCCTAGAGTTTGACTCTATCAACGCAGGCCTCGGTGGCCGTTTTGCTGTGGGTTGGTCACCCACTCGATTGGATGTTGCGGCAGCGGCCGCAACTCTCCCAAGGACAGCCCGCCATCCGACACGCCAAGCATGCGCTGTCATATGTAGCAGCCCTAGGCGTAGATCCAAGACCTACGCCCAAGAGGGTGGGCGGACACGCCACTTTGTGTATATAAAGAAGCTTGTTGCCTTTTACCGATTTGTGTGCTAGAGCGGGACATTCTTGAGTTCTTTGAGCCTCTGGGCAAGCTTTGTTGTAAAGATAGAGTGAGATACACTTTGAGAGAGGAAAGTTGTACACTTAAGATTGTTTTCTTTCGTTAGAGCTTGTGTAGCTAACACTTGTAAACAATTCTTTTATAGTACATTCCTTCGTGGTTTTCCCTTGGTTTAAGAAGGGTTTTCCACGTTAAAATTTGTGTGTTCTCTTTGTTCTCTATCCTTACTTTCCTTGCCATCCGAGTGCTCTGCTCTGTGTGCTGTCCGAGAACTCTTGTCCGCTCGGTCACCATCGCAGTCTGAGTGCTTTCCGCGTTTTGCTCCAACAGTATTTACTCTTGTATAGATAAAAAACGTTGCTGGATTACTGTTCACAATCAAGTTAATTGTGGTTGCTCTGTCAAATATTATCAAACGATTTCTAGACATTTTCATGACCTTAATCAAGATGTTAGGGAGCAGATTGAATTGGTGCAGAGGCAACTGAGTTGGATCAAATTGTATGTCGATAAGCAGGATGAGATGCTGAGGCATTTTATGGAGTTGTTTGGTTGATATTGAAAGCTGGTGCTTAGATTGTAGATTTCTTTAATGCCCACTTAGCTGAATCCTTTTCTCACACAATATCCTATATTTTGGTGGCAAGAACTGTCCTGTATATTTAGATGGTTCAAATTCAATTTCCTTTCTTTTCTCTCATAGACACCCACATCCCCAGTACACGTACTTGGGTATGATAAATATGTGCACTATGTTGGTTATATGCTTATCATCAACCATGTTAGTTATATGCTTATCATCAACTTATTTGCTGTTGATGTTCTATAGACCATATAATTAGTGTGACATACCCTGTGATATTGTGTGTTTATCTATGAACACCCATGTAGCTCCTTAATGGGTTGTACCTGGGCTTGAGAAATTTGCATCAGTTCAACGCACCAGCAACGGAGATGTTCAATGCATCAGCTATTCCAGCTAGGCAATCGCACGATCAGCCGGTTCATACATCAGAGCACAAATGCAATAGCATATCGCAGCAACAGAAGTTATTGTCATGCAGCAGCTGAGCACAGCAACTACAGCAATAAAGTGCATCAATTTATTCTGCATACACAACATACATAGAAGTTGAAGCTGTTGTGATATAATTCCTCATCACAGCGGCAGCCGCATAAATGTTTCACCAAACTGCTGATCTATTCTGTTATTCACCACTTCAGAACTTCAACCATATTCATCTGCTGCCATACATAACAATAATTTCTGATTGGACAATTAAGTTAGCCGCGGATCAAATCTCACAGCAAAAATACAATATATTTTTTCTTGTTTTAACTTTATTTTCAAATACAAATTTAGTTTTGATATGCATTTGTGTTTTATATATAAGGCTAGAATTAGTTTACTTGACAACTTATCCAATGGTTATAATTACTTAGCAACTAGTTGATCCTTTTTATTGTAAATAAGTTTCTAATTTATTAAAATATACAAAAAGGCACCAGTGCTGATTATTTACATTTTGCTTACTTCTCAACTATGCTTCTATTTTCAGTTTGTGTGATCATGCTGTGCAGGTGTAATGTCATTCCTCTGTTCTCAGTTTATGTACTGATATCACATATGTTGATTCTACTTTCATGCACGAGCTGCAATTTGTTCAATCTGATTCTGTTCTATGGAATCCTGTACAGCAATTCTTCTAATCTGAAATTCAAATTTATTACAGCATGATGTTGATCATATTGGCTGGAATCTCAACCTTTCAGATCACCTCTTCCTCAACACTCTTCTGCACATATTTTTTAGCGTATTCTATTAATCTCTTTTGGTTATGTATTGTCAACTTCTACTGATTTATATTTTAGGTCCTCGGATGATTATCTATGTATTGTTCACTTCTACTAATTTATATTTTAGGTCCTCGGATGATTAGCTTACACTCCTCTTCCAGCAATCTATCAAGGCATATAAGACAGAAACGTTCTATCGGCTTCTCTTAAAGGAGACGGAATTCTGGTGGCCCATGGTTTAGCCCCTTGAACCTTACATCAAGGTGCATTGAAAAGAGCTGTGCAGAACCTTACGTTCTATCGGCTCCTCGAAAGGTACGAGAAATGCGGCCATGGTTCGTGCGTAGAAAAGAACTGAGCAACAACATCAAGGTGTATTGAAATGAATTTTGCATTGAATATTGGTGTTGGATCGTGATTCATGCTAGAGCGATTGCATGATTAATGGTAGCTGGATATTGTAGAGTTTTTCTACCGATTTAATTTCCCTATTTGCTCTTTTTGTGTTGATCAAAGAATTTCCACTTTTGTAGTAGTTTGCTTTGTTGTGCGGGTTATGTAACCAAAATTGAGTGGTGTTGTAATTTATACAATTGAAATGTATGAATTCCTTTTTATTAAAATTGGTTATTCATTTGTTAATTGTTTTCTATTTTTATATTTATTATGTGTGTTGGGATTAATGTTTAACCAATTGTTCACATAGAAATAAGGAAATCCATGCCTCTCCCAAAAATAAGGAAATTACTGAGAAGCAAAAGTTGTATGTGAACAATAAATCCCACTGCTACTGCTATACAACAGGTTGCATAAAAGCATATTGTTATGCCAATGTTGATTAAAGCATAATGAATAGATTATAATAATCATATTTTTGATTAAAAATATATAATTATATACATTGATCTCCGATTGTAATAATATACATTAAAAGCTATTTTTTATCATCGGCTATATATTACATTGAAGCATTCATAAGAATTATTTAAACTAAAAATCAGGCGGGTTTGACAGTAGTCTAATCTACCTATTCCAGCTAGCCTCGGAAGTAGCTGTTGGAGTGACATGGAACGATCTTTTCTGACAGTTTATTCCGTAGCCGTCTTCTAAATCTCTTATTACAATTTGGGGCACTGAAGAGAGGTCAAATTGCTTGGATGACATGCCTTTATCAATGGCTCTCTGATGAAGCCTTCATCAATGGCTCTTCTGCACACACAAGAGCCTCACGGAATAATACAAAAGATCTAATAGCGTGGAGGAGATCTGACATAGCGTGGAGAAGATATAATTTGCAACTAAGGTCATATGCAACCTTGTCCAAATAATTTGTGCTTCAGGGTGGAATATTCCTGGAGGAAAAAGATGTACTTGGTCAAAATATAAAATAAATTCTTTATTAATAATATAATATCGCCAAAATTATAGTATTTGAATCACTACACAGAATTTTGTCTTACGTTGAGTATTATTGTCTGGCCTCATTTAGCTTCTAGCAAATAGGCTATGGGTCTTCGTCATTGGCTAAATGCAATGTCAATGCCAATGTGGGAAGCATCACAATCAACTATAAGGACCTCTCCAAATTTGGGTAGGGCTAAGACAAGGGCTTCAATGAGCTGCTGCTTCACCAGGAGAATACCCCTTTTTTCATGAAGTCAATTTTGGCAGTGGGAGAAATCCAGTTTCTTGCTAGAAAAATTCAAATCCTTGGTCATAAATGAACATTTTTTTAGGTTAACAAACAACCTTTTTGCTAGAAAAATTAAAATACTTGGTGAACGTGGTCAATGTGCTCCAGGTCCACCCTTGATATCGGCCGAAACCCCATACAGCATCAGACAGCAATTGCTTGGGGCTACTGATAAAGGTGCCTGCTGACACCCCATACACCCCACTCTTGGTGATGGATTCTGATACGTGCTCCATGGCCATATTGTGGTGATCGAAGGCGTGGTGGTTGCAGTGGCTGTGAGCGGGAGCTTTGGCAGGGGAGACGAGGGAAAAACAAAGAGAAGAGAGCGCACGTGAGAGAGAGAGAGAGAGAGAGAGGAGAGAAACAGAACGAGAGAGAGAGATTGAGAGGAAGAGAAACAAAACGAGTGAGAGAGAGAGTTGACAATAATATTGGCTATCATTTTATTACATCAGTACACGGTATTATATAGTCAATAGCCGATACGTGACAAAACAGAAAACATAAAAAAAATATAAAGTATAGGCAGTTGTAGAATATAGTCTACTGTAGAATATAGTCTCAATATGTATGAGGATACCGGGTTATCCTGGTACTTCAGCGCGGCGTCGTTGAACCGATGACTCTTCACGAATTGTATCAACCAGGCACATAACAGATTCCGTCAAAATAAAGGCGGAATTATCCAAGAAACGAGTATCCACAACAATTATGATTAAAAACAAAGCATAAGATTTATATACATATGCATAAATAAATTGGGTAAATACCTTAATTCTCCTTTCAACCGCACTCTCTGTCATAACATCAAAACTATGTGGCTCTTTGTTTCCATTTGAGCCAGAAGCATCATCCTGCACGGAAGAATATTAAGAGCCTCATATAACATCTAAACAAAATCTGACATCGATAGCAGATGGAATGGACTCCAAGGAAGAGATGGGGCTAGAAGGCTCCAGTTAATCAAAATCCAAAATTTTCACCGATCAGACATTGCAGTGATAGATGCTGGGCTACTGGCAGTTGGACTTGGCAGCTAACTGTGGAGAAGGAAACCAAGCTGGATATGGATCCAAGCATGTCATCCTTGAGCACGATTAAATCAAGCTGGCAGCTAACTGGCAGTTGGACTTAGCACATGCATGCAACGTTTCTTGCCACAAATCAGATTTCAATCACAACCCTTTTCAAAAAGAAAATTAGAATATTTACAGCACAAACCCAAGCACAGAAGAAGATTCACGTCTAAGCCCTGAATACTTGGGATTCATAGCAACTCCTGAAGAGGGCTGCTTGCTGCTGGTACTGATTGTGTTGAGAGTATTGTGACCTTGTGCTGCTGCCCATTTCTCAGCTAGGCCATCGCCTTCCAACATGCGGACAACCTCCGACATCTTCGGCCGGTGGGCTGGCAAATATTGATGCATCGCTCACTGAAACGAAGTTTCAGTGATACTTTGGGCCAAGTCTTTCAGAATAAATGGGTGAATCGGCGTTGTCACAGATCTGAGAAATGCATCAAACTAACTAAATAAACGAGGGAAAGCAACTTAGTATAGAGCTCGAACCAAATAAATGAAATCTATATCACTCTGATGAGATTGTCACTGAATCGGCTCAATATAGTAGCACATAATGTCCACTTTGAAAGAGAAGGATGCCAAATTGAAGGCAATTACATAGCAGCCAAGTATGTTGGACAATCTATTCTGTCAGAACAAGTATGGGGAAGGTTAGATGGATGTATGAGCATATTATTACAGAGAGAACAGCGAAAGATTAATGTAGTATTTAAATTATATATGATATCAGTATTGACACAAAAAGTGCAGCTGCTCAATCTAAATCTTCTGCTTCTGCAACCTTTTGATCTCCATCTGAAACTTCTGCTATTTCTTATCATGGATTTTGGGATACAGTCATATGTTGATCCTATAATACAATAAAGTAAATTAAAACTACTAATATATAAATATATATATAGCCGAGCTAGACATGATGCACAATAACGCACCTGTAGTAATTGCATGTAGGTCATTCTGGACAGTTGATATTCATGATATGATATTAGGTGTGGTGATTGATAGTGATAGTCTGACATTTGTACAACTAGTTGATATTGATTATCTGACAACAAATTATAAGCACTAGTCGTTCTCTGAGGAAAAAAATAGAGTTAAAGTACATAAATCTAATAAAGATTGTTTAATAAGTTTTCTAGCTGAAGATACACCAACTTGATCTTTTTTCTTGCCTTTTCGTCTTTCTAAACAATTTTTCGGTCATTTGGTCATTCTATGTCCATCATGATTTTTTACATCTTTTACATTTCATCGGCGAGTTGTTGTAGCATGCACTCATTAGTTGTCCCCTCACCAACATGCAAATTTAAAATACCGTGCACTATTTTGTCCATCTTCGTAACGTTGTCATATATCTCTTCTCTCGCCCCAAGATAATCTCCAACCAATAAGTAGTTCCTTATAACCTTCGACATTATTCTTCCTGACCATACCTGTAAGTCGTCATATAGTATCATACGATCAGAGCACAATGTAGGTGTGTAAGATCTTACTTTTCTTGTCAACCTATAAAGTATATACTTATTAGATATAATAGTCACATCCTGAATGATGAAAACCTTAAACACATGTGCATAAATAATTCCATTCGCCTCCATAAGCTCGACATTGACATTCAATAACCTAAATTTCATACTAAAAAATAACATTCACTGCATGCCTCGGATCAGCATGTGATACAACCACATATTCAAGGTCTTATCTTGATACAAGACGCCAAGCTAATGCCTCTACTATCTTATTCTGCATCATTTTGAAGATAGTTAGCGTATAAATCTTTGCCAACTGGATTATCAATGGAGAATTATTCGTGATCAAAATTAACAACTTTTTCATTGACTCATAATCTGTAAATAATTTTCTTTACGCTTCTTCCTTAGAACTCGTTCGAATTGATGGAAAAAATCTCTCAGATTAATATTATATTTTAAATGTGTTTTCAAATCACTATTGAGACTTTCTGAGAGTTGTATACTTCTAATATTCAGTAAAAAATTTTTTCTCACGCAACAATATGTCCATTTATGATGAAGCACGTATATTCTATCTAACTACGTGTGAACAGGAGACTCTCCTGCATTGGATACCATATTGTCCTATACATTTTTAAAATTAGACTCATCAAATATAGCAAACATGCAAGATTTAAATGCAGCCAAGAGGTCTGAACGAGCAGCTAGATGCCTTATAGCATTTTGTAAAATATGCCAAGTACATAACGTCAGAGCTTTCGCCATAACGTCATCTTCATCAATAAAAATGGTGATGAGAGCTTTGCCAGCATGATATCGTAAAATAGTCTCAAATAACCATGCAAATGAATTGGTTGTTTCATCATACAACAAAGCAGTATCAAATACCACCGTCTGCCTATGGTGGTTAAGTCTAGTAAAGGCACCAAAGGGCCTCAAACCTTTATTAGTCCCATAAGTGATATCAAATGTGACTACATCTCCGAAATATTAATAATCTAATATCATCTCTATATCGGTACAAAAGATATTAGTCACACAGTTATCGGAATCTAATTACAACTCATAAAAAAATCTCAAATTTTTTATTTTTGAAAATGCATCAAAATAGCCCCTGCCTCACCATGTTGCATATGCCGCTGCCGCTTGGCACGAAGATTTGACCTTTGATCTTTTGTTGTATAGTAATTGATCCACTACCACCCGCCTCTATCACTGTGAGCTCAAAGGTCTCACTTAGCTTCAATCCAATATTATAAGCCATATTAATAAGTTCGCCTTGTGCGACTGACGCTTTCCTTTATGATCTTAAAAAAATGTCTTGTTTCAGACTATTCAAGTTTGTGATTGTGTTTTGACACGAAGCTTTCACAATAACATTTATTATTTCTCTAACAAGCACTCCTTCAAATATCGCCTAACATCCATAAAGGGCTTTTCACATTTCTAATGTATTTTTTTCACATTTATTTATTCTCTTCTTATCATTTTTTTTACACAAGTAAACATCCTATAAATTTCAACATCATCAATTTTTTACTTTCTTATAAAATTATTTTGTACACCGAAACTAATTCTTTTACCATAGTTCTTCTAAAAATCTCAGGCATCATCTATAATGTCAAACTCTATGCCAACGAGTGGTGTGTAATCATTCATGATTTATAATATTCTATTTTTAATCATTCCACAACACTATATACATTAATATAATAATACAATCTTAGTAAAAAATACACAAAAACTCAAGAATATAGGGAATTTGAGATTTCCTTTTCTAATATATGAGAACAAATTAGCTAATAATGCAAAGGAGCCAGAGATAGCTCAAAGCACGAACGGCTATAGCTTTGTACAGTAAACGACCATAGCTTTGTATTCTCTGATGTACAAATGTACACGCAAGAAACGGCCGATATTAAAGTACACGAAATGGCCATACATCTATACGGTCGTAGCTTATAAACATGTACAAGCACATCTCAGGCGTTTCATTATGTCTCTCTCTCTCATATGTAGATTAGGGTAGATTTCAAGAACAAATATACAAATTCTAAAATACATAGGAATCTGAGATTCCCTTTAATACAATATGAGAATAGCTTAGCCAAGATTGCAAGAGAACCACAAACAACCCATAGCACGAAACGGCCATAACTTTGTACAAGCACATCCAAGCCATCTCGTTCTTTGACGCTTTTCTCTCTCTTTCTCTCAAGCATGCAAATAAAAAAAACTACGTTGGTTGAGGTAAGAGGGAGAACAGATTACCAGGTTTCAGTGCTGGCCTACGGAGATGTCTAGAACGAAGCTTAGAAAGAAAACGAAGATGACGCTTTGAGAGAAATTGCAGGAATAACATATTGAAGCTACCAAGGAGAGGAAGAGCGTGGAGGAAACTGCTGAAGCTTCGAGAGAATAGATAAAAAATGGCATAGATGAAGATTGGTGAGGGTTGCAGTGGAATGGAAGAAGAAGAGAAGCACGAGAAAATGGCCGCCATGTTCATTTTCTTTGCTTAAAATTAGGTTCTAATTAAGATATCCACCAACCGTTAGATTCAAAAAAATGACCGCCAAGATTTAGTACAATGAGATCTAATATCAGTCGTCTTTGATTCAATTTAAGATCAGATGGCTAATATTAAATCAAACTTATTAAAGACGTGGGCCGTCCGATAAGAATCGGACGACCCACTTTGGGCGTTGGAGGGATTTAATATCAGCCGTTCGATTCAATTTAAAATCGGATGACTGATATTAAAACAATCTTTTAGAAAACGTGGGCTGTCCGATGCGCTGGACGCCCCCTGAATCCCTTACATTAGGGGCTAAAATAAGCTTTTACAGCACTAACAGTATGTTCAATTGATAAAAATAATATATATATATACACACTTATTTATTTATTTTATTATCAGCAGAAAAATTATTTTATTATTTAATTATTTTATAAAAAATAAAATTTTTTTAAAAATAAATATTTTTTAAAATTAAAAATTTATGGGTATTATTTATTTTTTATATTCATGAAATATTTATTTTCAATATAATTACCATTTTACCCCTCCTAAACCCTACCGCTGTGAAAACAATACTACTCCAGTAGCTTGTTCTCAAAGACTCGTAATGACGCCTCTCAATTTGGATTCACGTCACTACATTTTCTTCACATTCGGAAGCTAACACAGTCGCTATCTTTGTTGCATATTCTTGGCTTTTTCACAGCCATTTTCCATCTCTCCTCCTTCTCATCCAATACTTACCACTTAATTAATACGAAATATACAAATTATAATAAATTTGTTAAACCATTTGGGGGCCAAGGGTACCACTGAAATGAATGGTGTCAAGGACATTGTTCAAGAACAGCAAAAAATTTTATTAATATAAAATATGACACTGCCTGTAATATTATTAAAGGGTATTTTGGATTACTTAAAATACATTGGGGAATCCTCAGAAGTCTATTTTACCTGTTAAAATATATAATTGAGTTATTATTGCTTATTATTTGTTACAAATTTTATCAAAAATTAAATAACTTATAATCATATTAAGGATTAATATAATGACATAGATCATGAAAATGTTGATGAACATGAAAATACGGGACCATTTCACTATAATTAGAGTGAATTGATAGATAACTTGATCGGTGAAATGTTTAACCAAAGGAAATATTAGTGAATATTACATTTCAAGAGCCCTTTTCCATGATATTTGATAATTTGTTGTGTTAACTTTGCCATTTGGAGCATTTGTATATTGCCATTTATTTGGATACTTGATCAGTGATAATTTGTTGTCTTTTTGCTTTTGACTTTTCTTATAAAACAACCAATACATATCTTAAATAATTATCAATAAATGTGATTATATATCAATAGTCACTGATATATGGATATTTATTGGACCAAAAACGTCCGAATGAACTTGCTTTAAAGGTTTGGCTCGGAACTTTAGCTCTTCACATGGTAATTGGTGTGCTTACCTTGCTAGCATCTAACACATACATCTCGAGCCTCTAAATGGGAAAAACTGTTTCATCCTAAATTTATAATATCGTAACCTTATATGTCACAAATATCTTCTTTGTTTTGTCTATATATGTATCTGATTTTAACATCATGTAAATCGACCCTTAACACATCACCCTTTCGTGATTAGTGGACTTGTAGGCCTGACTATGGATACTTTTTTACAGCATTTGGTCAAACTACCGAGTGATTTCCAAAATAGCTATAAGATTAACCGTAAACTTTTCTCCATCTCAGACACGTAAAAAATACTATCTAAATATATCTTTTCACTACTGTATTAGGAACTATGTTTGCCTTACCAGCATGGGTAATTGGTTATATGTGATTATTAGCAGTCACAATTACTTTCCTGTCCTGATACTCAGTTATACATGATTTTTTTTAAAAGAAATCTTTCATCATATGAGTAGAGCACCCCACATCGACATCGAATCATCATTATACTTGACAAGTTTACCACTCCTAGCCAACTCTAGGTCTTCTTTGATCTCTGTGGTGGGAGAAATCATAATTTCCTCATCCAATGATATTCTGCAACTTGGCCACACTGAAATTCAAATTTGTTAAAATATTGGCTAATCAACATGACTTCCTACAGTATAGACAAAGGCTAATTTTCAAGCTTCAACAGCCTGACTAACCACTTTCTAAGTCTTCCACCCTTTTGCTTGGGGGTAGTGTGTTTCGCCCTCACCACCAAGGCCAAACAACCCTCCACAAATCTTGTCTGAGTGCATGGTATTGCACAAGGATGTTCCAAGTGTTGTAGTAATTGTAATTGAGCATTTTATTATTGTAGTTACCGTAACCGGCTAATTCCTCTATGTCGACTCAGCGATGGTCCTAGACCAATTTAGCTTAGCTGAGTCTCCTCAAAGCACGACCCTTGACCGCTTGATTGTATTAAATACATTGGTCCTAGACCACCACACGCTCTGATACTAAATGTAAAATTTTGAGGGGTTGAAAGTACCAACAGTTCAATTTCTAAAACCCTAAACCCATTATCTCGGTTTTAATTTGAGGTTGATGGTCCAGCAATCATTGCTTTTAGTAGGACCCAACATCATGAAAATTGTCACATCCCACTTCCTTATTTCTGTAATTAATCGTTATTATAATTATTATATAGATACCACAAACATATACAGGATCCTTACAGTTGTCACACTATCGATGGCACCAACACTGTCCTATAAAAATACGATATTGAATCTTGGTAAGGAAAGATATATGCTAAAGACCCAAACTCATCTTATAATAATTTGCGAAATTATACGTGATAATCATCAAGTAATTCTAAACTAACATGACCATGACATAATATATTCTTATCATACTTGTAAAGTTCATACGTTTACACATCATAAATTAAAATTGAGTACATCGACATTTTATCTATAAATACAGTACAGCTATTGTTGCTATTTTTACTATTATTCATCAGGTATAAACTTTTACAAAACATTTGAAGGATAAGAAGATAGTAAGAGAGTGAGCTAAGTACTCAATAAAGCACAATATATACAAGAACACGTAATTTTTACTAAAAATAGATCATATATATATAATTTAAGAAATCAGTGTTAGTAGACCTTACTAGCTAACGGAGTAGATAATTGAGGAAGAAAATGTGTTCACTCCACACAATCTAAGACATTTACATTCTTATTAAATCCTGAAGTAAGTGGTACATACCTATTATTTTCAGTAGATAGGGTCAAAATGGCACATTTATTCCCCCGCGGTGTTAGGGGCAATGCTCAATTGCCACTACAATATCATTAGAGATGTCAAAAAATATTACCCTTTGAATAAATCATTGGTTCAATTTCTTAGTTCTTTAAATTTTTTTTCTGGAAACTTTTAGACTTATTCTTAATTCATTATTCTTAATTTTCTCATCTTCGAGAGAAAAAAATTATATTTCTTAGTATCATATAAGCTTCCACTTGTACTTAAATTTGATATATATATATTAAAGCCACAATAATACATAGTGAGAAAATAAGGTCAAATAATTTTTATATTTGCTAGAATAATTACTAAATAATACGTACCTGTCGGCTTCCGGTTCATCAACTGGTTAGGGAATTTTGCCGGTTTAGCAACAGGTTCATCGTGCTAGCCGGTTCACCATAATGTATAAAATTCCATAATTGGTTCATTAATTTATAAGGTACTTAAAGCCCGGTCATCACCTTCCACTAATTTATTTTACATATTATCCTGAATTTTTCAGCGGGTTCACTAAAAATCGGTTCACTACCAATTTTCAACAGCCGGTTCTCATGATGGCCAACCAGTTCACATGATTTCTAGTTGATTTACTAACTTACGCTACAATATATGACCGGTTCATCAAAATTTTCCAGCCGGTTCTTATTTAAAATTCAGAATAAATATACATATAGTTGCAGCTGCCGGTTTTCTTGTATAGCATCCGATTTTAGCACAGATTCAGCAACTGTTTCACCATATAAAATTTTTTCTATTGCATTTTCAGAATCAGCACATGATATTGGACCGGTTTATGTAAAATTTTCAGTATTTTACTTACTTGGTTTAACATTACATGCTAATTTTTTATACCAAAATCTGTATCTAGCTGGTTCAGCAACATAGAATTTTTCATAGGCTAAACCAGTCAGTTTTTCAAAATGGACTTTAGCACCAATATCATGACATATTAGCCGGCTTCTTGAAGCTCATCAACTAATTTTATAGGGCTTGAACCGGCTAAAAACCTGAAGAAATACGCAGCACATCAGCAGTAGTCATTCGACCGGTACAAGGTTCCAAACTGATTTTTATGAGAGTTGAACCGGCCAAATTTATGGATGAAAATTTTATCACAGCATCTTGGCAAAGTCACCGGTTCATTAAAGTTTTGTGCAAGTGTTTGAACCGGACAAAAATCAGGAAGAAATCAGCTTCTGCAATCTGATGCAGCAGCTGTTTAGCCAGTTCACTTTAGCTGCAAATATATATTTTTCTTTTAGCTGAACCGGCCAACATTAAGGAGCATGATATTATGATGAATTATCCGGTTCATTAAAGCTTCTACATGAATTTTTATAGGAGTTGAATCGACCAACAACAGCATGTAAAAATCAGTGTAACATCAAAGTGCTGTTAGCCGATCCAATGGGGCATTTGCTGATTTCTACCTATTTTAACATGAAGACAGTAAGAAATTTAAGTATTAGAGTAACAATACTTGAAGATAACAGCAAGAATTAATCAACAATGAAAAAAGTTGCAGTGTTCTTGCCTGGAAAATGGTTAAACTCAATCTGCAACTTAAGCTGCACAACAGGTCCTATGTCCTTCTCTTCTCTCGTTTTCCCGCCTTCCCTCACACTTGACTTAATATATTTTTGGTGTAGATTAAGCTGACTCACTACTGCTTAATTGTGCTGCTGCCAGCACTTAAATTTGCTCCTATAAGTTGGGTTGAGCTGTCCGAATTTCAGAAGATTAGCTAATGTTGCTGCTTGCTTAGTCCTCTAAGTGTTGTGTTCCAATTTCCTGCTGAAGCCTAATCTGCTGCTAAATTTTGCTCCCGCAGCAGGCTGCTTGCCGCGTTCCACCCTCTGGCATTTTTGTTGCATTTTTCTAAGTGTATAAGGTCTTCTGCCCGGATTCCTCTGCTGAATTATCAGCATATGTACGTATTTATATTGCTGCCGCCCTGCAGTGCTGCTGCCCCTGCAGAATTTAACAGTATATATACTGCTACGCGGATGATACTGCAGCCTCCCGGCTGCCCTCGTCCCAGCTGTGCTGCTGTGTTAAATTTTTTTATCCATCAAATGAAAAGAAAATACAATTGGTGCATCCTCATTTTGTGACAATATTGACCGAAAAAATTTTCATATTATAACAAAAACTATACATAGTTCAATCATGTTATATGATTCAGAGCCTAATGGTATCTCATGCATCCGTTAATACAGTGAGAGAACAATATGCATATATATACAAATAAAACTCTCATACATATTTTTTATAATGTTTCCACATGGGACTTTATTCTTTTAAGTCATTTTTGAAAATATGCAATATGGAATACCATATTACAGTAGTCAGAAAAGGACTGATGAAGAAACCTCAAAGGAGTGGGGTCTGATGTCAACGGAAGGGATTTTGGAAATAATATGGAAATCTTCACCTCTTTGTAAGCCTTTGTGGTCGTCTGCTGCTGCTCCCGTTCCTTCATTCGGCCGTTGAAGCCTCATCTTAAATTCTTCTAGCATATTTGTAATTGTCAATTTCTGTAGGGTGGTGACATCTTTCAACCCTTGTGGAAGCCTTTCCAATTGATAGCAATTATTGATGCTTAGCTTCTGTAGCTGAGGCAGGGCACCCACATCAACTTGACATTCTTTCAACTTGTCTAGAGAACTCAGAGACAGCTCCTCAAGCCGAGGGAATGCATAAGTATCAAAAGCCATTAGACTCCCCTCATACGCACGGCTTTCTAAATGGAGGGCCTTTAGGTGGCTGAGTTTCCCCATCGCCTCAATCGAACTTTGCAACTTCAGTCCACTATCGCGTAGTGTCAACACAACGATATTACATGGGAACATAAGGGGTGATGGTCCCTCCCTAATTTGTCCTACTAACTCTAGCTTCTGCAACTGTTGACAATGTTTGTTCAGAGGCTCTAAGCTCTCTAGCTCGTTGTACAAACTCAAATCCAATATCTGAAGACGGCCTTTGCTGAAGCACGAAGACTGGAATAGAGCTTCGAGATGTTTCTTCGTCCGGACGCTTTTTACTTGTAGCTTCCGTAGGCTTGAAGCTAATCCTCTCAGCTCGTTTCCCATGGGAGCAAATAGCAACGGGCACCAAAAAGTTTGCAAGTTGGTCAGTGTGTCTACCCTCAATTTCTTTGGGGATATGATAGAGTTATATGGCAAGTAGAGATGTCTAAGGCGTTTCATCTTCCATAGGACATTAGGCACTTTCGGACTTGGACATCCAAATCTCACACACCGATAGTCTAAGGTCAATAGATTACGTAAATTTTCGATGGATTTTGGAAGATAAGTGATGTTAGTGTCTCTTAATCCTAGGTACCTCAAGTATATTAAATTTCCTATCTCTTTTGGTAAAGCCCCGTCAGCAGTCTTGACCCTCCAAAGGTTTAGAATACGGAGCAACTTCATCTTTTTATATATTGACTGTAAGTCTATAGTCAATATCTCCGTTTGATATACTAATTTTAAGAGAGATCTTGAACTTGAACATTGTGTTGGATCAAAAAACCTGTTGTAAAAAAAAGAAAAAAAAGAACGGTTCAAAATCAATAATAGCGAACTAGTTATTAGTGATATACTTGAATTAATACTAATATTCTTTTTCTCGTGATTTAAATGTTAATTAGCTACTCTCACTTTTCCCATTCATCTGTTAACAATTATGTGAGTCCTTGAAAAATATGTTCTATAAGCCCCTTAATGAATTTTCTTAAGGGGCTTAATTACCCATTCGTCCAACTACCTTTATATCAACTAAGTTAGGAAAACTGCTCCATAACGCATATACATGAGGGGATAGATTTGACTTTGATAGGATATTTCATTTTATTTTAATGTTTATTATTTTTTTTTATAAAAAATAGAGTTTTTTAAATAGTTAATGTTTTCAATAAAATATGATCAAACTACATAATGTAAAATTAATATAGTTATTTTTGAAATTTTATTTAAAATTTAAATATCTATTATATATTAACACAGTATAAAAGAGATTTTTTTTTTAACTTAAATCTTATTGATTGAATTTTTTTTAATCCAATAAATATAACAAAAAAAGACATATGGCCCAAAATTGGATAGATATGGTTATTATCTTTGCATCGCTTTTATTTTTCCTTTTTTAAAATAACAAAATAATAAATTTTGGTAATAAGTCATCCACCTCATCATAGTTTGGTAGTCTGTAATTACTTTAAGAATATTTGTAGGATTTTATGGCTGCTGAAATACATAATTAACATACGTCTTTTATTAATTAATTATTACCATATAATATTGCAAAACAATAATATATTAAGTAATTTTTCTAATACAAAGTACCTGATATGAAATTTTGATGACCTAAGTCTCATAAAGTGAAGCCTGGTGGTCCAATTACTTCTTCCTTTAAAGCTGTTTGACTTAAATTGCTTAGATTTTTTTTTCACTGAGAAAAAACCTTGGTATATATTATGTCTCATAATATGTGGCATAGTTTTTCATATTCAAAATGTTAAGCTATAAGTTCCTTTCAAAAGATAAAAGAAAAAAAATACAGAAAAATAGAGTTGGAATAATGAAACAATTAGATATAAAAGAAGAGTGACATACCCATCAAAGGTGATTCGGCGTGAGTGTTGAGATATTGATGACCTTACCGGACTTGATGAATTAAATATCTCAGCAAATTGTTGTTTCTTTGCTTTGTCGATACAGAAGGCACGTGTTAAATCATGTAACTGACATGTCTCTACCTTTCCAGTATATCCTCTTCTAACAACTTGTACGATGCATCTACATATCAATTCTTCCAAAAATTGCTCCGCGATAACTTCTAAAATCTCTCCCCCTTCTGATTGATAATTCACAGTCACAAATCCTTCGGCAATCCACATTTGAATCAACATTTCCATTGGAATTTCATAGTCTTCCGGAAAGATGGCTAGATAAAGAAAGCATGGCCTCAAATAAAGCGGTAAATTATGGTAGCTTAATTGAAACATCTGATCGATTGATATCCCATAGGAAGACGGGCCTTCCTCTTGCCTTAATTTTGGGTTGAATGTGGTGTTGATAAGTTCCCACTCATTCAGCCCATGATTGTTACACAAAAGGCCGGCAAGTATAACTATAGCCAGTGGCAGGCCTCCACACTTTTGAGTCATCTCCTTCCCCAACTTCTCAAATCTTGTATCTTTATCTGTACTAACTCGTTTGCTAAACAACTCCCAACCTTGGTCCTTTGTTAGAACGCGTGATTTGTAGATGATGCAATTTGGATCTGCATGAGAAGGAACATCCTCAATGCGAGTAGTAATTATGATTTTGCTCTTCTTGTTGCGTGGAAGTGCTGGGGAGACATCATTCCAGGCTTCTCTTTTCCAAATGTCATCAAGGACCACCAAATATTTCTCTTCTTTCAAAAAGTTATAGGTCATCTCAATAATTTCTTCATCAGACATATTTAGTATAAAATTCCTTTCATTATCTTTGATGCCTCTAGTTTGCCTTAAAATCTCAAGCAGGACTTTCGTTTTACTCCACTGCTGGGATATGGAAACCCAAGCTTTGACATTAAAATGGTCTGTTACATTGTTATGATTGTATATTTTCCTTGCCAGTGTAGTTTTTCCAATACCGCCTTGGCCAACGATGGACACGACCCATGCTCTCTCTGTATAACTAGTGACATGATAGACGAGATTTTGAATGTCGGTATCTAATCCGACGACAAATTCATCCTCAATGTGCGAATAATTTTTAAGGATGTCTCTTCGAGGCCTCATCTGATCCAGTGAACTTGCCACTTCTCTTGGACTTTCATATACTTTCAATCGGCCGAAGGCATCCTTTATATCTTTTTGGATTGCAATTATGTTCTTTCCAATGCGATGCATGTCAAAGCTATTACACAAGAAACATGCAAATTTAGAGAATGTGCTTTTGGATCCAACTTTGAGGATGTAAATATCGATGACATCCTCCGCATAAAAAGAAATCTCTCGAATCTTTGCTGTAAATATGGCAACTTGATCATCTCCTCCATCCTCTCCTTGCCTATCCTCCACATTTCGAATGTATCGCTGCATGCTTTTGAGTTCATCTTGGAGGCTGCGGACTTGATCTTCCACACCAGAGAGAAGGCTCGCCTCATTAATCAGTTGAGAGCCAATCCAATTCACAAGAAAGGTAACAGTGGCATCCATGATGGCAGTGTACTTTACAAATGACAGGATTTTAGTTTCTTTGAAATGATAGAGGAATCATGTTTCATTGCTTATCTTCATACAGAAAAAATGCAGTTAGGGAGGAGGTCTTTTCTTGTATCTTGCTAGAGGGTTCACTGGCCTTTCAAGTATGTCACTGCATAAAGCAAAGAATCAATGTTGATTTTGGACCATTGCAAAGAAAAGCATATATAAACCAACAAATCTCATGATATGGCATATCATCTTTTCTGTTTATCACTACACAAAGCAAATCACCAATATATATTGATTTTGGACCATTACAAGAAAAGTATATATAGACCAACAAATCTCATGATTTGGCATATCACATTGAGTATAACATCAGATAAACTAAGGCATTAATGCTTATTAATCTTGGATCATTACAAAAAAGCATATATGGATCGATAATTCTTATTTTTTGACATATCAATCTGATAATTCTTAACATATTTTTTGTGACTTTTAAAATATGTCTTGAAAAATAAATTTAAAATTGTATTTTACTAATGATAATTAATATTTATCTTATAAAATAACTTTTTATTTGAAAATATTAGTTTAAGAAAATACAATATTTGAAATCTCATGTATATATGCTACCATCTAACAATAATTTACCTTGTATTTTCTAACACGAAAGGGAGGGCTCTTGTTACAAATATCATGTCAAATTAAATACTTAAATTATAATTAATTTTTTTCCTAAATCGGTTAATTTTTTACTATTTATAAGACTCCTAACAAGCTACTAGTATTATGTTAAATTTATAAATTTTACTAAAATTCAATATTAGCAACAAACATCTAAAATTTAAATAATTCAATTTATCATTCAGTTTTACAAATTTTAAAAACTTTAATGATATATGATCGTTGGTTATCATAACACTTTATAGCAGACAGACAAAAGAGTATAAATAAAGTTACAAGATTGCTTGCAAAAAGAAAATATAGAGAATTGTTTACTTTGCCCACCCTGGTTTGATGAAGATTGAGAAAAAAAGAAGTTATCAAATTAGCACTACTTTGATAATGTAAATCTTTTTTCCCCTTTTATAGGTTACATAACTTAAATCTTACGTAAGCATTACCCATCGGTTTTGAATTTTTCTACTAACATATCAAGCATTATTCCTATTTTGATGCTTTTACTTTTAAAAATTAAACTCTAATTAAATTTTATAGAAAATATGGATAATGATAGGTAAATATTTGAATACTAATATATTATAAGTTTACTTTAATTTTTATTTTCAAATATTCTAATTGGTCAAATTTGAAATAATTTCTTATTCTCAATAAATACCTAAAAGAGTCCATTTAAAGAAAATTCAGATTGAACATTCTTCTTTCTATTTTTGTATTTTTATTAGTTGATTACAATTTCAAATTGCTTATTATATATTTTATTTTAAAACCATTTAAGATAAATAGTTGAAATACTTTCTTATTCTTATGAATACCTTAAAAGAATGATTTGAAACTTGTCAATAGATGGTGATATTATAAAGATTAAGATGATTGATGGAAATCTAAGAACAATTTTAGTGCAATAATAGAGCACAATTATCATCCAAACTTGAGATTAGAATGTAGTAGTCCCTAAATTATAAGGCTTCTCATATCAACACTAGCTCTACCAATTCTAATAGAATAAATAAAAATAAAATAGGATGTTGGACGATCATGCAACCTAATTGCATATCGCATGAGACTAGATAGGATGTTACCGTCCATAGGCAATACATATAGATAAAGTGTTGCTATAATATCCCGACTATCTAATAAGGCAGTTTGTTAGGCCATTTTTTCAGTACAAGAAATAGATTTTATAGATGAAATTTTCAACTATAAAAAGTAATATTTCTATTACTATATTAATAGTTTTGAACGGTGAAAAAAATTTTATCATTTCTTTGATTGTTAAAATTCTTTAGTGACAAAATTTTTTTCTCATTATTAATAATAAACCAAACTTTTAACGATGGTATTTGTCTCGTTAGTAAATCTCAACAATTAGAAGAGCAAATATCATTGCTAACAATAAACCAGTATTTTAACAACAGCATTTATCCATTCGTTAAATTTCAATATTTGTGAGCATAATTACCGTTATTAATAATAAATCAATCATTTAGCAATGGTATTTGTTCCACCCCTATATCTCAAAAATTGTGATAGCAATTAACGTCACTAAAAATATATAATTACACGAGTACTACCTGTCGATAAATATCAACAATTATAAAAATGATTCTCGTTACTAAATTATCGTCATATCAGCTTATAATTGTACTTGTATAATTACACTCCTATATGAACCTTCTTTTTTTTTTTTAAGGAAATAAAAATATCAATCAACATACAATTATATAAAATTAAAATTCTGATTATCATGCCATCATCCATTGCAATGTTCTTTATAAAGTCATTTCGAAGGTCAAGATTAAGAAAACTCTCCCTGTGTTATTATGGACAATAAGCCAATCGAATTTATTCAGTAAAGAAATACCTGTGACAACATTCTTCTAGTTGGAGAGTCATTGTATGGCTACCAATCTAAACGAGGGCATCCTGGATTTGCCCTCAAAATTAATTTGTATAAAGCTTTCATTCTTGTTAACTACAACAAGAATATTTTTTCTTTTCCAAAATTAATTATATTTTTTTTACCATTTAATATATAATATATATCAAAGTGTTTGTCTCTCGCTGCTACGTCAACGGCTTCCCGAATCTTCTTTTCCCTTCTTTTTTTTTCCTCCCTTCATTTTTCCTTTTTCTTTATTTTCTTTTCTTCTTCCTCCTTCCTTCGTCATTCTCTGCTACTGCCCTAGGTTTCCTTCGCCGACGGCGATTCGGCGCTGTACGACGGTGCGGGCCACTAAAACCTCCTAATAACTTTGATTCTCTCCACTAGTAACGGGATTTTTCATGAAATCGTGTTCCATTCCTGATCTCTCTCTCTCTCTCTCTCCCCCCTGGTTTTGTTCGAACATGCAGAAGAATCATTTATAAACGGGATAATGGGTGAAATACGGAGAGTTACTTTCAAATTAGAGGAGATAGTAAAAGTCAAGGAAGTCACTTGCCTTAAATTCGCTCCACGACAACAGCAGCGGCTTCGACAACGATGTCTCCGGCGACGGCAGCAACCGGCGAAAGTGGAGTGAACTGCAGAATTAACTCTTTTTCTACTCCTCCTTCTACCCGACTCTTACTGTACTCTCTCTCTTTCTTTCTTTTCGTTCTGTGGTTTCTCCGATCTCACACCATCCATGGCTTAAATAGAATTCTGAAAAAGCGCGTTGATAGGTAGGATAGGAGCAGGCGAAGCAGGATGGAAATTGCTGGGAGAAAATCGTCTGATGGCATGGACCGGCGGATGTGTTCGGTAAATGTGAATCGAGAGATTATTATTAGACTTTTATAATAATTATTATTACTATTTTTATTTTATTAATATTATATTACAATTATTATTATTTTGTTGCTGTTAAATTAAATAATATATTTGATAAAAAATATCGGGTATTGTAAAATATATCACAATCAGTCTTCAATTTAAAATTTATAAATAAATATTTAATCAATAAATTTAATTTTAAATTAAATGTCAAAATACGATCCTATAATAAATATTAAATATTTTAATTTTCCTCTCTTCCTGCTGGACTCTCCGGCCGAAAGAATTTTTATTGAATTAATATGTTTTTGCATTTGGCTTCGTATGATTGGCGTTGCTGCGTTCCCCTATTTTGGCTTGTAAGATTTTTTTTTTTTTTTTTTGGAACTGCTCTAATATTTACGTAACCAAATAGTTTCATATTTATGGATCTTAATTTATAAATATTTTTATATAATAACTTAGTGAAAATTATTATAGTAAAGATTATGACAATTAGATTTTAAATCTTATTGATAAATTTTTACAAGACTAGTATCTATTAATTGAGAATACTACCGCCATTATCGGCAAGAATATACCAAATATAATTATAAATGTAACTGTATGTATTATTTATTAATTTAAAAGATATTATTATCTCATAAGTTAAAGGGATTGCTACTCTGGCCATTCTGTCAATTAATACCCTCAGCCCTCCACTGAATCTGCATCCGTCGGTCAAAAGAAAAATTTAAAAAAGAAAAACAAATCAAACCAAAACACAAGATAATCAACCCATTTGGTCCGATTTCAAGCAAATACATTAAAATTTTTTTGAGTTTTCATTCACTTTTGGGTTATTAATTTTTTAATCGATGGATAATTTAATCGATAATATATAAATATATCATTATAAATATATAAATATATTTTCAGATATTTTAATTAGTCAAATTTGAAATACTTTCTTATTCTCGATGAATACCTAAAGGAGTCACTTCAAAGAATAAATTTAGATTGAATATTCTTATTTCTATTTTTGTATTTTTATCAATTGAGGCAACTTATACCATTTAGATTTTAAATGAGAAAGACATAAAAAATATGATTTCTAAATGAAATAGATTTTATAAATGAAATTTTTAACTACAAAAAGTAATATTTCTATTATTATTTAATATATTATTATTTTTATTGTTAAAATCAACATTTCTCTTAAATATACCGATGGAAAAAAAACAATTAGAAAAAGTCATTGTAAAAGTAAACCAATATTTTAACTACAGCATTTATCCATTTGTTAAATCTCAATATTTATATGCATAATTACCGTTATTAATAATAAATTAATCATTTAACGATGGCATTTGTTCCATCCCTACATCTCAAAAATTGTGATAGTAATTAACATCACTAAAAATATATAATTACACAAGCACTGTCTGTTGATAAATATCAACAATTACGAGCTTATAATTGTACTTATATAATTGCACTTATATATGTACCTATTTTTTTATTTATGAAATTAAAAATGACCAATTAACAAACAATTATATAAAATTAAAATTTACTTATAAAAGCATTAATATATTATCATCCCATAAAATAATATATCTGATTATCATCCGATCATCCATTACAATGTTATTTATAAAGTCTTTTCGACGGTCAAGATTAAGGAAACTCTGCCTATATTATGGACAATAAGCCAATCAAATTTATTCAGTGAAGAAATATCTGTGACAACATTCTAGTTGGAGAGTTATTGGATTTGCCCCCAAAATTAATTTGTAAAAAGCTTTCATTCTTATTAACTACAACAAAAATATTTTTCTTTTCCAAAATTAATTATATTTTTTTACCATTTAATATATAATATATACCAAAATATTTGTCTCTCGATGTAATGAGAATGCAAATCTTGTTTTTCTTTCTGGAGTGCTTTCTCGTTAAGAGAGACTTCCTCATCCCCTACCCTTTTCTGCTACTGCCCTAGGTTTCCTTCGCCGACGGCGATTCGGCGATGTACGACGGTGACGGCCACTAAAACCTCATAATAACTTTGATTCTCTCCACTAGTAACGGGATTTTTCATGAAATCGTGTTCCATTCCCGATATCTCTCTCTCTCTCTCTCTCCCCCGGTTTTGTTCGAACATGCAGAAGAATCATTTACAAACGGGATAATGGGTGAAATACGGAGAGTCACTTTCAAATTAGAAGTGATAGTGAAAGTCAAGAAAGTTACGTGCCTTAAATTTGCTCGGCGACTGCAGCAGCTTCGACGAAGATATCGCCGGCGACGGCAGCAACGGTAGCAACCGGCGGTAATGGAATAAACTGCTGAATTAACTCTTTTTCTTCTTCTCCTTCTACCCGACTCTTACTGTTCTCTCTCTCTTTCTTTCTTTTCGTTCTGTGGTTTCTCCGCTCTCACACCATCCATGGCTTAAATAGAATTCTGAAAAGGCACGTTGATAGGAGCAGGCGCAGCAGGATAGAAATTGGTTGGCTGAAAATCGTCTGACGGCATGGACTGGCAGATGGGTCCGGTGAATGTGAATCGAGAGGGGGCAGGCCAGAACGTCGGCTGGGGGCAGTTTGGTGAGGAAAAAATCTGGAGGCGAGAGTCTATTATTATTATTATTATTATTATTGTTAATATTACATTATTATTATTATTATTATTATTTTATTAATATTATATTAATATTATTATTTTG
Organism: Nepenthes gracilis; assembly: GCA_033239525.1. Taxonomy (NCBI): domain Eukaryota; kingdom Viridiplantae; phylum Streptophyta; class Magnoliopsida; order Caryophyllales; family Nepenthaceae; genus Nepenthes; species Nepenthes gracilis. The sequence goes on along the minus strand of BSYO01000018.1, from coordinate 3,301,209 downwards.
TTACTGATACTTCCTAAATCTAAATTTCGAATAAGTTCAAATTAAGTCGTCTGTCTAAATTCGACTCCGTCCATTAAATCTGGATATTGCACACCACAACTACGAAATCGATGCTAGATTATCTTTGAAAATACTTCACGCCAAATTAGTATATGATCTTTGAATTAAGAAGGTAAAAATAAATGGATGTAATGAGAATGTAAATAGTGTTTGTCTTTGAGGAGTGCGTTAAGAGAGGCTTTGGCCTCGTGGGTAAGTATCGGCTTTAGGAGATCCTATTCTTAGGAATGTACTGGGTAGCATTATCGCTTTCGCCTGATTAACGCATTTCGGGGCTTTTGAATGTTCGGGCGCAGACGTCGATTGGATTGAGGATTTGGGTAACCATTAGAGTTCCTTCTCAGGGCCAATTTTAGTGATTTCGCGTGCCCATCACTAAACCGAATACCGGTGAGACGCTTTTCAAGAGTACAAATCAAGGGAGAAGATTATTTCAAAGATGGGGTCAAACTCGGACTTAGCCCACTTGAAGCTAGGTTTTTGGCCACCTGATGCATTTTAAAGGCTGACCTCAGTGATGAAATCGTCAGTCCTATTCTTAGGCGATGACTTTTGGCTTGTTGATCAAGCGCGCAGATGAGTCGTTATGGATTGCTTCCTCCTTCTAGGGCCAACTTATTATCGGGCGTGCCCATCACTAAAAATCAAGATCAGATATTTAAGACGGGTCAAGTGACTCGGTGATGAAAGAAGATCTTTTGGCTTGTTGATTTTGCTGACTATCTAAATAAAATCAAGATCTCAAGAACTCGGGCCGAGAAGAAGTCATTGACTATCTAGCCAAGATTCGGAGAACTGGCGAATGAAGGACTGCATTCGCCGACCTCAGGTCGAATCGAGAATCGATCAAGGAAGCGTTGACCGTCTAGGCTAAAATCTGGAGAACTGCTGAAAAAAGTGTTGATCGGATTCGTTGACCGTCTAGGTCAAAATCTGGAGAACTGGTGGGAGTTGAAATGACGTGCCATCATTTCTCCAAGCTATCAGTCGAAAAGTTGGCCATGTGTTTGCATGCAATAAATTTGCGATCCCAATAATTAATGTGCCAGAGGATCTGATTCGACTGCAGCCTTCCAGGGAGCGACATATGTCAACAATGATGGGAGCATATTTATAAGACGATTCTCCTTCTCTGGCGTTCACATTCCTTTAAGTACTCCATCCGTTACTTTTTCAAACTTTCCACGTTTTCCTTCCTGAAAATTTTCTAAGTCTTCTATAACCTTCTTGCTTCCATTTCTATGACTTTCTTTGTTATACAGATAGTTTCCGTGATCACAACCGGTGAAGTGAAGGAGTTGTACGTTGCCCAAAGGAGATCTTCTTCAGAATTCCCAACAATGAGGACAGGGCGTGCTCCCCTCTTGAGGGCTGCGTCACAGTGCACGAGGCCCACTTGAGGAGTGGGTTGTGCCTTCCAGGGCCTGATGAGCGCAAGACATTTTCACTGCCCTTCAAATCCCTATGACACAGTTTCATGTCAATGTTGTGTGTTACCTGTGAGAACCTGGCGGTGCCATCAAAGTAACTAGCGGAGCCCTCGGCTAAGCAGGCTATTGAGTTGCTTGAGGGGATAGACGCCGGAGAGCTCTTAGAGGTGCCTGCAGAGCTTCCTACCGCACAGGCCGTTGAGTTATTTGAGGAGCCTGCTGCTGGTGAGCCTCAAGAGGTGCCTGAGGTGCCAACCGTCGGAGAGCCCCTGGAGGCGGTTGGGGTCAACGTTTGACTGACAAAGGAGCCTACTGCTGGAGAGCTTGCTAAGGTGGTGGGCTTTACTATGGAGATGCCGGAGGAGTTTGCCACAGAGAGCCAGTTGAGGTGAAGGACTTTACGGCGGAGTTGCCGGAGGAGTTTTCGGCGGAGGCCACTGCTGGGTCTGTTTAGGAGGTTACCATTTCCAATCCTCCGCCGCCAGGGCCAAGGTCTCGCAGCAGGCTAGTGATGCTAGAGCGTAAAATCTGGCAGGTAAACCTTCGCAATTTTCCTTCTCATTTTTCTCTCCATTGCTGTTACTTAACGTTTTTGGCATTTGCAGGAGGAGAAAATAGCTTGTGCAGTTTGCAAGGGATTGCGCCAACGGGACCTGGTGATCGCTGACCATGGCAAGAAGATCGCTTGGTTTGAGGAGGAGGTCGAGTTGCTGAAGGTGGAGCACTAGGAGAACACAACTACTCTCCAGTCTGTGTTGTCAAGTTTGGAAGAGGAGAATGCCAGATTGAAAGAGGAAAACGTCCGGCTGAGAGAAGAAACTGACCGGCGGTGAGGCATATTGACCAACTTGCTGGACAGATGACAACACTGGAGAACGAGTTGACCACTCGCATATACCCTCATGAGGTCTCCGATATACTATTGGCATGGTTGTGGGAAGGTGTCAACTTTTACCGGTGCATTGCACGGTTGGTTGTCCTCAACTTTTTAGTGAAATATCTTGACCCATCAAACCGTTCTACCCAACGCCGTGAGAGCCTCATGGGACAGTCTCGAAGTGGTCAGGGGCCACCACCGCCTCATCCTGGGAGCTTTGTTCCTCCGTAGATTTTGTGCCCTTTATTCTTCATATGCAGTTGTAAATCTTCTGACATAATCAATAAAATGATCATTTTACTGATGTTCTACGCCTTTACCTTTGTCGTTGTTTTTCAATTACTTGTGATGTTGATCGGCCGACTTGGTGTGTTGCACGCAAGTTGACCGTCTGCATTACTTGAGACGTTTGTAGCGCTCTCTGATGGACTTAAGTTCTGAAAAAGACATCAAGGTAGACCTTGATATCGTGTCAAGCCTGTTCCATACTCATGCGTGAGTAGTGGCTTGGTGGCGCTGCCTAGGTGTGAACTTGGGTAGCCAGCTTTTGGAGAAAGTGCTTTACTCCTGTCGACCATCGTTGACTGATCACGACATCTCCTTGTGAAGGAGGTCGTTACGTGCGCTTTTTAAGTCCCTTAAGATTTTAACCGCAATCGGGTATCTTTGATGACCAAGGTTTAATTCGATCGTTAATAGGTCGCATAGATGACCACGGTTTAGTTACGACTGCTTACAGGTCGCCTGGATGATTAGAGTTTAGTTACGACCGCTTATGGGCCACCTAGATGACTACGGCTTAGTTACGAGCGAGTAAAAACATGCCCGATTTAGGGGTAGTGTAGGTCGCTTATATAACCCTGCAAACATACACACATGCATATAGAACAGAAAATGAAAGAAAAGACCACACAGTACAATGGAAAAGATATTTCTTTTATTAATTAATGACAATATGTACATTTTTAAGTATACACATTGACAACCTAGCTATGTCATTACTGGAAGTAGCGTTTGAAGTGGATTGCGTTTCGCATCCGTGGAACCAACTTGCTGTTTTGTGTTCAGAGTTTGTATGCTCCATTTTGCAAAACGGTTGAGATTAGGAAAGGACCTTCCCAATTCAGGGAAAGTTTATTCCGGTTGGCGGTCTTGTTCGTAGCCTCGATATTTTGTAAGACCAAATCTCCAACATCGAATTGTCACACTTTTACCTTCTTATTGTAATAGCGGGCGACTCGTTGTTGGTAAACTGCTATCTACATTTTGGCAGCATCGCGAGCTTCCTCCAACAATTATAGGTGTTCCCTAATTTTCTGAAAGTTACCGTATGGGTCAAAGGATTCGACCCTAAGACATGGAAGCATGATCTCAATCGAAATTATCGCTTCAGTCCCGTAATAGAGACTGAAGGCTATCTCGCGAATTGGTTCTTTTGGAGTCGTCCAGTAAGACCACAGGATGGAGGGGAGCTCGTCGACCCAGGAGCCTCCTGCATTCTCCAACTTGGTCTTAAGACCGTGAAGTAGCGTGCGGTTTGTGACCTCCTCCTATCCATTTGCTTGTGGGTATGCCATCGAAGTATGAATCAATCTGATGCCTAAATTGATGCAATACTTGGTGAAGTGTTTTTTAGAGAATTGGTTTCGTTGTCAGTCATGATGACCTGTGAAATGTCAAATCTGCTGACTATACTCTGGCGGATGAAATCTAAAGCGTTATGCTCTGTGATCTTGGCCAGCGGGGCGATTTCAACCCACTTGGTAAAGTAATCGATACCTGCGATGATAAACTTTCTTTGCCCTATTGTAATGAAAAATGGGTCGAGAATATTGAGCCCCCATTATGTAAAAAGCCAAGGAGTTTGGAGAGATCTTAGCTTAGCGGGTGGCTAGTGGTGCAGATTGCCGTGGAGCTGACGATTCTCACACTTCTTCATGAACTCAAGAGCGTCTTTTTTCATTGTCAGCCAATAATAACCCTGACGCATGATCTTGAATGTTAGATTTTTATCGCTGATGTGCGATCTGCATATTCTAAGGTGGACTTCACCCAAGGTATAGTCGGCTTCCTTAGAAGTAAGGCACATGAGGTACGGAGTCGAGTAACCACGGCAATATAGCCGTCTATCGACTATAATGTACCCGGCCACCGTCTTCTTGATTCGCTTGGCTTCATCCGCATCATTTGGTAGTTCTCCGTCCGCCAGGTACTTTTGGTAAGGCGTCATCCAGTTTTCTATATCTGAGATTTGCATTGCTTCTTGTTCCTCAGTGTTGGGAGTGTTTAGAACTTTCCGCATGTCCCTCGAGTACTGCTCTGAATTTTCAACCGCCGCTGCTCTTGCTTGTTGGTCGACCTTTCAATTTTCAGTTCTAGGGATGTGACCCAGGTTCAGCTTATCAAATCTTCGGATGGCTTCCTTCGCCTTAGCCAAGTATTTGGCCAAGTAAGGGTCGCATGCCTCAAATTTTTCGTTAACCTGGTTGATGATCAGTTCAGAGTCGTTGTAGATAGTTAGTCGTCTAACTGAGTACTGTTTGGCTAGTCTTAACCCGACTAACAGGATTTCGTACTTGGCAATGTTATTGGTGGCCGAGAAATTGGGCCTAAATGAGTACTTCACCTCAAACCCATCTGGGGTGCTTAGAACTGCGGATGGCGATGAACTTCTCCATGAAGTGATTTTTCCGCTTCTGTCGGATGGGCTTACTGTCGGAATCGAGACTCAACTTGTATACTATTACTCCGACTAGAATCCTAACCATGTCAGCGGGAGTCCATGTGAAGACGTCAACATTCTGTCGTAAGAACACTATCAGCTCGTCACGCAGTGTCCCGGTGAGTGAGCCCCCAATCTGTACACACCTCTCTGGGTTCTTCGGATTCAGTGGGATTAGATCGATTGCCTCACCAGATTGTGCTTGCTGCAGAGTTATCTTGTCTCGACAGTCAAGCTCTCCTGCCATCTTGGTCGGCTTCTTCTTCTTCTGACCTGCTCTCGTGGAGGCCGGAGCAGGGATTGTCGTGGGCGGAGCCTCCTGCTGCGCATTCTCTTGACGGGTGCAGAGCATTTGGAGTATCTTGTTCATGCTGCTCATATACTCCGCCGGATTTTGAAAAAATGGCGCGAGCACCACGTTGACCATCCCATTGACCAAGTTACCAGCAGCATGATCCTGGTCGGGTAAGGTCACGTCTCTAGCGAGCTGCTAGTTTATACTCTTGTATTCACCATTCTAGCTAATGGTACTAGCTTGGAAGGAAAAAGAGAGAGAGACTATAGAAAAGTGGTTGGCTTTTTGTAAGCTTTTCACAGGCGACGTCAATGATGCATTTTAGATCTAAGCTTCGAACAGGTTCGAGTCAAGTCGTTTGTCTGAATTCAGTTCCGTTCATTGAGTTTGGATCCTGCACAGCACAACTACGAACAAGATATTAGGTGATGGTAGGAGATTATCCCACCGAAAATATTCCGACATTCAAGTTAGTAAATGGCCTTCGAATTAAGAATGTGAAAATAAAGGGATGTAATGAGAATACAGAGAGTATTTGTGATGGAAGAGTGTTCTTGTTGAGAGAGGTTTGAATTGCTCGTGAGGAGCGTTGGCTTTAAGTACTGTATTCGCTGGGAATATAGTGGCAAAGAGATAAAAAGAGCATTTGAATACAAAAAGCATGGGAGCTTTTGCAGTAGAAGGCTTTAGCGAGCAAATGAGAGCGTGTTTTGAAATCAGAATTCCATGACCTTTTATAGTTAGTGTGCTGGGCAGCCTTCTTTGTACAAAAGCGTATGATTCCCACGCTTTGTTGGGATCGTTACCTTTTCTGGCATCGATCCTTTGTGGCAGTAACGATCGCTTGGATTGATTGTCTTCCTTTTGCGTTCTGTAACCGTTAAGGTTTACTGTAAATAGGAGGAGGATTCTGGTACTTTCCTTCAAAGATGCGTATCGATCCTGAACGTAACCGTTATAATAGAGATTGCCTTCTGTGGAGAGCGGAAAATTAAGGGAGAATATCGTTGCTGATCGAGAATAGACGTGTGGGCTAAATTGTGCTTGGCCCACTTGAAGCCTGCTCTTTGGCCGGTCAATAGAAGCGTTGACCGTCTTGAGAGCAAATCATCCGTCCTATTCTTGAGCTTCTCCTGACTTATTGGCCTTCTGCTTGGTCAACAACGAGAGTTGATCATCCAGGTGCAGATAAGTCGTTGCTGATTTGAGCCGTTTTTGAGCCAACCTATTATTTGCGTACCTATCAATTACTACTAAATTAAATAATATGTTTGACTAAAAATATCAAGTATTATAAAATATATCATAATTAGTCTTTAATTTAAAACCTATAAATAAATATTTAATCAATTAATTTAATTCTAAATCAAATATCAAAACACAATCCTATAATAAATACTAAATATTTTGATTTTGCTTCTCTTTCTACTTGATTCACCAGCCAAAATAATTTTTATTGAATTAATATGTTTTTGCATTTGGCTTCGTCTGATTGGCGTTGCTGCATTCCCCTATTTTGGCTAGTAAGACTTTTTTTTTTTAACTGCTTTTAATATTTACGTAACCAAACAATTTAATATTTATGGGTCTTAATTTATAAATATTTATATATAATAGCTTAGTGAAAATTATTATAATAAAGATCATGACAATTAAATTTTAAATATTATTGATAAATTTAATATTAGTATATTTTTATATTATTTGTTAGATGGAAAATTTTATTGAAAATTTTTAAAAATATATTTAATTAATTTTTTAAATTTGTATTAGTACTGTTAAATTAAATATTTAATAAATATTAATATCGTAAAATAAATCAACAAAAATATTAAATATAATTTTTTATATGCATCAATCACTGTAATTAAATTTTTATCCTATAGTAAAGATTAGACATATATTAAATATATTGCCGTGGAAATAATTTGACGCCCCACTGCATCTGTTTCCTTGTTGTACGACGGGCGCGCTTTGGATTTCTAGATTTAAAAAAATTAAGGATTTATATTTTATTTTTAAAAGATTAATGTATGTATATATTAACAGTTATTTTTTTATTTTTTACAATATTAAAATATTTATATTATAAAAAAAATTATAATAAAAAATATGCAATGAGGATACTTACGATACGTTTGGTTGTTGGAATGAAATAAGGTGGGAATATAATAGTTATTCTAGGGAATAGAATAGGATAAGAATATAGTTGAAATTGTTATTCCCATATTTGGTTGTTAGAATATAATAATATAAAAATTAATATTTTTTTATTTAATTTGTAAAATAGTATGAAGAATAAGATAGAAATAGTGATAATAATAATAATAATAATTAAATATAATAATAATAATTATTATTATCATAAATAATAATTATTATTATAAAATATAATAATAATAATAATCATCATCATAGTGGGAATAGCTATTCCCACGTTTGTGAGAATAGCTATTCCCACCTTTCATATGAAAATAGATATTTCCACGAATGTGAAAATAAATATTCTCCAAAAATATTTATTCCCAATTAAATTTGTAACAAAGCGGAAGAAATTCTATTCCCACCTTATTCCAACAACCAAACATAACCTTATAGAAAAAGAAGTTGGCCATGGCAATATTGGGTTTGATAATTTCCTTGTGAGTAGTTTAACAAATGGACGCGTCATCGAAAGATCATACAGATTTTGTACAATTTTAAAGTGCTGTAAATTGGCTGTAGCAAATGACCAAAGAGACCGATTCGCTAAAGTAGACAAATGTCAAAGAAACCGATTTGTCGGCGTAAGTAAATGTCAGAGTGACTATTTGCCAGAGTGGACAAATCTCAAAGTTGACAAAATTTAGAGTGTTCATACGTGCTTTGCCCGCAAGACAAATGACCAGAATAGTAGCAAGAATGTTACCCTTGTGCCGATCGGCTGAAAAACAAGAGATTAATCCGTCGGGCAGCAAGGAGGTTGGCCGGACGGACAGTAGGACGGCCAGCCAGGTGACCGGGAAGCAAGAAGTCCTCTTGGGAGACTGATCGGTTGAGAGAAGAAAACGACTAGGGAGGCCGGCTGACTAAGCTGAATGAGGCCGACCAATGGCACTAATGTAAAAGGGCGACCAGGCAACGCTAATTCAGAGGAGTCAACCTAACAGAATTGGTAGATGACTTTGTAGATTATGTACTAGGCTTTGAGGAGTAGGTGGTAGGTTTTTCAGAGCAGGCAATTAACTTTTAGAGTTGGTAAGTTCACTTTGTAGAGCATGCACCGTTTATGCAGAACATGTGCTGTTTGAAAAAGCATAAAAACTGGTAAATGCTTAAAAAATGACAAAATTGGCATAACAATTTTTTTGTAAGATTAGATCAGGTGAGTAAATAGGATTTGGAGTCGGCGTCATTATAAAGTACACTAGGTATTTCAGAAGAATGTCCGGCAGCGTAGCGATGAAACGTGGAACGAAGGGTCGAATGGAGTGGAGTGTAGAAGGAAGTTTTCGTCGTTCACCGTCTGTCGCTACATTTGTAAAATCAGAGTGAGTAGAGAATACTACGAATCCTACCAATGAAAGGATTGAGAGAAGAAAAATGGTGAAAAAAAGAGAGAATGAAAGTTTTCTTATTTTGGAGATTATTTTTCTTATTCTATCTCAAGTGGGTTACTAGTATTCCGTCACCAAGTTGTTTGTAACTCATTTTATATAGTAGATTTATTTTTCAGAGTTTGTCCCGTAATTTTTTTTTTAATTGAAAAGGATTTTTCACGTTAAAATCGTTTTATATTCTTATATTCTTTGTTCTCACATTTTTGGTGGCGGACCGCCAACGGGGGGTTTCGATTTTTCCACTGCAATCGGGTTATGATGAATTCAGGTGTTGAACCCCAACAGGTAGTGCCTTTTTATTTGCTTGAGTCCGGACGGTCAAGTGAACTCAAAAATGAACAAAATTGTAAAAACTCAAACCCGAATGCATACGGTCAGGGCCGAGTTCAGACATTTGAGGTCTAAGACAAGTGTTTGATGCCTAATAGGGTTGGGCCGATACTTATTAAAGCAATTGCAAATTTAAGTGGAGTTAAAAAAAGTTACAACCTAAATTTAGTGAGACATTAGAAATTTTAATTCTACATTGAAATAGAGTATTTTTATTTAGCAGATTATTTGATCATCTCATAATTTAACTAAATTCGGTTTGAGAACTCTTACTGCAGCGTAAAATTAAAAAAAGAAAAACAAATTACTTTGCATTTGAAGGTCTCATATAGCAACAACACAAAGTCCATTTGACATAACTTATGAAATATTTTATGAAAAAAATAATAATCTAATTTTTTTTAAAAAAAATCATAAAAGTCCGGTTGAGATTTATTTATAAATTATTTTCAATTTGTAAATACATTTTCACGCGTATAAATTTTTTTAAAAAAAACAAGAACTTGTAACATTTTTTGGAAAAAAAAAAAAGCACAATGACTTTCAAAATGGATAAGAGAAACAATTTATATTTTTAAATATTAAAATGAACGTAAATAACTGTTTTTGTTTATTTTGTTTTTTTAATAATGTTAGGCACATTAGACATCTTTAAAAAATTGTTAACGCAATAAATCAAATTGAAGCTGATAAAATCTGATGGGTATGCTCACAGTGGGCTGGCTCAAGGAGGAGCAGCGGCCCAAATACACAAGGACCCACATATAAGTCTGGACCATCAATGCGAACCGCTGACTGGACAAAAGGACAAGGAGACCAGCGGTAGAACGGTTAATTGGCGCAAATGACGATCAACATTTTTGTTGACAGGCAAGCCTTATGTGAGCTAGGGCCAATTTGACCTGCATTTTTATCCGCGACCAACAACGACTCTCTTCCCTGATTTCACACCCTCCCAAAAGGCAACTCCATGGCAACGGTCACCAAATGATTCAACGCACACCCCATGAGGAAAGCGTTGGATTCTCTCCCTTGTCTGCTGAAAACCCTAACTGTTATGAAGGCATAGAAGAAAGACAGTTCACCCAATGAACCGTTATCGCCATTAATGCTAACGCCAAGAAAGGATGCTAGTCCAGCAGAGTATGGGAATCGTGCACTCATCCCTAAGGAAGGACGCCAAACTTTTCAACTATAAGAAGGCCATGGATTTCACACTCCATGACACGTTTTCTTTCAGCAAAACAAACACCCTCATACCAAATCGCTCCCGAGCTTACACTCTTTCGAGAGGAATCCCTTAGAGCTAGTGCAACGTCCTCTCAAGCTCTCACGCTCATAGGACGCCGACACTCTTTGTCTCTCCTGTTGCCACGGTTCCCAGAAACCTCGGGACAGGAATTAACGTTCCGTACAAACAACATTAACCTCTCTTAGTAAGAACTAAATTGCCACCACAAACATTCTCTGTTCTTTTCCTCATTCACCCCCTTTCCCTTACCTTCTAAATTCTTAAAATACTGTTTTACTTACTTGAGGGTTGGAGTATTTTCAGTAGGATAACATTCCGCCGGCATCTGACTCCTCGTTCGTTTTAATAGTGTGCAGGATTCAGACTCGGTGAATAGAGTCGGATTCAATAATCATCGTAACCCGAACATGTTCGAAGTTCGGTTTCAAGACGCATCAAAATCAAACCGAAAGAATACAAGGATCAAACGGTTTGGTCCAATTTCTAGCCAATATATCAAAAATTTATCGAGTTTTACTTCGTTTTTGAGTTATTAATTTTTTAACTAGCGGATAACTTAATCAACAATATATAAATATATAATTATAAATATATAAATATATATAATTGTTTGTCATTGAATAAAACCTATATCATTTTTTAATTACTTACAAAAAAAAACCTATATCATTTACCATTTGTTGTTACATTATTGTTATAAGTTTGTTGTGTCCTTAGATCCGACTTGTTGTATGAGCTACGGAACAATTTGATCTTTCACGTCGAGTTGAACTGAAGCAAATTCAATCTTCGTCTCTTTAAACTTGGACTCTCTGTAACACAATTAAAAATGAGAGGTCAAAGGATAACAGAAATTGCTTCAACTGTATATCATTTAATGCTTAAATCAAAATTTTTTTAAAAAAAAATAAAAAGATGCAGTGACGTAAAAAGATGCGGTGATACATGTGATGGGAGATTGAGTATTTGGATACCCTCAATTGATAGGTGGTTTAGAGGTACGCTTGATTGAGAGGCGGTTTAGAGATGCGCTCAAGAGATATACCCAATTGAGGGCGTCTAAAATGTGCTCCCTATTAAAGAGTGTGTTAAGAAGCGGAAATATGTTGAAGAGTGTGTACTATTATAGATTGTACGGCTGTTAAAGTATTATTGGGATATTCTTGAGGGATGGGTGGGCACTTAAATAGAAGATCTTCTGAAAGGAGAGCCTTTGCTTGGATGAACTCCAAGAGGATTTGACCGCGTGGTTTGAGAGATGGCTTTTCGAAGGATCGAAGGGTAGGGCCTTCCTTCTGGATTCTCCTTTTCCCCTCTCTCGATTGAAACGAATGGATATACTATAGAGGCGAAAAGCGGTTAAATTATCCATATCCAGTGTCAACCGGCACAAATAGGACAAGACGAAGTGGTTATACTGTTCTAACTAGTTATATATGAAGTGGGTCCATATAATTAGGCTTTCAAATATATTAATCTGATTAGAGTTTCTTCCTAGGTCGGATTTATCGAATTCATCACTAGCCCCCATGCTAAGTGGTTCAAAATTTTTAACCCTTGGATGCTTTTGATGGAATGTTGCTTATAGATCTAGATCTGTAGGCATACCATCTAACATCTCAAATATTTTTTTTATTATTTTAAGAGAATAAAATTGATAAATTAGTTTTAATAATTATTCTTAATTACTTTTAAGTTTAAAATCTTATAATTTGGCTGATATTTGGGCCTAATAAATTTAAAATATTTGGATCGATAGATTGGATTTAAATGTTTAGGCTATTAATTTAAATTTAAATTAATTAGTGAGTTAAGTTAAATTAATTACAAACTACTATAATTGAATTAATATTAGATGAGTGTTAGTGTATTAAAACTGAAAATATAATTAATTTAAAAGAAATTAAAATATTAAAAATTTAGATTAATATTTTAAATATTATTGTAAGGATGGTTAGATAATTAATTAAATAATTAATTAATATTTTTAATAATAATAATAATAATAGTAATAATGTTAATAAATAAAACGGGAGAAGGAAAAAGAGGAAAGAAAAGAAAGTAAAGGAAGAAGGAAAAAGAGGGAAGAAAAGAAAGAAAGGGAAAAGAAGAAGGAAAGGAGAAGAGGGAGAGAGGCGCGGCGGTACACGAGAGTCAAGGGAGGAAAGAAATCTGCGCCGAGGATGGAAAGTCAGAACCCTAGTACGTTTAATCCTTCACTATTTTAGGGTGGTAAGGGGGTGAATTGGAAGGGGGAGGCGCACGAACTGAAGTGGGAAACTGCGCTCAGGTCGAAGAGGGAAACTGCTGTAAAGCTTGCTGCTGCTGCCGCTGTCTTTAATCGGTGCCGGAGGGAGTGTCGCTGGAACTATTCGAAGCCACCGCCGTCACTAATCCTCGCCGTTGCTACAGTATCGTCGCAACCAGGCAAGTAATCTTTCGGTTCTTACAAGTTAAACTTCTAATTCGCAAAATAGATTCTTCCTATCTTATTGTTGAGATTATCCCCTTGCTTGCATACCGAAATTTCATGGTGATTCGGTTGTGCCGCGGCTGAGAAGTTGGAAATGGGAAGAACAGAGCCTCCGGCTCGAGAGGTGAAAGACTCGAACTCTAGGGCTCTATGTTAAATCGGGAATTAATAATTTGTTCAGTGGAGTTATAGAGCATTTGTTTTAGTTGTTATACCTCCTGATTTCGGGATTTGGCGCAAATCTGTAGAACAGAATGTCGTGCTGTGTTTCGCCTTCTGGACCCAATTCTGGGATTCGAAGAAGGAGAGAAACTGGCGGAGTGGGTCGGAGGTGTACGGCACCTTGCATCAATGTACCGTGGCGTGGGTGTGTGTATACGGCATGTGTATACGGTATAAATATATATAGTATATATATGTATATGTGTGTGGCTGTGTGGGTATACAAAAGCATGGGTTACCGTATGTATACAGGGCATAGGTATACGGGCGTGGGTATGAAGACGCCCATGGAAGTGTAGGCGTAGGTATATGCGTATGTATGTACGTATACATGGGTGCATATATATATATATATATATATATATAGACACGTGAGTATCAAATAAATAAGCAAGTAAATGAATAAATAAATAAATAAATAAATATATATATATATATGTGTGTGTGTGTATGTGTGTGTATAAGTGTGTATAATACAAGAATGAGTTGGGAATTGTTGATTTGCTGCAGTATGTGTTGGAATTCATGCCTCCAGGTGTATGTGTATAAATATATATATAGGAGTTGCCTTTATTGTGTTTGTGCAGGTATACTTGTATGTGGGTGTGTGTATATACATATACATATGTATGTATGTATACGTGTACGTAGGTAATATAATGTATTGAATATATATATATATATATACACACACATATTGTTGGGTCCAATGCTAAGTTGGGCCAAGATCGGATAGGCCTAGCTTGCGGGAGGACGTCCATCAGTGGAGAAGTCCAATCCACGGGGGCAAGCCTGGGCACGTGAGGACAAAGAATTGCTTCCACCATATATCTTCTAATGTTCAAATCAAAAATCTTTCTAAGAGAATAGAAAGATGCGAGAACGTAAAAAGATGACGTATTTGGATCGTCTAGTTGATAGGCGGTTTGATGGAAGATACGCTCAACTAAGGGCGCTTAGTATTTAGAGCGTCTTAGAAGAAAAATATTCAATAGGCACTTTAGAGGTGTGCGTCCCCCGATACCATAATAGGACGTGGCTTGTATCCATTCATTTATGGAGATAGTCGCACGTGGATCTAAAATGTCGGCCAAAATCATAATGACTCTAACATCGCATTATTAAATACGGTGTTAGTCTTATTAGGGAAGATGCATTGAACATTCATAAGCCCTTTTTTTTTTTTTTTAATTAAACTTGGCTGAAACAAATTTATATAACAAGCAATTTCTAAGATCATCAAAACAACAAATTATAACTTTTAAGTTTACAACATCATTAGGTGCACGTTCTTTCTTTCTCTTCTTCTTTTTTTTTTTGCTAAATTCAAATTGTACATAATTCTAAAGTACCATAAAATGTAAGGAGTCTCAAGCTTTAGGGTTACTTTGCACTTAAATGAAAGATCTCCGAAAGGAAGAAAGAGTGCCTTGAGCCTTTACTGGATGGACTATTAGAGGATTTGACCACTTGATAGGAAAGATGGAATCGGATAAAGAAATGCAATGGGTTTATCTTTCTTTCCGGAAATTCATCTTTCCCATAACTTCGATTCGAACTTTATTTAATGGGATTATTTTATAGGTGAGTGAACTTGTATTATCCGTAGATGAGACAGCAAAAGCGACATCCTGCTAACTACATTCAAGGATAGATTAGATTATCCTTATCCAAAGACGGTGGTCATATCATATCATTTCCTCCTTGTACAACCGGCGGTCATATCATATGATAAGACGGGTCTTATCATATCATTTCCTCCTTGTACAACGCCCAGGACGGGCGGTCATATCATATCATTTCCTCCTTGTACAACCGGCGGTCATATCATATCATTTCCTGGGAAGTGGGTTCATATAATTTGGCCATCAAATATATTAGTCTATTTTCCTCCTTTACAACGCCCGAGGACGGGGTCTTATTTATCATTTCCTCCTTGTACTAGCCCCATATCGGTCTGGTTTAAAATTTTTTAACTCGGTCTTATCATATGATTTCCTCCTTTGATGAACGATTTCCTCCTTGTAGATTTAGATTACAACGCCCAGAGGACGGCGGTCATATCATATCATTTCCTCCTTGTGGCGGTCATTCCATCCTTTGGAAATAGTCATATCATAGATTTCCTCCTTGTACAACGCCCAAGATGTCATTTTATGGGTTTAATGGCTGGATCAATTTGCCCAAAGAAGACAGTATCGATTTGGTCGGGTGCGGGAAGATACACTTTATTATTATCATAATAATGTCAAGTCTCCGGCTGCGGTTCAGCCTATTTGGGCATCGATTTGGGGCATCATCTGGCCGGTTGCTGATGAAGATGTGCTTGCCATCTAAACGAGCTGTTTGGTCACAACTCAGGTAATCGAATTTGGGGTCAATTGGACATTTTTGGTTGGCTGTTGTGTTCAGAAAACATTTTCTTGGTCGTTTGCAGATTCCAGCTCAACAAATTCATGAAATTTTGGATAATTATAATCAAATTCATACAATTTGGTATTAGATCAATAATACTTTACCAATTAAAAGGTGAAAATAACAAAGAATGAAGGGCTAGACTTTGAGGTTATTGGTGTCTTTGGTTTTCTTTCTCCCTTCTGATTTTTCTCTCTGTTTTCCTTTCTATTTTTCCTTCTTCTCTCCTACGCTTTTACTCTAACATGACCAATTATCCACATGCCACCTACTTCAACAGCTTGCAGCTACTGCTGTCGATCCTATTTAAAAGAGCTGCTTCCGTAGCTCTTCCTCTTTTCTGAATTATCAGCAATTATGCATTTGGTCCTAGTCCATAAGCAGCTGTGGTTACTTTTATCTTTCTTAACATTGGGCTATTGTCTTATGGTTACAGCTGCCGTAAAATGCTGGCCAAAGAGTTAATTGGTTGCCATGTATACTAAAATGCCTATTCTACTAAGGTTTTGCAGTTCAATGCAGCTTGCCATGGATTTCCTTTCTTCTTTATATATTTTTATATATATATATACATATTATATTGCCTCAAGAGTAGCTGATCTGTTTTAGACTCTAATTCTGACCAAGTGTGTGAGGGAAAATTGCTGCGTGGGCCTTGTGCTGCTGAAACAAGTTTGTGAGACCGAGATTTAAGAATAATTTCAACATGCTATGGAGTGTGTGGGGTTAGGATTTATTAATTTTTAGTAATTTGGGACCGCATCATGTTTAAATTTGATCGCCTTTGGGCTGCTCTATTTGGGACCGAGGGTTGACAGGTAAATGAAAATTCACCTTTATTTGGATGGACTTAGGAGACCACTTGATAGGAAAGATGGCTTCGGAAAGGCCCAGGAGGTCGCCTTTGTTATTATGAGATGGTATGCAAGTACTCATATGAGCTGGTAAAATGATTATTTTACTAATAATAATGTGGTTCAAGTATAACAAGCCATCAAATAGATGATGCATGGTTTAAAATTTTTAATGCTTACATGGATTTGGCGTGGAATTCAGTGGGTTGTGCTTGTAGATTTCAGGCGGTTTGTGGTATGATTGGGACTAGTTGACCACCCCCAATGCATGGCTAACATGCACCGGTTTGGAGGGTTGTTAAGGTCCTTGGCTGGCACCTTGGCCTATGACCTCTATTCTTTGTAGGGCTTGGTATTTCATAATCGACTACCGGGGAGGTGGGCAGCGCCCGATGAGAAAAGGTGGTTCTTTGGCTAGACTTTGATATGCTGAATGGCCTACAAGTCACATGTCTGGGTTGGTTCGAGTCCCGTTGTCAATCGATTTGGCCTAGTCCATTGCTATTCCCGGACAGTGAGCCTATGGGAAAGAGTTGTCACATGGATGATGTCTACTGGATAGCAAGTTGAGCATATCAGGCCTTCATTGTCAGGATCTTGACAATTTCTGCGACCCATGAGAGGCATGGCAGTAAATGAGAATGGACTTAGGAGGTCTAGGTCGCTTGAGAGTCATAATTGGTATTGTTTTACTAATAATAATGAGGATCACCAAGGCCAAGGATGGTCCGTGGAATTGTCGTCGGCGTTTGTGGTATGAGGGGCCACCAATGGTCACTTACACCGGTTTGGAGGTTGTGGCAGCCTATGACCTCTATTCTTTGTAGGCTTCGAGTCTACAGCCCCTATTCTTCGTGATACTGTGTGGAGTTCCTTCTAGAGAAGGGGGCCTGGTCGGATGATGAGTGGATAGCGTTGAGCATATCGGGCCTTCATTGTCGGGATCTTGACAATTTCTGCGACCCATGAGAGGCATGGCAGTGAGAATGGTCTTCTGCCTTGGAGTCATAATTGGTATGTCTTGCTCTGGAGGATCACCAAGGCAAGGACAAGAGGGCCAGGGTCACTTACACCGCCAAGCCCCGTCACTTATAGCCTAGAAGGGGGAACGAGCGGTCGCTCTCTGCTTGCACCGGTCCATGACTCAGTTGGTTTTTGCGAATGTTGGACCGCTTTGATTACTTGGGAGTTGTAGGGCGGAGCCCCCACCGTAACATCATGGGAAGGACGCATATGTTTCGGGAAAGGTTGCTGATCCATACTTTGAGCATCTGCATGCCCTAGGGCAAGTTTTTAATTAAGTTATGGGTCACTCCCGTGTGGGTCTTACCCGGATGATCTGGAGTGGTCCTGGGCGACAAAGTGGCTATGGGTGCTGGATTGGGATGCGGCCAGAGTCGATTTGGGTGCAGGATGGCTGATTATCCACACTGACAAAATGGATGTTGGATGCTGGATTGGATCATAGATAAATCAAATCAGCTGAATTCCGTACCGAATGCCGAATGCAGGATTGAATGCCAAGATGAATCAAACCGACTAAATACCGGGATGGATTGCTGGATTGAATTCCTGAATGAAGCAAACCGGTTAAATATCAAAATGGATCGTTGGATTGAATTCTGGAATGAAGCAAACAAGCTAAATACTGAAATGGACGACTGGATGGAATTTTGGAATGAAGCAAACCGGCTAAATACTGGATTGGACTGCTGGATCAAATTCCGGAATGAAGCAAACTGGCTAAATATCGGATTGGACTGCTGGATCAAATTCCAAAATGAATGCTGAACTGGATTTCGGTTTGGACGTTGGTTGCCGGTTTGGATTTCTAATTAGTCAAATCGAGATGCCGAACTGGGTTGTTTCTGGCGTTGGTTTGGATGCCTGATTAGCAAACCGGCTGGGTTGTTTTTGTGCCGGGTTGGATGCTTGATTAGCAACCCGGCTGGATGCCGAAGTAGGTGTTTTTGGCACTGGTTTGGATGATGGTTATCCAAACCAGCAAAATAGATGCTGGATGCCGAAGTGGTTTTGCTTCAAGTGCTAGATTGCTATGCGGCTGGAGTGGTTTGGATGCAGGAGTGGTTACTTTATTAACTGAACTGGCAAAATGGATGTCGAATGTTGGAATGAGCTGCTTCTGATGCTAGGATTCTATTCGGTTAGAGTGGTGTGGGCACTAGAGTGGTTCAATCTGGCTGGAGTGGTTCATCTGGTCGGAGTGGTTCAATCTGGTTGGAGTATTCTCAGGCGGATTGGATATGGGCGCCGGTGTTTTGGATCTTGCACGTTGGAATGGACCTAGACCGGCTTACTGAGAAACAGATCGCCGGAGTGGTTTAATCTGGGCTGGCTTGCTGAGAAACGGATCGTCGGAGTGGTTTAATCTGGGCCGGCTTGCTGAGAAACGGAGCGCCGGAGTGGTCTCTGGGCCGGCTTGCTGAGAAATAGTGTGCCGGAGTGGATTTGAGGAGCCGAAGTGGATTTGAGGAGCTGGAGAAAGAGGTGATGATGATGAACACCGATGGAGGATGGTCCCGACATGGGCGACGTCGTCGGTCATGGCGACAACCACCCGGCGACGGGATGGTAGCTACGACAGCTCATGTGAGGGCCGTCGGTGCATTCTTCCTCTCTCCACCGCGCCACATTACACAATCCATCAAAATCTCACCAGATCACCTCAAAATCGCCACATGCAAGCAAAGTACCAACATTCTCAAAGATGAAAGAAAGATTTACTTGCCTTGATTTGTTGACTTTGCTCTGGTGATGGTGGCAACGGCGGCGGTGGGTTTTTGCATCTCACGTTTTCCTTCCCTCCCTCTTTCCTTTTTCTTTTCTTCTTTTCCTGCTGTTCTACCTGTCGCCTTTTTTTGTTTTGACTTTTCTGTTTTTTTTAAATAATAATAATATTGTTATGCCTTCTGGAATGACATTCTGCCTGACCCCATTTTATGAACTCCACGGGGGCGTTCCTGCCCTCTTTCTCACTACAAGGCGGGCACCAGCGTGGTCTAAAGAGCCCGGTAAGGCCCAGTACTTACCGAGCTGGAATGCTGGATGAGGATTTCTGGCACAGGGTGGATTTTCGATGCTTCACAGAGCTTTTCTTTGGCAAAGGGCTTCTTATCGTTTTACGTCATGGCCTGTAATATCCCGGATTTTCGTTCGAATTAATTTAATATTAATTATGATTTTGGGTAAATTGGATGTGGAAAATATTAATTAAATTTTATAAAATTTGGAGGATATTTGGATCAGTCGGGTTGGCGTTCGAGGTGCGCCTGTGCTATCGCTTGAATATCGGTTTGGATTTTGGAATAAAAGAAAATAAAAATATAAAATAAAATAAAAAATATATATATAACAGAAAAAAAAAGAGGATAAACATTGCTGCAAAGGTTTTGGGGAGAGAAGGAAAAAGAGGGGAGAAGAGAAGAGAGAGGGGGCTGCACGAGGAGGAAGAGAGGCGGCCAGCGTCGGTGCAGTGAGGATGGTCATCAGCGGCTCATGGTTGGCGCAGTGGTGGCTGGTATGGGTAGTGGTTGACGGCGTTCGATGAGGTCGTGCGGATGTCGGCAGCAGCAGTTGGAATCAAACGGCTACGGCGCATGGAGGTGGTGCAACGATGGTCGGCGACGGCAATGGTAACACGTCGGTGACCGACGACGGTGCGTGGTGGCAGTGGCAGAGAAGACGCACCGAGAGGGAGAACGCGGGTAGAGCCGTGGGTGACGCGCGCGACAATAGAGAAACACCCGATTCGGGTATTTCGGGACATTATTTCTTTAGATCTGCGAAGTATGAGATCCAGGCAAGTATCTGTAAACCCCCTCTTTGGTTTGATTTAATTTCTGATATATTTTGGACACCGTTTGAAATTTTTACTAACGTGTATATATTTTGTACGCATGTTCTGTTTATTCTGGACATACATGTGTAGTTCATTAGATAATTTAGGGGTTTTTAGATTGGTTTTATGATTTTAGAGGGTTTAATATTTTTCTGAAAGCCTGAATAATTTCTAAAATACTGTATATTTTTATATCGGTGTATTTGTATGAAAATGAATATGAATTTTGTATAGACCGTGCAGTTACATGCATGTATCGGGTTGTGGTCACTACATTTGGATTTGAAAATTATATATTTTGGCCATCTTTCGACAGGGAGGTATTGTTATTTGGAAAATTCATTTCCGCCAGTAGGAAAGGTTTGGAGTAATGACCCTTCCCATTTGGATAATTTTTATTTAATTTTAGAATATATTCGAACGTCCTAATATATTTTGACAAGTTTGAGGATTGCACCCAAAATCGCGAGTGGCAATACATAGTGAACAACCTTATCTATGGGTACAAAGTACATGGATAACCATATATGCTTGCTTAATTTGCGTTTGATTTGGCCTAAGGTTATTGGGATTATGTGTAACCTTTCTTCAAGCTTATATTTAAATAATTGAAATTCAAATTTGATGCATAATGTGTATTTTTGCATTGATTTATATTGGATTTTGATTTGGATTTGGATTTAAGAGTCGTCGATTTTGCTTGCAATTGGGTTTGGTATGTTTCGTACAAACGATTTTGATTATATATTTTGATCTGGATATTTGGAATATTTGTCGTGATACTGTTTCGATTTCTACGCACGCTATTAGATCATCCCGCTATCATTCTGCCCCAAATTACAAGCTGATCGGGCCTTAGATTTGGACTTGGACTCGCACTTCGATTGGACATCGACTTTGGAATGGGTTCGGATCATCTCTATTTTGTTTATATATATATATATGTCCTGATAAGGATTATTTTCGAAATTTAGACATTTGTTTTAGATTTGGATATTTGATTTGAGTACAAGACTACCATTATATTTGAATTTTAGATCTTGGATTTTTATCGGATTTGTCATATAGTCGATTTGGATTTATCCTGTTATTTGTTTGGATTTCCATCCATTTGACATTCCTCTGCTTTATTGGACCCTTTTCGATTAAATATGATACTTGTTGAGCGCTTGGCTCACGTCATCTGTTTTGTCCTTTCAGAGTAGAAGGTTCGGACGCGTTGTAGGAGTAAGAACATGATCTATCAGCTAATCATTCGATTTGGTGTGTCTTAATTTTATTATGGTTTAGTTTGGCATTTGATATAGTTGGATATTGGAATTGGCCAGTTATAGGCTCATGATTATATTTTAGGAATAATTCGGATATTATGTTATGTATGATTATGATTTCAGTTAATTTGTTACTTCTCTGACGACAATTATAGAGTAGGTCGTATTTATTTTTGGTTTGGGCGGTTGTCCGATGAGGTCTTATGTGGATTTTGATTGTCGGGCTTTGTATACTTGGTTTGTCACACCTGAATATTTTGGAATTTTAAATTTTAGAAATTTTAATTAATTATTTAAATTAACCTATTTAGTCCGGGTTCGTGACATGGTCAGTCCTTTGGTTGTACTCAGGTCTTGTCTCCCGTGGCAATTCTAGCCGCAAGATTGCTAGGCCAATGATTCTCTTAAATGGAGTGGCCCTTTCTTCTTATTCTTCCCATTGGGTGTTAGAGTCCGGGTGTAGGAGGGAAGCCCCTAACATGGCATCTTCGGACTGGCCCTACTGTGCCCTTGGGCCAGGCTTATTGCTCTAGCGAGGTAGCTTGTGAATAGAAGACCAAAAAATAGATTGTTTACTGGTGCTGCATGAACTTCTTTGTGATCAAAGAGGTTGCCAGCCATCTCAGGAGTGGCGAAGATGTTGCCCCTCTGGGCTTTGGCCTGGCTCTTGGGATTGGGTCGATCTTTCCTTCAACTTCTCCTTACGGGTATAGATAGTCGTATAAGAGAGGGAAACGCTCCCAGCCGCAAACATGCCAAGGGCAGGGTGAGCATCGCCATGCCTATCTAGGGAAGTCGTCACCAAGGGAGATGATTTCTCTGGCCAAAGTGTTGGCTAGAGTATGAGCATTGGATGTATTTGTTTCGTTGTTGTGATGTGGTTAGACTTTTCAATCATTTCCCACACAATGTTGCGTCCCTGGATTCGAATTATTGTACGGGTTAGGGAACAACTCGATCTTTCACATCGGGTTGAATTGGAGCCGATTCGGTCCCCATCTCTTCGAACCTGGACCCTGTATAACACAACTAAAAATGAGATGTTAGAGGACAGCGAGAATTGCTCTCGCCGTATATCCTCAAACGCTCAGGTCAAAAATCTTTTGAAAAAAATGAAAAGATGCGATGACATAAAAAGATGCGAAGATGCATGTGATGGGAGATTGAGTATTTGGATGCGTCCAATTGATGGATGGCTTAGAGGTGCACCCGGCTAAAGGGCGGCTTAGATAAACTTCCTATTAAGAGGCGGCTTAGATGAGCTCTCTGTTGAGGGGTGCATTAAGAAGCCAAAATATGCTGAAGAGTGAGCACTATTATAGATTGTACGACCATCCAAGTATTGCTGAGATGCTTTTGAGGGCACTTGAATGGAAAATCTCCCGGAGGGAGAATCTTTGCTTGGATAGACTTTGGGAGGATTTGACCGCTTGGTTGGAGAGATGGCTTCTGGAAGGATTGGAGGGTAGGGCCTTCCTTCTGGATTCTCCTCCTCTCATCTCTCGATTGGAACGAAGGGATATTTATAGAGATGAAGAGCGGTTGGATTATCCTTATCTAGTAACAACCACCACGAACAGGATAAGACGAAGTGATTATGTTGTTCTAACAGGTTATACGTGAAATGAGTCCGTATAATTGGACCATCAAATATATTAGTCTACTTAGGCTCTTTTTCTGGGCCAGATTTACCGAATCCATCAAAGTTATAATTTATACACGGTAATATTATTTTAGTATTTTATAATTTTAAAATTTAGCTATTATATGTTTATAATTTAAATAAAAAATTATATTATTTAAAATTAATTAATCAGTTAAATCAAATCAATTTTAATTTTTAATTTTGTTAAGTCAATCAAACCAATATAATTTACGATTTGAATAACCGAACAGCAAACACCCCTAACTCATTAAAATGAAAAGCACTAAACCATCAAAAAATATTTATTATTTTTTTAAATTAGCCGTTTGTGCCTCTCGCAGACCCCCTACACATCCCCACTGAAACTTTAAAACACTTACCAATTAAAAATAGAGTTTTATTTTATTTTATTTAAAAGAAAAAATAGGAGTATATTTTTTTTATAGGAAATATTATTAGTGATGGGAACGCCGTAGTGGACCAACCCAAAGAGATAAGTGGCCCAAAAAGCTACAGCGGTCCATTTATCCCTAGAAGGTCAATGATGGCGTTGACCGGATGAGCATCCCGAATGGGCAGGACGTGGCCCAGAATAAGTGCGGCCCAAAGCAAAGTTTGCCCACACGCGTCTCCCCAAGTTTAACGGTCGTCTGTCCTAATTTTTCGCAGCTCTTAGGATTGCAATCTATTCTATAACGGAAATCCCTCAGAATCATAGAACATCTTTGAAAGAAAGCTCTCAAATCAACGAGGCAATTTCAATGGTCACAGCACACGTCATCTCTGTAGAAGGTAAGGAATCTTCCTTTTTGACCATTATGACCAAAAATGGTGCCCGCATCCACACGAGAAAAGGCAATGATTTTCTCAAAAGGCGGGTATCCGCCACGCCACCTAAGGAAGGTGGTTGAGGCCCGCAGCTATAAAAGGCTATGGAACTCACTCTATAGGCACGCTTCTCTTGTACACTCAAGCTAACACAAGCTCTATAATTCTCAAGCATCCCATTACGCTCCCTTTTCTACTACTAATTCTCCACGAACTCAGTATATAGAAAGGTCACTCACCGCTAGCATTCAACAATAAGAGCCACTCTCAAAGAGTGCATCTCCGATCCACATACTCCAATCCCTCACTTAGCATTCATCTTTGTATCCTATATTTACCTTTTTATTTTTGGAAGTTAAATTCTGATTTAAACATTGAAGGATAAATCGAAAAGTGAGTCCTGCCATTTTTCTTTGATTCCTCATTTCTATTGTGGTGTGTAGGATCCAGGCGCATGGGACGGTGACCGAAATCCGAAAAGCAGTATAACCCAAATCCATTCGAAATTTAGACTTGAGACACATCAATTGGATTAAAATTTAGTAACAAAGATAGACAAATAAATAATATAGCTATATTTTTATTTTTTAAAAATGATTATATTTTAACGTTTAAATTTTAACCGTTAAATATTTTTAATCTAATAGTTTTGATAAAAAAAATATGATTCTATCTTTTATTAAAAATGTAGGCCTTATTTTGTATTAAAAAATAAATTCTCTAGCAAGTTTTAATTTTTTTTTTATAAAAATATATTAATAGAAGATCACTTTGTGTCCTAAGGATTTCGCGGTTGATTGGTTGATTCTCAACTGCCTTGTTGAACCTAAGAAAAAAGGTTAAATTTATATTTCATTAATAGATTTCATAAAAGTGTTGAAAAAGTTTCGGTTAAGTTTTTTAAAAAAATTTATACGAAAATTATTTTCAAATTTTATAAAAATATATTTTAACGGTCATTAAATAGAACTGCATCTAAAAAGAAATAACTAAAAGGACAAATATGCTTTCTTATTTGGTTGCTTCATAGAAATATAATGCTCTGGATGGTTTACAATTTGCTTCTAGAAATCCTCAAAAATATAAAATCTTTTATAAGAAAAAGAAAAATTGTGGTGTTTAGCATATACATATAACGCTGTAATTATTAAGAATTTGGATCAAATAAATCAATTTAAATAATTAAATTAAATTCCAAATATTATTCTTATAAATATCAAACCCTGGTGTGACAAATCATATATACAAATAGGACCCAAAAATTACCCGCACAAGACCTCATAGGAAACCGTCTAGACAAAAATATAACGATAACCTGCTCCAAACAGTCGTAAGAAAAATAACCAAATAATAACAACAATTTATCCACATAATAAAATAAATCTAGTAAATCTTTATATGCAGTCCAAAGGCCTATATTCAACTGACTTCCAAATCCAAGGACAATCCAAATAATCCATCCATAAAATATAATGATGCATGCACCGACATCACAACCAAAATAAATCTAATATCACCAGAGAAAGCGATATTGTGCCGAAACTCGTTCTACTCCTGCAACGAATCCGAGCCTTCTACTGTGAATGGTCAAAACAGGAAATATGAGCCGAATACTCAGTAAGTATCATATTTAAACAAATCGAGTCTAATAAATCAGAAAGAGGGTCCAATTGATAAATATTTAATCAAATAGCACAACAAATCTAAATCACCAGTGAACAAAGATCAGAATATTAAATTTGAACAGAAACCAGATTTAGAAAATCGTTGGTAGTTTTATAGTCAAACCAAATATCAGATCAAAATAGATATCATATCAGAAAACTGTCCTCTCAGGACACACACATACACACACACGCACATATATATATATATATATAACAGAAGTGATTCGGATTATACGGATTAGAAAACCACCTGATCTTTCTAAAGCGGGTTCAGTCTCTGTCTCCAATGACCTTGGATCCTGCATACTACAATGAACAAATAAGAGGTCAGAAGATTGATGGGATTTATTTCCTAATTTATTCTTTGACGCTCAAATCAAAAATATTTCTAAGAGAATAGAAAAATGCGGGTATATAAAATGCAAAGTGCGATGATGCACGAAAAAAGGGGATAAGCAAGAAGTGGAGGCCTTGGCTTCGGTATTACGCTCGGCGGGGAGCATCTTTGAGAATGGCTGAAGCTATCCTCTGGCGGTGCGTTCAATGGGGAGTTTCTTTGGGAATGGCGGAGGGTTATGTTCCGGTGGTGCACTCAACGAGGAGCGGCTCACTAGAGGAAAAAATGTGCTGAGAGAGCGAGTTGGATTGCTTAGCGTTTTCAGGGAGAGGGGAGAGCTTGGTTTGCCGTCTCTCTCTCTCTGTGAATTTTTAGGCTAGACCTTTCTCTCCGTCGGAAAAAGGGATTTTGGCGAACATGAGAGGTCTGAAAAAGTCCTCTTCCTTTCGATTGGAAAAAGGGGTTTTGGTAAACTTGAGAGGTTCTAATATGTCCTCCTTCATTGGTAGGGATGAAGGGTATTTGTAATATTAATGGCAATGCGTTTTTGGCGTCAAATCTGGAGATAGCTATCTCGTTGGGATCCTCCAGACTGGTCTAGCATCAGCGGAAGGTGGGGCCTGTATACGCATGCTCTGCCGCTGCATATACGTGTGTTGACCACACTGTCAACTGTCTGGATGAAGGCCCCTGATTGGTTTGTCCATTTGCGATGTTGTAATATTCCAAATATTTTTTTTAATTTTGTTATTTGATGAGAATAAATTATTTGATTAGTTGTGATAACTATTTGACTATTTTTGGTAATTATTTAGATACAAGATTTCGTAATTGGATTTAAAATATGAGTTTAAAATATGAGTTTGAGTTTAGTTTAATTAGTGGACTAGGTTATTGAGTAAACCGGTATAGATTTAAATTAAGTAGAAATTAAATATTTAGGTCTAATAAATTGGATGGATCAATGGATTGGATCTAGATGTTTGAACTATTAATTAAGTTTAGATTAAATAGTGAATTAAGTTAATTTTAAACCAAACTAATTAAATAAATATTTATTTGGAGGGCCTTAGTTTATTAGGATTCGTTAATTGGAAATATAATTAATTTAAAATAGATTAAAATATTAGAAATTTAGTTCAAAATTTTAAATAGTATTATAGTGGTAGCTAGATAACTAATTAAATAATTAATATTTTTAATGAGTAATAAATAAATATATAAATATATATATTAAAATATATTTATAATCACATATATATATATGTGTGTGTGTGTGTGTAGTAATAATAATAATAATAATAATAATAATAATAATAATAATAATAATAATAATAATAATAATAGTAAAGGAAATGAAGAAGAAGAGAAGGGAGGAAAGAAAGAAAGAAGAAAGAAAAGAAAAAGGAAGAAGGAGAAGAAGGAAAGGAGAGGAGAGGGGAAAATGGCATGCGAGGGTTGCAGCGAGGGAGAATGAAGGAAGTTGTCGACAGAATGACTGGATCCTAAAAGGCGACCTCCCATTATTTAAGAAAGGGGAGGACGAACCGAAGAGGGGGAATGGGAGGGCGTGCAATGGAAGAAGAAGTTGCCGCCGTGAAATCCTAGCCATGCAACTGATGTTGTCGCCATTGTTCCTCGCTGCTGCTGCTACTGCTACTAATCGCCTTCGTGAATTTGGGCCGAAGCAGCACTGCCTCTGCAGTCGAAGTCGCCGTGGTCGATTGGTGGCGTTGCTGCTGTTGTCGGAAGAAAAGCAAGGAATTGAGGCAAGTAATCTCCTAATTATTGCAAGTAAATCCCTCTGCTCTTATTATTGATCGTATTCCTTTACTGGATGCCTTGATTTCATAGTATTCGACCGCACTTCGTCATGAGCCAATCATTGGGTATAAACAAAGCCTTCAGCTCAAGTGATGAAGAATCAATGATATTGAAGCATAATAATCGGTATATTGTTGCTATGAAACCTTGTTTACATGTTAAATGACAGAAATTTTGCATAGTTACTCTCCTATTTGGATTCTCGGGTACGAAGGGAATGAACTGAAAAAACAAAGCTTAATGCTCTGTTTGGGTGATTGTGCGAAATGGTAGATAGGGTGTAGGATATGTGTTGTGAAGCTTTTGTTGCTAATTATTTCGACATTATGCTGTATATAGTACGTGTATTATACAGCCGTGGGTAAGCGCCTATACACTAATGCTAATGGTGTGTTTGCCGTGTATTGTATATGCGCACAAGAGAATTACACACACACACACACACACACACATATATATACACACAGGCCATTTATAATTGTACGAAAATACATTTACCGATTTATACGTGTACAGTGTGCAGTAATGTGTGTACATATTTGTGTGTGTATATGTGTATGTATTACAAGCAGGAGCTGTGCGTGCGTGTGTGTGTGTGTATAGATTTATATGTGTGTGTGTGGGATGTGTGTAATTATTCATAAATATGTATGCTTGCACGTTGAATGGTATATATAAGATATGTTGATTTACTTGTATATGAATGTTAATACATAAGTATTGTTGGATACCGAAGATTTTTAATTATGGGCATGAATATATTTAGTTTAAGGAGAAAAAAATGGATAAATTATTATTATGATTAGGACTTATATAGAATTAGTCTGATTAGTTGAATAAGTAGAATAATTATGAAATTATTCGTTAACAACAGCAGAGAACTATTGTGTATGTATATATATAGAGAGGTGTGGGTTATATATGATCACGAATAATTGGTGGAGTAAATATTAACGTTTTATGGTAATGGTAAATATGTGTGTGCATATTTTAGAATACAAGTTGATTCATAAAATGTGGTTAAAGTTATTATATAGTTTCGTTGGAAATTGTTAGATGAATTTGGGACGATTGAATCAAATTTGGTGATAATAGGCTTGTCCACAGGTGATAATAAAGATATGATTCTAGTTATAGGATTTGTATATCGAGATAGAATTGGAGACTAGATAAATGTTTAAATTGGTCAAAATATATATTTCTCGGTTCTCTTTTGTTCTTTTATCGTTTTGTGATAATTTCTTTGTGTTAATCTTTATGGTGTGAGTACGGTCCTTATCAGTATCGAGCGACAATTCTATTTTTGTAATTGCAAAGCCTTCTTTGTATCATACCCGATTGTGTGAGTATTTGAGTTATTGGCTTCTTATGGTTAAGGTTAAGCAGAACGTATGAAAATATTAAGATATCTAGTCGAATGAGAGGTTATGACAACTTAACGTGGTCTACACTTATTTGATATTGATTTCCGTATCATGGCGATAATGAACTATATTGTTTATTGTGGAGGGATACTTATAATCATGTGACTATCGTAGAAAATGATATCAGGGATATCATTTGGCGAGAGGTATCACTAATGGTATGGGCATGCTATGGGTACAACTTCAAGGAGGACTGTAGGGGTAATGAGGATAACATGGATAACCTCATTCACTTACCCAACCGTTAGGAGCGTAAATACGCGGCCTTTGATTCACGGTGATTGAATAAGGTCCAAGGAGATTCATTGTGATATTTCATCATTATTGGTACCTTTTGAGTTTGGGATACGATGGAATCCACGAGTTGTATTCGATAGAATCTATGTGTTGAATTTTACGAAATTTGGATTCAGTGGAATCCACGTTGTTCATTGTTATTTGGTTTTTAGGTCGTTCATACTGATATTTGAATTAGAAGATCCCTTTATTTCTTGTGAGGTCCGATTATGAGGGATCTTCGCTTCTTATTGATAAAATCTTATGATCTTTGTCACATTAGGGTCCGGAGTATCCTACCTTCCTTATGCAATTGAGTTGTAGATACGATAAAATATAGATTCTTGGATATATTTATTAGTTTGATATTATATCATTGTTCATAACTTTTGGCATACATTATGTATTGTATATTTAAGACATTTATTATTATTCCTTGTTTGTTTTGGATTTGTTATCACTTATTGAGTATTTGACTCACTCTTGCTATTTTTCTTTCTTCTAGAGCATTAGGTTTAGACGATGATGACTCTAAAGGTCGGATAAAGAGTTGTGACGAGAGAGACTGAAGCCCAATTGGAGAGAGTATTGATTTTATACTCTAGAAATATATTTTGATATTTTGCTTCATTTTGTTGGGGTTTTTAGGGTTATGTATTTTTTTCAAATTTATTTTTGGTATGAAGATATTTAGGTTATTATAGTTATGTTTTTATTAATTGTGGATGTGCTATATATTAATTTGAGACTTAATTTTTCCTATGTGATCAGGTTTGGGTATTAGTTGTGGATTTGGGTTAGGGTCGTCACAGTTATTGGCTGGGCCGTTCGATGCTAATTCTCTTGGCCCATCCAGCGCTGGGCCCCAAGTCGGTTGCCGTAGCTGCCGTTGGGGTTGGATTGGACCTGTCTCCCCTGGGGCTTGGTCGCCACTCATTGGGCTTTCACTCTTCTTTGTGGGCTGTCAGTTGTGCTTCTTCTTACATCTGTCTGATCAGGATGATCTGATCCGTGACATGACCAATTCGCCCAATCAATTGTTATTGTTCAGCTTTACTTGGATTGATTTGCTGTCAGTATGCAAGCTGTAGTAGTTGATGAACTGATGCAGTGATATTGTATTTGATGGCAGCGGCTTATGAAGATATGTTTGGCAGCTTGTAGGAGATGCAATTGCAGTGACAGATCATTTACATAAAAGCGGTAACTTTCTTGAGGTGTTATACTGATCTGCTGTTGCTGTGATAAGAAAATATGACAGTGACTCGATTATTAGCAGCTGGAGAAACATTTATGCTTCTGTTGATGTTGAACTTCAGTGAACTGATGTATTGAACTTCAGTAAACCATTTGGCTTCAGATATATTGAACTTTAGCAAACACTTTATTTTGATTGTGGTTGCCGTGCCGTGACTCATTATTAGCACTGGTCTTTCTGATTCTGGTCAATGGCTCCACTTGTTTTATTGATTAGGCTCGGACCGATAGAGTGATTCTCTAATAAGGCTGACTAATTGGCCAGTCATACTGTAACTTGGTAGTGAGGCACAACTCTTGTGTCTTAGTCTTAATACAATTTAATAAAAATTCAACAATTTAGGTATTTTAATTTAGAAAAATTCATTTTCAATTTTTTCCGATTAAAAAACCTAAATTATTAGATATATATCTATCTAATAATCTTGAAATCAATTCACGGTGCCCCTCGGCTAGGTGATACAGCCACTCTGCGAGACTGAGACTCCGACTTTAAACAGCGAATACCTTGTTCTAGCACGCGTTCTCTCTCTCTCTCTCTCTCTCTCCAACCTCCCCTGTTCCCAACCTTTTCCCATGGTTTCGGATGAATTTTCCTTCTGTATTTTTCTCTCAGAATCCTTGCTTATTTTGAATTATTGACTTGGTTACAAACTGTTTGATTAATGATTTTTTTTCTCTTTTGTAGATAAGGATTGGGAAAAGGGATAAAGGAAATCATGCCGTCCCTGCAAACTGCATTGCCTCCCGAACTCGCCAACAATGTCATAAGAGTTTGTATCATTATTTTCCGCTCCTTGTTATCTTTCACTTCTAGTTATAGATCTTAATTCATCCTCGTTTGTTGTAGCTTTACCGTGAATGTCTCCGACGAGCTAAATATGTTGGACATAAGGTGCGCTGTAATCCTCTTTCCTTCTCTGTTCTCTGCTTCATTAATAATGAATAGAATTGTTATAGCTAGAACTAATAATTGAGTTCCCTATGAAATGAGGCATGGAAGGGAGCCACTACGAAAAAGTTTCCACAAAAGAAGTCTTTTTTTACAAGCAATCCAAATAATGAAGGAATGTTTGGGAAGATTAATTTTAGTGCATATAGTAATACTACTGTTTACATTTTTTTTTTATCCCTCTACAAGAGTCATATGCTTTCGAAATAATGAACTGGCCTCCTCCAACAATACACTGATCAAGATGAGAAACAATTGTAGTAATCAAAGTTCTAGTAAATAATAACTTATCTCTGACTTTCAACACCTTTTTCTACGCCCAAGAATGAGACGCCTTAATTTCTGCACCCCATAGATAGCAACTCCTTAAGTAATGTGTAGAAACACTAGGTGGGTTTATAAGCCATCTTCCGTGTGTGAGACACTCCACAGTAGTTTTGCAATTGCAACATACATCCGAAGGAGACTGGATTTGATCTCCATCCACCCTCTTTCTTAGGGTATCAAGCACTCTAGGTTTTAAGCTTTCTTTGAAATTGAAAGGGCCTCAATACTTTTTGAGCAATTCTCTTTTCAGTAACTTTCTCTTTTACATTGAAGTTAGAGTTAATTATGTTATTTGGTTTGATATTAAACTCACTAAATGTTTCGCCATCTTTCATTCTTAGTTCTTCAAACATAGTACCCAACATTTGTAATTTTAAATTTTTAACCATTTTAGTCCCTTTATGTGTGATTTGCAAAATATTTCATATTTCCTTAAAAATTTCACACATGAACACCCGTTGAAACTCATCAAGCGAGATTGCTGTAAAAATAGTCTGAATGCCCTTATTATTCCAATTACTATAGTTAAACTCATCGTTAGACCATGTGGTCGGGTTTTTGGGAGAGGTAAGCCTATTTTTAGTACTGGTGGGAGGAGTCCATCGTCTCTATGCATAGCCACATGCGTTTTTCTAGCGATTTTAGGGAGGCTATCATACAAACCATTAATTAGGTATAGTTAGTACGGTAAAATTGACGAGTAACTAGTTGTCATTGAGACAACGAAAAGGTCAAGGATTGGGGTAGGTTCTAATACCAAATAAAAAAATTGGATAGTCCTTTACAGTTATAGTTTTGACCATTTATATTATTAAAAATTTAATTATGTAAATATTTAAGACACCTAAGGAATATTCACATTTAAGTATTACGAGTATAAAATCCTAATCCTGCTCATTTAATATCACCAATATAGGCAATAAACAAAGTGTTGAAATAAATTAACACAAAATGTGGTGACTAAGACAAATATAAAAAATCAAATAGCTTTTGAGTGAAATTCTTTGAACTTTTAGAGTTAGGTAAAGTGAATCCACTATAAAAAGTTAACTCACAAATCAGGTGGTACAGGCGTGCTTAAGTTTACAAATCAAATGGTACAAACATGCTAACCTTTAATTGACTTAATCCTAACACGTGACCTTTACCAAAAAAACTCCTTAGATTTGCTTTTTAGCAACAGATTTGGATACCTTCCAATCTTCTATTGGACTTTACGACCTCGGAACAACCAATACTTTTAGAACTCTAGGATTTAAGCCACTAATGGATCTTCGAAGGCTCACGGGTTTGCAACAAGTGTTTAATGGCAGTTGAATGATTTCGGGATGAGAAAACATTATCTTTTGGATCATAACTCATGTAAAAGGTTTTCTTTGATTTTTTCTTCACTTCTTTAGCTCATTTTCTTCTCTTTTCACATGAGTGATGGTTAAGTAAAGAGAAAAGAATCTATTTATAAATAAGGCTGAAAATTAAGACTAAAAAAATGAGGAACAACGAAGTTTGAACTTTGGTGCTTAAACATTGGATAGAATACCAGCTCAAATGCCACAACGCATGTGCACGATTCAACGGCGCACGTGCATGACTTATTCCGTTAATTTGCATTTGTGTGCAATCCAATGGCACATGTGCATATTGTTTTATGTGTACGATCCAATGGTACATGTACACGACCCATTCAGTTGCTAGTTGAGATTGCAAATGAGCACCTTGCTTTTAGCGTTCAAATGCTGGATTAAACACCAGCGCACATGTATGTGTTCTAAGTGTTTTTAAGCACCCGTTCCTTTCTATACTTGATGAGTATATCTTGAGTTATAACAGATTCTAAGTAATAAAAATACCTCAAATACAATTTGATTAAGACTAAGTTCTATCACAAAAATAAGCCAATATAGTAAACTTAGCACTAAAGATGCTTTGAATCCACGTGAAGTTAAATGGAATTTATATAAATTATGATGCTAGTTCCCTGATTTTAAACAAGCTTTAAATCGATCAAAAATCTTCCTATCTATGCATCTCTAATAACCTACAGAAATTAGAAAATATCTAAACTTGTTCGGTGGAATAGACCAAACACTAAAGATGCTTGGAATCCAACATAATTTTAAAAGGAATTTGTATAAACTATGACATTAGCTTCCTAATCCTAAACAAGTTTTAAATCGATTAGAAATTCCCTTATATATGCATCTGTAATAACCTACGAAAATTAGAAAATATCTAAAATTATTTGGTGGAATAGACCCCCCTTCCTGATTTTGTTTTCATGTTTCTCGTCTAGTGGGAAATGAAACAGGAATCTATATGTTGTCTTACATATAAAATCTGCAGCAACACAATGCAGAGCTTGTGGTTGATATGGTGAGGCAACAGTTTAAGAGACACATGCACGAGACAGATCCTGAGAAAATTCAAAAATTGAAGGATGAGTAAGCTTCACTTAAACTGACTCTCTCTCTCTCTCTCTCTCTCTCTACACTGTATGCTGGTTGTGCTAACATTCTTCCCTTACTCTTTTTTTTTTTTTTTTTTTTTGGGGTGAATAGGTGCAATATTTTAATTGATATTTTCTTTTTCTTTTTTCCTTGGGCAGTGCGGCGAGGGGACTAATAAATCACATGTTGTATGAATCTGAAAAGATGTCTGGCCGTAAGTTTAGTAAAAGCTCTTAATTTTCTACCTCTGAACATTTCGACTAGTACACTCGATGACCTTATGATGTGTAGTACCAACGTCGATTTTGGTTCTTGATTGATATATTCTATACTAGAGATAGGGTGAATCTATATGTAATGGGTGATTCATCTGCTATAATTTGGAGGTTATGTGTTCAAATTATGAAAATAATCTCTTTAAATTGCAAGGAAAAACAATCATATCATATACCCTCTCAGAGCTTGTGATAGAAGAGATCTCGTGCATCAGCATATCCTTTTTTAATATCTCCTGCATGTTTTTATGCACCAAGTTTTTATTTTATTTTCATGTAATGTACCAATGCCAATTCTCTTGATCGATTTTTTCATCTTCATCTCTTGATTGAGCCCCCCTTGTCGATAGTATTTTCTGGATAGTTTTTTTTTTTTTATTTCCGACCACCTTGCCTATCGATTGAGTTTGCCTCATCTTCCTTTGATCTTGCAACTTCCCTATTTCCATCATTTACTCTCTTATTTCGAGTTTTCTCACATCTGTTATTTAAGCTACATTCACTTATGAAGAGGCTCTTGATAATAAATTCAGGTCCTAAGCCATGAATAATAGTCCTTCACATCCTTCTCTCCATGATTGAATTTTGTGGAATAGATTCTACAATTTTGCCACACTGAAATTCAACTTGGTTGAAATCGCTAATCGACATGACTCCCTCTAACATGGGCAAAGGCTGATTTTCAAGCTTCAGCGGCCCGACCTGCCCCTTTCTAAGGCCTTCGGCACTTTTTCTTGGGGTTAGTGTGTTTTTCATCCTCACCACCAAGGCCAAACAACTTCCCACAAATTTTGTCCAAAGTAGGCAGCATTGCACAAGAATATCCCAAAGTGCTTGTTATTGTGATCGACTTCTTATTGCTGTAATTATCGTAGCTGGCTAAATCCTCTATGGCAACTCGGTGATGGTCCTAGACCAATTTACCTTAGCCGAGTCTCCTTAGAGCACGACCCTTCACCACTTGATCATATTGAATACGATGGTCCTGGATCGTGTGCTTTGTTTGTAAAATTTAGAGGGGCCGAAAATATAGATATGAGCTTGGGCCACCTAGCCCGCTACCTCGGCCACCTACCGTCATCGACCGAAGACATTATTATGAATAATTATTTTGACCTTATTGAAATTGCATTGGAACAAAGGAGTTGTTATATTTTAGGCAAGTCAATTTCAATTCTATCATATTCTATCGTCATCGTATTTTGCTAAGGTTTAGATTAACTCTAAGTCTCATCCCTTGTGAATGTTGTTCTTCATACATTATAGAATAATGTTATTTGATATAGAGCATAAAAAGTACATGTACCTTAGTAATTGTAACACATGAATGTTTTTTACATTGCTAAGTATAATTTATTGTTGTGCATTATTAGTTTACAAAAGTCAAATCAATTATACACTAATAATTTAAATGATGCGGTATTAAAAATTAGCTTGATTGATGCTAATTACTATGCTAAAAATTATTTTCGGTTGGTTTTTCTGTATTTAAAAAATATTAATTAATTAATTGGTTCATATTTCTAAGTTTAGTATATTCACATACTTAGATATTTTGATGAAAAATATTTATATATATAAATCTTTAGCTTTCAGATTCTTGAGTTAATTATTCTAATTGTATACTATTACTAAAAACTATTGAAGATTTGAAAGGCCTAAACAAGTGATAAATTTATATAAATTCAAGCTGTCGATATTAATATTAATAATAGAATATTAGTATTTTCATTCTTAATTTATTTTGAGCTTGGCATATTAATTTAATAAGTAAAATTAAAGTTTTGTTGTTTAATTTATTATTAATAAATAAAAATAAGTTTGATTTTATAAGTCTTAAGTATTTGATATCATTTTTAAAAACTAATGTGTATCTTTACAATATAGATATATTTTTATTGGACTTAATATAGATAGCAAAACACAATTAATTACTTTCCTATAAATTTGTTATATCTTAATAAATAAAAAACCTTAATGCCAAAATTACTTTGTGGGAGTTATAATTTTTAAAGGTAGATATTCTATGGAGATAAATATTAAATAGTCTAATTGATAGTGTTGTAATATTTTATATTTTATAATTTTACCAATATATAAAATTTAAGTAATGAGTTTTTAATAAGTTATAAGTTATTATATTTAGCCTTGTAAAATAATTATCATAGATCTTTGAAATTAATAAATAATTTTATAAATTAAAAAATAGAGAGTAATATATATCTGGTAATTGATTTGTTATCTCTATGATAATAACTTATTTAGACTTTTCTACTGATAAATATACCTTGCAAGTAACATTAATAATAATTTGATATTCAGTCACTTGATCACTCGGTTATTAAATTTATCACTAAAACCTTTAAGCTTGACCAATTGATGGATGACTAATTTTTGGACTGAGTATTCAACAGTTCTCGTCCCTAAGAATCTAAACATGTCATCTCGATCTTAATTTGAGGCCGATTAATTGACAATCATATCTTTTAGTCAGATCCAACAGCATGAAAATAGCATCCATGTTGACTTGCCAACAGAGCAAAACTAATATTAAATCTCTCAAAAATATATATATATAATTTAGTTTGCAAATAAAATGAAAGAGTAAATAAATATTATTTACTAGTTCGAGAGAAATGGAGAGCGGAGTGATTAGATGCTTGAGAGATGGTGAGCTTTTACTAGTTTGAATATATGAGAGAACGTGTCTATAGAGTGAGTATCTATAACCTTTTATAACCGTAGGCCTCCGTCGCCTTCCTTTAGGCGGTGAGGCGGATATCTGCCCTTTAAGGGGATCATTTCTTTTCTCGTGTGGATGCAAGCATCATTCTAGTATGCAATGGTTATAAAAAGGATTTTTTTTCTTCTATGGAGATGCCACATGCAGTGACCGTTGAGACTGTCTCTAAGAGTCGTGCGCTAATTCGAAAACCTTCCTTTTAGGATGTATACTGATTTTGAGAGATTTCCATTAAAGAAAAGATTGTCATCCTGAAAGTCGCAAAAAATTAGGACAGACGATCATTGAGTATAAGAAAGAGTGCATTGGCTAATTTTGATCTGAGCCACATTTGTTTTGGACTGCGTTCAGCCTTCTTGGAACGCTTCTCCAGATAACCGCAGTGTTGACCATATCAAAAAAAATTAGGCCGCTATAGATTTTGGACTACTTACCCTTTTGAACCGACCCACAATAGTCATCCCCATTAAATAAAAATTTTAGAATAACATTCATATAACGTATCCAATCTCTCTGTGTAGCTTAATTTACTTTGCTAATAAAATAAAAGAGTAAATAAATATTATTTTCATAATAGAAATGTCTAAAACACAGAAGAGGCTTTATATCTTCATGAGAAGTGAAACGCCACATTAACTTATCATGCAGAACAAAAATTTATTCTTCTTTTGAAGCCTACATGGGATTTTAAAGCAAGTCATAAAACCAACATCCTTGACATAATTGTATATATGTATATGATGAAAAGTTTTTTAAAATTTTGTGAAATTGTATAAAAATCAACATATGATGAAAATATCACCAATTTATTTAATCTTTATATAAAGTAAAAACAATATTAAAAATAAATTTAATAAAAATAAAATATAAAAAAATTTATTTTTTCCGTAGTATAAGTGTTTTTTTATGGACCCACCTTGCCGTGTTAGCCCTGCCAATAATTAAATTGAAACACCAACCATATTTGAAGGCATTTACAATAAAGCCAAACAATTTAAATTTTACCAAGCACAAAAAATTATAGCATTATAAAGTTTTTCCTCCATTTATCTCCCAAACTAGATTGGGAGATTCTCTATCATTTCAAAGCCAAAGAAAAAAAACAATATTTAAATAAAAATATAATATAAAGTATATTTTTTAGTTTGTCATTAAATAAAAGTTCAATAGATGAGATTTTAATATTCAAAAATTATATATTTTATTTTTATATTGTTTTATAACAACAGTATTTGCTAAATATTTAAATTGCTAATAAAAGTTTTTTTTTAAAAAAAAATATTTTGATAAAATTTTTAGTTTCATGTTATATGATTTAGATCATAATGGTATCTCATGTTCTTCATTCAACCCTAATTATCAATTTCTGCAAGGTGGTGACATCTCTCAATCCTCACAGATGCCTTTCCAATCCATTACATTCAGTGATGCTTAGCTTCTTTAGCCGAGGCACTGCACCTGCATCAACTTGCCATTCTATCAAACTGGGTAGCCTATACAAAGATAGTTTCTCAAGCCGAGGGAACGTGTTGACATCAAAAACCATTCGATTCCCCACATATGCATGCAATGTTAAATGGAGGGCTTTTAGGCAACCAAGCTTTCCCATCATCGCAATTAAACTTTGCAACTAGAGTTTGCTATACCTTAATGTCACACAAAGATATTACGTGGGAACAAAAAGGGAGATAGTCACTCCCTAGTTTGTCCCCCTCATTGCAGTTTCTGCAACCATTGACAGTGTGCATACAACGGCTCCAAGCTCTTTAGCTAGACAGAATTGGAGTTCCAACTCAAACACAATATCTGAAGATAGCCTTTGCTAAAGCACGAAAACTCGAATAGAGCTTTGAGCTATTCTTTTGTCTCGACGCTCCTTACTCGTAGCTTTTGTAGGCTCAGAGCTAATCCTCTTAGCTTGTTTGTCATATGAGTCCATAGCTGCGGGCCCCAAAAAGTTTGCAAGCTGGTCAATATGTCTAGCATCAATTCTATTGGGAATTTAAAAGTATCCTCTGGCAAATAGAGATGTCTAAGGTATTCCATCTTCCATAGGACATCGGGCACTTTTAGATCTCTCATGAGCACGTCTTGGTAGTCTAAGGTCAATAGTTTACCTAAATTTTTGATGGATTCCGGCAGAAAGTGATATTAGTAACTCTTAATCCGAGGTACCTTAAAAATATTAAATTTCCTATCTGTTTTGGTAAAACCCTATCGATAGTCTTGATGTACCAAAGATTTAGGACACGGAGTAGTTCTATCTTTTTACATTGTGTGATTTTAATCTTAAGAGAGATCTTTAACTTAAACATTGTGTAAGTTCAAAGAAGTTTTTGTAAAAAATAATTAATAAATAAAAAAGGTTTAAAATAAAAAATAACAAACTAATTATTAATGATATATTTGAATTAATTCTAATATTCTTTTCTTGTGAGTTAAATGTTAGTTATTCTCACTTTTTTTCATTTAACTATTAACAATTATGTGAGTCCCTTAAAAATATGTTCTATAAGCCCCTTAATGAATTTTTTGAAGGGATAGATTTGTCATTGATAGGATATTTCATTTATTTTAATGTTTATTATTTTTTAATAAAAAATTGAGTTGATTAAATAGATAATTTTTTAATAAAATTTGATCAAACTATTTGATATAAAATTAATATAGTTATTTTTAAAATTTTATTTTATTTTAATATCTATTAAATATTAATCGCAATATAAAAAAAATATTTAGAGAGATTTTAAAATTTTAAGAAATGTGCTAAGTAGGAAGTATAGGCTAAAATTTTCCAAATTACAATTTATGTCATTGAAAGAAGTATAATATTTCGCCTGAGGTGCTTTTTTCGTATAATGATATGGCATTTTTCTATATAGGTGCTTACTATTTAATTAATGTGGAATATTTAAATTATAATAGATTTCTTAAACTATTTAAGAGCTAAAGGTATCACTAAAATGAATGGTATCGAGGCCACCAACCAAGAACGGCTAAAAATTTCATTAATATAAAATATACCACTGTTTGTAATATTATTGAGAGGTATTTAGGATTATTTAAAGTACATCGATGGGTTCCATTGTACCCGTTAAAATATACAATTGAGTTTTTATTATTTGTTATTTTGTCACAAACTTTATTAAAAATTAAATAACTTATAGCCCTATCAAGGATAAGTACGATGACATGGATCATAAGAATATTAATGGATAACTTGATCGGTGAAACGTTTAACAAGTGAATATTGCATTTTAAGTGTCGTTTTTCATGTTATTTGATAATTTGTTGTGTTAACTTAGCTATTTGGTGCATTTGGTTTGAATATTGCCATCTATTGGTGTCATTTATGTTAACTCATTTACTACATTTTTGTTGGTTATTTTGAGTACAATTTTGATTAGATACAATTCCATTATATTAGAGTAAAACACATTTAATTATGTAGTTTGATATGATTTTAATTAACATATAATTTGTTTATTTGTTATAAATAAATATTTAATATAATATTTTGATAGATAGTTTCCTACTTGTATCATCTAATGGAGGTACATATGACATAAGTTAATTATGACACTAAAAGAAGACAAGAGTTTTATAAAGATAATACTCTTGGTGCTAATATAGTTGAACTGTATAATATTGGCACGCGTAATGCTGATAATAAATTTAAATCGAGCTATTATATAACCTCAAAAAGATTTTAAAATAAAAATTGCCTACTTTGGATTTGAAAATAACTTTAGACATTACATCTAAAATAAATCTCATAGACAGTATCATAACATATCACATCGTGATCCAAGGTTACATCACAAAATTTGCGTGAGACGTATACTATCATTCGGATCTAAATCTCATATGCATAAATTTAAAAAAATCATAACAAAATTACATAAATCAAAACATGCTCCAAGGTTTAACACATATTCACACGTACGAGACATTCAAATCATCCATCCGTGAGCCAATTTATGCATCTCAAATTATAGTCTGATACAATCCATACAAAAATATAAAGTATGCATGAAATCCATATATAAAATATTAGTTTGAGAAAGGGTTATACATATTTTTAATAACCTTGAGCCAATTCATCTGTAATTTAGGCCAGTAAGTTAGGTCATCTATGTACTCTATCTCCCATAAATCGGAAACTTACTCATTCTATTTTATTACTCGTAATTTTGGGTGTAACCTTAAACTTAATTTATATATTAGAACGTTCGAATATATTAATTTTTGTTAATTTCTTACGATGGTTCTCATTAAAATATATGGAACAGATCAACTACATCACATTTTAACCTTCCTGTCGATGGAATGAAGGTCACATATATCTCATTGGGACCACAGTCTCCCCTCCCGGCCAGGAGAGGTGCTACAAATATCACATATCACATGCATCGGATCACAAATATCAACCCCTTGAATCTCGAACTGGCGCGGTCCCACAAGTAGTGACGTTGTCCCCTTGCAGCGTGCAAGGTATTGATGCAAGACGTGATAAACGAACATATATGTATATCGTTCCAGATTTTTCATAAATAATAAATACCCTCCAAAATCACAAAATCAACATAAAACCTACTGGACAACCAATAAAATATATATACATGTACACAATAAATGGATGGGATGCATAAAAATAATATGTATATAATATGACGTGATAAACTATTATAGTTGGATACAAAAATAAACCAAAAATTTGGCTTACGAATATTTACCTCGACCTTATACTCCGCAAATTTGACAAGATGATTCTCTGAGATGCTCGATCACCACTTTCTCTCTCTTCCTTTCCCTCCTCTTTCTCGCTCATTCTGCTTGGTTGCACATAAAATGACAAAAACACAAAGCCCGAGCATGGCCCATTCTAGAATTTATGCTCAAGTGAACTTCAAGTGCAACTATTCCAGCTTTTGCGCCTCAAGCGCTTAACCGCAAGCCTTGAATGTTGAATATCAAACCGAAATCCTTTAAAAATCCACATAATGTCATTAATTGGGTATATCTAATAAATCTAAAATATTAAATATATTTAAAATAATTTAAATAGGAATCCGGGTATTATATAACTTAGACATTTGGAGTATTTTGTTGGAATATTGCCATTTATTGGTGTCATCTATGTTTACTCAATTAATATATTTTTGTTAGTTTATTTTGAGTACAATTTTGATTAGATACAATTTCATTATGTTAGAGTAAATCACATTTAATTATGTAATTAGCTACAATTTTAATTAACATATAATTTGTTTATTTATTATAAATAAATGTTTAATATATTATTTTGATAAATAGTTATCTTCTTGTATTATATAATGGAAGTAGACATGACATAAGTTAATCATGACACTAAAAAAAGATAGGAGTTTCATAAAGATGATACTCTTGGTGCCAATATAGTTAAACTGTATAATATTAGTATATACAATACTGATAATGAATTTATAT
Organism: Nepenthes gracilis; assembly: GCA_033239525.1. Classification (NCBI taxonomy): domain Eukaryota; kingdom Viridiplantae; phylum Streptophyta; class Magnoliopsida; order Caryophyllales; family Nepenthaceae; genus Nepenthes; species Nepenthes gracilis. The sequence continues at coordinate 3,258,079 of BSYO01000018.1, read as the reverse complement.
CGGATTATTTATATGACCTCACAAGGATTTTAAAACAAAAATTACCTACTTTAGATTTGAAATAATTTCATACATTACATCTAGAATAGAAATATTAAAAAAGGATTAGATTATCATTTATAACATGATAAAAGGTACCAACACTTTCAAAATTAGATGGGCTAATGCACAAAAGAGTATTATTACAAAATAACGCATGAGATGCCTAATATCGATCATTTTTATTCTTCATCTATTATTCTTGTTATATTTCATCTTAACACATACTAATATCTAATTTTTTTTTATTGATATAAAGTCATAAGATAGCTGCTATTTGATAAAAGATGATATTTTCATATTTAAAATATTTGTTAATGATTTATGCCAAAAATCAGGTAACAAAAGTGAATGCACATGCCATTGATCATAGAGCTTTAACAAAGTAAACTGAAAAAAAAAAAAAAGCAGTTCAACATGAACAATTTTCTAGAAATGGAAAATTAAGATATGAATGATAGTGACAAATCACCTAATATAAAAAAAAAAAAATCTCTTATTGCGACTTTAGTTATGAAAAGCTCATCTAAGGAAAAGAAATGGAAAGTTAGCACATATATAAAAATATTGTTTAAGTATATTCTTCAAGCTACCCATATATTAAATATAAATATGAATAAAGTTGAAGATTTGTTGAGTAAGAGTTTAAGGAGTGACTAAATAGTTCAACAAATATCAAAATATATCAAATAATATTTATAGTAAAATATATTGTATGTAATTATTAATTATATTGGTTAGAAAAATAATATTTTTTATCAAGTAGGTATGATGAAACTTGTTTAGTATTCAAATTGTTGATATACTTATCAAACAATATTTTTTGGTTAAAAATTTAATTTTTTATAATAATTAATGTGTCTCGAGAAGTCAAATTAGTAGATGAATTAAGAGGCCGTCTTTTCACGTTTGAAAGTTCAAACAAAAATGGATCCGGCCTTCGTAACTCCAAATTTAGATATTGCGTACCATAACAAAATAAATAAGATATAAGAAATATAGCTTTAATATTTGGACTCTTATAAAGTGACTTGATATGATATATTTTCAAACGCTCAAATTAAAAATCTTTTTATTCAAATGAGAAAGATACAAGGAAATGGATGCAAGTATTTAGAGATGATAGGGATAAGTGTGTGTATGGAATGAATTGCTCTTTTATGTGCACTCAACCAGTAGAATAGCTTTAATATTTGTGCACTCGTCTTATAAAGTGACTTGTATATATGAGTACTCGTTTGTTTTAATTATTCTAAATAACTAATCAAATATAAAAATAATAACTTTTAACTTTATTTCTACCCTATTTTTTTCCTATAAATAATTATTTTATTTTATTTTTCAAAATTATACTTTGAATAAATATATTATTTTATTTTATTTGAAATAACAATTACTATTACTCAACTATCGGGCATTAAAAAATCGTAATGAGTGTCATTATTTATTTTTTTCTCTCGTCATTGTTGTTTAGACTCCTGACCTCCTTTTCCTAAGGGGGATATTTTATTTATAGTAGGATGTATCGTTTGGTTAACAGGCGCCTAGAATTAATGCGTGAATATGACTCCTCTTTTGTGGTGAGGAAAGTTACAAGGCCACTCCGACGCAGAAGAATTCCCGCATTGAACGCTAAGGTGGTGCTCAATTCAATGACAATCTACCTATCTAAGCTCATTTATTAAATTGACAATAGGATTGGAGCCACCGGATTAGAGTATTTGGTTATTATCGCCCTTCGAGCGACTCATTTTGGCCATTTAATATTTGGTTATTTAGATCATACTCATTGATTCATGTACCTGCGCACAACTTGCCTGATGGGCTCTACAATGTCATCCATTAGTCTGTCGGCATTTGGGCATTTTATTCATTTGTACATTGGGCCGATCCATGCCTGATCGTACCCATCAATAATTATGTGTGCAATATTTTTATGACATCAACTGTATAGTGTATAGTACAATGTTATACCATATAGTGTACCATAATGTTGGAGCACTATATTTTTTTGACATATGATAAAACAATATTGTTGATGAACTAATATTAATGAAATAATATAAAAAATTAATAATAAAGTAATATTATTTACATAATTTATAATTTTAGCATGTAAAACTAGCCCAAACCCAGTTGTGAGTTTTATTCTAGGTAATATAGTGGCAGTCGACAAAAATATTTTGTAGAGATATTATAAAATAATAATATAATTTTTTTAATAAAAGTAAAAAAAGTAATTATTATAAGTTTTTACATTATTATTATTATTATTATATACTAAGTATTAGAAAATTAATTTTTAATTTGGTTTTAATTATTCTAAATAACTAATCAAATATAAAAATAATAACTTTTAATTTTATTTCTACCCTATTTTTTTCCTATAAATAATTATTTTATTTTATTTTAATAATTAAATAATCTAAAAATTATACTTTTGAAGTCTAAGTATCATATTAAGACTATTATATATATAAATATCTGAAATGATCAATATCACAATTTTTTTTTTTTTTTGGGTATCGTCTTCCTTTATTTTTTACTATTACTCAACTATCGGCATTAAATGCAAATTTAGATGACTCAATAATTATATCTGGGGTTAAAAGATTTCATACCATTCAGACAAATATAAAAATATACACTTATTACCCTTCCAGCAATCTAAAATCTAAACTCAAACTGATCATTTATGGCAACGTGCAGATAATGTAATAGTTAATTAGTGTTAAATTTTTACTAACTGACTGTGATTCACAACCCATATCCGGTTTTTTTTATTGGCCATACAGTTGTCTTTTATTTTTATGTTTTTTTTTAAATTCTCAACTTATTGGCTATAAATATTGAATTTTCCTTGATTTTTATAATTTTTTTAATTTTCATAGATAGTATTTTATTTTTAGATTTACATATATTTCATTTCATTCACTAGGTTCATTATTATTTTTTATTTTTGGATATTCGGAATATATTTAAGAGTAATTATAAATGCCCCTATATTATTATAAATTCAATTAATTTTTTAAATTAATCAGCAGTTAATTCTTACTAAATGACTCTTTATATTTTTCGTGCTCTTTAAATTTTTTGGTTGAAATTAATATATTTACCCTTTTTGTCTATTCATTGTGAGGCTTCTCAAGAGGGAAAATAAATTATTTTTTAAACATTTAGTCTATAATAAATTAAAAATAATAATTATAAAAGATAAAATATATCAAAATTTTTTTCTACATTGATTTTAATACGTAAATTTTATATTAAATAAAAATTAAAAACTACCTTCTCAATTGCATTATTCAACCAAAAAAAAAAAAAAACATCTCAAAAGAATAATACAATTAAATTATGATCTTTTTAAATATTAATTTTTTATTTTTAATAGATGATATTATTTTAATAATTTATAAAAAAAAATAAAGACTAATATAATTGTATATTATAATAATATATCTCAATTATTAAAAATTATATCTAATATTTAAAATAACAATAATAAATCCGAATATGCAAGTTATACACATGATTTGAGTCTTACTAAAATAATAATATGTATGAATATTTAAAAAGTTATATTTTATATAAAATAAAATAATAAAAATATATTTAAAATAATTTAGATATTTAAAATACAAATCAAATAAAGTACATGTGAAAAAAAGATAAATTAATTATGGCTAAATAGAATAAAAAATTGAGATAAATCTAAAAAATTTAGAGTAATAACATAAAAATAATTTAATTTATTTATATTTTTAAAAAATATTATACTAAATTAAATAGACAGACCTACTTAATTAAAATTGAAGCTTTGATAAGTTTTTCTACATTATAAACTAATTCAAACCGAGCATTATATTATTATTATTATTATTATTCCGCTACCGATACAATTATTTTTATTATTTTATTATTTATCGTGAGAGGAATACGTGGACGGGCGGTTTCCTTTTTACGACGGATCGCACACCTCCACATTCCGACCGCGAAATCGGATCTTCTGGCGTTGAAAGGGCATCATTTGTAGATGTCCCTTGGCCAAACGAGGTGTGCCCTCTCCATACCTGTATCAATCTCATGGTCCACGAAGCCGGTCGATCCTCGAACTCGCAGCCTTGTTCACGCCCTCTGAGTCCACGACGTCGAACACAACTAAAAACTCGCCGCCGCTTTTTTCACCAAGAGATGTCTGTATTGGAGATGAATCCGGCCCAAGAGCCTCTCCTTTGGATGGCGACCAACTGACGGATTGCTTAGCCACAAGGCCCACCAGGACTAAATCTTCAATGTGAGCCTCAGCGCAAAACACACTGAAAGCAGTCCTAAGGAAGGATGCCGCGATCGCTGGGTCAAGGGATTTCCTATGCCGACGATGTCTTTCCAATAATCGTCATGAGGTAGAAGATAAATAGAGTAGACGTCCGCCCCATTTCTGGTCTATTTTGTGGATTGAGTATCAAGAAGGCCGAGGGTGACGGGGAAGCTCACACACTTCCAGGAATAGAGAGAGAATCTTTTCAAACGGGGCCCCCAGTTGGGCGAAGGGGGATAGAGGATGACTCTTTACCCAACTTCTTCCATCAAGTATTTTGGACTGAGGACATCACAGCCGTGTTCCCCGGGGTCTGCTCCGTGCTCGCTGGGGTGGGCTCCAGGAAGACTGGTCGTCAAAGCTTTTCATTTTATTTCATCTCTCTGTTTTCTTTCCCGAGTGGCCTTTTTTCCATTTCACGGGTTCCTGTTGTGATATGAAATCTTTATATAGTTGGAGGAATATCATTCTTGGGGGGAATCCATCTCGACGGTCTCCACCGCAGAGCAACCATGCCAAATATAATCCCACGATCATCTTATCTTCTGAAGAAGGAGCCAACCACCAAACAAACAACAAACAAGAGGAAGGTGGATTTGTTTGACGGTTTTAAAAATGCATGCGGGTAAGATGATAATGCAAAGTACCTATTATTATTACTATTAATATTACTATTATTATTATCACTATTTTTATCTTATTTTTTATACTATTCTATAAATTAAATAATGAAATACTAATTCTCACATTATTCTATTCCAACAACCAAATATGAGAATAATAATTTTTAATTATATTCTTATCCTATTTTATTATTTGAGAATATTTATTTATTTTTACCTTATTTAATTTAAATAAAACTAAACGTCATTAATTTTTTAAATTAATCAGCAGTTAATTCTTACTAAATGACTCTTTATATTTGTTGTGCTCTTTAAATTTTTTGGTTGAAATTAATATATTTACCCTTTTTGTCTATTCATTGTGAGGCTTCTCAAGAGGGAAAATAAATTATTTTTTGAACATTTAGTCTATAATAAATTAAAAATAATAATTATAAAAGATAAAATATATCAAAATGTTTTTCTACATTGATTTTAAGACGTAAATTTTATATTAAATAAAAATAAAAACTACCTTCTCAATTGCATTATTCAACCAAAAAAAAAAAAAAAACATCTCAAAAGAATAATACAATTAAATTATGATCTTTTTAAATATTAATTTTTTATTTTTAATAGATGATATTATTTTAAAAATTTATAAAAAATAAAGACTAATATAATTATATATTATAATAATATATCTCAATTATTAAAAAATATATCTAATATTTAAAATAATAATAATAAATCCCAATATGCAAGTTCTACACATGATTTGAGTCTTATTAAAATAATAATATGTATAAATATTTAAAAGTTATATTTATATAAAATAAAATAAAAATATATATTAAAAATAATTTAAATATTTAAAATATAAACAAAATGAAGTATATGTGAAAAAAAAAGATAAATTAATTATGATTAGATAGAATAAAAATTGAGATAGATCTAAAAATGCACCGTAAATTTAAATAATTATTTATTTTTATTAAATATATTTCTTCATACTGCCTGATAATACAGAATTATATATATTATATGTTTTATTTTATAAGAAATTACTAATTTATTTCCAAAAAAATAATAAAAAAAAGAACCGAAATTCAATATTATTTTACAGTATTCATAAATTTTGCCAGCATCCAAACACGCCCTTAAAATTTATTATTTCGTTTCGGGAGGAATCATTTTCAAATTTCAAACTTGAAATCCTGAGATTGAGGGTAAAATTGGCATTTCCATTGGCGCGGAACCCTACATAATTTTCCTCCAATTATAATACGTACGCCGGCCGTATGTTTCAATTCTTGAACACACACGCGCCACCTAAAACGCGTGAGCTTCAGTTTTCTTGTTAAGCTTTCAAAAAATAAAACAAAGATTCCACGGATGTCCAACAATTACGTCCGTTCTTCTACTAATATATTATAATTATTTTTAAAATAAATTTAATAATATAATATTTTATCTATTAATTTATATTAATATATTTAAATAAAAATAAATATATAAATAAATAATATATTAGGCAAGAATATTATAAATATAACTAAAGGGTATTTTAAAAATATTTCTATTTCCTTATATTAAGTACATCTTTTTATGATTTTTAGATCAAATATCATTAATTTTGTTCCTTTAAATTATTAAATTTAATTTTTTAAAAAAGTAATTCAAATATTTTTCAAATGTGATTTTTACAATATTATAAATGTATATAAATTATGAAGAATAAATAATAAATTTTAATATTTTTTGACCCAATAAATCAAATAAAATATTTAATATTAAATAAATAGAATATTATATCACATTCTTGTTGCACATTCTTATTCACATACCCATGTTCATGCCTTGAAAATAAATCAAGGAAATCATTAATAAGATGTTAACTAAAAAATAAATTATCTCTTATTATAATTTAACTTATTTAAAATTTTAATTTACTAGAAATATTAATCGGGATAATCATTGATAATTTTTATATTCTGGCAAAATCTTTATAAAAATTAATAAATTATTATATTTTTGATAAATATCTAAAATGTCATAAATATATGAAGAAAAAAGTTACTGAATATGATTATAAAAAAATTTATTAAAGTTTCAGATAATTTTATTAAAATTTGATAAAATAAATTATAAATAAAAATGGCATTTAAAAATTGTAATAATTTTTTCTATTTGTTAGTAAACTTAGATTGTAATTTGAATAACACATTATGATTTTAGTGTGGATTTCAATCAATTTGAGTGAAAATTATTAAACCCATTTCATGATGAATGAAGCTTAATTCAAACGAATTGCAGTTTATTTGTAATTTCCACTTTCTTCCAATACGTGAAAAATTGCATGTTCTTTGCACAAAACAACAAACACCTCAGAGGTAGAAGATCAAGCGATTGGATTTCAGCCGTTGGCATTTGAACTCTTCTGGCTGCCGTCTCCGACGTTGGCCCACCGCCGTAACAACCACAGTGAGCAAAGACAAAATTGCAATCCCTTCTTACCGTATCAGACGATACTCGCGCAATTTCGAAACCGCAGTCACATTCAAGAATTTAAAGTAATTGAAGAAATCATCAGGTAATTAGTCTAATAATTTTGCTCTAATGTCGTCTTTTGAGTTTAACGCACACAAAATGCGTAGGGTAATTGTTTGTACGTCACTGTCCCCACCTCCCTTCTGCCTCCCCTTCTAGCTGACCAGGTATTCTCAAGAGAGAGAAAGCCACAAGCCTTTACGCAGAGAGAGAAATTAATCTCATATTTAAGCTGAGAGCCTCCATTTGAAAAAGTTTCATTTTTCTTTATTTTTCGTATAAAAAAGGTTTTAGTGTTGTCGAGTTCTTTCTTTGTTACATAATCGATTATTTGAAATCAAAATTTCTTAGCAGAACCCATTTATCGGTTGTTTTAGCACTACCCATTATTGGTCTGATCTGCGAAACTCGAGTGTAGCAGATGCTGTTTGCGGGCGGAGTTGTTGGGTTTGTGGCTTGGATGAGTTGAAGAACAAGATCGTCTTCACAATTATTTTAAAATGGTAATTAGAAGCTTCTTCCATCTATTTTTAATCCCCTATTATAGTACTTTTGCTTGTTTGAGGCGGTAGGATACAATAATTTGATTGCCTTGTTAATTTGCGAGTCTGTTGTTTAATCAACGAGGGTGCTTTGCCTCTTATGTTTTATCTGTTCATAAGACTGAATTGTGTGTTGATTTGTTGGCCGGAAAAAAGTTTGTTTATGCTTTAATTTTCAGTTCCATTGATTGATTGATGTATTCTGAATTTGGGGGAGTCGGGGCTTTTTTTATCTACATATACAAATGAGAACGCAATGGTGAAGATTGATGGAAAAAATTATGGTTAAGCGTATCAATTGAGTCAATGCGATCAGGTAAATGTGAAATTTGAAAGGTGTTCGGTGGTCCTGTTTCTTCTGTCATCACGTTTCTTAATAATTTGATTTACTACTGTTTTTTATCAACCCCCTTTTCTTCCTCCTTGGTGGGAGGAACCATTGTTGTGTATGAGTTGGAAACTGGATGTGCTGTCAATGTTGGTTTAATGTTCAGTCCAGAAAGTTGAGAAAAAACAGTATCTTCTGCACTTAAACAAGGAAACAAGTAAGGTGGTTTGCTAATGCTGTCATAACTTTCATACCTAAGATGTTTTTCCTTTTTTTTTTTTTTTTGGATTTCGAATGGCAGCTGTCAAAGAAAAAAATGGTGCTTGAAAATTTTGCCTATTGTCATTTAAGGGCTCTGTAAGTTTTTGGAGATGGCACAGTAAAATGAGATCATTTCTTTAGTTAGACTAATCTGTACTGGTATTTAGTACCCTTAAAATGCTTGTTTTGCAGCTATGCTGCGTTTGCTGTGTCATCTTGCCATTGTTTTCATAAGTTTGAGGACATATAGATCATAAAATGGTTGACCTCTCTCTTTCTACAATAGGCCCTGGATTTAATTTCACGGGAGGCTGTGCTAGGCTTCCTTCTTGTTTCATGAAGTTGCTTTGACATTTGAATATGTCAAGAACAAAAGTGTGACATATGTTACTCAGGAACTTGGAACTTTGAATCACCAGGTTGAAATAGGAAATAAGCTTTTTGATTTTTGAAAATAGGCGGATAAAAGGTGTATTCTAAAACATGGGTTAAAATACTTAAAAATAGCATTTTCCTTGAGCAGTCAGTTGTTTATGGATCATGAGTGTGCATTTTGATAGTGATCACATTAAGGAGAAGAATTTTGGGAGGTTGAGAACCATATTTGGGATGTTAGTGATTGATACCAGTGGTTGTCATTGATAATTCATGAACATTACTGCTCCATTACAAGGAAAGATTCTGCTTGTCAGCGCGTTTATGTTTCTGATATGCTTTCTCATTGAAGTTGTTGTGCATATCCATGTGTGGCATGCAAAACATTAGTTGTTTCTGAGAAATTCTTCCTGCAGGCTTCGCCTGTCAATATAATTGTAGGTTCACATGTGTGGGTGGAAGACCCTGAGATAGCATGGATTGATGGAGAAGTTATTCGCATTAATGTTGATGAGGTTCATGTTCTGACCACAAATGGAAAAAAAGTGAGTTCTTCCATTTTTACTCACAGTTTGTTGGTAGAGTGATCATTACACTTGTGTCTATTTGTATTATTTAATTTCACATTGTGTAAGCATTTATGATGATGGATTCTTTCCTCTAGATGCTTCCCTTATGCTTCCATGCTAGGATATTTTTGTAAATTGCCATGTCATTTACTACATAAGAATAGAAAGGGGTATAAGAACTAAAACTTGCATTTGGATTTTGGTAAAGATAATGACTTATACCTTTGCCGCATCATTCTTCCCTTGTGTTTCATTAAAACTTCTTCCTTTTTGACATTGGAGTCTGGATCAATATAAGCACCAAGCAGTTGTAGTAAAAATACTAAGACTGAATTGAACATTAGTGATTGTGCAATAGGGCTAGATTTTGGTTGGTTCACATTCGTTGTAAGAGTCCATCCTAAAGTTGTCAAGTTTTCAGTGCATTCATATCTTCTGTAAATTTAATTTTTATGCTTAACAGGAATGATTAATCCCATCTCATGAAAACCTTACTTTTGGGTGGAATTGTTATTTCCAACAAGAATGAAATAACATAATATCTGTGATATTGACCGACCTTTTGGCAGTGACTTTGAATCAATAGGCCTCCCCTTTTTTTCTCTTTTTTTTAAATCTTCTCTTAGGTAATACATATTTTATTTTCATCTTATTCTATTCCATTTACTGAATTTTACTATCATGGTTATATTGATGCTTAATGAAAGATCCACCATTCTTTTAAGATGTAAATGATGGCAAAAATAACAGCTAAGCCTTCCTAAACCCAATGGGGCCATGAGGGTCCCTCGGGCGAGGGATAACAGCAAGGAACAAGAACTAGAGTTCAGTGGCTTTAACAATTTATAAACTTCACCTCAAAGGCAATTCGATAGAGCTGCACCGTATTGTTGGTAAACCTTGTAGTTCTTTCCTAAACCGGGGGTGGCAGGGGGAGGTCTAGAAGATCTAAACCAGCCTAAACAGGAAAGAATTATCATATGGAAATCCAGGAATGAAAATTTTCTGAAACCATTGAAATACGAAATTGGAGAAGGATAAAGAATGATATTTTTGTCTGTACTGATATTTTATTAATCCACTAAATAACATTCCTTATATGCTTTACTCCCGTGGACTCTAGAATGCCTAGCATTTTATGTTTCCATCTCTACTTCTTTCTTGCTTATGATATTTTCTTTTCCTTTCTCTTATGTATGTGGACATGAATCTATTGAACACCCACTATGTGACCTGCACTTTGGTAGTGTGTGGGATTATATATTTTCTTTTTTCTTGGATACTTACCAGGATTTCTGAGATTTTTCACTGAAATGAAAAGTTCAAGTGGCATACGGTTATTAATGCCTGTTGTACAGTACACACACAAAAACACTTGCTACTATGTACGTACATTACAAAATAATTGTGGGTCTTCTGCACATTTCAAGAGTCTAGGCTCTAGATATCATACCCATGTTCATCTCATGAGTTTTTGGTACAAGTACTCTTAAAGGTATACTGAAGAATCAGCGCTCTCACCTGAGATTCAGGCCTCTGTAGTCCATTCTGTAGCATGATTCCATGTTATTTGTACTGGATAACTAAAAAGGACATGGACACTTACCCATGATCTGCAGATGCTAGGCAGTGTTGTTAAAGATGCTATGCACCAAGACCACCTTAAATCTGAGGCGCTAGATGCTTGCTTAAGCGAAGTGAGGTGCTAATTTAAAAAATCTTTTTATTTTGCACAAAATGCCAATTAGTTCTCAAATTAAAAACCACCATCATAGCCTAAAAGATTTAATTCCTTTGACAAGTTCTGTAACATCATAATGCATTGGAGCTAACAAAAATTCGGTTGCATATGCTAATAATCGGATAACAAGTTACTTTGTCATGAGTTTTAAGTAACAAAGAGCAAAGCTGCATGTAACATATGCTAAAAATATAGTAGAAATTCAAAAAAAAAAAAAAAGCTGATTGAAGCATTAAGCCAATCTCAGGGGAGGGAGGGACATAAATAAAGTAATATCCAAAGAGAAGGGAAATGAAATAACTCAAAAGATCACCATACATAAAAAAGAAATAGAGAATAAAAAGGGCAGAGGATAATGTTCCTAGAACAGTGCTGGACAAACTGAGAGGGTGAGAGAGGGAAAGGAGTGAAATACTCCGTAAAACAGGTATTAAGCTAAGAATAAAAGGGCACAGACAACTGAAATAATAAAAAAGAAGAAGAAGAGAGTCCAAGAAACGGAGCTGGACAAACTGAGAGGGTGAGAGAGGGAGAGGACTGAAATACTCCGTAAAACAGGTATTAAGCTAAGAATAAAAGGGCACAGACAACTGAAATAATAAAAAATGAAGAAGAGAGTCCAGGAAACGGAGCTGGACAATAGGAGAGAGAGAGGGAGAGAAATCTAAGGAAATTTCTGTTTGAAAAACTGATAGGAGTGAGACTGAGGAAAAAAAACATGAGATGAAGGGCAGGAGGAGACAGTAATGGATCCGGAATTTCTGCCACTGGTTACTGGGTTGGTGATCTTCTTCTTATTTCATGAAAAAAACCAGATAAATAATATAAACGTTGAGAAAAGTATTAATTTTTACTGTTTGAAAAGATTTTCTTTATTACAACTGGCCTGTGGGTTATAACACCAATAATTTGCTTCAATGCAGTAATTTCCATATTCTCATTGCTCTGGATTCTTTGCGACAAATCTACATTTTCATCTGAATGCATGTGCTATGCATTTTAATAGCTAATATTCCATTGTATTTTGGATCAAAAATTCCCATCATCCATGAAAAACAAACCTCTTACTAATGGACAGACAACTTCACTTATTGAAAAACAAAATGCTCAAATCTTTGAATAGAATAAACTGATATAAAATTGGAGCAAAAAGCATTTTTCGAAATAAGAAATGACTTGCCACTCGTAAGAGAGTTGCTAGCAGCCCCAAGAAGGCTTGACAAAGAGGGGCCTATAAAGAGGAAGGAGGGAAAGTGACTAGGATTTTGGAATCCTAATAAAGAAAAGGAAAAAATGAATGTCAGTTTGAATGTTTAGACAAGTAATTTTTGGAAATTATGTTTAGAAAGTTAAATTGCCTAGGAATTGGAAAATTGCTTAGGAATTAGAAATTGGAATCTGATTGCTTTAGGAATTATGTAATTTACTCCTGAAGTATCTTTCGGTTTTTAAGATTGCTAATTGGGTGTGGGGTCATTGAAAAATTTTCACCGGGGTCAGTATCATTACCTCCCTAATAAAATGTTTCTTTACTGAGGTCTGTTGCCCAGACCACTCATAACATGCATCTGCTGCTAGGAAGAGAGTGAATTGCAGGAGAAAGAAATCTAAGAAAAAAGGAACCAGAGGCTTTTGAATCCTGTATCCACTTTATGTGAATGTTTTCCTTGGTTGTCATCTGCTGGCTTCTACTCTTCTGTTTTGGGTGGGCTGTTCCCCTATGTTTATTTCGTGTTTTTAAACTAATATAAGTAAAATGTGGTTTGGCCCATGTGAAATAGAACAGATTAGAGCCACCCAATGTAATTTATTCAATGTGGTATCTAGGTGCTCTAGGCAAATGCCTAGTGCCATCTTCTGAGTGCTCACCTAGGCGGTGTATAGGTGCTGTCTTGCTTTGACCAAGGTGAGGCACCAAGGTCCAGGTGCCTAGGCTAGTGCTCGGTATGGGTGTGAATGGTGCTTTTACAACAAATCAAGAAAAAAAACCTGTTCATTGGATGTAAAATCACAAGAAAGAGAGAGAACAAGAAATAATGGCACACATGGAATTTTTTACATAAAATGCTCAGTGTGAGCAGAAAAATTACAGGTTAATGAGAATGAAATCCACTGTGATTACAAGTTGTTACAAGCTTCCACCAACTTTAAAACCTTGAAACCCTAACTCTCGCTCTCTTCAAACAAGGTCATATACAAAAAGTTGAAATCAGTGCCTTACCTCTAAAGAGGTCAATGTTGTGGTCCAAGCTGGTCTTGTCGGCCAGTTGTCCTTAGTTCTATAGACTTATTTATACAAATCCGTGTCTCGAATTGGGCCATGAAGATGAATTAAAAATTCAATGGATGTTAACAACTTTAATCTGCTTTTGTCTGACATTGGTGAGTATTGGACCCATTTATCTCTCTCCGAGCGACCTTGGTTCTGTGAAAGGGTCTGTGTTAGTGTAATTGAGATTAAAATAATCAATTGTAATAAAATATATGGTGATTGTGGATATAATACAACATTATGGATTTTCTAACAAAATGAAATTGGTGATCTCTTGAACAGAACATATGTTTAACATGTTCAATTAATTAATTAAATTATTCTTCATGTTTTTAGCTGTATGTTCCCATATAGTGGTGATATAATATTTTAGGAGTTGCCATGCTCCTTGTCCAGGTGTTGTTCTATGTATGCCTCAAAGGGGTAAACAAGGATATAAAAATCTTGCACTATCCTCATCCATTGTAGGTCAGCAGCTGGGCTTATCATCCATCTCCCATGCCAAAAGATGAGCATACACAACTATGACTAACATTATTCTTGCATTAGCATCATGATGGAGCATGCGCTGATGCCACCCTTTTTGTTTGCCCTTTATTTCCCTCTATCTTTGCACAATCAACAAGAGACAGAAAAAGAAAAGACCACTTTTAGCCGTCACCAGGGTCACTAGATCACCACGGGCTAGAAGAATATCTCTTTGTAAGACAAATGCAACACATTGGAACCTGAATACTTTACTATCAGCTTGATTGTCCACCAGGTGGAATAAGACAGGGAAAGAGAACTATATCTGTTATTTGTAGTCATGATGCTTCAATCTATTGGCAATTCAATTCAAGCTGTGTATATATTTGGGGTTAAATGATGATGCCATTTGGCTGCTGGTGGTAATTTGATTATGGTTCTAGTGCATGGTTTGGATTGAAATATAGGTATTAGCATTGGTCGTGGCTGTATCACCATCAGTCTTATTGGGCGATGCTTGTGTCAGATGTATTAAAATTTTTTCTGTGATCAAATCAAAATAGAGTTATATAGTAAAATTTGACCATATTTAATCATATTTTAAGATTTTAATTGATTTTACTAATTAGAATAAAACACTTTAATAACAAATAATATTCTACGAAATAACAAAATCACATAAATAACATGAAATAAAAGTTAATTATAACAATAACTCCGTAATAAATAACAAATATCACATAGAAATTGCAATTGTACACTACAAGTTGAAGTTGAAATTGTAATTTTAAAAGTCAGGTATTATGTATTTGTATTAAATTTAAAGAAAGGAAAAAAATTTGGGTGGTGTGGCCTTTGGGAAGCTGAACAGAAAAAAGAGGAGAAAAAATAATAGGAAATATTGGCCGATATATTATTTGTAAGTTAACATATCACAATGTTTTATGGTATTTGGAAATATTGGTATCGGGCGCCAATACTAATATTTTACACATCGCCTGATATTTAATTCCATAGTGCATAGTGATAGGATCATTGTGGTTAGGTGAAGATGTTTGGTGGAACCAGTTTCGGACGAGGAAGCTAGGCCTTATTTACTTATGTTAACTTTAAGGCTTTTGGTATTAGATTTATATGGAAGATGAGCATTAGAGGTTAGCGTAGCTATGAGGCTGCTCAATTACGTCTTTCAAATACCTATGCAACTCAGGGTTAAGGCAAATGACCTTCTCTGTGTCCTATAAAGCGGGAGCCTTGTACATTGGGTGATCCTTTATTTGGGATTATATATATGTGCATTATAAGATGAAAGAGAGAGATTGTGGAGCTCGAAGAGAGAAGACCTAATGAAATTTAGAGAGAAAATTATGAAAGAATTCTTTGGGTAATAGCTGAGAATGATGACGCAAATGTTTTATAAGATGGCTTATAAGTATATGGTGAAGAATGTCTTTGGTGTATCTGAAGGAAGAAGTATTCTTCATTAAGAGAATTGCTGGTGAAATGTGGGTGTCCAAAGGTTGGTGAAAATTGAAGTGTTTATAGGACATGTAAGAATGTAGGGATTGTGAAACATTTTAATAGATAGAGGGGAAAAGAGAAGCAAAGTGAAGCTAAACATATAACACGGAATAAACTTTACACTAATCTAGAGATGAAAGATGAGGATGAGCGTAAATACAAACTTGAAAAGGATAGACCAGGTGGCATATCTATTTCTATTAATATGTGCAAAGACTTGTATGGCTTATGTGTGGTTGACTTTTCTATTCAATAAGATAACAAGAGAGAATACCATAGCAATGGAGGAAAAGCACCGCAGTACCCAAATATCAAAATGATGAAGATATTCAAAACCGAACTAATTATTGCATGGCAAAATATCTAGTCATACAGAGATACTTATGGAAAAGATTAATTCTGAAGGCCAGGACAAGAAAAGAGTATCAGAAAATAAATTTGGTTGTATTCTAGGACAATCAATTGCTAAAGGTATATATTTATTAAAAAAGGTTTATGGAAATATTTGCGGAGAACAAATGAGTACAATATGGGTTTATTGGATTTGTAGAAGACTTATCATAGAGTATGTAGAGAAGCCTTATGGGGTGCTTTAGAATGAAAGGAGTGGTAGTGGATATATAGATGGCATTAAGATGGTTGTGTGATGGGTGATCACTAGCATTAGAACTGTAGTCAAGGAGGCTAGGAATTTTCAGATCACCCTTGGTTTATCTTAGAAGGCAACTTTAAGTCCTTTCCATTTTCCTTAGCTGTGCATAAACTTACTAGACAAATTAATATTACTATTTGCCTTAGGTACCTCTGTGTATGTTGTTTGTGGATGATATTGTTTGGATGGCTGAAATAGGGAAGTATAAATTCAATGTTTAAATATGGGAAGGCATTAGAGTCCTTTGGTTCAATAAAAGTAATTGGATACAGTACATAAATGCAGTTTAGTAATTCTAGGCTGAATAATAAACAATCCAAAACTAACAGTCAAGAAGTTCTTACAGCTATACAGCACCAAAATAACAGTTATATCAAACATTGACTCTAGAATGTAGATTTTATGAACCTTAATGAATGCTATGGCCTTGATGTTTGAGTTCTATGGTTGATTGATGCAGGTTGTCACTCGGATTTCAAAAGTCTTTCCAAAGGATACTGAAGCTCCGCCTGGTGGTGTTGATGACATGACAAGGCTTTCATATTTACATGAACCTGGTGTTCTGCAAAACTTGGCTACTAGATATGAACTAAATGAAATTTATGTGAGTAATGATTTTCCATTTGGAGAGGAGAGTTACTTAAATGTATTGATGGTACTAAAAGTTTGCCCATGCTTTATCAGACATATACTGGAAATATTTTGATTGCTGTGAATCCCTTTCAAAGATTGCCCCATTTGTATGATACACACATGATGGAGCAATACAAAGGAGCAGCTTTTGGTGAATTAAGCCCGCACGTCTTTGCAGTTGCAGATGTGGCTTACAGGTTCATTCAATTCCTCTTTTAGTTGCTACGAATTATTTCCTTAGTTTTCTGGCTAACATGTTCCTTCTCATGAAAATAGGGCTATGATTAATGAGGGAAAGAGCAATTCCATTCTGGTTAGTGGTGAAAGTGGTGCTGGTAAAACTGAGACAACGAAGATGCTTATGAGGTATTTGGCTTACTTGGGTGGAAGATCTGGTGTAGAGGGAAGGACAGTTGAACAACAAGTTCTGGAGGTAATATGACATTATCTTCAATATGTTGCTTCATTGTGTCATCAATAATTTTCAAACACATTTTTTGTCTTTTAATGATTTAAGAAGTGAGCATTAGGATCCATATTGATGCTTTAATTGTTGCTTGAAACAGTCCAACCCTGTTCTTGAAGCATTCGGCAATGCAAAAACAGTAAGGAATAACAATTCAAGGTGCTTAACATAAAATATATTCTCTGAGTTGATTAGAAGACTTTTTCAAGTTGCTTATTAATGTATCATGGCGTGACACTGTAGTCGGTTTGGTAAATTTGTGGAAATACAATTTGACAAGAATGGGAGAATTTCTGGAGCTGCAATCAGAACTTATCTTCTCGAAAGGTCTCGAGTTTGCCAAAGTTCAGATCCTGAGAGGAACTACCATTGCTTTTATCTTCTCTGCTCAGCGCCACCTGAGGTACCCTTGTTATATTTTGCTTTTGATATGAACTTCACTTTACTTTTACTGCAAGCAATCATGAATATGAGTGCAGTGTTTTAGCTTTTTCGAGTGAATTGCAGGAAATTGAGAGGTATAAGTTGGGTAGCGCAAAATCTTTCCACTATTTAAATCAATCAAGTTGTTGTGAGCTCGAAGGTGTGGATGATGCTCATGAATATTTAGCACTCAGGAGGGCTATGGATATAGTTGGGATCAGTGATCATGAACAGGTCAGCTTGTAGTTTTATTGTGTCCATCTCCTATATCTTCTAGTCTGATTTCTTATGAGAACAAAATTTTTTCAGGGGCAATTTTCAGGGTTGTGGCTGCAATTCTTCATCTTGGTAATATTGATTTTGTTAAGGGTGAGGAGATTGATTCATCAGCTATCAAGGATGAGAAGTCTAGATTCCATCTTAACATGACGGCTGAACTTCTTAAGTACACTACTTGTCGTTTGGAATTTGTTATGTCCCTTTTAGCATACTTGTGTGCGTCTTTAAATGGTCAAGTATTTTCGCAATGGGTAGGTGTGATGTACAGAGCTTGGAGGATGCATTGATAAGACGTGTCATGGTGACACCAGAAGAAGTTATTACGAGGACTCTTGATCCTAGTAATGCTGTGGATAGCAGGGATGCTCTAGCTAAAACCTTATACTCTCGCCTGTTTGATTGGTACTCATCTTGTAGTCAAATGTGTTTGTTTTTCTCCCATTCATGGCGTTTTTCCTTTGATAATCCATTGTCTCTGTTGCCTTATGATGATTTCTTATGTTGCAGGATTGTGGAAAAAATTAACGTCTCAATCGGACAGGATCCCAATTCAAAATCAATAATTGGGGTTCTTGATATTTATGGTTTTGAAAGTTTTAAGTTCAATAGGTATAGCATAGCTTTTTTAATCATTATCCTATTCTTCAAGGCAAAAGTCAAATATGCTGATCTCTGCATGTGTGCTTGTGGATGCATTTTTGTGCTTTTTTTTATTATTTTTCTTTGGGGATTCCGAAGGAGGGGGAGGCTAACTTTGCAGGAGGGCATGCAGAACTAACATAACAAGTTTCTTGTTACTTATCAAGTTTGATGCATGGGAAGATGTGAACAGGACTTAAAAGACCATCACAAGATGGCATATGGCAACAATTTTGTGCGCCCAATAATGTTGCCTTCCAAACCAATGTCCAAAACTTTGGGGGGGGTGTACACCTAGCCAGATATGCCTGTTCTTGACTCCTCCTCTGTTAACAAATTTTCTTTCTTTTTCTGCGGAACAGTTTTGAGCAGTTCTGCATCAATTTTACGAATGAGAAGCTACAACAGCATTTTAATCAGGTTTACTTGCCTTTCTATAACTCTAACCCAGGCATGAAAATTTAAGAGAGGTTTTTAATAATTGTAGTTTTGCTTTTGCAGCATGTCTTCAAAATGGAGCAGGAAGAATACTCCAAAGAAGAGATAAATTGGAGCTACATAGAGTTTGTTGATAACCAGGACGTTTTGGATTTGATTGAGAAGGTTTCTGCTAGATGCCTTATGAATTTGTTAATTGGGATTTTCTGATGCTTTCAAGCAGTGATACTGTGGTTAGAAATTGTGTCTAATTGTTTATTTTGCTAACCTTTTTCTGGCATGAAAATAACTGAGAAATTCAATCTCCTTACAGAAACCTGGAGGAATAATTGCACTTCTTGATGAAGCCTGGTAGGTTGCTATGTTCGAGTGAACTAGTTTTCCACTTTAGTCACATGATGAAAATTAAGTATTCCAAGTACTTATTTGTCTGTCATGCTCTGTAATGGCAATGGTTTCTGCTTGACAATTCTTCTTTCTCTTGCAGTATGTTCCCTAAGTCTACACATGAAACTTTTGCTCAGAAGTTGTATCAGACCTTTAAAAATCACAAGCGCTTCAGCAAACCAAAGCTTTCTCGGACTGCTTTCGCCATAGCACACTATGCTGGGGAGGTAGCTTTCCTTGGTTATAATAACAGCCTCTGTATCTATTGGGTTGCTACACTTATCAATGCTGATGCATTTTGTTTGGATTTAAGGTTATGTACCAGGCAGATCTGTTTCTTGACAAAAATAAAGATTTTGTGGTGGCAGAGCATCAAGCTTTATTTACGGCTTCTAAGTGCCCCTTTGTAGCTGCACTCTTTCCCCCACTTCCACAGGATTCATCAAAGTCTTCCAAGTTCATTTCAATTGGATCACGTTTTAAGGTAATCTATGTGATCTAGAGATTATGTTTCTTTGTGACTTGTGACCTTCATGCTCTGCCAGTTGAATTCGACAAACTGTCCCTTCTATTGCTACTTCAGCAATTACATATAGTTGTTTAGTTGAATTTAAGAACTTTTCTTTGACAGTTTTGTTGATATTTTTTTCTTGTTTTCCTCGTTTTTGACTTTCTCCCCACTTCTGTTAATAATTGTTTACTTTGTAATCAGATTTTTTGTCCAGTTTGTATTACAATTGTATTTAGACCATCACCCATCTCTGGATAGGTCAATGAAAATGAACTGATTGATGCACATTTTATGACATACATTTAGTTCTTTGTTCACTGCGGATGCATTAGTAAATGATAGTTCTGCCTTTTTGCTTTACATCAAAATTGAAAGCTGTAATTGAAGGACCTATCAGTTATGGTTCCTAGTTCATGGTACTCTTCCAGAACATCTGGATCAAAGTTAAACTGAATGAGCATAACCCTTTCTAAAAAATTATTTGTGCATTTCTTTGAGTGGAAGAATTTTTTATTTAATTTGTTGCTATATTACAGCTGCAACTTCAATCCTTAATGGAGACTTTAAGTGCCACAGAACCTCACTATATCAGGTGTGTGAAGCCAAATAATGTCCTGAAGCCCGCTATATTTGAGAATTCGAATGTAATTCAACAATTACGCTGTGGTGTAAGTATTTCGTGGCTGCTCTGTTGCTTGATTAGTTTCCTTCTCAATTTAGAAAGTTCTTTCTTCAAGATTCGAGTAGCACTTATATGATTGCATACCAAACTCAGTGATAGTCTTATCTACATTCAGGGTGTTCTTGAAGCCATTAGGATCAGCTGTGCTGGATATCCTACAAGGAAGACCTTTTATGAGTTCCTACTTCGTTTTGGTGTTCTTGCACCAGAAGTTTTGGAAGGAAAGTAAGTTTAGCTATACAGTAATTGCTGACTTTGGGCCATAAAAGAAATAGTCAATGTGCTTTAATAGTATTCTTTTACTGGTTATTTGATTATCTATTTGTTAGCAACGTGAGGAAAATTATGACTGACTTTGTTTTGTTACAGCTATGATGACAAGATTGCATGCCAGCTAATTCTTGATAAAATGGGAATGAAAGGATATCAGGTAATTGTTGGCTACTTGCCTTTTTTGAAGTGATATATGGGCGACTCCATGTAGTTGCTCATAGAATTTATGCTCTTGTGTGTGTGTGTGTGTGTGTGTGTTTTTTTTTTTTTTTGTAGATAATTTTTTTGTCTGACAAATCACCAATATCTTGACCACAAATTTTCATTTGGAAAAGATGGGCTGCACAGATCTGCTGTTTGTGTCCTTCCTTTAGCTAATAAAGCTGGAAGGTGTTTACAATATTTGTCTTTCTGGGATTTAGCATTTGTGTTTGAGGCATTTCAAATAATGTAAATAATATCTTCTCCATATAGTGGCTATAAATCTCTATGCAAGTGTAACGTGTACTGATGCTTACATCTGAAAGTTTAGCTACTTAAAATAGCCTATCAAGATGTTCAAGCTTCACAATGGATGTCGAAGTTCACAACGATCCTTCACTTGTACCATGATGTATTTTCTTCCTCTCTCACCCCTTTAAGTTCAAAGTAATTTTAGTATGATAGAATTTTGATCTTCTCATTGAAGTCACTCTTACTCAACTAAAGATTTATAGCACAAGCTTTATATCCTGCAAACATGCATAAATCTTCTTTCTTATCTCATCATAAAGGTCCAGCCAGCCATTGCTCAAAGTACCTCTTAAGGTAAAGAAACACAAATATCAACAGGGAGTTGTTATGACATACCAAATTGAATTTGTTGGGCGCAAAATAGCAACATGTTAAGTAGGGATGGAAAGGAGCAAGAAAAACACACCAAGCAATTTTTTTGGTTTCTCATTGTAAAGCTATAATATTGGGTAAATGATTTACTAAAAAATAAGGCTTCACATGCTACGTCTAAGGCATACCTTGAGATTTAGCATGTGAGCCAAAACAATCACTGGAGAAACCCTGGATTACAAATCATGTGAGTGAAAAACATACAAAAACAACAAAAAATGGGTTCCAGGAAAAAAAAAAAATCAAAGAGTAAATCAAAAGATTGCCAAACATCAAGCTCAAATAGTCAAATACATGAGTTACAACTTTAAGCATCACCTTGTCACTGCTCTGCAAATACTTGGATGAAAGTGTATTTCCTTCCCTGGGGAGCCAAATCAAGTCCGACATTCTGGTTCAGTCTTGGGCCTACATCCACATGCTAGGAAGAAAATCTTCTTTATCCTAATCACGGTTAGCAACTAGTGAATAATGGATCTCTCAACTGCCCAATAGAACCAATTTCACTTGCCTCTTGCATCCTTGATGGCTGGTGTAAATTACAAAGTACATAACTACTTATCCAAACGGCCAAACTGATTCATGAGATTGAGACCTCAAAATAATAATTGCTTTGGCATTTTCTTTACACACAATTCAATACATACAAGATAAAAACTATGTTATGTTGACTATGCACGTGGACCCACTAGTCACATTCACAGTGGAGTGAGGAAATCATGCCAGCCCCCCAAAAGGGGAGGAAATCCTGAATCACCATAGGGGTGATTTAATCTTACCTCATTTTAGATAACTTGGTAGATTTAAATTGTACTCTATGACTACTCAACTTAGAGGTGAGCCTTGGTACAGAGTTGCCATTGTTTCATTGTGACATGAAATTCATAGGATAAGATCATGTACACATCATCTTTGTATTGTAGGAATAAGGTAATGCGTGAACCTTCTGCATTGGATCACCCATTTTTTAAATAAATCTAGAACATTGAAATGAAAGGAAAAAAATATTCCTTCAAACTAAGTGAGATTCCATAGGTTTCCACAAAATTCACATTCTGAAATTAAACCCTTTTTTTGGTTGCTTGAGGAAACTTTTTGTTTGGTGGTGCTTCTCTTGATTTTTCTGTTGACTTTATTCTGTGCTTGACACTTTGTTGTGTCATTCCTTTCATTATGCTCTTTACATAATAGAAAATAGAAGACCAAAATATTTAAGGGATGTGCACATTCCCAGCATGCATTCATATCTCTCTTAAATGAGGAGGCAATGTATTTTTTTAAAAAAGGCAATGCATTGGCTAGCAACAATGCCCTACTTTGCCTTCATAGGTAAAGAGCTGCACAATTGTTGCATCCCATGCTGACCTGGTTCCACCTGTGTTGTTTATTTGTATATCTCTTGTCACCTTCTCAAATATCTAGTGCCTGCGCATGCTGTTTATCTTTGCATAGCGCATCAAGTAAATATCTCTTTTATTAAATTTTTTAATTTACTGGTTATAACTTGGTTCTTGTCTGCATTGCCTTTCTGGCAGATAGGCAGAACTAAAGTTTTCTTGAGAGCAGGCCAGATGGCTGAGTTGGATACTAGAAGGGCAGAGGTTCTTGGAAATGCAGCTAGAACCATTCAGCGTAGAGTTCGTACTTATATTGCCCGCAAGGAGTTTGTATCTATGAGGGAATCTGCAATTCGGTTGCAAGCCCTTTGTCGATGTATGTTTCTTTGCCCTGTTGGAGATATTTCCTTCTGCAGTATTTTAAAACATGCATATTAGCAAAGTAAGACAAAAAATAAATGCTAAAATATCAGCTGTATTGGTCTATATTTTGCGATATGTCATTGTATAAGTGACATAGTAGAATAGTTTTTTTGGGATTGGAAAATATTGGTATCTAGCCTTCTAATATCAATATATATTAACTATATTTTATTCCATGAAAGAGATTTTCATTGATAAAACACAGCAGCGTTTAAATATTTCTGAAACTATCTGTGTATATGGTCTTGTGTGCACGATTTGCTCGTCTATGTTACAGAAGTTATATGAATCTGTCATATAGCCCTGCATATATATAAGAAAGACAGGAACATGACATTAATATCTCTGCTTATGAATGTGTGTACTGATTTGGTGCGTACTTATGAGACTTTCACATAGTATGACCTTGAAAGGCATTTTTAAATTCTGTTTTCTTTCATAGGGGGAAGGATTCTCATCACCATGACGTTGTTGTATTCATTGTCTGAAGAAACTTTAACATAATGCGATGTCTCTGTTTCTGTAGATGCAATGGCCTGCAAACTGTATGAGCAGTTGAGGCGGGAAGAGGCTGCTCTTAGGATTCAGAAGAAGTTCCGGCAGTATATTGCCAGGAAAGCTTATATATCTGTACAATCATCCGCAATTGCTTTGCAGACAGGCTTAAGAGCAATGACTGCACGTAATGAATTCAGAACAAGGAGGCGGACAAGGGCAGCCATCAATATCCAGGTACTTTTGATGTTGTGACAGTACTTCTCCGTGAATTAGGAGCAATGTTCAAGTAATGTAATTTTGAAAATGGAATTGTATTGATAATTGCTTTAATTTAGTTGGATCTACTATCAGTAGTCACTTACCCATGTGTATCATGTGGTACTCAGGCTAATTGGCGTTGCTACCAATCCCATATGTACTATAAGAAGCTTCAGAAGGCAGCTATTGTTTCACAATGTGGATGGAGGAGCAGAGTTGCTAGAAGAGAGCTCAGGAAGCTCAAACTGGTACAATGATAAACTTTTACATATTATTTTAGTTTGTTGCTTGGTGCCAATCAAAATTACCTTGTGACAAACAAATAATGAATCTGAATATACTCTTTCAAATTTATTTAGGCAGCAAGGGAAACTGGTGCTCTTAAAGAAGCAAAGGATAAACTTGAGAAGCGTGTGGAGGAACTTACATGGCGTTTGCAGCTTGAGAAGCGATTGAGGGTATTATTCATAGGTTTCATTTTGGCCTGGATGCAAGCATAAAGCGGCCACTGTCAGTTTTATATTTAACAACTTTGGTTTTCTAATATTACAGACTGATCTTGAGGAGGCAAAGTCTCTAGAAACTGCGAAGCTGCAGGAGGCAGTAAATGCATTGCAATTACAACTAGATGAAGCTAAACTTATGGTTATTAAAGAAAGGGAGGCAGCTAGGAAAGCTATTGAAGAAGCACCTCCGGTGATTAAGGAAACTCCCATCATTATTGAAGATACAGAAAAGATCACTTCCTTGACTGCTGAACTTGAAAGGGTGAAAGTAAGTTTTCCAGATAGCTATCTCTGGCTTCAAGCCCTCCCTCCACAAAGAAAAAGATGGTAAACATTCATGCACACTGATTCTGCATGAGCATGGGTGCACTGTTGCTAATTTATACAGAATTTGGTGCCAATCGGTGCAAATACCAAGCTGATTGTTGCCCACGTGGTTTCTATGTCAATGTAGGCTAGTTTCATCATCATGGTGATACTGGTTTAAGTAGTTATTCTAAAATGATGCTACTTCACCTGAGGAAGGAGTTTGGGATCTTAAAAAGAAATTGCAGACCATGTGGATCATCAGATTTACGCATCCTTGTCTTTTATATTGCAGAAAGTTGTTCTTCTGATTTGAACTCATTCGCTTAAGTTAAAATGGAACAACTTTACTATGGCGCTAAGGTTCACTATTTAAGGAACCTGAATCTTCCTGCTTAGTATAACATTTATTGTCATCTCAAGTCTGTGTTTTCAGAAGCTAAATAGGAATTGCTTTCTTTCTGCATGTGCATTTGGGGGGTGGGGGGGTATTACACCTGCAGTAATTGATTATATTAGATTAGATCAGTGATATCTACTTTGGTTCTTCTCAGTGCTACTTTTGTTTCATGTGGAGGTATGCATGTGGAGCGTCAGATTTACACAGCTTTATCCATTGTGTTGTGGAAAGGTTGTTTTGTGGTTTGTGCTTGTGGCACTAGGTTAAAATGGAGTAACCTAACTGTGGCTCCAATGCTTACTTTTCTAGGAAGTCGAATCTTCCTGCTTAATATAAAGTTTTGTTTATTCTCAAGTCCTTGTTTTCAGAAGCTAAACTGGGTTTGCCTGAAGTAATTGATTATATTATATCCATTACTAGTATCAACTACTTTTGATCTTCTTAGTACTTCATGCTAAGCTGGTCTCATTTGAGCAGGCTGTGTTGCAAGAAGAAACACAGTCAAAAGAAGGAGCCAAGCAAGCGTATGCTGCAGTGTTGTCCAAAAACGAGGAGTTGAGGAAGAAGCTTGAGGATTCAGAAAAGAAGGCAGACCAGCTTCAAGATTCGATGCAGAGGTTTGTAACTCACTATCTTGAGCTTTTCCAATTCTATTTTTCTTTCTTATTCTATTCTTGGATAGATAATAAGATTTTTTTTATGAATGAATAGTTGTAGAAAGGCATCTAATGAACTACCACCAAACAGACAATCTACAATGTACCCAGAACGACCCTCTTTGATGGCAAGTATGTACCCTGTAAAGTAATGATCTTTCACTTCACATCTTCTTTGCACCTGTAAAGTAATGGAAATGCAACCTCTCAATTTCATTATTGTACCCTTATGTACACCATCCCTTTTAATACCTTTCTTCTTCAGTTGATCTAAACCGTTTGCAACACCCATGGCCACAATCTTATGAAATTCCTCTATTTTCTGCCCTACATGTCGGTCTTGGAGATCACTGTGAAAATATTTACCTTCTTTTCCATGTTCATTGACTCTTTTGTCGAGCATGAAGTAATCTTGCACAACCTTCTCTCTTCTTGTCTCAGGCCTCCTTCTACCTACCAAGAGGTCCTTGTGAAACTTTTCCTGGGTAAATCCTAACCCTTTCTAATATCTGAACTTCTGAAGGCTGCTGAAAAATTCCATATCCATGTTTAGAAAAAAACAAAAAAAAAAAAAGAAACCATTATTTCCTCCTTTTGTGCATGCAGATTCGAGGCCTTTGAGCATAACCATGTATTTGAAGACGAACCATCGGAGGACTCCCAAAAATGATGATGCTCAACCATGTCACTTTTGTTTCAGCCTATGCACTGAAATTGGCATTTCCTCTGCCCCTCTTGATTAGCTAGATATAGTCTACCTCCTCCTTCAATAATCAGTTTATATTCGTCACAAATTCCATCCTAGTAAGATGGATCTTCTCACATGCCATGTAGGAAAAGAGGACAACAAATTATGCCCTTCCCACTTTTATCCGTATCTCAAAACAATAGAATTGAATCATATACTTCCCATTGAAATCTTCCTTCTTTCCAACCAAGCTGTCTTGAAATCAGAAAAATACTAAAAATATTCTCAACTTTTCAGCATTTTTCTAATTCTATTCGTAGCTTTTATTTTTTCTAATTATCATCTCAATTTTATTTTAGCTCCATCTCTAATCTATGCAAAAATATTTGAGAGTATGGTTGGGAAAAAATAAAAGCCGAGGATAGAATTGTAAAAAGGTGAAAAGATAAGAATATTTTTGATAGTTTTATTCTTGAATATTCCTGGATTTAGGTTTTCTTATTATCCTTCCGAGGTAACGAAGGGAAACTGTCACTAATTGTTTGTTTATTGTGCTTGTGTCTTTTCTTTTTCCATGCTTTGGGTAGTGGACATGAACTATAGCTTGATTCATGTCAATCTCACTTGTTGCTTTTGCTTTCTTCTTTCCCTTTTAAATGAGTTGATTTCTTTTCATTCCTTGGGTTGTTGGGGAAAAAATTCAACAAGTTATGGTGTATTTTCAATGATATTATATTATGTGCCTGTTTCCTCTTTGGTTTTAGACTGATGAAAGTCTAGCTTTCTTCATGCCCCTTGTAACGTTGCCTTTAAAAGTGATGTTCTTGGTGTTGGACTTACCCTCATCATAATTAACGAGATGATGAATCAGTTTCCTTTTTTGATGTCACAATAGAGCTCTTCTTGGAACATATGGGCATTTGTGGTTTGAGACTTCCCATTAATATAAATATTGGTCAATATGATACATATCGTCCGATATTTATCACTATCAGGGCTCTCGTCATTGATATTTTTTAATACCGCGATAATATCGTAATATATTTTTGTATCAGCCAATATAGTTTATATATCGGTAAATACGACACTATCAGCTTATAATTTTTAAAATTTTTTTACTATCTGATATATCCGATACTGATACATATTGTCCGATATCAATATAACCGTGATTAATACCGATACAAATACATGAAATATAAGGATTAACCGTGATATATCATGATCATTTAGATGGTGAATCAATTTCTATCTTTCCTGGTTATTCCTTACCTTTCCATCATTCTATGTTCCCAAGCTTGCTTGCTGTTAACCTAGCAGACTTTCTTGTGAGAGGACCTTAACATTGTGCTAGAAATGACTGACAAGATGGAGAGATGAAGAATATATGGTTGTCTACATGAAATAGATAATGACTTTCTATGGTTGTTGACTTATATTCACATAGGTTTCAGGCAGGCAATTTTTATGTGAACAAAGTTAGATCCTTTGTGAGTCTGATGGGCTGAATCTAAGCTATGTATGTGGGAAAAGTTGATGTCCAGGAGCTTCCTTAGAGTAATCTGTTCGCTATCTAGGATCAGTTATTTATAGAAAAGACAATGAGGCAACACTGAGTAGGATGTATGACCTTGACATAAATGTAGGTAGTATGGAGTCACAAAAATTCTGTGATTCCAGATGCCTCTAGATTTGGGAGTGCAAATTTGTTAGGATGGCTGTAGGATCAGCTATACTCCATTGATTGAATACTTGAAAAGTGTATAAGAATGAAGATGCCCAGATGAATAGTCACTTTTGGCCTTCACTAAAAAAGTTATTAGCAACAACTGAGAACAGTTGCTTCTATACAAGGCCATAAGTGTGTCTATTGAAGATAATTTGAGGGAAGCATGTTGAACATGGTTTGATATTTGTAACGACGTCCACTTATTGTGATGGTAAAGTTGGATAATTTGATTGAGGTTTTGGGTGGTAATGAGAGGAAACTTGGGCCTTCAATAGGACTCTGAAGTTGTGAGGGAGGACTCGATTTCTCTTGATTATTGACATAGACTTACCATCCTGAAAGAAGGCTCGGTGATGTTGCAAAGAGGTCTTGTTGAAAATGAAAGCTGAAAGAGAATATTAAAAGTTTGTGTATAACTTGAGAATTTAGAGAGGTATAAACATGCTAAGAAAGTGGCAAGGAAGGGGGTTATTGGGAACAAATCTATCCTATGAAGATTTGTATGAGCCAAATGAGGTGGTAAAACAAATTTGGTAGTTGGGGTGGTGACTTTCAAAGCCATAGTTTTTAAAACTGATAAAACAAAAGCCAAATATATGGAATGCATGTTTAGATTGAGTGGAGTGATGGACGATTGTGAAGTGAGGATAAGAAGAGGAAATATATGAAATATATTGGCTCTATGCTCAGAAGATGGGGTGATTGTTGCGGACAAGGCTCAACGCCTGATTGTCCCCAAAAAATGGCATGGATAAATGTGAAGAATTTTAAGATGAATGTGTGGTCATACTGATAAGGATAGAATTGGTTATGATATTACACATGAGCAAGTCATGATGGAAACAATGGAAGTTAAATTCAACAAATGCGTTTGAGAAATTATGGTCATGTGAAGCGAAGATCATCTTGTATAGAATGGGTTAATGCATATTGAAAAAATTTGAAGGATATTATCAAGCATAATCTTGTATATTTCAATGAATTCATGCAGTCTACCCAAAGTAGTTGATGGTTAAAATGCTCAAAGGATGGCACAATTTACCTTGTTTCACACTTTCTTTAAAGAAGGTCATTTGAAATTCCAGGTTCCTCCTGATTCTGTTCCCCAAATGTCCTTATACGTAACATACGAGAGAGGAAGGAAGAGTTATTTAGCACTATAGTTGATGAGCTTCTGGTTCACTATTGTACGGTATGCATGATCAAAGCATGCAGGAAAATTTTCATAGTTTCTCAAAGAGTTGCTGTTAAATTGAAATGCTTTAAATGACAGGGGTGTTACAGAATCTGATAACTAAGATTAAGGACTTGATTCTTCATCGTTAGTTATTATAGATCATGACCATTGAAGTCTTGAGAACCATTTTGCTCTTTCCTGTGTGTTAGACTTGAGGAGAAGGTCTCCAATTTGGAATCGGAGAACCAAGTATTTCGTCAGCAGGCATTGGCCATATCACCAACAGGCAAAGCTTTATCCACAAGATCAAAGACAACAATCATTCAGGTACATTTAGCAGCACAAATTATATGTTTATTCTATGCAAACTTAGTGCTTATGGGTGTGATGGTGGAGTTGTCTTTTCTCCTTAAAATTGCAGAGAACTCCAGAAAATGGAAATATTTGGAGTGGAGAACCAAAGAAAACAGCAGTAAGAGTAACTCTTTTTTAAAAAAAAAAAAAACTTTTGGCATATGCTTCATTGAATGATTGTCAAAAGTATGGTCATACTATCTTCTTTGAAAAACTAGGTACTTGCTGCTGTGCCTTATCCACGGGAACCTGAAACTGAAGAGAGGCCCCAGAAATCACTAAATGAGAAGCAGCAGGTAAATAACCTCTTGATGTATTCAAAGATGACTTGGCATTGACATTTTGGGCAAGTGCTTTTTTCTTCTTTTACATTTCAAAAGTAAAATCCTTATAAATTTGCTTCCTTGTGCTTGATATGTAACCTTTTTGTGGGTCTAGGAGAACCAAGATCTGCTAATGAAGTGCATATCACAAGATCTAGGATTCTCAAAAGGCAGACCCATTGCTGCCTGTTTGATATACAGATGTCTTCTTCAGTGGAGATCATTTGAGGTTGAAAGAACCAGTATATTTGATCGTGTCATCCAGACAATAGCTGGAGCTATAGAGGTAAGGCTGGTTATGCAGTGCATGCACATGGAATAAAATATTTGCAGGTTGCACCCTGTTGTCGCTTTTTTTATTGCAAGTGTTATCTAAGGGGCTTTTTCTCCTGAAAAAAGAGGGATTAAGACGATTAAACAGTGTTGAAAATAAGAACTTTTAGGTGGTGCTCCTCTCCTCCTACACGGGCAAATAAATGGGATAGCCTTTGAGCTTTGTACGTAAGTCACACACTAACAATTGCAAATTTTATTGATTGCAGTCCCAAGATAACAACGATGTGTTGTCATATTGGTTATCTAATTCTGCCACATTGTTATTACTCCTTCAACGGACACTGAAGGCAAGTGGAGCTGCTAGCCTGACTCCACAGCGCAGAAGAACACCGTCAGCCTCTTTATTTGGCAGGGTGGTGTCTCAGGTAAAAATTGCAGATTTATTGCTTGTACTGTACCTCTTTCTGGTTGTCTGATACAACTTAAAATATTTGTTTCACTATTAACTTTAGGGGCTTCGAGCATCACCTCAGAGCGCTGGGTTCTCATTTTTACCTGGTCGGGCTCTTGTTGGATTGGATGATCTGCGACAAGTCGAAGCTAAATACCCTGCTTTGCTTTTCAAACAGCAGCTCACAGCCTTCCTTGAAAAGATATATGGAATGCTTAGAGACAATTTGAAAAAGGAGATTTCTCCTGTACTTGGACAGTGCATCCAGGTAAAAGAGTTGGATCTTGCAGTCGAAGATGATCCATATGTGACTATCAATAGTATTGTTCGATATGCGTCATGGATGAGAATAGTAGTATTGGTCATGATGTATCATCATCGCCTGTATTGGGTGAGACGTATCTATATCAAATGCAAATGTTTTTGCGAATTTCAAGGGGCAAATATTTGCTGATATCGGCCAATATATTGCTATATATTGCCGTCACAATAACTTATCGTGATTTTATTGTGGTATCAAGAGTTTTGATTCAGTTATATATCAGCTGATATCTCATTCCATTATGCATGAATTAATAGACTCTCAGAAGCATGCAAATGCACAGTGCGCAAACACATATATATACATCTGTCATGGTTCAGCTAAAGATATGGCTGTGATATGTTGAGTAGTTTAATTGAAAAGTTTTCATGAAGGAAATAACCCAACGGTGAACGCTAGAATAAATTTCTGTGGAGCACAGAGGAGAACAGCACAAAGAAAATAGATGGCCAACTTGTATGGTGTTGGTTTATTCCTAGGAAGCAGCTTGCCCTTTACTTTAGAATCAACAATACAAAGACAATGCTGCAGCTCTCTATAGGGTTGCTGAACTAATGCCAGCCCGTCAAAAGTTCACTTCATCCTTCAAATAATTTAATTTTTCATTACTCTAAGCTTCCATCTCATGTAACATACATGTACTATTTGATCATATCATATACAAATGTAGATCTTAATTCAATTCAACTTATGTCAATGTACACATATTAGATATGGAAACTTACTCCAACTCGACTGGAGTTCCTCAGAAAAATAGGAGAAAATCCTGCTAAAATCTTAATAACCAAACAACACATTAGCTAAGGGAACTTAATCCAATTTGACTATAGTTCCTCTTGAAAAAGAGAAAATCCAGCTTAAATCTTCATAACCAAAACAAACTAAACCTTCTGCCATAAGTGGGGCTGGCCACATGTATTCACTTCTATTCCTTTTATGTTGTGTACTTTGCTAGCTTTGTAAATGCAAGCTCACATCCAGTTATTTCTTTTGAACTCTTATGATCTTTCTCAGCCTCTTCCATATGGAGTCTCTTCTAATCCCTCACATCTCCTAATATGCACGGCATGTGGTCTATGTTTCACATGACCAAATCACTTGAAACAAGTGTTGCTGCCCAACTTGTAACATAACGTCATTACATACTCTCTCTCTCTCTCTCTCTCTAGCATGTCCACTTGTCCATTTTAATGTTGTCATGTCTGCCACAACCAATTTTTTGAACGTGTTAATTCTTGACCTCTTAGCACTTTGTTCCATATAGTATAACTGCCCTATAGCCTGCTTACAATATTTTCCTTTGAATATGAGTAGTATCTTTAATCAGATAAGATTTTCGTAGAGCATTTCTATTTCATCCACCCTACTTTGGTAGGCTTCCGGTTCCTATCCTTAACCCCCCCAAAAAAAAAAAAAAATCATTTACCATTATGTTGTTACTAAATTTGGATTCCATTGTCTAGTTTGCGCTCCACTAATTCTGAAAACCTCCCCCTTCAAAGTCTCCTTCCAAACTTCCAACTTAGCATTACATCCTCTCTTGTTTCATCTGCATAATCTGCCAATTGAAAAAAAAAAAATCCATTGAGATATATCATCTTGGACGTGCATGTTGAGTTATCCATGGAAAAGACAAAGTTAACCCTTGTATGAACCAAATTTAATTGGAAAACCTCGGTCTCCTCTGTGTGCGTCCTCATACAAGCCAATGCTCCATTATCCATCTCTCTTTGAACTTGAATATATGACGTGGACACTTCTTTCTTCTCTAAAATTCTTATTTTTTGTCATGGGAATGTAATGCATGCCTTCTAAAAATCAATAAGCACTATATGAAGGTCCTCTTAGATTGCTCGAGCACTATATGAATCAGAATTTGTTTTTCTGACATATGCATGTCTCATTTAACCCTCCCTTCTTTCACGTTTTGTTCATATCTTCATATGACTAACCACCTTAATACTTCTATACATAGAACAACTTTCTATGTTCCCTTTGTTCTTGTAAGTACGTATCATTGTGCCATTTTTATACTTCTTCACTTCATGCTACTTTGATTTTGCTGAACTCTACCTAACTATGCAATCTCCTCATCCCTATACATTTACAAGCCTCTGCTGAGATATCATCAGGTATGTCTACCTTCCTAAATAGAGGGTTTAACCTCTATTTTGATGCAACAATTATAAGAGTGATTTAGTTTGCCATACTATCATTAAGCTCCCCTACTATAGTAGTTTTGCCATACTATCATTAAGCTCCCCTAGTATAGTAGTTTTCCTACTTTCCGTTAAAAGGATTAAGGAAGGAGCTCCTCCATCTCTCTTTGATATTCTCCTGAAAATTAAGGCTCTCTTCTCACCATTCTTGATGCACTTCACTTCTGTTCTCGCATCTTCAGCTTTAGCTAGTTTAAAGACTTGTCTTTTCCCTCATTTGTATTAAGTAATTTGTACCAGTCATCATAGGCTTTAGACGTTGCCTCATATACCATATTATTAGCCTCTTTTTTAGCACATTTATAACTCTTCAAGTTCACATGGTTCTACACTTATACAATGCTGTTTAACAATCTTTCTTAGCTTCGATAGAATCCCAACACCATACTATAAAGAATATTTTAATGAATTTCCTAATGGATGCTACATTAACAATTGTTAAAGAAAATTTTCAGATAAACAATTAATGAGTTTTGCCGTAACTGTAAATCTCACATTAACATCTTTCTATACAAACAATAGATCAGTTTTCCTATATCTACAAGTCACACATTTTTAAGTTATATATCCTAGAGAAAGAAGGACCCAATCAAGAGGAGGGTTCCATGGGATGCAACGATGATATTTCAAAGCTTAAACCAAATGGTGAAAGACTTACATTCCCTGCAAAATTTAAGAACGCTTTGTTTTTCCCCCTTTAGTTGCTTGCTTTGAACCTGGTTAACTTTTGGTCCCTAATCTAGGACATAGTCACATACTGCTACTTCCAAGGAAATTAAGCTTATAGATGCCATAACTGAAAGAACGTTATTATTTGGCTTCTTATGGTAAGCTGCTTTTAAATAGAATTATTGGCTTCTGTCTATTATAGGCTAAGCTGAATGATCAAATTGTAGCTGCATGACATGAACCTTTTTATGTAAATTACCCAGCTTGACTTGTTCCAAAACTGTTCTTAGTTAGCCTTCTCCGTTCAACTTTTAACTTAGATATCATGGTGCATTGTCCTTTCCTTTCCTTTTTTTTTTTTTTTACCTGAATGCATATTTTGGGTAGAAGTTTCAATGCTGTGTAGAATTTAGTAATCTTATTATTTTCTGGACTTAGATAGTATCTTGTCTGAATGCAGGCACCGAGAACATCCCGTGCTAGTTTAATAAAGGGACGGTCTCAAGCTAATGCTGTAGCTCAACAAGCTTTGATTGCTCACTGGCAAAATATAGTGAAAAGCCTCAACAATTACTTGAACACATTGAAAGCCAACTATGTAAGCACGGATAAAACCCTGATGCTTGCAAATGCTCCAATTCCCCCCCCACCTCCTAAAAAAAAAATTTAAAATTTGAAAATATAATGACCAAAATATTGTAATTTTGCAGGTTCCATCATTCCTAGTCCGCAAGGTGTTCACTCAGACATTTTCATTTATCAATGTCCAGCTTTTTAATAGGTAATTTCCATCACATTGTTAAGAAGCACCGACATTTCTCCTGGGCTAGTGCGTAAAAGTCACTATATTTTATTATTATTATTTTGACCAGAGATGTTGTGGACACTTTGGGCTTTGATATAATTTTTATAAAATGGGGTTCTTAATATAAGTTAGAGAAAGTTGATGCCGTATAGTTATTTAGGAATAATTAAACTTAATCCCCATTACCATTTTTCCGTTATGTGAAGTTGATGTATGTTATAGCGCACATTTTTTATATTGGCTCATTTGTGGATGAGAAAACAAGAATTATGCATTCTTTATTGATAATTTAATATAAAATAGTGTTAATCAATTATATTCTCATATTTATAAACAAACTATAAATTTTAGTAAACATATTCTCAGAATATCGTGCCCCCCATTTTTAAAAGTTAACATGTCAGATGTTGGTGCCTTGTCGTGCCTGTTTCCCCTGGGGCATCTATGCTTCCTGGTATAGAAGTATATGGGCATGTGTGTATGTAAGATGCACGTTTTGTGCATATACAGTTGACAACTTTGCTGGCAATTTGAACCTGTTAACATATGTCTGTCCCTACGTGTAGCCTTCTTTTGCGGCGTGAATGCTGCTCATTCAGCAATGGAGAGTATGTGAAAACAGGGTTGGCTGAGCTAGAGCGCTGGTGCCATGATGCAACTGAGGAGGTAATACTAATTGCAGCTTCTGAGCTTCCTTCATTTTGATATCATTGAAAAATTTGAAGTCAAAGGCTTCCTTTGATATCAGTATGCAGGTTCTGCCTGGGATGAACTCAAGCATATCAGACAAGCAGTCGGATTCCTGGTCTGTTTTCATGTGTTTCGATTCCTTGCTTTCTTGATATGCTTTCAACCACATTAATTAATTAAACTCGATTTATGTTTTCTGCAGGTGATACATCAGAAGCCCAAGAAGACCTTGAAAGAAATAACAAATGATCTCTGTCCGGTAAAATGGCTTTGTTGCATAGAACAAAATATCGGCCAATATATAAGGATCAATCCATAGATCTTGTGACAAACTCACAATATGTTGCCATTTCGGTGACATATCGGACAATACCTAAAATATCGGCCAATAAAACTATAGTGGATATATTAGCCAATATTTAAAATATCAGCCAATATTATTGATATATTGGTAGATATTTTGAGATCTTGGTTTTGAGTTTTTTTTTTTTTTTAGTATGTAATTATTCAAATATAGAAATACTAAAAACTAGTGGGTATTGTAAGAAATTATTCTCCTTTATAAGTACCCACAGTATTACCTCACTTATGTGATAATGATAGAGTTTTGTCCTTTTCATTCAATTGAATCTTTTTTTGTTTCATCAATTTGGGTCGCATCACATCTTATGGACTCACTGGAAATGATCCTTCTTTGTCATATGACCCAATAGTGTCTCCAATAGATAGGAATAAATTTATTAAATATTGTTTACTCTTGGGTAGAGTATTAGAATGGAGTGATTTATTAGATTATTGAACTAATATGATTAAGTATGACAAAATTTTAGTTTTGATGTAGTCCTGAAAAAAATTATGTCAGTGACATTTGATGCCTATGGCCAATACCAATACGCTGTGATTGAACCCAATACTGATATTTTTCCATACTTTGTTGAAAAACAAATTATGTTGGATGTTAAACGGTTTCCACTTCTACATATCTTTCCTCTCAGGCGCTCAGCATACAGCAATTATACAGGATCAGCACCATGTATTGGGATGACAAATACGGTACTCACAGTGTGTCTGCCGAAGTGAGTCAAACTCAAATTTCTGTTATTAATTATATTGCTTTTTGTTAGAGAAAGGGGACCTTCGAAAAACATGTCTGGTGAATAAAAGAGTGTCTTATGGAAAGAATTCAATACATGTTACATTGTCATTTTCCATAAGACAATATTCGTTCCATACAAATACAAATGTTTGTTGTGTAAATTATCTCAAGAATATAATAAATTGTGCTTAATTGTGTTTTGTATTAACAAAATCAAACCCAAAACTCTAATAAAATCAAAAGCATTTGGCAGTAAAAAAATTATTTTTTCTAGTAAATGATTTTTTGATATATTTGGTTTAATGCTACGTTTGTTTGTTTCCATTCTCTCTGAACATCAACCTTGAACGTTACTTTTATAGTGTAAAATGAAAAGTCACATATGTTCTAAACAGTGTTGTCTAATTGTGTTGCTTTTGAATGATCATGTCTACTTGTGATGTCAGGGGCACGTCTGTTTTAATCAAACTCCATTGAAACAATCACATTAATTCGAACAATCACATTTGTTTTACATTCTAAGTTACCAAAGAGAGAGTGAGATCTCTGATCCTGGGAACATTTTCTCAGTTTGAAAATCAATGTGGGTTTGTATTTACCCTGGAGCTTGGTTTTTACAATACAAGCTTTCAGGCTCTCTTTGAGCAAGGATTTTGCCTTGAGGCACTATTGTTAGATGCAAGTACTTGCTAAGCTATTGTTGTGGTTCTCTAGTCCTATTATTGGTTACTATTATGACAATACATTAAACTGTATTGGACTCATTTTATGATCTTATACTTTTCCTAGTTGTCAGCTTAAAATCCTCAAAATTAAAATATGAGAGGATTTAACAGCTCCCATTATTCTCATAAATTCTTAACAGCATTCTCAGGGCATGGCTGATGCAACTGTTACATTAAATTTCAGCTGTGTTACTTAAAAAGTTGTTATATAATGGCAGGTTATTTCGAATATGAGAATCATGATGACCGAGGACTCTAATAACACCGTCAGCAGCTCTTTCCTGTTGGATGATGACTCAAGGTAATTGCCCTTTGAGCATTTCTTTTTTGTTTGATAACAGCGATAATAATAAAGTTTTAAATTTTCCTAAGTGAGGTATGTTATGTATATAGTTTTGCTTCTATTATAATATCCTTCAAAAGTAGAAATAAAGTTAAATCACTTGCTTTATCTACAAGTGACTCACATTTCCTAATATGTGCTTCATTTGATATACGTTTTAGGTTTTCAAACCAACTTAGACGTCATTACCTTATAATCTGATAATACTTCTAAAAGATATGTTGTGAGTGAAATTTGCTTTTGTTTTTGTTTCTTTTTTTCTTTTGTTTAAGGTAAATTTCTGTTCTGAATTACCCATGAATTTCCTATTTTATATGTATAAAAGAGAAGAATTTAGCCGTAAATGGTTGAAACTAATAATACACATCTATTCTTGCTCATCGCAGCATACCGTTCACGGTGGATGAGATTTCCAAGTCAGTTCAACAAGTGGAAATGGTCGATGTTGATCCACCACCACTACTTCGTGAAAACTCGGGCTTTGCTTTCTTGATGCAACGTTCCGATTGAATATCAATGCCTTAAAAGACAAATATATATATATATATATATATGTCGTTGCTCGGAGCGCCTTGCACATATCTTGTTGCTCCCATATGGTCCAAGTGTTCCTGTAAATTTACACATTCTGAGACTTTTATTTGTCTGAGTCTGGCTAGCTTTTTTTTTCCCTTTATTTTTTTGGGAATTATTATTTTTCTCCCAAATTGTGGAAATTAGTGATTTGTTCTGGCTAGGGATTAGTTTGTTGATTGTTGGGTATTCTATTGGGTATTGGGTTAGTTTTCAAGTGTTGCATTTTGATGTAAACAGAACTTGCTGCTATTCAATGGTAATTGAAGGCTTCCTTATTTAGAGTATATGTTGTCAACAAACTTCTGCTCTTTAGGAAGAAAACAATGAATTTCTAGTTACTTTGTTTGTCATATTTGTGTATTGTCTTATTATTGTCAATATGTAAAAGACTAAAGTCATTCGATGCACGAAACTTTCTCCAATGCTCGGGATTTGGAGAATGGTGAAATCCTCACGAGTTAAACTCATGATCACCATGTTATGCCGCAATTGAAGAAATGTCAGATATCTTTTAAATACATTATTTACAGTTTTAAATTGTATGGTGTAAGGGATCGTTTTTGCTATTCAACCATGACTATTGGATTATAAAATGTTTTGTGGACACCCAATGGATACTTGCAAAACACCTTCAGATAATATGATGTTCGTTAAATAAATGAATTGATGAGATATCATGTTATTTAAGAAAATTTTAAGAACATCTTCCTTACTTTGCCCAAGTTACATGAATAATGATATGGGTACTTGGGATAGATTTTTAAAAGTCACCGAATGCCCTTAGAGGCAGTATCATTGTTAGCTATTGGTCACCATCTCATAGGAACTATGAGATTATCCTAAAGAATGCCTTCAGCATTTGGGGTTACGGTCCAACCTTATAATCTTGTTCAATAAGTGAAATATATTAATTATCTATTTTTAGGTTTGGCAGTAAGGGTCAAAGAAGGATGATCATTTATTCTTCAAACAAATATTCTTAAAATCAAAGAGTCAGACGAAAAAATATTATATGTCAGTTTGACTTCTTTTAACTAGTGGTTGGGCCTCTGCCTGTGCCTCCGCCATTAGTATTATACTGGTCACATAATCATTTAGCCTTTATAGGCTATTAGTAATTGGATTGGATAACAATTCCTTAATTTAGGTAAACATAAATTCAAACACAACTTTACTATTTTTTCACTTCTAATGAAAAAGAACAAAGATTTAATAAGTTATCATCGAAACTCGGGAACTCGAGCTTGACATATCACCGCGCTCGTCGAGGCCTGGTAGCGGCCAAAGCGAGGCGGATGGCGTGGAAAACGGCGGCCCCTGAAAGGAGGACAAGCCAAACCACAATCAAATACCTAGTCTCGCCGTCAGGCGTAGACCTAATCCAAGCTCTACGCCTCTCAGCAATGGCGACGGATTCAAGGTAAGCCAGGGGGATGAAGGCAAGTGTGATAAACCCAAGGAGCGACACCACGCACGCGCAGGTTTTGTTCTTCAGAGAGCATCCGCTTACCAGCAGTAATATAACGCTCAGAGACGACACCAATGATACCGTGATATATGTCCACAGAGCGGCCAAATCCGAATCACCTGGCGGCACATTTACGCCTGCCTGGAAGGATGTGGCAGCCGCCACTGCCGCTGTTATCAGCAACACCCCTTCCAGCCGTGCCAATCCGTGGCTGTCGTGGCTGACGACGATCGCCTTCCAGCTTTCGCGTGGTGGTTTACTCTGCGGCGTGTTCTGTTGGCGGATGCTTGTGGCTGAGGGAGAATTGAGATCTCTGGCTCTTTTAGCTCCGGATTGAATGAGGAAGGTTCGTATTTCGAGGGTTTTTAAGTCCTGTGGAGAGTTTTCGATCAAATCCAAGGCCGTTACGCCATTTTTGTTCAAAGTGTTTGCTGCAATTCCTACTTCAGAAATCAAATATTTGATGATCTGCAGACAGGAGAAACACAGAGTCATCGTTAACATATTATTTAACAAAATTAAAAAAGCTACCATCATATTAAAAAAAATAAACCCAACTTATTGGATCATATATATCCAACTACTTGGAAAATAATATCATGATCTTCTTCATCGTTCTCACGCCATGATCATCTATCGCTATCTCACAATGATTATCGACTACGATTATCTATCTTGGCTTTTCACCATGTCGTAATACCAGAAGATTGTGCCGTTGGGAGAATCACATTGCATCAATGGATTGAAATACTGATTACATAGTAAAATTTAACTATAATTAATATATATTTATAAATTTGAAGAGTTGACATTTATTAATTAATGATAAACACTTGGTATGGTTGAATCCAGAGATTCAACCAAATGAAAGTATTTTTGTTGTTGCCAGATCCGTGCCCTACAAATCGGCCCAACTTGGGCGAGAGATAAATGATCCCACAGAAGCTTAAGAGGACGTATTAAGGAATATTAATTTTCTAAACACATCTATCATTTATACGATATCTACGCATTCAATTCACCCAAATTGAATTGTGGCTATCCTCCATAAGTCACCGTAATTGTCTCACAAAAATGGTCTTTAATGGGTACAACTAAGAACGGGCGACTCAATACTCAATTTGATAAGAGGTCTAAATGCCGACGGCCTAACAGAAAATGTTACAAAGCCCATTGGGTAATAACGCATGAATGCCTAAATCAAAAGACAAAATTTGAATATTCAGATATTAAATAGCCATAATAAGCGACCAAAGATAAACCTAAAAGTTTATGAAAATGAAATCAAATCCTCTACTTTCTATTTTTCATAATTTCTATTCTTCCCAAATTTTCTTTTATATAAATAACACTCTCTTATGTTAATATTTCTATATTTACTACCCACTTTACTATTAAATTCTAATATTATCGATATTCAGATTGATGGATGTTTTTCTAAGTTATTAAAAAATAACTAAAATTTGATCTATATGCTATCTATACATGTGGATTAAAGTCCTATGAATATATGAAAATATCTAAAATTTATGAATTTTAAGTGATTTTAGATGATTTTAGTTCATCTTTGCATATTCTCAATAACATATCATTTTATCAATTTTTTATTTTTAATAAGTACAATATAAAAATAAATAATTGAATAAATATTATATGGAAATTCTAAATATAACTAAAAAATACTTCTAAAATATATATTTTTATTTAATTAATGATTTACTCACAGCTAAAATTCTAGCAAGAAAATGACTAATTAATAAAATCCTATTTTGCGTACAGATAAAGTAGGATTTTATTCCTTTATTTTGGGTGGTTAGATTACACCCTTGACTGAATGCGATCATCCAGATTTATTTATATTATAAATTTTTAAAAAATAATAATAAATTCATGCAATTGAATTCAATCAAAACACAATTTGAC
This sequence comes from Nepenthes gracilis, assembly GCA_033239525.1. Classification (NCBI taxonomy): domain Eukaryota; kingdom Viridiplantae; phylum Streptophyta; class Magnoliopsida; order Caryophyllales; family Nepenthaceae; genus Nepenthes; species Nepenthes gracilis. The sequence goes on along the minus strand of BSYO01000018.1, from coordinate 3,216,007 downwards.
TACCTAAAATAGAGAAATAGAATCCTACTTCACTCATACACGAAGCAGGATCCCCTAATCAGTGTTAGAAAGCACTATTTACTTATTTTAAAATATCTTTAATGATGTTATGTATAATTAATTTATTTGATATTAATAGAATATGTAAGATGAATGAAGGATGGATACCTCCAGCCGTTGAAGCAGAACGGCCAGATGGAAGATGGTGTTGCCGACTTCATCCTCCGAATTGTAGTAGTTCTCGTCATGCGCACGGTCTCCGCCAGCACTCGAAGAGCGTCCAAGCAGTTGTACCGAACGCACAGATGCAGGACGTTTCCCCCACAGTCCGACCTCAGCCGAGTCGACTCAGGACTCGCCTTGACCAGCTCCCGTACGGCCTCAATTCGCCCCTTCATCACCGCCAGATGCAGAGGGGCCTTCCCATCCTTGCTCCGCAACACGCAGACGCTCGGATCCACTCGCAATAGCTCCCTCACGACTGAGACACGGCCTTTGGCAGACGCCAGGTGCAGCGGCGCGCGGCCGAGCGCGTCCAACTCGGTGGCGAGTTCCGGCCTGTGGCTCAGCAGTGATCGGGCGACATCGGAGTGGCCGAGCAAGGCTGCTATATGAAGAGGAGATTCGCTGTTGAAGAAATCAGGGACTGAATTAGCATTGATTCTGTCTAGAATCAATGGATCTTGTTGGATCAACGCGTTCAAGGTGCTTACGTTGCCAGTAACGACCGCTTCGTAAAGTTGTCTCTGCATCTCCATCTAGATCTGTGTTTCTTCCATCAAGGCCGCGTCTGAGGTATTCCAGCTTACGGCATCTCCATTTTCCCCCTCACTTCTTCTTTGAATCTCAATCAATAACCGATTTCTCTTCCATGTTTCTTCCTGGATGAGGATAAGATTGATAGGGAGGGAAGAAGACTTGGCTGTAATTGAATACATGACTTCTTCTGTGATTCAACTTGGTGACACGATATATCCTAACTTCCATCTACGATGATAACCAATCATGAATAAATAAATATTATATTTTTTAAAAGTACTTTAAAAAATAATTAAAATTATACCTCAAATATTTCCTCGTGAAGTCGAAAGAGACATCTCTTCTTTTTAATTATTAGGTTATTTCTAGTTTTGGTGACAGATTATGAATTGATTCATCAGTTTCACAGTGGTTAGAAATATTTTTTAATTTTTATATGAATGTATAATATTACATTAAACCTTCATTATTTTTAATGGAAGCTTAAGGAGGAAGTCATCTACTTCGTTCTCTCTCTCTCTCTCTCTATTTGTCATTGTTCTCTATAGCCAAAATCCACCGCCTCAACCATCTGAATATCGAGATGGTATCAGAGATGATACTTTGAAATCGAAAAATCCATACACATTTCTTCCTTCCTCCAAACGAAATCGTATTGATAAGGGAGGAAAACTCTGAAATCATTTCCAACTAAGTTGTCAAAACCCTAAACCTAAATGACTCTTTAACCTATTGGTTAGAAAATGGGGATAATCTAGGAAATATCTTGATTACTGACTTTCTCACTGTCAACAATTACTCCATCTGGTCGAAATCCATGTGAAGAGATTTAAAGGCTAAAAATAAAATCAACTTCGTTGACAAAACTGTTGTGAAACCAAATGGTTGTGAAGACCCTTTAACTTATCCTTGGGTGCGTTGCAATGATATGGTGGTGTCATCGTGTTGCGAGTTTCACGTCGAGGAGACAGTTTCATAAAGGCTGTCTTATAAGTTGGAGGGGATTCTCCTCCCTCATAGTACACCTTTTAGGGAAAGTTCGAGCTTCAGCGACTTGTGCTCACAACAGTGATGCTTTCATTAAGACCGGCCCCCGGCCGAGCAAAGGATTACCTGGAGGGTTCCCGACGGAAAAGAGCTACCACTGCGCAGTGATCGATCTTTGTCGGTGTCTTTAGGATGGAGTAAAGCGTCGTAGAGTATAACCGTCGAAGTTTGCGGCTATCGAAGGGAGGAGGAATATTGTAAGTCCCATATCGGGGAGGCAACTCCACAAAGGCTGCCTTATAAATTGGGAGGATTCTCCTCCTTTAGAGTGCACCTTTTGGGGAAGGCTCGAGGAGGCAGCCCCAACCTGCGAAAGGGCTGACCTACTACCGATACGTTGGGGCGGAGTAAAGCGTCGCAGAGTGAAAGTCATTAAGTGAAGTGCAGCAGAGTGTAGCCGTCGAGGTCTGCGGCTGTTGAAATAGGGAGGAATGTTACAAGTCTCACATTGGAGAGATAACTCCACAAAGGTTGCCTTATAAGTTGGGGGGATTCTTCTCCTTTAGGCTGCATCTTTTGGGTGAGGCTTGGGAAGGCAGCCCCTTCCTGCGGAGGGTTGACCTGCTATCGGTGCGTTGGGGCAGAGTAAAGCGTCGTAAAGTAAAAGCCACCAAATGAAGTGTCAGCAGTGCAATCGTCGAGATTTACGGCTGTCAAAGAGGAGAGGAATGTTACGAATCTCATATCGGGAGGCAGCTCCATAAAGGGCTGCCTTATAAGTTAGAGGGAATTCTCCTATCTTAGGGTACATCTTTTGGGGGGGCTCGGACCCCAACAACTTGTACTCGCAACACATGGATACAAAATTTTGATGTAGCAGAAGTCTGGTAGTAGCTCAAAGATAGGTTCAAGTACCAAAATGATCTTCATGTTTTTCAATTCTAGAAAATTTTGGTTGGCCTTATTCAAGGGTAAGACTCTACCTGCGGAGGGGTTGACCTGTTGCTAGCGCGTTGGGGCGGAGCGAAACGTTAGAGAGTGAAAGCCGTCGAGTGAAGTGCCGTAGAGAATGTAGTTGTCGAGGTTACGGCTATCGAAAGGAAGAGGAATGTTGCGAGTCTCATATTAGGCAAGTAGCTCCACAAATGTTGCCTTATAAGTTTGGATGATTCTTCTCCTTTAGGATGCACCTTTTTGGGAGGCTTGAGCCCCAACGACTTGTGCTCGCAATACATTGATACAAAATTTTGATGTAGCAAAAGTCTGGTAGTAGCTTAGAGATAGGTTCAAGTACCAAAATGATCCTCGCGTTTTTCAATTCTAGAAAATTTTGGTTGGCCTTATTCAGGAGCAAGACTCTATAAGTGCATATTATGGTGAGTTCAAAACCTTATGGGATGTGCTTTTGATTTACAAACCAGTTCCTCACTATGATTGTGAAAATTTAAAAGTTCTACTTGATAGGTACCATCAAGATTGTGTTATACAATTTTTGATGGGGTTGAATGAGTCTTATTCTAATGTTAGAGACTAAATTATGTTGATAAACCCTCTTCCTTCTATTAATAGACTTTTTTTTAAAATATTCAACTACAAGAGAAACGTCAATTAATACTATCAACTATACCTACCCCTAAAACCATGGCCTTTGTGGCCAAGAAATGTATCACTTATCCCTGAAATAATAATTATTAGCAAAAGGATAGGCTATTTTGTACTCAATGTCAAATTTCAGAATATAGTCTTGAAATTGTTTTGAGACAAGAAAGACAAAACTTGTCTTTTGCACGTATTGCAACAGCTCAGTTCATTTGATAGAAATATATAATAAGCTAAAGGGATATCCTTCAGGACACAAATTTCATAAGATAGGAAGTACCAATGCTTCAGCTAATCAGGCTAATATCCTAATTAAGACTGATCCAGGATGAAAGAAAGATAATAATGTAGCTATGACCAAAGCCTAATTACGACAATTGATGAGTCTACTCCAATCAAAGAATGTACTGTCACTGCATTCTGTTAATCAACCTCAATCCAACCTAGCAACTAAAAAGGATGAATCGTCCATGATGATTGGTATCTCCACTTTTTTCTTTCTTGCAATAACAAAATTTCTATAAAATTCTTTCCCTAGATGGTGGACACAGGGGCTACAGATCACATATCCTTCCTTTTATACTTACACTGCCAGCCCCAATTCATAGTCACTTAAGTTACCTAATGGAAACGAAGCTCTTATGACAAATATTAGAATTGTCAGACTTACAGACCAAATTGATTTAAAAGATGCTCTTCACGTACCATCTTTTAAATTCAATTTGATTTCAGCTAAAAAACTTGTTAAAGATCTTAATTATTGCCTTGTTTTATTTTCTAATCATTATTTCATCCAGGATTTTTCATCTTGGACAACAATTGAAAATAGTGAATTGAGGAATGAATTGCACGGTATTGAAGTACCTCCCACGAATATGAATTGCACCATTTGCAGAATATTGAAGTACCTACCACGACTTTCTCTTATTTTCTTTGATTAAGTACTTGCAATAGTGCTTCCGTTACCATTGGCTCTCCTTATTTAAATATTTGGTACTTTCTTTTAGGACATATTTTTTATTCTAGGTTGCAGTTGATTGACGACTCACATGTTGTAAACAATACTCATTCTATTAAAGGTGACCTCTGCTCCATTTGTCTGTTAGCAAAGCAACACAAACTCCCTTTTCCCATAGTCAGTATAAAACTAATGTCATTTTTTACATGATACATTAGCCTATGATGGACCAATATATATATATATATATTGTTGATGATTTTTCTAGAAGTACTTAGATTTATCTTCTTAAAATAAATCTCATACTAAATCATGTCTTGAATCCTTTTACAATTTGATTGAAATGCAGTTTAAAGTCAAAATAAATGTTTTAAGAAATAATAATGGAATTGAATTTCAAATAAAAGACTTTTTTAACAAAAGAGAAATAATCAACCAAAGGAGTTGCATGGAAACCTTGCAACAAAATGGTATCATTGAACGAAAATATTATCACACATTAAATGTGCCGAGAATAATAAGATTTTAAGTTGGAATTCCCTTAAAATACTAAAGTGATTGAATTTTTACTGCCATCCATATTATAAATAGGACATCCACATACTTTTGAAAAATAAAACCCCCTATGTAGTTTTTTTTGGTGTTAAACCTAATTATGATCATTGAAGGTTTTTGGATATTTATGTTTTGCCTCTACCCCTCACTCAAGGAAGAAATTTGACCCTAGAGGAAGTATGGTTTTCTTGGTTATCCTTTCGGCATAAAAGAATATAAACTTTGGATCCTAAGAATGATACAATTTTTCAATCTAGATATGTTAGTTTTCATGAAAAATGTTTTCTCTTTTAAAATTGATCCTGTTGGAAACTCAAAATTGGTTCCAAAGCATCAATATGTCTTCAAGGAAACTATATTTCAAAACGAGAAAACCATCCAAAATCAGGATGAAGAGTTAGAAAATGAAGAAAACAGACCTCAATAAGTCAAATAAACCATGATTCTAGCACCAATAGAACCTTCCCAGATTATTTAACATAATGACGTCCAATCAAACCATCTTGATTCAACAAAAAAGGAGAATATCCTTCGAATAGCCACATGAATCAAGAAAACTCCTCAATATCTCCGAGACTTCTATTGTCTATAAGCTCACTTCATAATAAACACCAATCAATTAGACAAGGATGAGAGCCTTCTTTGAGGTAAACTGGAAGAATCGAATCTCTAAATTATATTAATCATAATTAATTAAATAAATATAATCGAAATTGATATCAAAAGACGTGAAAATTAGGTCAAAAGAGTCAAATTTTTGGATCGGGTGATTTGGGCTTGATGTAGGCCAAGGCCTACCTTCGGCCCAAAACCAGAAGCTGATGGCACTGTAGACCACTCAACGTGTGCCTCAGTGCTCCCTTGGCACAAAAATGCGCAGGTATTTTGTAGGGAGTGCGCTTGACCCTCACCAGAGCGCAGAGGAGGTGCGAAACTTGGGACGGTCATATTTTAAACATGCGCTTGACGCTTGCCCCAGCGCCACCTTGGCACAAAATCATGAATGCACAATGCACAGGAGTGCACTTGACGCTTGCCTCGGTGTGCCCTTGGCGTAAATTCCAGAACCAAGAAATGTTAAGACGGTGCTCGATCAACGCTCGAGCGCCACTCAAGTGCGACTTGAGTACAAATAATGTTGAGCATTCAGCGACCACCATTTTTGAGTGGTGCAAGAAAGAGAGAGAGAAAACCGAGGAGAAGAGAGAGAAGACTTCTAGTAGCTCAAGTTAGAATGATCGGAGTAAAGATTTGGGTAAATTAGGTCGAAGCAAGTGCACCCTAAGCTCTTTTTTCTCTTATTGTTAATTATTGTCGTTTCTTTTAAGTATTCTTGTTCTAATACTTATCTCCGCTAAGATTCTAAAGCAAATCTTGCATACATGTTGATTTCTCATGACTTTATGAAGGAATTTCGTAAATAAAAATCCATATCATGTCATATGTCCTGTGTTTTAATTTCTAAATTTTTGTTCATGTTTGAAAATATGATAATTTGTATCTTCATGGTCTAGACTTCAAAGTTGTTAAGTTTTCTAAATTTCCTACTACATAAATTGTGTTAAATTTCATGCTTTAAGAATTTGCCATGATTAAATGTAATTATTATGAAAAAGAAAGAAAATGAAAGGAAACTCTGCAAAAATGTTAAGAAATGATGAAGTGTTTTCCAGAAGAATAGTGAGAATTAAGAATTTTGAAGTAAAGTGTAAAATTTTTCTAAATTAAAGATTGAACCAAGGTTATGATTCAGTGGGTAATATATTTTAGTATGCTTTAATATATTATAATAATAAATCGATATCTAAACCTATAGAATCATGAGGTAAGAAGTAATATCTAACCCCGTCTATAGGGTAATATGTAGATGGTCACCTCCGGGTCTTGAATAGGAGCTTCTGGCCTTTGATTGTGTGGAAACAAATACAATCCAGATTTCGATTAACTACTTCTTTAGCCAATAAGTCCTACTAGCCCTAATCTCTAAAAAATAAGTTTTAAATATGTTTTGATGACTAAGACCAAAAGAGAATAAGATAAGCAATCTGAAATTGCATCGTATAAGTTTTTCTGCACAATTTTATGTCATTATCTCTACTCATGATAGATTTAAGCATATTTTGATGGCTAAGATTAAGAAAGAATAAATAAGATCGGAAAATTCAAAAATACATCATGTAAGTTTTTCTACTTATGATTCGTGCCATTGCATTTTATTATGATCCCTATTCCTTCTGTTATGTTTTAAGTATAAAGTATGCATGTTTATTGATATATATTATGCCTTGTGAGCATCTGACTCACTCTTTCTTTGTTTTACTAACCCTCTCAGATGAGTCACATGGGTCCTTGCCAGACATTCGAGATTGAAGGATCAAGCTGATAGGAGGTGTTTATATTAATGAATTAATGATGATTCTTGCTTTCTAATAATTCCAGATAACAGTTGTTGCATTCTGTAATGGTTAGACAACTTCGGATGATATTAGCTTACATTTCGGTTATTCATGTAGCTTTAGAATGTGTTTAATGATATAATTTGATGTATTTCATGGATGTTTAAGTCTAGATAGCAGGTTGCATCAGTTTGAAATCCGTTAAAGCCTTAAATTACAATTTGGTATTGTATTTCCTTGATCAGGAGTTGTTGATAATTTTAGTTTTATTTGGGTCAAGTTTATGGTGTTTAATTACTTCGTGAGATCATTATATGTTGATTATTGTTGTTCATGCATCATTCTTTACTTAAGGTCCGATGTAGTGATGATTGAATCAGTGTTGGTGTCACACGATGATGTGACACGTATTTGAATCTTATGTATAATGGTGTGTTATCCTATTCATGATCGATCATAGTATCGACATGAAGTTCATGTCCAAGAGTTATTTATCGATTAATTGATTAATAAATATTGATTTAGTATTAACTTTATGATCGGAATTTGGGAATTGACATAAACATTTTCCTTTGGCATCTTCAATCTCATTTAAAAAATTATCACCAATTTATCAAGCATTTTCTTCATCCATTTCCAACATTAATGAACCAAATACATACTTTGAAGCTGTGAATAACCCGAATTGGTGTTAAGGCCATGGAAATTGAGTTTGATGCTGTGAAACAAAATAAAACTTAGATCATCACTAATTTGCCTCTTAGGCAAGAAGTTATTTGATGTCAATACGTCTATAAGATCAAGTACTGTAGTGATAGATTTATTGAAAGATTTTAGGCAAAATTAGTTGTAAAAGGATATACACAATAAGAAAGATTAGATTATCATAAAACATTTTTTCCTGTTACAAAGTTGGTTACTGTTTCATGCTTTTGGCTATTGCTGTAGTTAAAAATTGACACCTGAATAAATTTAATGTAAACAATACATTTTTACATAGAAATTTGGATGAAAAAATCTGCCTGGCGAATCCACTAGATTGTAACAAGGAAAAACCGCATCAAGTTAGCAAGTTACTTAGAAGCATTTACGGACCCAAAGAAGTTTCTAGACAATGATATTCTAAATTTTCTACTGCACTTATTGATTTTGAATTTACTCAGTCATGAGTAGATATAGCCTCTTCACTAAACAAGAAGATAGCTCTTTTATTGGCCTTTAGTTTATATTGATAATGTCATAGTTGCTAGTTACTGTGTCACCACAATTGATTCAATGAAGTGTTTTCTCAATAACAAATACAAGATTAAAGATCTTGGCTTTCTAAAATATTTTTTGGGAATAGTGGTTGTAAGATCTAAAATGGAGATCATATCTATCAACAAAAATATGCTTTTAATATTTTGGGAGATTCAAGTACTCATAGCACAAGACCTCTCAAACTTCCTATGAATCAAAACCGAGAACTGGGAAAGGAAGAAGGGTCCTCACTGGTTAATGCTAGTTGTTATCAAAGATTGGTAGGCAGACTTCTATATTTGACCATTACTCCTCCTGATTTAAGTTTTGTTGTCCAAACTTTGAGTCAATCCATGAATAAGCCAACTTCAATACACTCATTCGCGGCACATCAAGTTTTAAGGTGCCTGAAGAAAGCTCTAGGACAAGGTTTATTATTTTCCACTTTTTCATCAATGAAACTAAGAGGTTTTTATGATTCTGACTGGCATCATGTCCAGACACTTGGAGATTGATAACCGGTTATTGTTTTCTGATGAGATTCTCTTATTTCATAGAAATCAAAGAAACAGTCCCTTTTCTCCTTCCTTCACTAAAATCAAACATTGTGCCATGGTGGCGACATATTTTGAGTTTAATTGGTTGTGATATGTTTTTGCTAATTTTCAAATTGATCATCCATATGCAGCATTGTTTTTTTTGTGATAATAAAGCTGATATTCACATAGATGCTAACCTGATTTTTCATGAACATATAAAACATATCAAATTTGATTGTCATTTGATCAGAGATAAAATTGGTGAAGAAAAAGCTAAGACCATCTATGTTGACACTAAACATCACTTGGCGGATATTTTCACTAAAGCTCTACCATATCACTTGTTTTCATCTCATTTATTCAATTTGAAAATAATTGACATTTATTCTCCATCTTGAGAAGGGTATTACAAGAAAGAATTCTCAAGTCCATGGTCCAAGAAGCTCCATTCGGCTGAAGGGAAAAATAATAAGTTGCAATGCAAAGTATATTCTTCAGTTTTATTGGTAATGATGTGTCTTCTCATTAGTTGTTAGGCTGCTAGAATGATTCTTTTACTTGTGTTTAAATCTAGGACTCAACTTGTGTGGCTGCAGGATTGAGCGCTACAATGCGGTTCAACTCATGTGGACACCGGTTGATGCCATGAGCCAGAGGCATATGGTTCCTGGAAATTGCAATCCAACTGGCACCCCTGGTTCATCAGACATCAGAAACCTGAACGGAGCATATGCATACAAGAAGATCATCAAAATGGATGAAACAAAAGGATTGTATAGTGGATTTGGGATTTCAATTATAACTTATGTGCCTTCTAATATGGCTTGGTGGGCATCTTACTCTGTTGCTTGGTGTTGAGCGAGATCGGGTGTTACTTATGCAAGAAGGATGTTGAGGGCAGTGAAAATGGCATCGTTGTTGCGTAGAAACCAATTTAAAGGCCATAGTGACTGTTCAAGGGTTGTGTGTAGCCATGGCTGGTGGCTTTTCTGCTTTGATCACTATGCATCTTGATACTATAAAGACAAGGTTGCAAGTTCTGGATAGCAAAGAGAATGAGCAGCTTGGATGACTATTGCTTAAATGGTTGAAATTTGATCGGAGAAGGCAGATTGACTACTTGTTATCGAGGGCAGCGGCCCAGATGGACTTCAATGTTCATGTCTGCAACCACCATGATCACCATCTGTGAGTTTCTCAAGCGGCTTTGAGCTAAGAATTGAGTGGCTTAAATACAATGATAGAGTCAGGACAGGAAAAAAAGAATGGAACTAAGGTTTTTCTTCTATCTTTTTTAAAACAATAATAAAATTGATGCCTCAAAGAAATTTGATTAGAATTTCAAAACTCTTCAACTTGAATCCTATATATTATAACAAAAATAAGAGCTTTGAAAAAGACAGAATTTACCCTTCGAAACCCCGACACTCAAGTCACTCAACTCCTTTCCTCCATTTTCTCTTGAATCAAATCCCCCCTCTTTCAGAAGATGGGATTGCTATTTATAGTAGTCCTTAGAGGCGATTGTCTCTTATGACCCAAGTGATGAATTGGTTACTGACCATTTGAATTAGTTATCAAATTACATGTTTTTAGTCTTGGTGATAAGATTGTGGATAACTGCACGGTCCAAATGACAAGCTACAAGTTGGGCAACACGTGGTGGCTGGTTGTCTTGGTCCACTCTGTTCAATTTAATGACATCTTAGACTTTGTGTTCATGGCCTATAAAATATTAGGTCTTTGTCTTAATTGGGTCTACATGTGTTATATTGATGCTTAGGCTTTTTTCCTATTCTTGGGTTTACTGATTAGACTTGTCTCTATATTAAGTTTCGATTAAGTCCTACCAAAATTTTAAATCCCGTTATATAAATCGACTGTCTTTTTACTTAGATTTTTGTAATGATTCTCATCTTGCCCTGAAAAAATGCACCTCACCCCATCTCCCCTTGTTGACTCGACTCCCCTAGAAGTTGTAGTACATGAAAAATGTAATAAAAAGGTCATAAAGAATATTACAATAATATTCTATATCTAAAAAATAGAAAAATAATAAAATTTATGCAAAATATTTACATCAACATCCCTCTTTAAACTCAAAGTGATTTTGTAGAGACCATCCTTCATTTAAATTTTAAATTACGAATACAGAGGCATGATATCAATTGAAAATATAACGTGATAAAACTAATGAGCGACCAATTGGAGAAAAATTAAGGATAAAAAAAATACATAAATATCAATGAAGGATGACAGGTACAAATAAAGAATTACCACCATTATGTTGGAGATACTGTGGAAGGTTGAATAAGGATGATGCTGTCAAATAGGATAGCAATCATTTTTCTAATAATTTGGAAAAAAAGTTATTTATTTCAATGATTGATACAGTAAATTGTTATTTCAAATGTTAAATAGAAAGTCATATATTTCAATAACTGATAGTAGCTAGTTGATTTTGGCATAACAAAGTTAAAATGCATATGATTGATCTATCTCTAATATAATATCAAAAATTGATATTTATATTGAATGTTGTATTCAGTTACATAAGTGGATATTTATAGGGACCTTAAACATTATATAATAAACAGATAATAAGATCATGAAAAATATTATAATATTATTTTATGCCCAAAATATTTAAAAATAATAATATCAAAAAAAATTCTGCAGGATATTTACATTAACATATTCCACTTACCAATTCAATTTTTATATGCATTTGGGTCATCTTCAGTAGCAGCCAACTGCTGAAGAATGATAATTTACCAAGCTTTTGTGATTCAGAGATGACCACAATCTGATATTTGGAATTATTTCCTTACTCTTTACAATCATTAATATCATTTTAAAAATGACAAAGCATATATACTGAGACAAATTTTAATATATATTATTTGGCTTTAAATTTTTATATTACAATGATAAATTTCAATCATTTAAAGAATTAGAGAATACAAAAAATCATTTATATTACAATGATAATTTTTATTTTTATTTTTTTTTGTAATTAGGGTTTTAACAATTCTGAATTAAAACTTCTTATTATCATAATTAGGTTACACCTTTGCTCAAAATTGAGATAAGCCAAACTCATTTGTCAAATGAACCACATACGTGGGATAAAGAGAAGCTCTTAATATTGAGCTTGACCCAGCTATTAAACCAGTCCATGAATGAGCTCATAGATGAGCCTAGAGCCTAACTCGGTTGTTCATCAACCTGATGAATCAAAAGAGAGAGCGAGAGACCGGCATTGCTAAATGGAATGATCAAAGTTGAGAATGAGAAGGTTGCTTGATTTCCAAGATTACTGCTTTTGGAATGGTTCAGGAAAAGATCAGATCACGATGGATTGTTTATATACAATCTCATCTTGCATATGTAAGAGATCGCTTTTACAATTCAAATTTGTAACAATCAGATCATATGATGATAATCCACTGGTACACAATGATGTTCCGGTTCACTATGAAAAACACTATAAATAAGGCATGGAAGAACCACAATACCCTGAACTTATATTGCAATATGAAAATTAGATAGCTGAAAAGGCCTCAAAAGTGATATAAATCAGATAGGTTTGCCAAACATATAAGAAAGAAAATATTAAACAAGATCTACAAATTCTAGACATGTCACGATTGCGAGACCCAAATATAAATCAAGCTCAGTTGAGAAGATTAATGGGATATGTCAGGTGGTCACGGCCGAGCCCTCTTGTTGGTGCACGAGGGACACTTGTACTGCTTGATATGCTCAGCACGGGCAGGAGTGATCTTCACGCATTTTCCATGAAACCACATCTCACACATGTCGCAGCAAATCCAAAACTCGTCCGACGCATAGCTTTCCCTGCATGCGCCACATAAGGTCTCCCCATGCTCTTCTTCTTCATCTTCCTCACCAAAGCCCTCATCCTCCTCTTTCGGCCGCGTTGCCTTCAAGTATTTCCCCTGAGATCCAGAACGCTGCTTTCGTCATCCCATATATTAGGTGAAAAACAATATGCTTCAGGAAAAATAACTACATAGAAGCATGTAGCAGGTTGTGGGGTAGCATAGAGGTTACATACTGCACAAATAGAAATTGTCTGTATGTGCAGCTTAGCTAGACAAAAATGCATATGAAGGTGACCTAGAGAATTGTAGTATGACCTAGAAATTGTCTAGGTCAATTGAGAAAGTTTTATTATAATTGAGAAAATTGTAAAACATAAGGGAAATAGAGGGAGAGGTATACTTCACTCTAGAATATTCTCGAATTAAGAGGATAAGGGTGGTTGTAGAATATTCTTAAAGAAGATTTGCAAAAAATATTTTAGAGCATAATCCCAGTGATCCATATAGGAGGATGGTGAGAAAATTTTAATCATTGGTTGAGTAGGTAGCATTCTTATATAAATGGATTTTTTCCTCCTATTTGGGATCAAGCTTGGAGAAGTCCAAATAAGCTAAGTGTTGGAGCTCTAGATGTGAGCTTGTAAGCAAATGTTGAAGACATACTTTGTACTATTTATATTCAACTTCTATAATAAAGAGTGTTTATTTCCAAAGTCACGTGTCTCTATACACTTTGGGTGGAAATATCAGAAAAATCCTAACTTGTCTACATCACACAGGATGTACTAGACAAGCATCGTGTGGGTGACATAGGAAAATTGTTATCCCGTGACAAGCAGCCGAGTAAACCAGCAGGTACATGAGAAAGAAACCTAAATCAAATGGAGCCTACCATGGAATAAAGTATCGCTATAGAGGAGGCAAATACGATATTTTCCAACATTGCAACAAAACCACGATATGTCACCTCCTGTTTATACATTGATGACTATTTTCCTAAATTTATCTTGCTATGCTTTGGATATGTATCTCCTTGATATAATCAATATCAATATAGCGGCGACTGACACCGATATTTTCCTTATATGAGAAGTCCACACATAAGCATTCAATGAAAAACTATCAAAATATATATCATGGAGGGATTCTGCATTTACCCCTTTAGAGTTCGACTTAGACTTCTCATTCACTTGTTTCTTCGCGGCGCCGGTGACAACTTCAAATATGGTGGGGAGATCATTTATCATGTTGAAGAGACGCCTCCTGCAACGTCAATGAAAGGCATTGGGATACGGCAAGATAGATAAAATAGGCAACCACCACAAATTGACACTTACTAATATCGTTTAAATATTGATATCTATATCAATATTGCTCATAGCCTAATCGGGTGATACATATTGGCATCACACATCACACAAATATTTTTTGACTACAAAAAAACTAAATTATATACTAAAATTTGATTATATTTTAATCATATTATACATATTTGAGCAGTAATATACTAAAATCCTTGAAACTAAAACCTCAAAATACCGACCGATACATCGATGATGCAATGACATATTGCAATTTTATCGTCATATTGAAAAATGCCAGTATCGGAAGGTCCGATAATAAAATACCAGCTTCCATTTTAGACTGTTCTCCTTTCACATTCAATTTGTTGGACGGGTCTTCTGAGGTTCATTTTGGAAGAGGGTGATATGCATGCTAGTGTATTAATGTAAATTGGGGAAAAAAGTGAAAACAGTTTTTTTAAGGATATTAACATCCATTAAATACTTAACCTAATGTAAAAAAAATTTTAAAAGCTATTTAGAGAGAAAATTTGTAGGTTTAAATCTTACTCGTTGGATTTTTTTAAACCAATGTCTGAGAAGGTGAAATTAGGGCTACATAAAATAAAAATAAAAATAAAAATAAAAAGCTTTTTTACTCAAATCTGGCACACCAACCACCACAATGAAACTCAAGCAGCTAATATTTTGGCGGAAGTGAAATATCGGTATCAAGCCCAGCCAACATCAATATTTTCCAAAAATGTGATAAAAATAGATATGACACCATATCAACGATAAATCAGTTGATAATTTACGGTCAAATTTCGATTCATTAAAAAAAAGTATAGCCGCTAATATGTCCAAGATCTATATGCACCCTCCGATTTTGCAATACTTGATACAGCCATATCAATACCGATACCGGTACAAATACCGAGAGTTTCATCTAGGGTCATGGATGAATATTGCTCATTATATTCATGGAATATATGAATTTGAGAATATATAAATTTCAAAATGGAATTAAATAACTCAAAAATGGATATATAATATGCTCTAGCAGTTAGAGAGGTAAAGCAATAGCAAATTATATTAATGAAATGAGATGTAACAATGAATCAGTATAGCATCAGCTTTCCACACATTATCACAAGGCATCCCTCCTGCCCTTAATCACCAGGCACTAAGAGCTCTACTTCCATGAGTTTCATTTATAAACATTACTCAAACTATTTGGGGAAAAGAAAAAAAAAAGTCCATAAGGCATACAAAACTCCTATTATGTGTGGGGTCCTGAAAAGGATCAGACCATTTTTTGTCTATTAGATGCGGTCTTATCACATACCATATACAAGAGATTGTTTTCATGACTCAAACCTGTGACCACTAGGCTGCAGAGTGAAAACTCAACTGTTGCGCCAATACTCCCAATTGAAATAAAAGAAAATTTCACGCATCAAAATAGATCAAACTAGACCATTTGATATGAATGATTATTTTCCAAAAAAAAAAGTCTTCTCCTAACAAGGTGCAATTCACAGAGTATACACCATAAGGACACTCAAATAGGAGGATCTTTCCTTTTAGTCTATTGTAGTTTGGATCTTTTATACATGATCTTATTTTATAATATGGTCTTATCTTACAACATATATAAGAGGTGAAAGACCCATGACCACTAGGTCACAATGCAATAGTTATGCCATTAAGCCTAATCTACCTTTCCAAATAGAATAAAATCTCACAAATCAAAATATATCAAACTTAACCATTTGATATAAATGATTTTTTCCCCAAAAAAAATCTGCACCTACCAAGGTGAAAATTCACAAAACATGCACCATAAACAGGCTCAACAGAAGGATCTCTCCTCACTTGTAAAGTTGTATATGTATAACTGCAAATAAAAAAGACACATGCACAAATTGTCTAAGCTAAAAGTAAGGCTCAATATGACATGCAGGAACTAGATTTCACCATGATATTAAATCCATAACAAGACACTTAACCAAAGCCTTCACTCTTTCCAAATATAATGCAAAACATGGCATCCTTTCTCTTGTGGATTTGGGGGCTCTCCTTTGCCAAGAGAGAAAGAGAGCTTCCTTTTCTTAGTCATATTAGTATATTTTTCATCAACCGGTTAGAATTAGTTTCACTATAAAAAAATTGTATTTCCATAATTTATTTTATTCTCAAATATAGTTGTTGAATGCCATCATCTTTAAATGGACGGTTATGATTTTAAAGTGACCCCCTTTTGAAATTCCTTTCCCACCAAAATGGCAATAGATGAAAATATCGGTACCAAAATAATATCAATCGTGATTGTATCAATATTTAACATATCAAATAATATATATCGTTATCGAATATATTAAAAGTAAAATATTTTTAAAAATCGCAAACTCACAGGATTGTATTGACCGGAATATCGTCCAAATAGCCGAAAAGGAAAACATAACAATATTGTCGCAATATCAAAAAATATCAATATCGGATATCAATTGATATTTACATCAATCACCCTTAAACAAGGTGCAGATATCAAAACACTCAAAAAGATGGAAGAAATGCAAATGAACAATAAATTGAAATTTAGAAAGGAAACCAAAGGCTGATTATGTGGAGATTGAAAGAATCGCTCGTACTACTATTACCTGTCAGCTTTATCAAATCCGAATCTTGCACCAAAATAGAAGGCCACGGAGAGCAACCATGAATCACTGTGGACAGCAACCAAAGCCAACCAGTCCTTTTCTTGCATCCCATCTCTTGCAAAATTAATGCCAAGTGCGGGCTCTGGGAGCTCAGGGGGGACTTCCTCAGCAGGTAAATTGACCTCCCATTGCTCATTAGGGAACCCATACAAGCATAGGTTCTCTTTCTCTGCCATGGAAGAATGCATAACGTGGCTTATAGATTTGAAAAATCAAAGGATGGCTTGGACAAGAAACAAGAAAAATAAGCACATTAATCATCAACCACTGATCAAAGGCCCATACACGTGACTCCCAAATAATGGAGTCTAGAAATGGCAAATATAATCACAGCCTCACCTCTACGATACAGAAAGGCTATTTCCAAAACTTAAGCTCATGATTTCCAGGTCATAATAGAATAGCCTTAACATTACGCTAAGATTGACTTTCTCATTAGCAAAGAAGAGGATATAAAAAATTTATTTTCCCAATTTTGTAGGGGGGGAATCTAATATTAGGGGGGGGGGGGAAGAAATTAGAAACAAAAACCTAAGGGCACAATATGCAAGAAAGGATGAGAGGGTATCCATCAATTAGATAAGAAACAACTGATGGTTAGATAATTTTTGCATGCCAGATATGAGGAATTATACAAATCTTACATAGATGCTTAACAAAATAATGAAGTGGAAGACATTAATCGCAACAATAAATCAAGATGAAAAGTAGGGAAGGGATTCTTCCATGCAGTATCAATGCAAACACAAGCTTGGTCACAGATGCAAATCTCAATCAACATTTACTATCGGCCGATATATTATTGTATTAGCTAATACGGCCCATCAACTGATGGATTCTCAGAATTTTTTTTCTTTTGGTATATCCAATACTAATATATATTGTCTGATATATCCAATATCAATTCACCATGACCAATACAAATATTAATATATCTAATCCCAATTTATGGTAGGATGAAATTCACCTCTCACATATAACTATGGACAAACATTTGTTAAAGAAATGAGGAATTTGTTATGCAATAAGCCAAATGGGCATTCATCAGCGTAGTAATCTTATCAATCCATGCTTATTCTACCTCCCTACCTTACATATCAAAAAACTTAGAAACAATCTTAAGAAACAGAAGAGGGCCAAATCGAAGGATAAGTATAAGAATGCCAGAACTAACGCCTCCTACGAGCAAATAAACCACAGATTACCCCCATAGCTTGTCAAAGATACAATTCCAAGTAAATGATGTTAGGATTCTCATGATCAATTCGTAGCCTTTCTGGTTCGGAGGAATTAATTAGGATTAAATCCTGAGTGGTTTATTTCTATCATTATGGACCAAGGTCACAATTCATACACCATGATGGGAAGAATAAGAAAAGGTTTCAGGACAAAAAAATGGAGGGATCCACAAAGTCATAAAAGAATGGTAGCAAATTAGACTAGAAGATCCTTATCCATTCACTAATCTTCTTTCAATTTCACTCTCAAACAATGAACAACCATGGCTAGAAGAACGTTTGATAACATTTTTGCTGCCTATATCATGTTCATATTTGACTTTGTTCATGGTATATTGCTAACGAATGAAACATGGGATGCTCACGGAATAAATATACATCACACAAGGTGGAAACATGCGGCCATAACAGGTGATATAAACTGGATTACAACTTATATTATAGCCTGTTATTTTTTATTATAATCAATTTTAAGAGAAAATTTACTCCTTATTTCTTATTTCAAATCACAATTATTAGACAATGGATCGATGTCATTTGGAGACGAAGCCTCCTTGTCCCCTCATCGAACGGGGTCAATTTGAAAAAAAAAAAAAAAAAAAACCCATCAAAAATAACGAATACCAATATAAATAAAATTTGAAATGTTTTTCTAAAGGTTGACCACGTAACATAGAGAAAAAAAATTAGAAATCTCATGAATTTTATAATCTTACATATCGCCCAACAAAAATATTTATTTATAACATGGGATTGAAAAATTCGAAAGTCAAGTACAAAGAACCCAAAAATGGATGTAAGACCGGGGAGAATTGAATCCACAAAGAAAGGCAGAGAGCCTTAACCAGGGTCACACTGCTGATAGAACTCTTCCACGTCTGCAAAAAAGAAAGAGAGCTAAAACAGTCAAAGACTGCTTCAGGGAAAACAAAGAATAATCAGATTTAGTAAACTTTGCTTCTTTTTTCAGCGATAAATTTAGCAAATGCCAAACCCAAATGGACAGAAGAAAAGGGTATGACCGCGAGAAAACCTGTGGTAAGGGCCTTAATCATGCCAGCTCTTCGACATTTGAAATCCCTAAATACCTCTTCTACTGTGCGCGGATTGTACTGCGCCCCTCCATCCATTGGTTTCCAGAGCGCGAGTGAGATGAACACGGATGAACAGGAGACGACACAGCTGGAAGTAAGTGAAAATTCAGGGGCTCGAAGCTTGAGATTCTGAAATTGTAGAGTGAAGAAAGCGCTGTAGTAGAAACCAGACGAGCACGGACAATCAGTGTGAGAGAGAGAGAGAGAGAGAAGACGAAAATGGAAAGTTGCCGGATCGCGGAGCGGTTTAATTATATGGGAGATCTCTGAGAAGTCCGGCTGTCGCTAATCGAAGAACGCCAGCACACGTGGCCCGGTCTTGGCGCATCTCATTTACGAAATATCTTAATTATTATATTATTATTTTTTTATTATATAAAAATTATAATAAAAAAGATTTAAAATTTTAAAATAATTTTGTATCTAAAATTTTGTATAAACTCGGGTTTATATTCTCACTTATAAAAAGAATATTAATATTTTATATAAAGTGGTATTATTTTTTTAATAAATTTTAATTTAATTTTTTCCAAAATGTTAATTGTAACCATATATTATAAGTTTTTAATAAAAACAAATATATATCAAGCTCGAAAAATACTGGTCATTTATTTTAAATTATAAATTTAAGTTTGGTCCGTAGTTATAAACGGATAATCTTGGCCATTTATTTTATAAGATCAATCAAGACCGTAGGCTCAGCTACGAGCGAATATATCTGAATAAATATTATATTATTTATAAATTTTATGGTAATAACTAAAAAAAATATAATCAAAAATATCTGAATAAGAAAAAATAGCAAATCTATTATTATATTTTTCAATTTTAAAATTTGAATCTCAATTTTATTTTTTAATATTATTTCTAGCTTTCATTTTGGTATTAATTTCATACTATAATGTTTTTTTATCAAATTCTATTCCGATGTATCTTGAATCCAAATTTCGAATAAATTCAGGTCAAGTCGTCTATCTGAGTCCGCATCCGTCTACTGAATCTGAATCCTACGCACCACAACTGCGAACAAGAAGTCAAGTGTCGACGGGATGTTATCCCACCGAAAATATTTTGACACTCAGATCAATAAACAGCTTTCAAAGGTGAAAGGTGAATGTAATAAGATGCAATCTAAATGCAAACAATGTTTGTGGGAGTGTGATTGCTCTCGTAAGTATAGAGACTTTGGTTGCTTGTGAGGAGTGAGGTTTCAAAGTACTAAGTTCGCTAGGAACGTAGTAGCAAAGAGACAGATAGTGCAAATGTGCACGAGTATTGAAAGCGTGGGAGCTTTGCAAGGAAAGGTTTTTGCAGGGCAATGAGAACATGTCTTGAAGCGTAAATTCCGTTACCTTTTATAGTCGCTGCGCTGGGATGTATTCTTTATGTAGAAGGGCTTGATACCCGCGCTCTACCAAAACCGTTACCTATTCTGACGTGCTGCCTTTATTACTATAACGGTCGTTGGATTGATTGCTTTCCTTTTACGTTCTGTAATCGTTAGGATTTCCAACAGATAGGAAAAGAATTTTGGTGCCTTCCTTCAAGGATGCGTATAGATTTTGGAAGTAACCGTTACAATGGGGATTGACTTCTGTGGAGGACGCAAAATCAGGAAAAAAGACCGTTGCTGCACGAGGATGGATGTGTGGGCCAATTTGGGCTTCGGCAGTGCGAGGCCTGGTCTTCGACCAATCAACTGGTCATACTTTTGGTAAATGAAGGCATTAACCGCCTTGCATGCTTCCGGTCAACCGAGGCGCTGACCGTCTTGGGCCCAAGTGGGTTGTTCTGCTCTAGGGCTTTGACTGATTCATTAGCCTTTCGTCCAGTTAACGGTTAGCGTTGACCATTCAGGTCGCAAATGGACCGCTGTAGATCTGGGTTATTCTTTCTTCTTGGGCCAACCCATCACTAACGTATCCATTATATTCTATAACACAATAACCCACAAAATAAACTTTTATTTTGATTTTTTTTTACATTTGTTTAATATCACGTATTTTTGAATAGCATAATTATTCACACTCACATTTTACAAATTTTATATTATTTTAGATATTATTATCTCAATTGTTTTCTATATAATGTAAACTAGAATTTGGAAATATAAATATATTGTCAAATATGATTTAAAATATGATTCATTTGACTTATTTTTACATAAAATAAGATTTAAAGTCCAATCAATAAGCTTAGTATATATCAGTGGTTACATTAAAATTACAACCTTCTTGTTTATAATAATTGTTAGTTTTTTTTTATATATAATTTGAGCCAAATTTTTTAAAAGTAACAGAAAAATTTAAATCCAACCAAATTGAACTGTATTGATTGATTTTCTAGTTGATGTGTCCTGGAATCAAACTTCGAACGGGTTCGGGCTACATCGATCGTTGAATTCAATTCCGTCCACCTAGTGTGGATCCTACACACCACTAAAACAAACGGGAGATCAGGTACTGACGAAATATTACCCCACCGTAAATACTCCAACGCTCAACTTAGCAAAGTAGTCTTCCAAGAATCAAGAAGGTAAAGGAAAGGGTGTTATGAGGGTTAGGAACAGAGAGTGCTTGTGATTATGATTTGGCTCTCGTTGGGAGATATTACTGTCGCTTGAGAGGAACGGTGATTCCTATCCCAGGGTTTCTGGGGATCGAAGCGATCGGAGAGAAAGATAGAGCGTGGGCGTACTGTCAGAGTGGGAGCCTAAAAGTGCGCCGTATAAACTCTAATGGATTACTCAAGAAAAAGGGACAGGGAAGTGAAAGCGATTCAACTAGGTATGAGAGCGTTTGTTTCCTTCAAGAAGGCGTGTCCTGAAGTGTGGACCTCTGTGGCCTTCTTATAGTCAAGGGGTTGAGCCTCCTTCTTTAGGTAGGAGTGCGTGAATCCAGTGTTCTATTGGAACAACTTCATTTCTTGGCATTGGCATTAGTGGCGATAACGGCTCCTTGGGAGGGTTACCTTTCTTCTGTGTTTTACGTCGATTAGGGTTTACAGCAGACGGGGGAGAGAATCTAGCGCTTTTCTCATGGGATGTGCGTTGAATCTGTTAGTAACCGTTGTTGTGGAGGTTGCTTTCTGGGAGAGCGCAAAATCAGGAAAGAAATCCACGACAAGTTAAACTGGGCCTGGCCCACTTAGGGCTTATTTGTGGGCAGGCCTGTTATAGCGCTATTGGTCAACAGAAATGTTGACTGTCCCTGGTACCAGTCATCCGTCCTTGTGCTGGTTCCATTGGCCTCTCGTCCGGTAAACGGTTTGTGTTGACCGTCTAGGCTAATGTGTGGGCCTTCGTTGATTTGGATTGTTTTTCCTTCCTAGGCCAATCCACTATGGGAGTACCCAACACTAGCCCCCATACTGGTGGTCTGAATTCTGACCACCTGCATATCCACAATAGGTCGCGTGACTTGGAATCCGTCGAGATTCATTGACTGGATCTGCTGACCGTCTAGGCTAAAATCTTGAGAACCTGCTGAAGGAAAAGTTGACCGGATTTGTCGACCGTCCTGGCTAAAATTTGGAGAACCAACTAAAGAAAAAGTTGACCGAATCTATTGACCGTCAGAGTCAAAATCTGGAGAACTTGCTGAGGGAAAAGTTGACCAGGACTTGTTGACCGTCCTAACTAAAATCCGAAAAACTTTCTAAAGGAAAAGTTAACCGGATCTATTGACCGTCCGGGTCAAAATCCGAAGAACCTGTTGAAGGAAAAGTTGACCGGATTTGTTAACCGTCTTGGCCAAAACTCGGAGAACAAGTGGGAGTGTAGTGACGCACCATCATTAGTTATTTTGTTCAGATAAAAAGGCGCCCACGTGTCTGCACAAAGTGAATTAAAGATCCCGGTAATTAATGCACTGGGGGATCTGGTTAGTCAGTGCCCATTCAGGAGGTGCCACGTGGTAGTAATGATGGTGCTTGTTTACGAGACGGTTATTTTGGCTGGTGTTCATACTGCCTTTAAGTTTCCCATTCATCTCCTTTTTTTTAAATTTTTATGCTTTCCTTCGTCTTCCTCTAGTGAGTTTTTTTTTTTTCTCGAGTGTTGCACCATTTCTTTCCTTACTTCCACACTTATGGTTCCCATTGCATAGATAGTTTCGATCCTTACCGAGACTGACCTGAAGGAGTTGTATGTAAAATACAATGTTCCTAAAGCAATCATTTCCCGTGTTCCTGGCAAGGAGGGCCAGGCATGCTCATCGCCTGAAGGTTGTATCACCATTTATAATGCCCATTTTAGGAGTGGGCTACGCCTTCCCATTTCTGATGAGTTATTGGAGATTCTGACCACACTCAAAGTCCCTATCGCATAGCTTCACGGAACGTTGTGCGGTATTTGTGCACGTTCTGTATTTTCCTTCGTTAGCATTTGAAAAAGTTGACAATAGAGATGGTGAGGGTCCTATTCAAGTTTAACTAGGGAGTAGAGTGGATCTCTTTGGCCCCACAGGATGGTCTCCAGGTTGGCACTGTCATTTATAACTACTTGAAGAATTGGAAGAATAGGTTTTTTTTTATTTATGTGGACGGATCCTGGCCGTTGGTCAGAGAATGAGGCAAAGTTCCTGAGGTTTACACCGGGACTCCTACTGAGACGGAGACGGAGTCCCTAGAGTGGCTTTTTAAGTTGGTAGGGAAACACCATTCAGATTTTCGGAGAGACCACTTGGTTTTTCGTGATGAGGCTAAGAAGGCCAAGTGGGAGCCTCCGTCGCCAGAGCAGAAAATGATGGAAGCCTCTAGGAAGGGAAGATTGGGGCTCTTATAATCAGGGAGCCAATTGGCGATGGCTCACCCATTGGTTCAACAAGGACGGTGGCAGCAGTAAAGCCTTCCTCGTTCTCCTCCGCCGATCCCGGGAATGTGCTAATTGGCTAGCTGGCCGGAGTGGGGGACAACTCCGACATATGTGGCGAAGGCTCTGCCGTTGAGGTCTTTAGGGAGAGACTGTACCTTGCCGCCAGCTGCATCGTTCTTGCCCTCCCGCAGTCGGAGCATTTGATGCAGTTGGAGTCTTCCTCGAAGGCCATGATTGAGTGTGTCGCTGATCTGTCGAAGGAGATACCTGCCGGGGAACCCAGGGAGGCATCTTTTGAGCCTCCTGTTGGGCTAGTCGTTGTGACATCTGATGAGTTGGCTCCTGAGGGGATTATAGGGGAGCCAAGAGTGTCAACGCCCAGAGAATCTCAACCGGCGGCTGAGGTTAGGGTAGAGATCACGAAGGAGACCATTACTGAGGAGCCTGTACAGGCAGTGGAAGGGCCGTTGGAGCCTGCCATTGGGGTGCCGTTTGGAATGGACGACCTTATGATGGAGCTGTTGGAAGAGTCTGCGGTGGAGGCCACTGCTGGGTATGTTCGAGAAGGTTCCGTTTCTGGTCATTTGTTGTCTGAGTCAGGATCCCGCGCCAGGCCAGTGCTTCAGCGCGTAGGATTTTGCCAGTAAAAATATATATACACATTTTTTTTCGTGATCTGCCTCTCCTCTTAGCTTAACTGCTGCTAACACTTATTATTTTTGCAAACACAGAAAGTCTCTGGCACTATTGTTAAGGCGATTGGCCAGCGAGACCTGATGATCACTGATAGGGATCGGCTGATTGCTTGGCTTGACGAGGGACTGGAAGCGATGAGGGTGGAGCATCGGGATGATGCGGTCGCTCTAGGATCCATGCTGGCCAATCTGGAGGTAGAGATCACCCGGCTTAGAGAGGAAAATGTTAGCCTTAAAGATGCTGTGGTGTCGGGTTTGGTTGAGGAGAACAATAGATTTAAGGAGGAGAATGCTCGTTTAAAGGGAGAGGCTAATGTGTGGGCCTTCGTGGATTTGAGCCATATCTCCTTCCTGGGACAATCCATTATGGGAGCATCCATCACTAGTTAAACCAAATCAGTTTGAATTTTAAATATTGCTAATCAATAATTAGTTTAAATTAAAAAATTAGTTACAAATTAAATAATTAAATTATAATTATTCATAGATCGATGGACATATTCATAACTACTAAAATATAGAATATCGTAATCAGTATATTTGATTAATATCGTAATCTAATAGTCTAATCAAGCAATAAGTTAGACGACTTCAAATCTTTTTTTTTCTTATTCAACTAATTGACAGAGCTATGAGAATAGCTGCAACCAATACCATAGTATAGTCATTGCATTTATTGATAGACAGAAAATCATAGTATACATTATCATATTAATTACGGTTACTTATTGAAAATGGAAATTGATATTTAAAATTAAAAAAATAGGTTCATTTGTAATTCATTATATATATATATATATATATATGTTTCAAATAAATTATATTTATCACAAGTATAAAATCTAGAACAGTATTTATAAAATATGATAAAATTTATTTTTAAAAAAATAAAAATTAAATTATAGATAAATTATAGATAAATTAAATTAACTATTTGCTAATTTATCCAAAAAAAATTTAAAAAACCGCATAGTAATTGATGGGTATGCCAGTAATTACTAGCCCAAAAAGAGGAATGGCTTAGATCCGTAATAGCCCATTTGCGTTTGGACGGTCAACGAACACTATTGACTAGGCGAAAAGCTAAATGAGCCAAGAAGTTCAAGAGCGGGACAGATGACTTGCTCTTGAGATAGTCATGTAATTCTTACTCCAAGGCATCGTAAGACAGTGGTTATAAAAAGGACATATAGTTCTCACTCCAAGGCACGTATTTATTCACCCATAATAAGCTCACATGCTTTTAGACTACAAACGCTCTTTCTTTTCTCTTTGCCATTATGTTCTCAACCGAACACAGTGCTTAAAGTCAGCGCTCCTCACAAGCTAACAAAGTCTCTCTCAATGATAGCACTCACCCATCTCAAACACTCTCTACATTTTCTTACATTCTCTATTTTCACCTTCTTAATTCGAAGGTCATTTGTTGATTTGAGCGTCGGAGTGTTTACGGTGGGACAACCTCTCGCCGTCACTTGACTTCATGTTTATAGTTGTGGTGTGTAAGATCAAAACTCGGTGGACGGAGCCAAACTCAAACAATCAATTTGATTCGAATCTGTTCAAAATTTAGATCCATGACGCATCATTGGCACCATATGTGAAAAGCTTGCAAAAAGCCAACCAATTTTCTCTACAATTTCGCTCAGTTTCACTCTCTCAACATCACATTCTATTAATCAGAATGGTGAATATAATGGTGCAAGCTAGCGAGCTTGCTAGAGACGTGATCTCACCCGACTAGGGCCACGCTACTGGTAACCAGGTCAACGGGATGATCAATGGTGTGCCAACACCATTCTTCCAAAATTTGGCGGAGAGCATGAGCAATATGAATAGAACGCTCCAAATGCTCTACTCCCGTAAGGAAAATGTGTAACTATGGGCTCCACCCATGACACTCCCTACTTCGGCCTCCCGGGAGGGAGGCAAAGGAAAAAGAAACCCTCCAAGAAGGCCAGGAGGCTTGGCAACACTCAGGTTCTGGAAGGCCTCACACACCTAGAGTCATTCGAGGCTCGAAAAATATTTGGGCAGTAGGACTCCGGAAGAGAGTCCAAGACAAAGGAATCCTCGATATTTTCGGGTGGATGCCTCCCCTCAAGCTTAGGAGGGAGTCTCCAGGATTGTTAGATCCACTGGTGGTAGTAGCTGGCCGACTACTCATCACGTCAGAGAAAGAATCGAGTTGAGAACCTAACTCGACTCCAAAAGAACTGGTGACGCCATCCCTACAGATTCGAGGGTGGAGAAGATCTTAAAACGCGTACTCAAGGAAGACAAACACGCCATAGATCTGGATAGATCTCCTTTCACGGTATAGATCTTGAACGTCCCATGCCGACTAAGTTCAAGATGCCAACCCTTAACTCTTATGATGGGAGAACTGGTCCAATGGATCACCTCAATCATTTTCACACCTATCTCAATCAAGAGTTGGAGGATGCAGCCATGTGTCACTGTTTTCCTCTTACGTTGAAGGGAGAACCAAAGATCCATCATCTCCCATCGAGACTCTGATCCGACTCGAGACCTCTCTAACCTCTTTGAGACCGCCTCCAAGAAGAGAAGTAGTCTTGGCATCTTTCCCATATCAAGTAGAAGTAGAGAAAGAATCCGCGGAAGTTTCTGGATCGCTTCATGGTGGAGGTGAGAAGAATCCCCATGCTCACAGAAGAGATGAAATTTGGCAGTTTCGTTTTTGCCTTAACGCATGAGGATTTTTTCGGGCACCTAGCGCATAAAAAGTCACAAAATTTTCAGGAGGTGGAATCTATCACCAGAGCCTATGTAGCAGTAGAAGTGGCCAACGAGGTTAAGCATTTCAAGCGGATCGAACAATATCACTCTTTCCGAACTGTGAGAAAGTGGAAGCACCACGGCGGAATCACTACCCATCTGAAGCAGCACATGATTAGAGCACCAGAATGGAGGGACTACTGGCCGATTAACCTGACTCGCCTAACCTATATGCGCTCCAATGTCCTCATGCAAATCTATGGGGAGAATTTCCTTAAGTGGTCAAAACCACTTAAGAAAGCGGAGGGAGGAAATTCAGTCAAGTATTGTGATTTTTATCGATTTTTTGGACACTCCATGAAAGACTACAAGACACATCAGCAGGAGATCGAGGAGCTTATCTAGAGGGGCCACCTCACCAGGTTTGTCAAGAACTCTGGGTAGGGCTTTGGAGCCTTAAACGGGGAAGAACTAGAGCCTTCCTAACCGCGGAATAGGGTCGCAGTCGGAGTGGTCAATATGATCACAATCTGACCGGCCAAAATCCCAGTGGATAGCAATGAGCAGCAGGTTGGGCAGAAGAAATAGCACACAGAAGACAACGTCATTAGCTTTATCGATAATAATTTGAGCTATGTAATCTCCCCCCATGCAGATCCCCTTATTGTATTCGCACTCGTTTCAAACAGTAGCGTCGACTATCAACTGAAATAAGTTTTTATTGATAGTGAAAGTTCTAATTATTTGCTTTACCTAATGTATTTTTTAAACTTGGTCTAAAACAGAGAGAGTTGAAACCTACCGAAGGCCCGACTTTATGGCCTTGACAATGAACTAGTGGCTGTTCAAAAAACGATCCAATTAAAGGTCATCCTGGGCACATACCCAAGAATAGTGAGTCGTACACTCACTTTCTTAATCGTTGACCTGCCTTCCGTATACAACGCAATATTAGGCCACCGTGTCTTAAAAAGATTTGGAGCCATCACTTTGATACCGCATCTAAAAATGAAGTTCCTAATAGCCTGCGGTATAGGCGAAGTGCTAACTGACCAAATCACTGGGCGGATATGTTATATGTCCTAGATTGCACCGAATGGCAGCACCAAGATGGCAGGAAAACTTGACCATTGAGACTAAACAACTATTCAACAGACGCAATCGGATGAGGTAATCGATCTAATCTCACTAAATCTAGAGGACCGGGAGAGGTGCATATAGATTGGGAGCTCACTCACCGGGACACGACGTAACGAACTGATCACATTCTTATAGCAAAATGCTGATATCTTTGCGTGGACTCCTGCTGACATGTTTATAATTCCGACTGAAGCAATGGTCTATAAGTTAGACTTCGATTCCAACCGCAAGCCCATCAAGTAGAAGCAGAGGAATCACTCTGTGGGGAAATTGATTGCCATCTGAGAGGAGGTAAAAAAAGTTGCTAGACGCCGGCTTCATCAGAGAAGTCCAGTATCCAGACTGGCTCTTCAACGTTGTCTTAGTAAAGAAAAATAACACAAAATGATAAATGTGTGTCAATTTTATCAACGTTAACAAAGCCTACCCAAAAGACAGCTTTCCTTTACCCAGTATTGACATGTTGGTTGACTTGACCTCTGAGCACGAGCTACTGAGATTTATAGATGTGTACTCGGGTTACAACTAGATCTAGATGAGCCTAGAGAATGAGGAGCACACCTCGTTCATGACGGACCAAGGCACTTACTATTATGAGGTGATATCTTTTGGTCTGAAAAATACCGGTGTCACTTACCAACGGCTCATGAACAAGATGTTCAAAAAGTAGATCGATCGCAATATGGAGGTGTACGTCGACGACATGCTCATCAAGAACAAGACCATGAATGACCATATTCGTGATTTGCCTGAGTCCTTCGAGGTGTTCCGCGCACATTAAATGAAGTTGAATCCTTCTTACTGCATCTTCGGAATATCCTCAGGAAAGTTCTTAGATTTCATTGTCTCTCAACAAGGGATTGAGGAAAATCCATAGAAGATCAGGGCCCTCATTGACATGACTCTGCCGCAGAGTGTCAAAGATGACCAAAGGCAAATCGGATAGCTGGTAGCCTTGCCTCGTTTCTTCCCCAATTCAGGGGACAAGTACCAACATTTCTTCAATGCTCTGAGGGGGATAAAAGCAAATGGATTCTAGTGGACTGTAGAATGCCAGGCAGCCTTCGACGAATTAAAGTAGTACCTGGCCAGTCCGCCGTTGCTGACATCACCCAAGGAGGAAAGAAGTTATACCTCTACCTGGTAGTGTCGAAGGTGGCTCTCAACTCTGTCATCATACGCCAAGACTCTGACTTTCAATGGCCGGTCTATTACGTGAGCAAGACGTTGACCGGCGTAGAAACACGCTACCCACGCGTAGATAAGCTATCATTGGCACTTGTCTTCCTCGCCTGAAATCTGAAGCCTTACTTCCAGGCTCATCTCATAGTCGTTTTGATCAACCAATCACTGAAGAGCATACTCCAAAAACTCGATATTTTTGGACGACTAGTAAAATAAGCTATCGAATTAGGAGAGTACGACATTGAATTTTGGCCCAGACCAACCATCAAATGATAGTCTCTAGCTAACTTCATCGTCAAGACTACGATACCAATTGTAGATGAACAGTCCGCTGAGGACACAGAATGGCGTTGGGAAGAGTCGACGTGGATCCTCAACATAGACAAATCGTCTACAGACTCTGGCAGTAGAGTAGGAGTAGTCCTGAGGACCCCTGATGGGCTTGAGGTGAAATACACCATTAGACTTGACTTTTAGGCCACCAATAACGTTATCGAGTACGAAACCCTATTGGCTGGGTTAAGACTAGGTAAATAGTACTCAGCCAGACAACCGACCGCCTACAGCGACTCTGAGCTGGTCGTCAACTAGGTTAGTGGGAGCTTCGAGGCATGTAACCCTCACTTGGCAAAAGAGAAAGAAGCCAGCTGGAGATTTGACAAGGTGACCCTAATCAACGTTCCCCAAATTGAGAACGAGAAAGCTGACCAACTTGCTAGGGCAGCGGTGGCCAAAAATTCACAACAGTACTCGAGAGACATACGGGAAGTTCTGAGCACTCCCAACACTGAGGAATAGGAAGCCATGTAGGTCTCCAACGCAAAGAGCTAGATGACGACTTACCAGAGATACATGGCGGACGAAGCACTGTCAGACAATGCAAATAAAGCCAAGCGGATCAAAAAAATGGCCAGTTGGTACACCATAGTCAATGGACAGTTATTTCGCCATGGCTACTCGACTCCGTACATCCGGTGATTAACTCCTGAGGAGGCAGACTACACTTTTAGCAAAGTTTACCTTGTGATCTGTGGATCGTATATCAGCGGTAAAAATCTAGCATTCAAAATCATACGCCAGAGATATTATTGGCCAACAATGAAGAAAGACTCTTGACTTCGTGAAGAGTGTGAAAATTGCCAACTCTACGGTAATCTTTACCATCAACCGCCTGTTGAGTTGAGGACTCTTCAAGCTCTTTGGTCTTTCGCATAATGGGGGCTCGATATTCTCAATCAATTTTCCATTGCTACTAGGCAAAGAAAATTCATCATCGTTGGCATCGACTATTTCAATAAGTGGGTCAAAGCTGCCCCGTTGGCCAAGATCACGGAATATAACATTTTAGAATTTGTCCACTAGAGTATAATCAGCAGATTTGGTGTTTTTGAGGTCATAGTGACTGACAACAAAACCCGATTCACCGGAAAACGTTTGACCAAATATTGCATCAGTCTATACATCAAATTGATCCACATTTCGATGGCGTACCCGCAAGTCAATGAACAGGTAAAGGTCACAAATCGCACGCTACTTCACGGTTTGAAGACCAAATTAAAGGACGCAGGGGTTCTTTGGTCGACGAACTACCCTTCGTCTTATAGTCTTATTGGATGATTTCAAAGGAACCTACTTGCGAGATGCCCTTCAATCTCTACTACGGGACTAAAGTAGTAATCCCGGTTGAGATTGGGCTCCCAAGTCTTAGGGTTGAGTCCTTCGACCCACAAGGTAACTCCCAGAAAATTTCGAAAACACCTAGACTTACGGAAGAAGCCCGTGACGCTGCTAGATTGTGGACAACAACCTACCAACAATAAGTCGCACGTTATTACAATAAGAAGGTAAAAGCATGGCACTTTGAAGTTGGGAACTTGGTCTTACGAAGTATTGAGAAGATCATCAACTGAAATAAGCTTTCCCTAAGTTGGGAAAGTTTTTTTCTAGTCTCCGCCGTTCTACGGAATGGAGCATACAAGATTTGAACCTAAAACGGCAAGTTGATTCCACAGACGTGGAATGCAATCCACTTCAAGTGCTACTTCCAGTAAGGATACAAGTAGGCCATCCATGTTGCACGTGCATGCTTGTAATGTACATATTAATATTAATGAAATAAGAGTGTTGTTTCATTCGTACCATGCTTTTCTTTCTATTTTTTCTATTTTGTGTGCATGTGTGTAAATTTACAGGGTTGTACAAATGACCTAGACTGCCTCTAAGTCGGGTGGGTTTTCACCAACTCGTAATTAAACTCTAGTCATCCAGGTAATCCATAAACGGTTGTAACTAAACCTTAATCATCTAGGTGACCCATAAGTGATCATAACTAAACCCTAGTCATTCAGGTAGCCCTATAAGCGGTCATAACTAAACCTTGGTCATCCATGCGACCTACTAACGGTCAAATTAAACATTGATTATCTAAGTGAACCGTCCACGGTTAAAATCTTTGGGAGCTTAAACAGCACACATGACGACCTCCCACATAAGGAAATGGCATAGTCAGTTTGTGACGGTCGATAAAAAAAAGCAAAGTGTAAAAAGAAAACACACGTTTTCATAATGAAACGGGCACTAGATCAAGCAACCCAGGTGCCACCCGTTTATATAACAATATTGCACAGCGAACAAAGAACGTATTCATATATAATATTTCTCATGACACCTCACATGAAGAAAAAGCAAAAAGAATCCTAATAGTGTCCCCAAGGTCTAAAAATATCATAACTCAGCATGGTGGCTTCCCGAGGCTAAAAGCCTCCTCGAGAATGAGGTCAGGACCTCCGACCGCAACCGCTGGGATAACACACTGATTTTGATCTTTGAGAAGTACCAGCATTTTGCGGGTCAAAAACCCAATGGGAAAGTGAGGATCCACCATGAAGGCAGCCTTACGGCTGTAGCAAATCCCATCTTGAAACGCTCCTCCAAGGCAGGCGCCACCTCTTCAAGGTGAAGCCGCATCCTCAACTCGCCTTCTAGTGCTGTAATCCACTCTAAAGCCCATTGGTGTGCCTCCGAATCCTCTCGCATGCCAGCGTTGGAGGCCTGACCAGGATGGACAGTGTGCACCCTCTCTCGAGGCACGTCATTCTCCTCGAAGGACAAGATCTCGACCAAATTGCAAGGCATCTCACCAAGCTGACAAAACCAAGAAAAGTAAACAAAGGGAGCGTGAAACGCATCCAAACCCTAAAGTCAAATAATTAAGGCATACCGACGAGAAGGCCCAGGGTGATTAAGGCAAGTAGAGCAGAAAGGCTCCGAAGAGCTCTCAAGATGCAACCACTTTGTAAAGAGGAAGACCCATGGGAGGGGCTAGGCGTGTTGTCTAGTCTCCAGTTGAGGAAAGTAGAAATATCAATCATATTCTCATCCGCCGTGGAGAAGGAAAAATTGCTATAAAGCAAATCGCAAAGACCATTGCCATTTTATAAGCCAAGTTTTCCGCCTAAAAAGCCACACGTGAATCAAAGAGTCATGTCGCTTCAAGTCATGTCGTTTCAATGCCTAATGGTGCATGTGCCGTGCAAACATCACATCTATGAAGAGTCAGTCTGCGACAATCAAACGTTTGCAGCAGAGACTCTCAGTCGGTCAACGAAAGGCACAAAAAAGGAAAACGAGAGAAAAATCATGACAAAGGCATAAGTGATGACGGTTAACATCCTAGGGATGAAGTGTTCCGTTTAAAAGCTAACCGCCCAAGTTCACAAGCCTCTACTCACGGGCGTAAAACGCCATCCGACAAGCTTTTACTCACGAGGACCTAAGTAGAACAAAGCTTTATCCAACAACTCAAGAAGAGTTTCACCTTGATGTCTTCAAAGGCAAAGACCATAAGTCAAAAATAATCAATTAAGTCCAGAGAACATCACAAACAATTTAAGAAAAGTTAGTTAGACAGTGCAATGATGAGTAAATAAAAAAAACGACAACAAAGGCAAAGACACATAATATCAAAAATGATCATTTTATTGATTATGTGTGACAACTACAAGTAAGAAAAAGTACCAAAAAAATTTACGGTGGGATGGAGCCCCGAAGAGAAGGTGGCGGTGGCCCCTAACTACTCCGGAACAACCCCACAAGGTTCTCACGGTGGCTGGTAGAACCGTTTGCGGGGTCAAGGACGTCAACTGGAAAGTTAGGGTCGATCATCCGTACAATGCGTTGACTAAGGCTGACACTTTTCCTCACCCATACCCACAACATATCATGAACCTCATAGAGATGAATGCGAGTGGCCAACTCATTCTCCAACGATGAAATTCGTCCCGATAGTTAGTCAGTGCGCCTCACCACCCGATTGGCTTCCTCTCTCAATCTGGCGTTCTCCTTCTTCAGCTTGGAGTTCTCCTCTTCCAAACTAAGTAGCACAGATTGGAGAGCAGTTGTGTTCTCCTAGTGCTCCACCTTAAGTAGCTCCATCTTCTTCTCGAACCAAGCAATCTCCCACTCAAGGTCGAGGATCACCAGGTCCCTTTGGCGCAGCCCTTTGCTAATTGCACCCATTATCTTCTACTCCTGCGAAAACCAAGAACACTAAGTGTCAGCAACAGAGAGAAGAAGGAAAAGGAAAGTTGTGAAGATTTACCTACCAGACTTTGCGTTCTGGCCTCATTAGCCTACTCCGAGACCTTGGCCCTGACAAGGGAGGGTTAGGAATAGTAGTCTTCAGAGCAGGCTCCTCCAATAACTTTGTTGACTCGGCAAGGGCTCCTACAAATAGCTCCTCTAGCTCTGCAGATGGCTCCGAAGCTAGCTCATGCAACTCAGCTTGCGGCTCAAAAGTCAGCTCAAGCAGCTCAACTTGTCGCTCCATAGCTAGCTTCATTAGCTCAGCTTGTGACTCCACAGCCTGGTCCATTAGCTTAGCTGGCGGCTCCAAACTTGGCTCCTCCAGCTTAGCTTGTGGCTGGCCTACTGGCTTTGCCTTAATGGCTTTCGGCTTCGACTTCACCAATGTAGGCTACGCCGCTAAGTCCTCTTGCAGCAAGTACACGACTACGGCGTTGCTAGCTCTGGCGCGCAGCATGGCGTCATATTGCCCCAAAGCCAACTCCTCCTTGACTCCTGAGCAGTCTTCCATTCCCCCAAGACGTCCAAACGGCCACGTAGTCTGGCCCTGAGGATGAGGAAGAAGGTTCCACCATTGCGGCCTTCTTCTGTTTTGGACTGGTGGGAGCAGCGTCAGTAGAAGACACGCCGGCGTCACCACCAACTACAATGCCGACTTTCCTCTTCCTTTGCGAGACCTTCGGTGGTGGTGTCCTGAATTTTTGGACTGGAGAAAGAGGTCCCCAATGAGCTCTCTTGGACCTCCCGAGAAACCAAGTGGTCTCTCCTAAACTCGGAAGTATTCTCCCTCACTAGCTCCAATAACTTAGCCAAAGCAACAATCTCTGACTTCTTTGGCATCTCGGTGAAAACCTTTGGAACCTTGCCCCAATCCAGTGACAAGGGCAACACCTTAACAACGTTCACAAAGAAGAAGCGATTCTTTCATTTCTTCAACGAGTCATAGATGGTCTTGTTGACTGGAAGGTCTCTTGTGAGATAGAAAAATCTAGTCTCCACTCTGTATGATATGGAACATCACCCTGACAGCGTCGGTCGTCATCATTCGAGAGCGATGGCGCATGAAGATACATAGAGAGTAAAGATATTGCACGACATTAACATGAAGCCGTGCGATAGGCACCTGAAGAGCAGTGAGGATGTCAAGCAGATCCTGAGGGACTAGGAGACAAAGCCCACTCCTCAGATGAGCCTCGTACACAGTGACGCAGCCCTCAGGAGGAAAACAAGTCCTATCAAATCTATTGAATATCACGGGATCGATCTCTCGTGGAATGTTAAACTCCATGTACAACTCTCTAACTTCACTGGCTGTGAGCACAAAAGCAATCTTCATCACGGAGAGAGCTATAGAAACGAAAGAGAATAAATATTGTAGAACACTAAGAAATTTTCAGAAAGTCAAGAAAAGTGTGGGAAAATTTGAAAAGTAACAGACGGACCACCTAAAGGAGTGAGAATGCCGAAGAAAGTGAACCATCTTGTAAACACGCGGCCATCATTGCTGATACGTGTCACTTCCTGAACGGATGAAATCGAATTGAATCCTCTAATGCATTAATTATTGGGATTACAAATTCACTGCATGCAGACACGTGGCCAACTTTTAAATTATTGATGCAGCGGCGAATGATGGGCGCACTATTTTAACTCCTCCTCCGGTTCTCGGATTTTGACACGGACGGTGAACGAATCTGATCAACACTTATTTCAACCAGTTCTTTGGATTTTGGTCTAAATGGTCAATAAATTCAGTCAACGCTTCCTTCAGCCATTTCTCCGAATTTTGGCCTAGACGGTCAACGAATCTGATCAACGCTTCCTTAAGCCAGTTCTTCGGATTTTGGCCTAGATGATCAACGAATCTCGTCAACGCTTTCTTCAGCCAGTTCTCCGAATTTTGGCCTAAATGGTTAATGAATCCGGTCAACATTTCCTTCAACTAGTTCTCCGGATTTTGGCCTAGACGCCCAACGAATCCGGTCAATGAACTTCTAAGCCAATTCTCCGGATCTTGGCTTTACGGTTAGCAATTGCACGTAACACAATCAACAGACTAAGAGTTTTCACCAGTTTCCTCGCAAGACAAGTAACCCAGTCACTTGTGACCCATCTTGAACATACTGGAGGCCGAAGTCCTAGGCCACAAGCATGGGGGCTAGTGATACATATGCTAGTAATGCGCTGGTCCAAGAAGGAGGAATGACCCAGATTGTAATGGCCCATTTGCGCCTGGACTGTCAATGAATACCGTTGACCGGACAAAAGGCTAAATGAGCCAAAAGAGGCCTAAGAGCAGGACGAACGACTTGCTCTTGAGATGGTCAACGCTTCTGTTGACCAGAAATAAAACCAGTTGACCGTCTGAAGAGCAAAACCTCGAGTGGGCCAAGCCCATTTTGGTCCACGCGATCGTCTCGACCAACAATGGTCTTTTTCCTTTATTTCGCGTTCTCTATAGAAGGCAATCTCTACTATAACGGTCATTAGCAGATTTAACGCGCATCCCAGAAAAAATGCATCAGAATCCTTTCCCTATCTGTTGGAAACCCTAACGGTTTCAGAACATAGAAGGAAAGCAATCAAACCAGTGACCGTTATTACCATAAAGGCTCCAGGCCATAAAAGGCAACGATCTCAGCTGAGCGCGAGAATCGAGCCCTTCTGCATAAGGAAGGTATCGCATCATAGCGGCTATAAAAGGTCACGAAATTCTAACTCCAAGGCATGCATTCATTCACTCACCCACAATAAGCTCACACCTTTCAAACTACAAATGCTCTCTCTTTTTTTCTTTGCCACTACGTTCCCAACGAATACAGTATTTAGAGTCAGCGCTCCTCATTAGCCAACAAAACCTTTCTCAACGAGTGTACTCACCCATCTTAAACACCTTTTGCATTTCCTTATATTCTCTACTTTCACATTCTTAATTTGAAGGTTATTTACTAACTTGAGTATCGAAATATTTATGGTGAGACAACCTCCCGTCATCACCTGACCTCCTATTTGTAGTCGTGGAGTGCATGATCCAAACTCGATGGATGGAGCCGGACTCAGAAATCCGATGTGATCTGAATCTGTTTGAAATTCAGATTTAAGATGCATTAATAACGTAGCTGGTTTGACTAAAATTTCAAAAAACTCTTTTTTAATATTCAATTTATAAAGAATAAGACTCTATTTCTTATAGAAATTGGGGCGCTCCCAACCCAGTTTGACATGGTCAACAAAGTTGATGCTATGCTAAGAGAGCGGAATTCCTCGCCGGGCCCTTCATTGGTTCATGTCCAAGCCCTATCGAGGCCCGTGTTTTAGCCCAAGTCTATGCTCATGCCCAATCTAAAATTGAATCTGAATTCCACCTCATCTCACCATTTTATATAATTTATTTTTTATTTTTATTAAAATATATATTTTTATATTATTTTTATGAAATTCCTTTAATGTGGAATCTAAAATATAAAATTGAGAAAAAAAATATGATTTTTTATAATTTATTATCTATAATTATAAATTTAAAATTTATGAATTTGACGAATATAAATTGCATTTTTTAAAAAATTAAAAAAATTAGGTGGACGGGTGAGATTTGCCGGGACAGGAAAATATATACTTTCCAAATTCGCAAGTCCACCGATTTGGAAAATGCGCAGAGGGGCATAATCGATGGTAAATAGAGCAATATATAAGGGCAAAAAAGAAACAAAGAATCCCATCCAAATTCCAAAGACGTTAATTGGGTATTTTCAAAAGAGCTGGCCACAATCAAGCCTCTCCGAGAGGGTAAATACGTTTTCAAAACCCTCGGTTTCCGCCTTCATCGCTCTCTGCATCTTCACCCAACTCTCTCCGAACCTGCCGCTTTCTGCTCCTCTGATCGAATGCGAAACCCTAGAATCATCGGTTCTTATTTATAGGTATTGAGTATTCTGAGCTGAATTTTCAAATTTGTTTTGTAAATGTTTAAGCTGGAAGATTAGCGTAAGTTTCAGCTTTGCGGGTTTTTGACGTGTTAATCAGAGATGGTGACTGTTTTGAAAGCTGATGGTGGAACGCAAACTATCTCCGTTGGCGTTCAGAAAACAATTCAATCGATCAAAGAGATTGTGAAGAATCACTCGGACACTGAAATTTATATCGCTCTTAAGGAAAGTAACATGGACCCCAACGAGGCGGCTCAGAAACTCCTGAACCAAGGTATTGCATTTTCCCTAATTTCTTTCTACTCCTGTTCTGTTGTTTTTTACTGCCTCGTAGCAGCTGTGAATAACTGGGGTTTTTCATGTTTATGAGTTCAGGCATGGGTTGGAAAGCGTGGGGGTTGATGGAAATAGAAAATGGTGGATTTTGTTTGGATTGAGTAGAAAGTTGACACAGTGGTAATACGGAACTTGAAATGCAATGAAACTGATAGATAGATACTAATTTTAGTCTTGTATGCTACTGGATTAATATTTTTGGTTTCTTGAATGAACTGCCGTACTTGTTCTACTATACAATTCTCTCTACCATTTTGTTGCTTTAAGAACATGGGAGTATACAGAAGGATTCATGTGTAAAACGAGGGTCTGTTGGTTGTGGGAAAATGTTTTATGTTTTCGTTTTTCAGTTTTTATCTATAGTTTCAAATTTCACTCATAAACTGGAAAACGTGGTCGTTTGTTTAAAAGATGGAAAATAGTCTCCAATGGTTAAAAGCTCGAAAAAATTGTCAATTCAGAGAACACCATGCGTTCAAATATGAGTCTACTACTTTCTACATGTATAAAAAGGCAAGCTAGAAGACACCTTGAAAAGTTATATTTCATATGGGTTACTACTATAGTTTTTCATTTAGTTTGATTTGACCCAAATATTTAAATGTTGTTGAACAGAATGTAACTTCACCCAAAGATTAGAATGTTGTTAAAATGACATATGACAACTTTATATGCCCCATAATTTATTACCATACTTTTTCTAATTTACATTAGGGCCCAGGCTTTGAATCATCCATCTAGATATTGGATGACATGATTCAAATCGAAAACATGATCAAATAATTATGATTGTGGTAAATCATCAGCCCTAAAACTATTTTTTATAGCCGTTTTTCTAGGACAACTCAAATCTGATGATGTTTTAAATACCAAAAACAGAAAAAAAAAAGTGATCAAGAATGTCTTACATGAGCTAGGCTTGAATATTTTTTTTCCTTTTGTTTTATTTTGTTGGTTTTTAGGAGCAAGTTGTCATATTTGAATCCCTTCCATGAATATGGTTAATAAACCATTGATTGGCATGCATGCGTATGTTCTATATATAAACTATCACTAATGCCTTTCATTTATTCTCATTTTTTGGCCATTTTCCAGACCCCTTCCATGAAGTGAAGAGGAAAAGGGATAAGAAAATGGAGGTAATTTTTTTTACCGCTGTTACATTTCCATTTTATATGAATCACCAGTAAACTGCTATGAGTTATTAAATTAACTGCTGGATAACCACACACAGGTTAATTATTGGTCTTTTATTGATTCTTATCCTTCTTTTGATTAGTGGCTTGCTTTCTGCACTTTTGCCTGATTTGGGGGTGTTGAATTTTTGTAAATATATGAGCATCCATCACATTTCATATTTCTCCTTTTATGCAGCATTAAGTTGATTGAAACTCCTAATCTCTGGATCTAAAATATCTGACCTACATCCATCATAGAAACTTCTGCTGTTGATGTACAATTGCATTTTTCCATATTATGGTGGAGAGTCATAAGTTAATCCTGCAATCTATATTGATTTGACTGGATGTATGTTTGTTTCACTTAAATTTATTAATGGAATGACTGATGTACCACACTCAGGTATGCTGAAATTCTGATTGATGTTTTATTTGAAAAATCTGAGA
Source organism: Nepenthes gracilis (assembly GCA_033239525.1). NCBI lineage: Eukaryota > Viridiplantae > Streptophyta > Magnoliopsida > Caryophyllales > Nepenthaceae > Nepenthes > Nepenthes gracilis. The sequence continues at coordinate 3,175,746 of BSYO01000018.1, read as the reverse complement.
ATCCAGATTTGATTGTTGAGCTGTAACAAAAAACAGGGAAGAAGATTTTTTTTGTTTTTATTGATGGGTTCACTCATTTTGATTCTTTAGTCTATTTTATCATTTTAGTTTCTACCCTGCCTTCCTGGAGTTCATTCTCTGGGTAACTTTGTCGTAATCATTTCAGGGACTCTTTCCAATCAAGTCTCATTCTGTTGCTTGTTTTTATATTAATATGCTTGAAATTTGTGTGATTAAATTAAACTTTTATTTAAAATCAGTTGAGACCATGGTAAAATTTGTTGGGTTTAATAGATGTAGAATTCTTTCAATTATGCAGAATGGGGATATCTTTTGGGGATGTTGTTCCTTGTAACGTTGTATGATGATACGCTACTTTTCGGGTTGCCATGTTCCTGGAAGTAGAAATGGTCCATGATAGGCTGATACTTGCATTGCCTTACTGATGTGCTGAAGTAATTACATTAGTGATCATATTGCTGCATAGTTTTGTTAAATGGGAAAACAAATGTATAAGCGTCTTTTCAAGTAATTATTAAGAGTTCCTTATATCGACTTTTGGTATGTGATTTTATGATGATGCTAATATTCAACATTACTAATCTGAGACAGCTTGGTTAATCTATTATCTATGTCTCAGGATGCTGGTTTCCGAGGTTCCTCTTGGTCAAGAGAAAGAACTGAGCATTTTGATCGGCCGGCAAGATTCTTCGCCTTTGATCGTAGTGCTCGTAATGTTCGAAGGGCTGATTATGCAAGAACCGGTAAACTCCTGAATGTGACACTGCAATGACCCAGTATACTTATTCTGCAGTCCTGCCTCTGTGAATTTTATGGGTTTATTAAAAACAGTGCTTTTGTTTAATATTATGTTTTTTGCCCTCAAAGAAATGAGGATGAATAGTATTATTGTTTCTTTGGGGTACTCCAGAAGGCATAGTTTCTGTGGTTTATTGAATTGTTAATGGTAAATGGCCTTTCTAGAAGCCAAGTCTGTTTTCTTTCGTAATGCCCCACGCATGCAAATGCATGTTGTATGATGAGTTAGTAATCATTGTTGGGATTTTGATGGCGTGGCTATAACGATACCTAGAATGGCCCTTCAATTGTCCTGGCTTGAACATCCTGCAGAAAGGATGGAATTGTTTGCTTTTTGCTATTTGCATTTCAGTGGGTTATATTCCTAAGCAGTGAGTCTCTTACACTACTGAGATCACACAAATAGGTTATCATAGTTTGAAAAGGAAAAGGAGCAGAATATTGTTACAAAAAAAATGTTGTCACCAGTTTTTTGTCCTTGGCAGACAGTTGCTGCTGAATTTTGTGCGCTAATAGTGTGTTTATCTGACTGAATTATGAATCATGGTTTCTGACTTTGGCTGACCAAAATCTTTGTCAATGTTGAATGCCAATGAATAAACAATCATTAAGTGGTTGTAAATGGTTTGACCATCTACCTTAGATTTACACCTCTGTCTGCTTGTATCTTTTGTTTGGTTGATAAATGTGTGATTTGATTCCTATACATTACCTTATAGAAAAGCATTGTCATAGTCACGATAATTAATGAAGAAAATGGTGCTACTAGATGCAGGAATTAGCCGGGAGTTCCGTGTTGTTAGAGACAACAGAGTTAATCAAAACACAGATAAAGAAACAAAGCTTGCTTCTGTTCAAGGAGCATCTACCTTTGATCTGCAGATAGCAGATATTACTGAGAAGAGGTATTTATTTTTCCATTGTAATAGTGGTACCTAATTGGGATGTTCAATGTCTTAAGAATTCTCCTTTTCTTCCTTCTTGGTCTTTTTTCTCCTTTCAGATTTTAATGGGTTATTTTTCTTTTCATAGCCACATAGTAGACACAGATGTGAAGTATTTCAATGTCATTTTTTGAATCATTCTGGTTGTTAGTTGAGATTATAGTGCAGTTTTATGTCGTTTTTATCCTTTGCCGCTTCCTCCATTTTCTCTACTGTAGTCAAATGTCCAAGGTTCACCAAAGTGCATGGTGCAAGTCCAAGGCAAGGAGCACTTTTGTTTTTTTCAACGGTGGATAAAATAGTTATTCACTGAAATTTTGAGATACAAACATGCTGTCCCTAAGTAAAAAAATTAAAAATAAAAAATTCAATGGTTAGTCTAAGATAACTTAGTTTCACACAAACACACGAGGAGGATGAGATATGCTTGGTTAAATAACAGATAAAAAAACATGATGACGAGCATGACAGAGCAGCAGAATAACAAGAATCTACGGAGCAGAATAAATAAGAGAAAAGAGTGGTTGACTTGTATTTAGAGATAGAAAGAGAGTGTAAGCAGTCTGGAGAAAGTAGCAGCAAGCATCAGGAAAAAAATACAGGGCAGCAGAATCTCAGCTGAATGAGGCATAGAAAGCGAAAGATTCAGGTTGAGAGAGATTGAGAGAATGAGTGGTGACAGAGGGAGAATAAAGGAGTGAACTACAAGAGAGAAAGCTGGGGAAAAAGTGAGAAGGGAAGAGAGATTGAAAGAAACGAGGAGAATTACCTGAAGGTGGAGTTGATGTGCACTGGAGAGAGGAAGAAAAGCTGCAAGTGGCTAATAAAATTGTCTTTACAGTGATTTTAGGTCAGTGCCTGAGGTTGCAAGAGCCTAGGCATCTATGTGTTGCCCATGTCAACTTTGGTCTAAATGCCCTCCATCGAGGGTTTCTTTTCATTTAAATAACAGAAGGGACTCCTAATTAAATTTCTTAGTTCAGTAATTACATCCTTTTATCAAGGTATGATTTCTTTCTATACATATGAAATTATACGGTAATTTCAATAATATGCTAAATTAGGAAATGATGTATATTAGGAAGACATACTTGCTTGATTTGATTGCATAACAACAAGTATAACGACAATGAATATCTTTAGTAGCATCCCTTTAAAATTGATGCTAGACTATTTAGAAGGATCAATTTGTTAAACATGAATTGATGCTGGTGACAAGACAACACCTTTGTAAAAATATCCGTAGGTTGGTGTTCAATGAAAATGTGGGAAAGTGTTATCAGACTATGAACAAAAGCTTCATTGATGTAGTGACAATTTACCACAATATTCTTAGTTCGTTCATAGAATACTGAATTGGTACCGATTTGAATGGCACTTGTATTATTTGCATGAAGAGGTGTGGGATGTAGTGAAACATTAAGCTCACACAATTGCTTCTGAAGTTCGAGAAAATAATGTAGAAGACTAAGATCTTTCATATGAAATGAAAATTGGAGATATAGCTGAAGTTGAGTAATCAATTGCCGATCAGATCCTATAATAATAATATTATCGACATATATGAGAATAACAATTCTAGTAGTAGCTAATCGAAAGAAAAGAGATGTCATGCTGGCATTGTGTAAAATGGAAACCCAAAAGTGTTGTACAAAATTTCTTAAATCAAGTCCGTGGCACCTGCTTCAAACCATACAAAGATTGCTTGAGGCAACAAACATCTGTAGTAGTATTAGAAAACATGCCAGGACTACTTGTAAAAATTTCTTCCTTAATATCACCATTTAAAAACGCTTTGTTGACATCTATTTGGCTGAGTTGCCAACTTTTTGAGGTGGTAATACCAATAACTGTACGAACTATTGTCATCTTTGCCATAGGAGCAAATGTTTCCTCATAATAAATCTTGTGTTCCTATTGATTTTCAAGTGCCATCAATCCCATATTTTTGTTGATTTCTAGGTGACACTAGATGAGCTTTATGCATGTTGATTGAGCCATTGGCATAATGCTTAATGATATATACCATTTGCATCCAATCGGATTAACCCTAGGAGGACAAGAAACAATATCCAAAGTGTTGTTTTCTTGTAAAGCATTAACTTCATCTCTTATAGCTAGCTGCCGACACTCATGAGTAGATGCTTGAAAGTAAGTCTTAGGTACAGAAGCATCAAGACTTGCTTGAAGAGTAGGATGAGAGAAGCCATACCTCTCAGGAGGTCATGAAACTCAAATACACCGATGAGGTACATGTGATGCTGGATTAGGTGGCGATTTAGGAGTGGGAAGGGGTAGCAGTCGACGTCTTTGATACACTAGACCTAACTGAAAATCAGTAAACTTATCCTTCTGGGTGTTAAATGAAGTATGATGAAGGGGTATGATTTCACTTCGACAGAAAGATTTATTGGTTTTCAAAGAAGACTACATTTGGAGATCCAGAGTTTGTTTTCATTGCATCATAGCATTAATGTACCTAAATATGCACTTTGTATAGACTAGGCCGTAAGCTTGTGTCGTTCATTAAAAGGTAAGTAAACAGCAGACAACCAAAATTATGTAAAGAGTCAGAGTGTGGAGGAATACCAAACAAACAATAATAGTGAGAGTCAAGATGCATGGTTGTCAAAGTTGATTCATCAGATACACTATTGTGAACAAGGTTTCCACCCAAAAGCAAGGTAGGATAGATGATTCAATTGGGAAGGTATGAACAACATTCAAAAGATGATTTTTACATTTCACTCACTATTTTGTTGACTGGTATATGTACAAGATTGTTGAGATAGAATGCCTTTTTTCCAGAAAATAGTGAAACACTTGAGACATATATCCACATCCTGAATTGTAAAGAAGAATTTTAATATGTGCAAAGAATTGAGTGTCAACATATTCAATGAAACCTGAGAGAGAGAGAATACTTTAGTTCTGGATCTAAAAAAGTAGATTTAGGTGACTCTACTATAATATTTGATATATGATTGGTATGTATAATTTCAAAACATGTAAAGTCACTGTAAAAGTGTGTGGAAAATGGTAAAATTTTGGCAATGAAGCAATAGTTTAGAATACAAAATATTATTAATATTATTCAAATAACACTTTACATGAGATGAGACAGCTATTATTAATAAACAATAGAATGACGACGTAGATAGGATGAGGAATAGAAATTGCAGAGGAAATAGACGCCTTGCTTTAGGCCTCTTTGCGATTATCTATGTAATGTCCGGTTTTCATTTATGATTTATGACATCATTGATATAATTTTGATTCAATTTGGAAAATAATTGTGTAATAAAAATTTGAAAAAAAATTAGATTACTTGGAATCAAGATCAACGTTTGATGGGCACTTGTCTCTATGCTCGTTCATGTCTGAGGCAATATTCATGTGCCTGATATGTGCCTTTAAGGCGCTCATGCGTATGTTGACGCCTGATGTGACGCTTGTGTGTTGTGGTTATACCTCAGTGCTTGATTCGTGTCTAAATGACACTTATGCGCCAATTTTCTATGAATAGGCACCGTGGCTGATTTCAACCCATTTTTGCTGAACTTTTGAGAGGAGAGAAAGATAACGGAAAATGAGAGAGAAGAAGGAAGAGAAAGAAAGAGAAAAAGAAATTAATGTGAAATCAAGAGATCTTTTGGTAAAATTAAGTAAAGGCAACTATATTCAAGCCCAATCTTCATTTATTACTATTCATTTCTGATCTTTTTGAGAATTGTTTGTTTCAAATTCTCATACATATATTATTTTTATACTTAAAATGATTATATTTTATATGCATGTGATTTCACTCCCATTTTATGAACTTTTATGAAATATGTCTTAAATTCATGTAAATCATGGTCAAATATTGAATTTCTGCAATATTGTTTTTGCATGCCTTTAAATTCTGTTTAATGCTCCTACATATCTTATAATCTAAAATATATTTCTGCATGTCTTAAATTATTACATAATTATTTATACATGTTTATAATTAAGAGAAATCACATTCAATTTTTAAAATCTTAGCTTTAATGTTTTAGCACGTTTATTTGTAAGAAAGTGTTGAAAAATTAAATAAATTGTGTTAATTTCCTACAATTTTTGCAATATAATTTTTACATGTCACATATTTGAAAGAAATATGAAGAAAAAACTCTATATAAATTTTGATAAAGAAAAAATTTTCTCCGGTATAAGAAAAACTAAGAAATGCTCGTATGTGAGTAAAGTTTTCAGTTTGATCAAGTATTTTGATAAAGTCCGAAGTATATATTGGACATGTTTTAGTATATTATTAGTAAGTCGAATGTCTAACCTATCATCTGCGGGCCAGAAAAGCTGTGTTCGGTCCCAATTATTGGATTTTATGCAGTTATCCCACCAATGGGTTGCTAATAATGGCTATGGCTTTTGGATGTATGGAAACAATTATAGCATGGATTTTGATATTCGTCTTTTGTTGGTGAGGCAATCATTGATCTTTAGTCTTTTTATATATTAGCATGATTTGTATATTTGCGTAGTTTTGACATGTTTGATCATGAATATATAAATTTTGGCATAATTGATTGTTAATATTTGGTTTTCACATGATTTATCGAAAAATAATATTGTTGGCATTCAGGCTTTCGATCATGGCAAAATTCCAATATGTTTTGTTGATATATATCAACTTATGAAAATATAAATGACTTGCTGAGCGTTAGGCTTATTCTTGCCTTTGTTTTGCTAACAATTTAGATTAGCGGGCTCATATTTACTTACTAGAGATTAGGATCGAGAGAATAGCTAGTCATAAGTTAGCTTTTAGGTTGATAGAATAATTTAATTTTTTATTGTAATTTAATGGTTCAAGATGTTAATTTCTTTAGTTTTCAGTTATTTCAGCTTATGTTGTATTGGGCCGATGATGATAAGGATGGAATTGTCATAGTTAAACAGTAATTTCAAATACAATTTATTGGTTTGATGCTTTGATATTTGTTAAGGTGTTTTTTTACATATGATTTGAGGTCAAATAATTGTCGATATTCGTAACCATTTTTTGGTATGGCATTTGGGTTTTGTGGTTTAATTATTATATTATTTTGGACCATTTAACGGTATTTGATTTGCAGGTCAAGTCTCAGTGTTTGTTTTAGGCTTTTAAGTCAATGAAATAAACAATTGAATTTTTGAGTTTTAAGGATAAAAATTTTAATTAATCTAATTATGGATCAATGAATTAATAAATTCGATTTTGGGATCGGGGAACATGACTACCTGTAGTAATACTTGATTCTACACACAACAACCATTTTGATCAAATGATCTAGTCCGCCCTCAGAATGTATCTCCCTTGTAGCCCTAAAGCCTCTTTGTGAACGTTAGAATGCGTTGACCCAGAACAATCACTCCATGGATTTATAAAACCTGAGTCGAACTGTTCAATGAGCAGTTTTCTTTGTCGATAGTTGACAATGTGTTAACTCCAGTTGATGCTTTTGGACTAAATTATCCTGATAATGGACTCTCCGTAGGTACTAGCACATCTCTTTTGCAGTGGAGAATGAGTAAAGGTTGTTGGCCATATGTGGTTCAATTGAGCTTAGTAGCTAGGAAATAATCCGAGCATCCCTGCTTTCCCAGGACTGGAATTCTTTTGGATTAGTAGGGGCTTTATTTGTTCCATCTGGATGTACCCGTAACTCGTTACTTTTAACAAACATTTTAAATTAAAATTCATAGGCCAAATAGTTTTTTGCATTAAACTGAGTAATAAAATATTTGCTTGTTATTTTGCAAGATATGGTACCCTTTTAAATTGATAATTGCCACAAAAATGCTTCCTTAAAAATCTTTTAAACCAAAATGTCTCTGAAGGAGAGTGCTAGAGAGGAAACTTTGAGAGAGATAATGAGCCAAAATGCCTTCACATACGATCAAATGAAGCTTTGAGAATGAGAGATAACCCTAGATCTCCATACATGATCTTGCCTATGGTAAATAAAGTGCAAGATTCTTCCATAAGAATGTTTTGCTCTGAGAAATTGCTCTACTCTCAAGCCTAGAGACTTGAACAAGATGCTCCACAACCGAATAATTCAGTATGATCTACTGAACCCCAGAAACTGATTTAGACCATGCTTAAATCACTGAGGAAACACAATTACAAATGAAGATAGGTTTAGAAGTGTGGCTTTGATATCATGTCAACCTTGGTTTCGATGCCATCAATCAAGGTTTTCTTCCTAATTACATTCCCTAATTCAGCAATTGCATTTTCCTATGAAGGTAAGTACCCTTCCCTTTCAATACATATGAAACTATACAATAAAGACAAGAATATGTTAAATTAGGAAATGATATATATTTGGAAGACATATTTGCTTGATTTGATTGGATAACAGCAATGAATACCTTCAGTGATGGCAATTAATATCTTCAATAACAGCGTGGAGGCATGCCTTTGACTAAATGCTTTCTCTTTCATCTTTCCACCCTTTATTCTTTATTATTCCCTTGGTAAACATGGTTCTTTCTTGAGTTTATTCAATCTTAGTTCCTCTAATAATATGCCATTTCTGCATGTATAATTTGTTCATTGAATTATCTGTCATCCTTGACTTTCTGGAGGTGTTCAGGAGCTTGTCAACTGAAATAGGGAATGAGGACTGATTTTTCACCTGTTGAGAGTCCCAATTGTCAAAAATTAAGTTGAATTTGATTTACTTGGCTAGAATCCTAATCATATCCAGAAAAGAAACATGGTTATGGTTCTTGCCATGGTTCAGTAGAATGATACAAGAGAATGTGATGTATGAAAGATAGAAATTAGTGAATAGAGCCATTTTTGTTAATGCTATTATTTTCATGAAGCTTCGAAGAACTAAGATGGTTTGGTTAAGAATCCATCGGGTACAAGGAGAGAAGTGTGCAAGTGTGTGTGGGTGTTTGGGTGAGGTTAAGGGGGAATATAGGAAGGATTATGCAAAGAAAAAGGAAAAAAAAAAGAGTGAATGTCCAACTCCCAAAAGGTTCTAGTGGTTCACCAACAGTCGTTGGCATTCTCCAACCATCATAATGCGGTCCCTTTGTTTTGATGCCAAACAGTGACAGCCGGGAAATGCCCAATTTCCCAATTTAAAGTGAAAAATGGGGTTGCTTCTTTGGTGAAATTTGGGTAAAGTTGACCAAAAAAAAGGATTTTTGTTAAAGATAGTTTATGAGGGAGTGGTGTCTCATGATCTTCCCAACTTTTAGAAATTGGATGATATATAATGATAACATGGATGTGATTTGCTTCCTGAGAAAGAGAATTCAAGTTTCAGTAGCCTGGCTAAATGTTGATCTAATATAGATTCTACACCTTTGAACTAGGCCAATGCCTGAGCAACTTTATCATAATGGAATGAACTAGGAAAGATCATTTATTTGAACAAATATTTATACAATTAGAATATGTATTTCACTAGTTAATTTTAGTTGCTTGCCTTATTTGAACCATAAACATAGCTATCTGCATTCTTTGGAAACTTGCTTCTCTATCATGTTTAACTATTTCTTGTCACACTATTGTTCAAACTACTTGTCACTAGGCTCAGCGTGAGTAAGATCATTTAGCCATGCTTCATAATTTGAAAAGTGAGCACTATGAAAACATGTTACTCAGCCAAACAATGATCATGAAGAGTCAATTTTATGGGCACTAAATTTTTTCAAGAAAACTCCCTAGATTGTTGGTATTGTTATTAAAATAGTGAGCATCATCTTATATGTTTCAGATGCAAGTGTTAGTTTCAAAGCCCTGAGCTATGTTCCTGGTGAATGACCTCTCTTGAAAGGATTTTTTTAAGGGAGACAAATTTGGTGATATTTTTACTCCTGTTTATGAATGGGAATCTTCCTTTTTCTGGATGAGGTTTTTTTCTATTTTAGCTCTTATTTCTCTCTCCTTTGATTGGCCAAAATAGATAGAATAAGATTGTCATCTGGAGTATCCCAAAATAATGAACATCATTTGGGTCTGTGGGATGAAATATTCTGGCGCATATAGAAATATCACAGGATAGATTGCCATTTACCATGCAGATCACTTCTGTATCTTCTTCTAGGGTAATGCTGTGTAACTCCCTTTAGCTTAAAGTTCTTTCCCCTTCTATAGTGGTAAATGAAGGGGATGCTCCCCCTTTACCCAATACCAAACCTGATCTGGGAGAGGGCTGCATTTGCTCTTTAATAATATAGAAAGGTTTTGAAAGAAAACCTACTCCTGACAAGTTGCTGAGTTCAGCGTTCGGGATACCTTCCTGACTTCAGGGCTTATGTTCTATATAAAGAAAGCCCTCTTAGGGCCTTTTTGTTTAAGGGTTGCACGCCTTTTAAATAGCAGGAAGTGAGATAGTGGAGGTTATTTTGGTGAACTGATGCTTGAGCCGAGGCTCTCATGTGTCAATAGTATGAAAAGTGGAAAAGGTTGAAGAGGTTGATGAAGTTGGTTGCTTTAATATCTGTTAAGGTTTGAGAGGATATGAACACTGATGATGTATTATTTAATGAGGAAATAACAGTTTTTTGTCCACATCTAATTTCTAATGAACTAGGTTTTGGATTTCTCGTTTCATATTCTGCAGTTTTCTTCTGTTATTGCTCCTACTTATTGTTTGGGAAGCTTTGCCTGTTTGCTGTAAACTTATTTTCTTTACAGTATTGTACCATTATGGGATGCAGTCTATGTCAATACTGCATACAAACTTGCATACTCATGTTTGTTCCCTCTGTAGTGCAATGGGAGCTTCAAGCAACCAGAGGCAATCTGAGCAATGCCATACATCACCTCTAAATGGGAAGAATGACTCCCGACCTAAACTTTGTGGAGATATCAATGCAAATGGCAATGGAAAAGAATATTTCGATGATAAACAATCAGCTGTTCAAAGCTCAGTTTCACAGGTCCCAGCCATGAAGCCAAAGGATTCTGAGTCACCTACTGCTATTGTAGCATCCAGCAATTCTGTAGTGAGCGTTTATGCATCCGCTTCAGATCCTGTGCATGTTCCCTACCTTGATTCAAGATCCACTGCTTCTATCGGAGCTATAAAGCGTGCAGTTGGTGCAGTGGGTGTTCGCCGGCAGTCATTAGAAAAGAATTTTAAACAGTCATCTCGGCCAGGCACTTCTAATTCAAATTCTGTCTTGGGCATTTCACCTGCCATGGATTCTTGTCGGCCAGCTACTATTCCCAAGAATGACCAACTCTGTCATGTTACTGTTTCTGAATCTCGAATGCACAATCCCACTGCCAGCAGACCCTTATTGAGCAATCACCATGGCAGCAGATCCCATCAACATTCTGTCATTCATCAGAAAGGTATAGTTTAATGTTAGCTATGCTCTTAACTTATATTTCAGAAACCCAGATACAGCTAGAGGTAGAAAAAAGTTGGGAGTTACATGTCAATTTACCTATTCCTTATCAGGTATTGTCCGGCAGATTAGATAGATCATTTATTCAATATTGCCTGAACATGGAACTCCCCAAAAGTTTAGGAAAATTGGTTTTGCTGCTCCCCCTGCTCATTATTGTGAATTTATGTTGCTTGCTTTCCTCACTCTTGTTTTATGTAAAATAAGAGAATAAAAGAAGGATGACAGCTTTGAAAACTCCCCTCCCAATTATGGTGAGGGTAGTATTTTGATTTCGCTGACATGGCTATCATATTATGTTTATTGCTCTTCCATTACATAAGGCTGCCTTCAAAAAAACACAGTAGCTGGTGGTAGGCTTCCGATGATATGGTGACCCAACCTAAACAGTACCGGAAAAACCCTCAACCTTCATATGACCATACGCATTGTAAAATAAGCCTCATTTTGGTGTTCGTTTGAGATGTCTCATAATATTCATTACAACCTCCCAATGAGAAACAATAGGAGAAGACAAAAATTGACTTACAATTTTTAGACGAATCACGGTAAGGTAATTAAGCTTACCACCCAGCCGTTGGAACTTTTTTGGTTCAGCAAAGACCTCTCAATCATTTTGAGATAACTTAAATTCTGGATCCAAGGGAGTATCACAAGATTGTTTACAATCTAGTATAAAGACTAAAATACCCATATAAAAGAATATACAGTATATTCTATCACTAATAATAAGATATTATGACATTTTATATGCAGGTGCTCTCCCTATTAAAGAGTGGAAGCCAAAGACAAGTCTGAAGTCCAATGGCCCAAATTCTGGAGTGATTGGAACACCTGTGAAATCTGCCCCACCGCCTGCTGATAATTCAAAGACCTCTGAAATAGAAGCATCTCAGTTGGAAGATAAGCTCTCACAATTGAATATCCATGAGACTAAGAATGTGATTATCGCGCAGCATATTCGAGTCCCTGAGAATGGCCGCTGTCTATGGACCTTTGGGAGTTTTGGTGTGGATTCAGGTACTCCTGGGAACTCTGTCTATGGATCTCAAGCTGTTGGAGGGGCTGAAGAATCAATGGAGCCTTCTGCAAGGTTTGGGTAGTCAATTTGTTTTCTTGTTATGCTTGCCACTTATGCTCCTGGTTTACCATTGGGGTTTCATGATTTCAGCTTTCAAACTTGGACATAAGCAATATTGCTTGTCTCAACTTAAAATAATTATGTTTTTATCTCCTTTTTTTGATGCTACTTACAGAAACAAGAACCTTGAAAACAATAAGAAAAGAAAGAATAAAGAAAGAAGAAATGTGGAAGAATTGATAGATCTACTTTATGTGTGTGATGTCAGTATCTTACATATCCATCTTTCTGGAATTCAAATTATGTACCTGGCTTTGTTTGGAGTTGTTTGTCATAACACAAAGGTGATTGATTCATTTCAAATAGTAATTTTTTTTAGCATTGACTTAGTTTGTGTTTGGTTATAGGAAAATTTTAAGGAAAGGAAAATAATGAGGCAAAAATGAAAATAAAAGAAAATCAGAAGAAACTTACTTTTCTCTAATATGATTATTCTAATACATATTTTCATCATATTTTTTTCTTGTGATTTGCCATGCAATCTAAACATGGAATTGCATTTTCCTTAAATTTTCTTTTTATTTCCTTTGAACTTTCTTAAATCCAAACAATTTCTTAATTCGATTGATAGAGTCTATTATAATCAGGTCCTTAAGGATTAGAACCTAGAAAATCCCCTGTTTGCAAGAATCTAATTCCAACCTCCCAATGTGGAATCTTGTGATTGGTTCTTCCCATTAAATTACATTTCTCATGGAGGAAGAGGCCTCAAGTGATAACTGGTATGGTCCGACAATGTGTGTTAGTAAGTCAGCACCTGGAGTGGTGTTAGGGAAACATCCTTAAATGATGTGGCATTTCATTTATCCAATCACACTAACAGGCTGACACACAAATAGGTGGATGGATATGTGCTGCGTCAATCGAAGCTGTCTCCCAAACATTTTTCAAGCACATAACCTGATAATATGCTTGTTGGTTTGCTGAAGTTCTCTCTGGAATTTTGCAGTAACTTTCCTTCATCGGTGAAACAAGTAAATTTGCTGAATGATCAAGTGAGAAGCTCTGGTTCCAGTACTTCATCGGGTGCAGCATCTGAGCAAGATTTGCCTGATAAAATAGTGTCCACAACATCCTATAATATTGAAAATTATTCCGATATGGGTTTAGTTCATGACAACAGTCCATCTTTCACTGATTCAGAATCACTACAGCGACAAGATCCTCCTGAATTGCCGACTTTTTCCGTGAGTAGTTACTCTGCAAGATTTAGAAACTGTGTTCCATTCTCATGTTACTTAAATAGTCTGTGCTTTTTGAAATATAGTGGTCTTTATTTTAACTGTTGCTATTTTCACTAACAGGCATACGTTCCCCAGACAGCTTATGATATACCATATTTCAGTCCTTCCATAGATGATGCTGCGGGGCGGCATGGTCTTCCATCTTCGCAGGAGGTAAATTTGATATGCAATCCATTGAGGGTATTTGAGTCGGCTTTTGTTTGATCTTTATTTTTTTCTGTTTTGATGAGCATGAAATTACCTATATCTTGAAAATTGAAATAGTAATGGAGTCGTGTGATGATTAGATGGGATTAAAGAAGCAGGAAGATAAGCTTATTGATATCGGAAATGAACTGTATTTGCATAGTTGGTAATTTTCTTGCTTACCAAATTTCCACCCCGCTTCCTTGAAGTTTTGGTTACCATTTTAAGGTTCAGCTACTTTTTAAATCTGTATTTTATGAGTCCAATAGCATATTTAGCTAGCTCTAATATGCACATTGAAGGACAAGACTCAGTTGTTTGAGAGGACATGAAACTTGTTTGACTAGGAACCATTTAGGGGAGGCTGTAAAACGTGCCAAGACCATGGATGAAAATATTGATATTGGTTGCGGTCATATAATGTCAAACAATATATATATGTATCGGATAGAAAAAAATTTTCAAAATCGTATCGTTGATAAGATTGTATTGATCATTATATCGGTTGTATTGGTTGATATAAAAACATATCAGCTGATATCTATCATATTGGTCGTTATTTGCGTTTAGAGGATTCATTTTCTTGGGGATATAAGGAGTTTTTTTTCATTGGACCGATGCCTACATTTGTAGTGATCTGAATCCACATGAGAACATATTGTCCCCTTTGGATAGCAAGTCTAGGCATGTTGTCATAAAGATGTCTAAATCTCACTATAAAGGGATGATGTTCTCGTCGCGTGTGGCATTGCTCAACATTGGCTTAACTCACATCTGCATACTTCTCATTAGAATTGACTCTAATTCATTAGGTAGAGATCTGGGTCTACAGATTGTCTGCTTTGGGTAGTAGATATGGACCTATACCCACACAGTTTTGTTTTTCCTAAACTTCTCCAGTAAAAGGTCTATTATCCTGAAAATGTTTAAACCTTACTATGAGACATATCTCCTTTCCTTCCCAAATAATGTGAGATTTTAGCCACCAGCTCCTACAACATTAATAGGGTCCATAGGATATCTATAAATTATTGTTTTCCTTTTATTTTTCTTTTGGTTATTTTCCCTTTTTCCCCCCGCGGGGGTGGGGGGAGCATCCGTATGACTTATTTTTGTTGTTTCAATTGTGGGTGAGCTGCTTTTTCTTTTTAACACGAAGGACTTAAGTTCTATGATTTCTTTTCAGTTGGCTGCCACTATTATTGTGTTCTTAAAGTTGAAAATGCCTTGTCAAAGCTAACAATGTTAAGCTAAAAGCTGTCATTAGTCTGCTCATGTGACATCTTGTCATCTAAACAACCTGGTCTTCACATCAATGCTGAGCGGCTATCTGGTGGGCCATTTAGCCTTGGCATGGCAATTTGTGTGGGGTCAAATACATTTGGAAAAACATGACGCCAAAACAAAAATAGAATTCAGAAGCTTTTTTTTTTATGTTCAAACTTTTATAAGTGGTCTCATTTGTGTAATGTTTTCAGACATACTTGTCGGCAACATGCCATACTCTTCTGAGGAGTCGACAACCTTTGGATTCTGACTCCATTTGTGATTACATGGTCCCAGGAAATAGCACCTCTAGATGTCGATGACATGTCTGTGTAGCACATCTTGCATTCTTTGATGGGTCAAACCCCGAAAATAGCACCTCTAGATTACTTGTCTGTGTAGCACATCTTGCATTCTGTGATGGGATTGACCCATTGATGAAAATATCCGCCGATGTATTGATATTGGTGGCCAACACTAATATTTTTCTGTCAACTTATGGTTTTTTTTTTTTAAATTTTTGATATATCCGATACCACTATATATTTTTTGATATGGCTGCAACTGATACTGGTGCTAATATTTGTATCCATGGGTTGACCTATTGTCATGAGACGCATGACAGACAAACTCAAAGGGATAGTATGCTGAAGCAAGGAAGAAAAGAAGGGCCTTCTAGCTCCCACTCCCTATTTTTTCCCTGTTCCTTGGCCCATTTCAAAGAGAGAGTATTTTATAATTTGTGGAAGTTCTGAATTTTCCTTCGCTTCCTGTTGCCGTACATTGTTTGGATGACCATAACTCATGAGGAGAACCACCCTCTTTTCTTCATCTCAAATCTCTCCTGGTCGTTCTAATTATTATCACATGGAGAGTCCATGCAGTCAGATCATCGACTGAAATATCATAATTGGGACCCACGTACAGATATGTCAAATACTGATTTTTCTGATACAACAACAAAGTTTTTACATATCACTATTGCGGCAATTTATTGTGATCATTGAATAAAATATTAGTCGATATATTGCCCAATATATCCTATTTTTCTTAATATATCAGTCGATATTTTCCAACTAAAGTCTGATTTGCAAAAAAAGTTTCAAGTTGGTATGTCCGATGTTGATACGTATTGTCCAATAGCCAATATCGATATGGCCATTACGGATGCAATATATTAATATTTTAAATATCGTCAGTAAAATTAATATATTTCGATATATTAGTTGATATTTATCCGCTTATGTCCTAATTCATAAAATGAATTTTGTATAATATAAATATATATCACCTGACATAACTGATACTAATAAGGCCCTTATTTCCATCCATGAGCACAATCCTTTATATATTTGTTTCACAATTTACTTTCTTTAGAAATTTTATTGCCAACGTACTTGATTTTTTCTAATATTTTTGTCCTTTCTATTACAGGCCCTAACATCAAACATGGCCACGAGCATTCCTACGTCATCGATGGCCATGATTCAGCAGCAGGCGCCGGTAGCACAGATGTATCCACAAGTCCACGTTTCCCATTTCGCCAATGTCATGCCTTACCGCCAATTCTTCTCACCATTCTACGCCCCGCCGGTCGGCCTTCCCGGCTATTCCGGTGACCCTGGCTACCCTCATCCTCCCAATGGAAACAGCTATCTTTTGATGCCCGGAGCTAATTCCCATCTGACGGCAAATGGCCTCAAGTATGGAATCCAGCCGTTCAAACCTGTTCCGGCTGGCAGTCCCACAGGCTTTGGCAATTTTGCAAGCCCCACCGAGTATGCAGTCAATGGACCAGGTGTTGTTGGCAGGGCAACTGGTGTCGATGATTCTTTCCGGTTAAATACCGGGACAGCAATCTTTACATCCCTAATCCACAGGTGATTGGTTATGTTTTTTCTGGTTACCCCTTGGCCTTAATTTTGAGTTTATCAAATGAAATACTTATTGAGTCCCCCTAATATTAATGTTTTTGGATGCCACGGCAAAATCGTATATATCGCCCTATTGAATGTGTATCACAATCATGGATGAAAATATTAGTATCGGCTACGGTTATATCCGTGTTGGACATATCATACTATGTATTGGTACCGATATATCGAAAGGAGAAAAATTTATGAAAATCAGATATTAATGGAGTTTTATCAGCTGATATATCACAATATATCGTCGATACGACAACATACCAAATATTGTTATAGTATCTTGGCCTGATATATTACTATATCATTAGCAGCCCTTGATTTTGATATTTTCATATGCCAAAGCAAAATTGTAGTATTGCCACATCAACATTGTATCACGATGTATCAGAAGATATGTAAAATATAAGCGCACACGCATGATAATTTTCGATACATCTGAAACATGTTTGATTGAAAAAATAATAAAAATATCTTGACAATGAGTTTGATATTGAAATGCTAGTCCAGGAGAAGTGTTGATGCTCCTTAGGGCCAAAAGTGATGAAGATTGATGGCTCATCGTCGGGCTCACAGGGTCTCTGACCTGAAATCGAACATGTTTTCTGGCCGAAAAGGTCTTTCACCTGACATCTAACATGTTTTCTGGTCGAGTTTGATTAGGTCTACATGCATAAACGCATTGATTCTGTCGGGTTATTTTCAATTACCAAAAGCATTTTTGCATGAATTTTCTCAATCACACCAATTTTCTTTCCCACTTTTGGATATTGCAGGCCGAGACATCTGAAGTTTGGATTCAAAACCCGAGAGAGCTGCCCGGGATGCAGGCAACCCCATACTATAACATGCAGGGGCAATCACTTCATCCTGCGTCCTATAATGCAGCAGCAGCAGCAGCTGTTGTGGCAGCACAATCTTCTCACGTGCAGTTTCCGGGGCTGTACCACCCTCAGCCCGCTTCCATAGCGAATGCCCATCTTCTGGCAGCTCCGGTGGCCACCAATGGTGGCGTTGGGCTGCCACCGGGTGCTGCTGGAGCTCAGGTCGGTGGTTATCAGCAGCCTCAGATCGGCCACCTCAACTGGCCGACAAACTTTTGAGAGAGGAACTTTGATCCTTAGCCTTGTTATTGTGGGGGCATGGATTTAGCTTATAATATGATATAAATGATGGTTTTAGATAAGGATTTCCATTAATTATATATGAATCTGACTCTCATTTTCAATTTAATGTCTTTTTTTATTATCTTGTCATATTTTATTATCTTATAACTATGAGCTTAAAGTATATGAAAATGTTTATTTTATGCTATTTAAATGCTCTGTTTATTTTTATATAAATTTATTAATATAAAGGATATAATTAAAAATTTTATATTATAAAAATTACTTTAAAAATATTTTTAAAAGGGTCTCTAAATATCAATCAGGGGTGTATTGGCAGACACTTTTGCATTTAATTTCCCCTTTTTTTTGGGTTCAATAAAGAAAGGCTACGTATTTTTACAAGGTAAAAGAGAAATTCTTCCTTAAATTATATAATAATTTATTTTTTATTTAAATTTCCTAATTACTTTCTTTTTAAATTTTATTTATTCTTTTAATTTATTATCATTATCATATCATTAATTTTAAATAAACTCACATAATTTGAAAAAAAAAAACGTTTGGATAAATGTTAGCCAATATATCTTATCAATCAATACTAGTATTTTCTAAGCATATTAGGGTGGTTTATTTTTTTAATTTAAAAAAATAATTTTTTGACATCCTAATTTATACCTTCTATTACAAAAAAAAAAAAAGAAAAATAGAAGTAAAAAAGAGCTTCATCATTAATCATTTTCCACTTTCTATAAGATATAAAATTAAATAATTTTTATCCCGATCTCGATAAAAAATATAAATATAATAATGTTATATACACTTATATAATACCGAACCGTAACTTTGTACCAAAATTTTAGATAAACGTAACAATATTCTAATAACAAGATGCAATTCTAAGTATAATAAAACATTCATAACCTAATTCTCCAAAATTTTTTCAAATTTAAAAATTTTACAGTTAAATTCATCCTACTAAAATATAATGTAACAAAATATAACAATAAGTTATTAATAATCAGTAATAACTTTATCAATTATAATCGAATATTAAAAGTTAGATTACAAATTTGTATCCCATAATTTGAGTCATATTCACTATTTAAAACTTATAAGTTATCTGTATATTATATTATATAATTAGGATAAATATTATTTTTTAAACCCATAGAGATTAACAACTTAAACTTAAAAATAATATATTAAAATATATTTAAATATATTTTATTAATTCTTTTTATTATTGTTCTTAGTTAGACCCCAAAAAAAAAAAAAAAACCCTCTACACATTAAATAATTTTATCTCAAAAATAAATAATTTTTATGAATTTTAAAGTAAAATTTTCTTCAAATATTTACACAAAAAGAGGCATGCAAGTCTCATTACTCAAATATTTCAATATTTCTTAGATGAATTTCTTGAAATTAATTACAAACCTCTAAAATACTAAGAGAAGGTTAGCAAATCTAAGCCAAATTGAAAGGAATAAAGTATATATATATATATATATATTACAAGTATGTGTATTTAAATAAAAAAATAAAATATAAGACCCATTAAAAGATAATTTTTAATAAAATATAATAAATCGTATAAAATTATTACATTTAATTATTTGAATAGACTATCAAATCTAAACCACACCACAGCACGGCAATGCTAGAACATTCAGTCACCAATCATCACTTGCTTTGCCTCCACCTTCTTGATCCGCCTCGACTGACCGCCATTGACGCTCTGCAAGCAAACAATTAGAGATCTCGCACAATTCAAGCTTAGATAATCGACCGCATAATCAAAATCTCTTTGAGAGCACCACAAGTATTACAATGACGAGCACCGGTGAGTGGATTGGGAAGAAGGTGGAAAGGGATGAACTTACCATTCGTCGCAGATCAACGGCAGCGGACGATGTCCGACAACTGTGAGACGGCAACCGCCATTCACTCTGATTCAAGTTGATTTCGTAGTTGAGCTCCTTTGTTCCGAGCTCCAGTTCAGGATCTTCGCCTTCTGACAAAAATCTCTCAGGTTGAACTACTCGAAGCTGTTTCGAACGAGAAACTTTGCTTCGATGTCAAAATTCTCACTGCTGGGAACTTTATTGTTGATGGCGCACTTCATGCGCATAAGCACGCCTAGCCAGGCGCCTCAACATACCCAGACGAGTCTCCCTCCGGTCGGTATGTTTTTTTGGGCACGTCTTACAAATTTCTTCAAATAAATTTAATTTCTAATAGAACATTAAGCCGGCTAAACAAGTACTCTGAGTTGAACATGTTGCCAGGGAGACCGCATCAATTGTGGTTACCTCAATTGCAAGGCCAACTCAAATATTGCAAACCCACACTCATCATCCCTGATGGTGAGTATGAGTTAAGGCATCATAGTTAAATCTATTGTCATGAGTTTAATTCATAATACTGCATACCGAGACATACATGATGCGCAGGGCCAAGCTCACAAAGTAAAGGCAAAAATCCAAGGTCACAGGTTTGACTCGTGCTAATCCATACTCGGACGTATCTGAAGCAAGGGATCACGCCCACGAAGAAGAGGCAAGAACCCATGATCATGAGTTCGATCTATACTACTGCATACTTGAATATACCTGTGCATGGCGAAATCCCAAAAAAATAAAGATAAGAATCCATAATCATGAGTTCAATTCATTCTGTTGTATATATCTGAACAAACATGATGAATGGTTCAAGCCCACAAAATAGAGGCGAGAATTCCACGTTATAAGAAAAACTGTCAAACAAATACCACAACAGGCGACCAGGCCATAAGAAATCCCTTACACAGCTACGATTCAACCTGAAACCTTCACCAAATATGACAACAAATGAATCCAACTCAAAAATTTAGCATAATTTAATCAGATTTTAGCTAAGCAATCATAAACTTACTGAAGGTTTGATAAATCTTGATATGGACCCAGAAATTGAGCTGCCTGGTACATAAACATGAAAACAAAACCCAGTTGCTGATAGCTGAGGTCCAAAGCCATGTCACCGTTTCAGTGTACTTCGACTACTAGTCCGACATCTACGGCCCCATATCGTAGGGTTTAGTGGAACTGAGAAAATTGAAGAACCAGTTGCTGGATTGGACCAATTGTGTCGCCTTGGTGAGCCCTGGTGTCATTTGTAAGGAAGGACAGTTCCATGCGGCCTTGCATTGATCATCAATAATTTAATAAAGTCACAACTAAGAAAAAATATTATTTGCCAAGGACCGATGATATGTTTGATTAGCTTCAAGGGGCGCAAATATTCTCAATATTGATTTGCGGTTCAGACATCATTTGCTAAGTATTAAAGACAGAGATATTCAATAGTTAGCATTCAGAACAAAGTATGGTAACTATGAGTTTGCGGTGATGCCTAGACTAACTAAGACACCTGCAGCTTTTTCATAAATACGATGAACCCAGTATTCAAGCCACACTTGAATCAATTTGTGGCGGTATTTATTGACGATGCATTAGTCTACTCCAAAAGTATCAGAGCTTGAGAACCATCTTCACTCTGTACTTCAGAGTGCAAGAGAAGCAATCATATGCAAAGTTAAAGAAGTGTGAATTCTGGCTTCAGAATATAACATTTTCAGGCCACGAGATTTCAGGAGATGGTATCTCACTAGAGTTTACCAAGATTAAAGCCGTCACTAATTATGCTAGACCGATGAATCCTTTTGAAGGAGTTCTCTTGGTCTTGGAGGATGTTATCGGCGGTTTGTGAAAGGATTCTCTAGTATTGCTATTCCCTTAACTAAGTTGACTCAAAAAAAGACAAATTTTGCATGGTCCGATCAGTGCGAAGAAATTTTCCAAAAATTGAAGAGGAAACTAACCTCTGTACCTACCTAATCTATCCGGAGGGAATTGGGGGGTTTTCCATGAATATCGATGCTTCACTTAAAGGCTTGGGCTGTGTTTTAATATAGCATGATAAAAATTATTGCCTATGGATTAAAACAATTAAAAACTTATGAACTTAAGTGTCCGACTCATGATTTGGAGTTAGTTACGACTATGTTTGCTTTGAAGAGTTAAGAGTCATTATCTTCATGGAGAAGAATTCATCATATATTCAGACCATTTGAAGTATTTGATTTTATAGAATAAACTTAATATGTGGCAAATGAGATGGATTGATCTATTGAAATGTTATGATTGTGAAATTAAATATCAAACGAGAAAGGTTAATGTAGTAGCAAATGCTTTAAGCCGGAAGGTGACTAGTATCTGTGCTCCTTAATAATGAGAGTGGAGAATGTTGGAAGGCATCAATGCCTGTTAGATTCAATTGCACTCAGAAATTTTGCAGGAGATGATATCTCATTTTCATGCTCAACCATTGTTTATGGAGCAAATCCAAGTAAGGTCAAAAGGAGGACCCTTTATTACAGGAGATAATAAAGGCTTGTCCCTTGGACTCTTGAGTGGATTATAGAATTGGATCGGACAGTATATTGAGGTTTTGGGATCAACTGAGTGTCCATAATATTACAGAATTGTGGAGAGAAATTCCAAAAGACGCTAAACGGTAAGTAAACTATTCATCTCAGGGGTTTAAAGAAGCACCACGATCTGAAGAAAGTTTTTTGGTGTGAATTAAAAAATGATATTGCTGATTATGTGTCAAGATGTTTGAATTGTAAGCATGTGAAGGCTGAATACCAAAGACGATGGGAAAACTTCAACAGATATCTATTCTAAGTTGGAAATGGGAGCATATCATGATGGACTTCGTATCCAGACTTCTAGAGGTCTTGATTCTGTTGGGGTAATTGTGGACAGACTAACCAGATCAGCTCATTTATTAGCTGTGAGGATGACCTATTCATTGGAATTTCTCCCGACATTATAAATTAATGAAGTAGTCTGGTTGCATGGAATTCCACTATCAACCTTATCAGACAAAGATCTGAGATTTGCATCAAGGTCATGAGGAAGTCTGCATGGAGAACTGGGGATGAAATTAAAATTCAGTACCACATTGCAACCACAAACCGATGGACAGTCAGATAAGACAATATTCATATGCTAGAGGATATGCTTCATATTTCAGTGCTGGAATTGGCAGGTAATTAGGATCCCTATTTCACTTTGGCTGAGTTTACCAATAATAATAGTTTTTAGGTCAGCATTGGTATGGTTCCATATGAGTCTCTTTGCACACATAAATGTAGGCCGCCCTTCAGTTGGAATGAAGTTAGGGACTGAAAGTTAATAGGACTAGAGATTTTCCAAGAGACCACGGAAAATGTTTGATTCTTGATCGAATGCGAGTTCCTTAGAGTCACCAGAAAAGTTATGTAGATTAGAGACGCAGGGAGTTATAATATGATGCTGGAGACTTGGTATTTTTGAAGATTTTTCCTTTGAATGGTAATATGCAATCCAGAAAGAAAGAAAAGTTGAGCCTTAGATCTATCGAACCTTTGAATTTTGGAGCGGATCAGCAAAGTGGTCTAGAGATTGGCTATGGCCTTCTTTGTTAGGAGCTCATGACATATTTTCCCGTTTCGATGTTGCAGAAATATATGCACGATCCTTCACATATAATTAGTCGCAAGCCATTGCAGATTGAAAATGATATAACTTATGCCGAGAAACCATATAACACTCGATTTTGAAATTTATGTTTACGATATCATAATTATTATGCATTTGATTAATATAAAAAATAA
This sequence comes from Nepenthes gracilis, assembly GCA_033239525.1. Lineage (NCBI taxonomy): Eukaryota > Viridiplantae > Streptophyta > Magnoliopsida > Caryophyllales > Nepenthaceae > Nepenthes > Nepenthes gracilis. The sequence continues at coordinate 3,152,006 of BSYO01000018.1, read as the reverse complement.
TTATATAATAAAATTTTTAAGAAAATTTAAATTTTTAAATGAATAAGATTAGCGCCTAATTGACGCAAGTGAAGTGAATGTGCGCATTTTCATAAGAAGCTTGACGCAAGTGAAGCATATGTGCGCATTTTCATAAGAAGCTTGCGTCTAAGGGATGCATATGAGGCATTCATACGTGATTTAAACAGTATGTTCACGCCTGAGGGATGCTCGTGCGTGATTCAAGTAGAATATGTTTTTTCTTGATGAAGTGCTCATGCGTGCTTGTAACTTAAAATGGCGCCTGATGTATGCCTAATCAACGCTTGTGTGCCGATTTGGTATAAACAACCTTCCTTTGCCAATTTTTGTTATTTTTGCAAGAAAAACAGAGAGAAAGAGAAGGAAGAAGAGAGAGGAGACGAAAAGAGATTTTGGAGCCATATCGTGCAAATCTATTAAACCTAAGGTTTAAAGCAAATATATTTATAACTCATTTTTTAACCTATTGTTTAAATCCTTTGATTTTACTTCAAATTCTAGCTTAAATGTACATGCATGTTATTTTTGTTACCCATTTTTCGAATATTATTACATTCATGTGTGTTTCACCAAATATTTTGAGATTTTGTTGACTTTTACCAAATATTTTGATATTTCATTTATTTTTACCAAACATTTGAGTATTTTGAAGGAAAATATTCGTATAGAAATATTATAAAGAAAAATCATAAAATATTTGTGTATTTAACCTTATATGTTATTTTCATAACAACATTTGATGAGGACTTTATTTTATAATATGATTTAAGTTTATACTTTTTCCTAGAGGGTGAAAAGGGTTTATATATTTGCTATAGAGTCCTCTTCTAACAAAAAAAAAGAACCATTATAAGTGAATTGACGCTTTATATTCAAACATGTGTTAGTATACTATACACACTTTAAAAACGTACCTATCATCAACGGGTTGAAAAAAGAAAGTGGCGTTTAACATTGTTTATAAGATAATAAAAATGACCTACCTATAAATCTTAAATAATAGCGTATTGGCCTAAGATTAGTAGAAATATGAATAACTCGTCATTTAAAGTTGGCCTTTTGATTAGTTGATGTACGAGTCATTAGTCCTTGGTTCTTATGTTTTTACACGATTTGATTCTTATATTTTTACATGATTTGGATTTTCATATTTTAACGTACGTCGTATTTTTATATTTTAATCTGCTTTAGCCTTTTAAAATTTTGCAAGCTTTCAATATGGTTCTTTGGGCTTCATGTTTTTATAAACGTATAACTTGTTTTGGTATTTTAATATTTTTGTATGATTTGCAAGTTTTGAATATTCATATATATATATATATATATATATATATATATATATATAATAACAGTTTGGAACGTATTTAATGAAAAATTAAAAATTTTGGGTTTTTACATGATATTTATGGTTTTACATATTTGTATATGATAAGTATATATACTTTAATTGGCATTAGGCTCACGTTTGCGAATGTTTTCAAAACTCTTCCAAATTAGCGAGTAGTTAATTTTTATAGGATATAGACTGAGGATTAATAAATATTTTTATTTAGTTATAATTATAATTTTGATGATTGTGAGATTTTATGTATTGTATGGAATATATATACATTTTGAGTTTCAAAGTTGGAATTTTAAGCTATTGAGCCAAATAAATATTATATACAGTTTTATGCTATTATATATTTGGGTACTATGGTTAGATGCTGTTCCTTATTGTTATTTTTTGATTGAGCAAATACAATATTATTTTGAAGCCAAACAGCAGTAGTTTGGCTATTCCTATGACCACAGTATATTAGTGTTATAGTTATGTCGATTATAGTTTTGATATGTAGCATCCAACCCGATTTTAGATTACTGGATCGAAATTAATTATGAATAATTTTTATATTGATGTCATTATTATTACTTACTAGTGTCGAGATCGTGATAAGCCAATTTGTATCATGGATCATGAAGATCGGGTCCTGCAAAACAAAATTATACCCCTAGTGAAGGTACTTTGGAATCAACAAGATGTTGGAGATACTATGTGGGAGGCTGGAGAAGAGACTAACGAGAGGTACCATTGCTTGTTCAAGACTTGAGGTAAAAATTTTGAGAATGAAATGTCCTTAAGGGAATATGATTGTAATATCCTACATATTTCTAACTTTGGAAATTCATGTTAATGGTGTTATCATGAATTCGTTGGTGATATATTAAAATTTCCTGATTTGAAGTAGTTTGGTCCCTAAAATTTATTAAAACTCATTTTCAGTGAAATTTAAATCAAAGAGTTGTATGCCCTGTGGGTGATTTCGAGTATGTCCCATGTACCATTCAATGTTTCACAAATCAAGATACGTTTGTATTCCTTAGGAAAAATGGCCATAAAAATAGCATGTAATCCTTTACTATTCTAATTGTACACATCAAGTTCCTCTTCAGTCCATAAAGATAGGACTTTAGGTTTGTCACTCATTGTACTCCTAAACAGTGTCTACTCGGATTGCATGCTATCCCATACCCGTTCATCCATTAATTTTGGAAAGGCTCTCATGCGAACCTTCCAATATGTATAGTTACTTCTATCAAAATAGGAAGGAATGGACTGGGACTAACTAGTATACATCTACATAATGGCTGATGACCGAAGTGAGTCTCCGATACCAACTGAAACTTCAGCTAATTCAATATTTTATTGTATTCTACCAGAATAGTTGTAGGTGTTCAAGAGACTTAGGTTATGTTATGATATATTATATTGTAAGACATTATGTTAGGATGTATTAGTTGTTTCAGGTTATGGACTTATCAGTGCATGGCTATTGTAGATGCTTTGAAATTAATGAAATGATGATGACTATTTATGGCTATTTGAGGTCTTGGATTTGGCAGCTTTTGGCATTACAATTCAGATGGCCTGTGTTGTCTTCTTGGAAACCAGGCCAGGTTGTGACAATTGATTTAATAAAGTAAATAATAAAACAGAAATTTCGCAGAAAATCAATAAGCCATATGAACCTGTTATCAGTTACATGGATGCCTCATTCGGGAAAATGTTTCACAACATGACTGCAAATTTCATCATTTACACTTCTCCAATCAAGTTGGGATCATCAAGCATTACAATCGCTTAACCTTTCTGTTCTCACTCAACATAAAAGGTACTCAAACAATCAAAATAATCAAGCATCATGAAAATTTAACAGGAAACCAAAAATCAAAAAAAAAAAAAAAAAAGGAACAGGAAATGTTGTAACCCATGGAGAAGGTGCTCAGACTGATTTAAGAATGGATTTGAAATATTGTCTGCAGCTTAATCCCTCAGATTAACGAAATTATTTAAAGCATCACTGCACCTTTCGCCAGGGACCGAGAAAGAGAGATTACCTTCAAGGAGTTGGTCCAGAACGAGAGTTGATCTCCACGAGGTTTGTGCTAGCTCCTCAGCTAATCCATTCGTGTTCATGCAGCACCCTCCTTGCCCTTTGTCTATTCATGCTGAACTTGCTACACTTGGATCTGAGCTCATTTGAATCTCAATGATCTAATAAAATATACAAAATATAACATCAGTCACTATAAGACATATTTGCATCTCAATTTAATATTTAGCTATGAATGAATTTCTATCAATGGAGCCAGTAATTGAATTAATGAAGTGGTATCTTCACATATTTGATGACCAATCTAAGGACAATAACTATAAGAGGAAATCTCCACAGGGGAAGCTAAGAAAATTAATACCTATACAGTACTTGAGTCAATATCATATTGATCAATAGACTTTTCCCGATGACTCAAACCATATTATTTCACCAAATCAGATATTTGATGGATGTTGCCAACGACATAGCAGAAACTGTATAGATGATATGCAAAGTGTCACAGTTCAACTATTTTGGTGGTAGAATTGATTGTAAGTAGAGCTTATTGCTTGTTTTTGAAAAAGACTAAATGATTCCTAATCTCAAAATGTTTTGACCCTTCTAAAAATCATGGAAGTAAAATAAAATAGAATATACAATATACATAAAGTATATTCAGATCTAAATATAAATCGAAATAATTACGTACAATAAATAGTAGAAACAATATAGATATAAACAATAAGTAAAACAAAACAAGGTTTTTGGTAACGGAAAAAAACCTCGATAATCAATAGTTATTTAATAAAATCCTATAGACTTCTACAGCCAATAAAAGTAATGCATTGAGAAAGTCAACTCATAGACTTGGTACAAACATATTAAATATTAGCCAACTTACTCTCAACTTATAACTCCTACCAAAGAACTATTTGGATTTACTTCCAATAACAGAACCAAACACCTTGTGGTTATTTTATTGATCTTGTTAAACGTGTCGTGAAATCTCTGCACATCACTATATCCCAATGTCCACGCCACCAACATCTCAATGAAGGCTTACAGGCTTGAACAGGTGTGTAAAATAATGGAGACTAGTAGAGAAATGTGGGGTGAAAAAACTTTGACATGAAATCTCAAGAACAAAGGAATTGTTTTCTCAAAATGTGACTATTTACATGGATCTAAGAAAGCTTTTAGAAATGCAGCCGTTTTGTCTTGTGTTTCTGTGTATCATAAGTGTTTACAAGTGAGGTATTTATAAAAAAAAAAGGTTAAAAATTAGGTCAAAAATGCGTAACTATTTAAAAAGTAGTGCCCTAGAACACGTGCACCACATAGACGCACTTTAGGAGTGGAAGCTTTAGTAAGAGGTTCGTGCCCCAACGCATGTGTACCTCTTAAGCACACATTAGGCGTGATCAATCTATGTAAATAGTGCTCGTGTGCATCTCACGTGCACATCAGGCATGAATATTTTGAACAAAATATGCACATGCGTGGCTCGAGTGCACATCAGGTATGAACATTCTAGATAGAATATGCACATGTAGGGCTCAAGCGCACATCCGGTGTGGGAATTTTGGACTAAGTACACATTTGTGCTTGTTATGCCCAGGTCAGACGTGGATATTGGAAGTAAATGCATTTGCGAGCCTTTGGCATGTATCAGGTGCTAATTTTCACGATACTTGAGAATGCATCAAAATGCCTGTTCTAACCAATCATGAAACATGTGAACACAAAATATTCCTAACAGTTTTCATGTTGAATTTCAATGGGGACTGGGCCACATGAATTTTCTTCCATCATAATCATATGCTGAAACACTACCAGCCACTTGAGAGGATAGCTAATTGTTACAGGACTGCTTGGCTTAGCTTCATAGAAGCTGTTTTAGTCAGCCCAAGTAGGTAATGAACTGGCCGGAAGAGCTATTACCTTTGGCTCTGTCGTCGTTGATATCTGTCGCCATATTTACCTCCCTGCGAAATCATATGAAAAGAAAAGCAAGGAAAAGGAAAGGAGGTTTCTTCCATTTTTTTTAGGGGAGAGAGAAATTGAAAACGTGATCAACAGAAGACAGAACCACTACCACATCACATCAAACTAACGCTTTAAGATTTCATCGCCAAAACTAAACATATCCGAATTAAGATAAATCCTTAGAAACACCTACAACCAAACAAGTCCGATTTAATTCATGGAATGTCTTACATTGAGAGAAAGAGAGCTCCAGACATGATTAAGACTACTAGTAAAATTATTCACCGGTGCTCATCATAAGAGTGATATTATCACGTTCAAGAAGGATCCTACCAATAGAATTCCTAATCGTCTTCTTCACATTGACCTCTTCCGCATCATCCAACACCAAATTCATGTACTCGTCGAAGACGATAATGCGGCCGTCGACACTCAAATCCCTCTGCTGGAAAAGCCAGATCTGAATGCGAGCTTTGCCTTGGAGGAACCTGCAGATCAGTTCATTGGTTGCGTCATAATCCTTTGGACTTTCGCGCTCGCCATTGTCTCGCGCTCTTGGAAATTGCTAAAGCCCTGGAACGAAAGGAAATGAACCCTAGAACTGAGGAAGGGAGATGGGCAAGGAAGAAGAGCTTTAATAAATAATGGGAGATGATAAATATAATAGTATTTTTATTAATTTTATTTTAATAATGTATAATAATTTTGTAAATTTATAAAATATAATTATATAATAAATAATAAAATTCTAATTTAATTCATAAGTAAAATTATTTATATTTTTTAAAGATTTATTCATTTAAATTATCTAATATGTTTATATAAATTATTAAATTAATATTTTTTTAGTAAGTAAAATTATTAAATTAATATTAATTATATTTTATACATCTAAGAATATAATTATGTTTTATAATGTGAAAAATTAAAAAAATATTTTATCTTTTTAATCAATATTTATATTATTTAATGACAATATTTATATTACCTTCTAATGTCTTTTACAACTTAATAAAATATTACGCTTTGCTAAATTAATAAAAAAATTAAAATAATTATAATATAAAATTTTAAATAATTATTATTATTAAAAATGTCATTAATATTTATTTTTAATGGGTTCTAATACCCAAAGTCCAAAGAGTCAAATCCACGGACTAAGAGACTTATGAGGACAATTTGGCCTAAGAGGTTTAAAGACAGTCACTCGCATCTTAGGAGGCCCAAGAAGTTTAACTTGACCTAAGAAGTTAAGTTGACATTGGAAGCCCGATGACCTGAGCCAACGTCCCAAGAAACCCAAATAATGACAATGGTCCGAGAGACCAATTTGACCCAGAAGGCCCGATGACGCCCTAAGAGGTTAACGTCACCAATGAAATCCCGAAGACATGAAGCCAAAAATATAACACTGAAATCCCAAGGGCCTTTGGCAAGCGAAACATCCGAGAATCTAACTTAATAAGCAGGATGATAGGCAAAGACCCAAAAGACTTTCTAAGTATAAGGACAATCTCTTTATCTCTGAATCATCAGATTAGGGAAAAAGGGGGCTCAAGATAATCGAGCAAGCCAGCTCAGACGATTCATTGTTACCAAAGAGTATGCGTTCTCTGCAACACGTCATCTCCATAGGAAATCATAGCGCTCAGAGCACGCGCAATATTACGAGACTAACGGCACCTGACACGCCGAATCAGCAGAGTTGATGGCAGGCATCCCTGCACACATCAACGCCACGTGTCCCCATTTCAACGGTATGCTGTAATACCCGATTGTTCGACTCGTGTTATATAGTAATATAATTAATATAATAATAAATAATTTAATATATTGATATTAATAAATATTATAAATAATAATGTGTATGAAATAATTAATAATAAATGATAAGTGATAATAATAATAAATGGGAGTCAAATATATATTAATAAATATTAATGATAATTAGAAATAAATAATAATTATAGTAAGTATTATAATATAATAATAAATAAAATATAATAATAATAGATATTAAATAATTAATATATATATTAAAATATATTAATAATAATTATAATTTACATATATTATTATTATTATTATTATTATTATTATTATTATTACATTCGGTAGAATCCATGTGTCGAATTTTACGCTATCCGAATTCAGTGGAATCCATGTTATTGTTATTTGATATTCAGGTCGTTCACGCTGACATTCGGATCAGGAAATCTCTACATATCTTTTGATGTCGGATTTTGAGGGGTTTTCGTATGTTATTGGCAATTTTATTATCTTTGTCACATATGGGTCTAGGGGGACCTGTTTTGCTTTTGGTTTGAGTTGTGTTTACGACGTGTTGTAACTTCTTGAATATAGTTAGATTATTATAGAAATGTGCAGCCATTATATTTTGATATTCGAGATTTTGACATTCGAGATATTTATTACTTATTAAACATTTTTTATTATTATCACTTGTTGGGTTTTGGCTCACACTTGTATTTTTTTTACTCCATATTGAATTGATTATATAATGCAGACTATAGGATCTTATTTTTACTGCAAGATTTTCAGGTAGAGTGATTTGTGGAGACTAGATATTATCTCTCAGTGGAAGACAAACTAGATATTTTATTGATGAAAGTTGAGTAGTTTTCATTTCGGTTGTGACTCGTGATTCTTAATAGTTTTATTTTGGGATAGTTATGTCATGTATTGATGAATATGATAATAGTTTAATTTAATTGTATTGTTATCATGGAATATTATAAATGATTTTAAATTTTGAGATTTTTGTATGAATAGTCCGAGTTATATTTGATATTTTGGGTTCAAGTCGTCACACTAAACCTTTCAATTGAAAATAGTACCAAATGACACATATTTTGAATCACATATATTGATCCCTCGGGTCTCAAATTGTCATGATTCATATAGTAAATCTACCCCCGATAGCATGCATGTGAACTGATGTCGAGGCTTGGTTCACAGTTTCGTAACATACTGATATATATATATATCGTTTCGAGTTTCCATAAATCACACAACCTACCAAATTTGCAAATACTAATATAAAATCACCAAATAACTGATAAATCATACATGTAGGTACACAATAAATGGATTGGTGTAAAAAAATAATATGTATGTAAAGAAAATCTTCAAAATATATATAATCATCATTGGACATGAAAATAGACCAATGATTTGACTTACGGATACTTACCTTAATTTTATATTCCACAGATCTGACAAAAAGTTATTTCAAAATGTTCAATTTTTACTTTCTCTCTCTTCCTTTCCCTTATCTTTCTCACTCGTTCTGTTGAGCTGCGCGCAAAATAACAAAAATTCACTTAATTTTGCACTCAAGTGTGGCCATTTTGGCACTCATGTTCGAGTAAGCATTGAGTGTTTATTGGGTATAACATTCTTAAATTTGCACCTCACTAAAGCTAGCTAACGGGCCATGAGTGCGGAATATTGAATCAAAATTCTGTAAAATATTATAAAATATTATTAATTTGATACATCTAATAAGTTTAAAATAATAAATACAATCAAAATAATTTAAGTGGGAATTCAAGTATTTCAATATTTGTAAACTATAAATCAAACTAATCAAATAATTAGTTTGATATATTAATTTATTATAAGTAAATATATTAAGCAAATTATAAAATAATTTATTAACTAACAATTTCTATAATGCATCGATTAATTAAAAATTTATAAATATTTAATAAATAGTAACTAGATAAAATTTTTATATTTTTAATATAAATAAATTAGCATGTTTTTCAGTAAAACTATGAAAATATAAAAGTGAAAATAAAAAAAAATTGAAAGAGGAAAAATAAAACTATTTTTCTAATTAAAAAAATCATTATTACTTGAGATTATCTTCCATAATTTTTTTTAAAATAAAAAAAATAAATTATTAAGTAAATATAAATTATACTTTACACCAAAAATAAAAGTATATTTGTTAATGTGAATAGTTGAAAGTATGATTTTTTAATTAATATTTAAGATATTAAAAAATATATTTAAGTTATTATTTAATATTAGATATGACCTAATAAAGCATTATGAATTGTCCATTTAATAATAAATAAATAAACTAACTATTTTCAATCATTTGAATAATTATTTAAAAAATACATCATTAATATATATTTTTAATAGATTTATAATTAAATATATAAGTAAAATCATAAAAATTTAAATATTAATAACTTTAGATTTAAATAATTAATTTTATAAATTTATTTTAAATTAAGATTATTTTATATATAGATTATTATTAAAACTTATATTCGGTATAAGATTTATTATTTTACAATATGTATAAATTTTATGTGAATTTTTATAATTATAAATTAAATTATTATAAAATAAGTTTAATTAATTAGTTTATTATAAATAAATATAATAAATAAATTTATCAAAATAAAATATAAATTAATAACTTTTATCATATATTATATAATTAAAAATTAAAAATAATAATTTAAAAATAGCATTTATTTTGGATTTTATCCGATATTTTTTTTAAATAAGACATTTATCACGTTATTTTATATTTTATATTACAAAATTAAACATTTATAATATATTTAAATTTTGTAATTTTACAATTCAGAAAAGTAAATTTCCTCTTTCGAAGGCTAGGGATTCGTTCATTGAGCTCTTTCTTCTAGCGTTCAACCTGGAAGCAGCAGTTTCCGAGATCAATCTGCAGCTTGATAGATTACTTCGATTCCTCAAAATCAATCACTGAATTTAGGTCCAAAGCGAAATTCCTGATCGATTCAAGACGAGCAGAGGTGGAAAAATGGCGGAGAGCTCAACATCTTCGCCCAAACCAATTCAATCGACGAATGGAATCGAACCCATCGCTCAACAAAGTTTGTCAAACAATCCCAACATGCATTCTCCTTCTAATCTATCGCATTCTTCTCCTTCGATTGATATACCTCAAATCTCGTCTCCGTCTCTGTCACAAATCCCTCAACAGCAGTTACAACAGCAGCAGCAAACGCAGCAGCAGATCATGCCGAATGTTAATGTACAACAGCAATTAATGATGCAACAACAGCAGTTCCAGCAGCAGCAACTGCAAAATCAGCAGCAGCAGCAGAATTTGATGGGCATGTCTAATTTTCAAGCTCAACAGGGTATGCATAGATCAGTTTCTATGTCGCGTTTGAATCAGATTCAACAGCAGTTGCAGCAGCAGCAGCAGCAACCGCAATTGCAGCAGCAACAGTTATCTCATCAGAAACAGCAACTCGGCATGTTGAGGCAGCAAGCTGCCGCCATGTATGGGCAGATGGGATTTGGTGGGACAGTGGTTAACCAACAGCAACAGCAACAACCGCAGCAGCAGCAACAGTTGCAACAGCATCAACAGCCGCAGCAGCCGCAACAACAGCCTCAACAGCAATCGCAGACGCAGCAACAGCAGATGACTAGTGGGAATATATCCCGGGCAGCCTTGATGGGGCAAAGTGGGCATCTGCCAGTGTTGTCTGGTCAACAAGCTGCCGCAGCTGCTGCTGCCCAATTTAATCTACTCGCATCGGTATGTGTCCAACTATCAATGTGAAAGCGCCATAGTAAATTCTCTCAGTAATTGGTAGTTCGTATTTGATATTTGTTATTTGATCTTGCTTTCAACGTTGTTGATTATTTCACGGGCATGGTGGGCTGTGGGGTAAGTGAAATCACGATGAACAAGTTCAATTGTAAATGTGCCTAGTTCGAGATATTGGATAAGTTAGTTGACTCCTTCATTAGTAGATTTGTTGCTTGGAAAAATTTCAAGTTTGGTATTCCAATTAGTCTTTAGGACATGATATGTAGCTAAGAGTATTAGAAAGTAGCAGACAATCGGCCCTAAACATTCGCATCTGCCACCCATTTGATGGGTATGGTACACGCGTACTATTTGTTCAATTTATGATGTAAGTATTATTAGATATCTTATGGGATGATTCCATTAGAAAACGTGTAATAGTTCCACTTTTTTTTTTTCTTTTTTTTTTTTTGAATCATTATTACGTTGGTCTCTTTCTGAAACATGTAAGGTTTTGTGTATAGCCGAGGCAGAGGACAAACGTCCTACAAGGATCACAATTCCAAACGGGGAACACACCTGGGCAGTCTTTGCAAGGAATGCAAGCGCTGCAGATTATGGGATCACTTGGTTTTGGCTCACAGATGAGAGCAAATGGGCCCATTTATGGTCAACAGCGGATCAATCAGGGGCAATTGAGACAACAGTTATCGCAACAAAATCCGCTCACATCACCTCAGGTGTAATTTGTTTTCGAGCATGTCTTTCTATTTGTTGTGTTTGATGGGTACTAAGTGTCCATCTTTCGAAGGTTTTGTTTTTGTCTTAATGGTAAAATTTCTTGCTTGTCATGGCATACATTCTTGCCTTGTGGATTTTAGTTACTTTTATGGACCTGATGTAGTAGTATCTAAGGCTTTGTTATTATCATCGGAGTTTAGATGCTTGTCAAATAGCGCACACATCATTTTTCTAATTGTTTCACGGACTCGGTGTCTCTGCTTATAAATCTAACTCGTAATGTTCAACCTATTTCTAGAAGCTACAGGCTGGATTGTCTCAGAATGGACAACCAGCCTTGCTGCAGAACTCTCTGTCACAGCAACAGTGGTTGAAGCAAATGCCAGCAATGTCTGCCCCCGGTTCTCCTTCATTTCGTCTGCAACAGCATCGGCAGCTTCTTCAGCAACAAATCACTTCATCTCCTCAGTTGCACCAGAATATGACCTTAAATCCACAGCAGCTATCTCAGCTGGTCCAGCAGCAGCCACAAATGGGGCATCCTCAGTTGCAACTGCAACAACAGCAGCAAATGCAGCATCCACAGATTCTGCAGCAGTCCCAGCAACAACAGCAGCCGCAGCTTCAGCATCAACTGCAACAGCAGCACAATCAGCAACAAGTGCTGCAGCAACAACAACCTTTGAATCAGCAGCAACAGCAGTCTCCAAGGATGCAGGGGCCTTCAGGCCAGAAATCTCTAAGTTTGACAGGATCACAGCCAGATGCTACTGCATCTGGGACAACTACAGGGGGAAGTTCAAGTCAGGGAACAGAAGCAACCAATCAACTGCTGGGGAAAAGGAAGATACAGGATTTGGTTTCTCAGGTCTTTCCTGAACTTATAGTGTGCAGTCCTACTCTTTGATGCTAAAGCATTATATAAAATTTTCCATTTGGTATTGGGTTTCAAGTAGAAATTTTGGGGCTTCCAGAACTATTTTCACGTTGGCATCTTGCACTTTCTAAATTTGTTTTGTTCCTTTGATTTACTTCGCTTTTTTTTTTTCAAAGAAACCTGTTGCTTTTCACACCCCCCCTAAAAATAAAAAATAAAAAGCTAATTGAAGTTACAGTATAAGTTATGGTTGTTTTCAGGTGGATTCACTGGGGAAGCTGGATCCGGAAGTGGAAGACCTTCTTTTAGAAATTGCAGATGATTTTATTGATACAGTGAGTCTTGTTACTAATGTGAGAATTTTTGTTTATAAGTGCATGTGACACCGTTAATTATGATAGCTTCCTGTCCAACCTTCCCCTACAGTAATGCCTGTTTTGTGAGAATATCATTGTGCTCTCTCATCTTCTGCCATACCTTGTGTGTCATGACAACCAATTAATTCTCTGTTCTTTTGAAGTGCATTGGAGTAATTTCAGCTTTGTGGTTTAATCATGTTGGGCGTGACAGTTTCAACTTAAAGGATTGAGTTAAATCTGACAGTCTCAATCAACTAATACCTGGATAAATCTGAGAAATTCAGATTTACATATTTTCCCCATGATTCATTGGCTCCCTCCTCTTTCTCTCTCTAATTTTGTTAAAATGTCTAAATCATACTTGTCCTAGATGAAGTCAATGCTTTGGCGGGAGGATTGCTTCAGATAAACCTTGGCTGACATTTTATCTTTTTGTAGGTTACAACATTTTCGTGCAATTTGGCAAAGCATCGGAAATCTTCAACATTGGAGGCCAAGGATGTGTTGCTACACCTAGGTATTTTACTGCATCTCACTTTTAAATTGTTGGCTAACCTCTCAGATTTCATAAATGCTGAGTGTTGACAATCTTAGGCTAAGCACATTTTTTCCCAGGCGGGAAATTGATTAATTGTGTTTCTTCAGAGGGAGATTTTTCTTAGAAAGATTATTTGAATAAAAAATCAAAATATGATTAACAACAGAATGGAGGGGAAGAAGTGCTGTAAATTGAATGAAAGAAACATGAATAGTTACAACTTACAACCTCGCTTAAGCATGCTATTTATTCAAATCCACCTTAATCTAAAACGCCATGGAAAGTTTTCAGGTATTGTTGCTAATCATGATCTTTCCTTGTGTAAATCTTCAAAATAACTAATAACTGGGTTTCCTAATGACTTAAGTGTGATAAGACATACGTGAGTGTCATGCTCAGTGGCATATTCTCCATCTTTGGTGTACCTTGATTAAAGCTCGCTTTAGCATGTCATGCACTTGACAGCAAATCATCTTATAGGGCCTTCTATTTTGTTTTGTATTCTTATCAACACCACCAATTGAACTTCCCATAATCTTCACCTCATATTCACTACCCAGCACTTTTTAAGCTCCACGAACTTGGAGCTCCTGTAGATGGAAATTTGTGGGGCTTGCTTGTTGAGATAACTTTTGAAAAAAAAAAAAACTTATGAATTGGGTATCTCCAAAAGTTACCTAAAAAGCTAAATGGTTCTTTTTAAGTTGTTTTGGGTTTTTCTAAATAAGTTTCAATTTAGAAGTTTTCGAAAGACTTCTCATAAATAATTCCAGCCAAAGTCAGAATTGCAACTTTTCCCACAAATTCCCTTCAATATATAAAAAAGGCCTCCTTACTCTCAATGTCATGATAGGCTTGTAAGCTCTTTGCAATTGATCAAGGAGAAGTCCCTTAACTATCAAATTAACTATCAGATGATCACCTCATTTTCTAAGCTTGACTTCCTCAATTGGAATCTATGATTAGATTCAGTACTATTCAGAGTTCTTCTGAAGCAATATTTGAAGCATTTGTCCTCATTATATTGAAATGAACCTGAAGAATGAGAAACGTAGACTTTTCAACATTGTCTGAAGATAATCTGGCACTGTTTAACCTACTATTTCTCTTTAAATGAAATACAACTCTTTTATGAGAAGGAAATGGTATTGAGAATCTTCCAATTCTCTGAACCACTGTCTTGCCACTTACCTGACTGAATGCCCTAGCCCCCCTACCATCCAAATTTCCTCATGTATGCTATTTATCTTGCCTTAGATCACACCAGCCTTTTTTCGCTTGACTGCAGCCCTGCTCTCCATTTGGAACTCATGCACCCTTCAACTGCAGTAGATATTGGTAACTGCAGTGTCCTTTTGGTTGGGTGAATTGCCCTCCAAATGACTTTTCTCATTGCCAACAAGCTATAAACAACAATTAGTTGCAGCCTAGCGGGTGAACTTTATTGTTCTCACTGATCATCTGAACTGTTTGATGTTCTGTTGAGTTGTATTGAACTCCCTAACTAACATTTGTAGACACCAGTCCTAAAACTGAGATTTATACTAGCTCTTTGTAACTTATTGGTCCCTAACTAAGATCATTCTTCGTCGCATCTTTCGAATTCCTGGAGCCATTTGAAAAAGCAGCAATTGATTTGATCTAGCCAAAAGAAATGCTCAGCAGTTGATTCAACAGCATTTGCAAAGCATCGCTGCTTGGGCCATCAAACCAAGCCAAATGAAACTAAGCATTCTTCTACTAAGTGGAGTTGGTTACATAGTTGTTTGCCCCCATCCAGCCATGTTATAGGCCTTGTTTCTATCAAGTCCAAATATACTAGATCCATGGATAAAAATATCGGTATTGGTCGTGACTATATCAGTATTGGACTTATTGGAAAATATTTATTGGTATGAAACATATTAGAGGAAAATTTTTCTATAAATTATAAGCTGATAGGAAAATATTGGCTAATATATGACAATATATAGTCGATATAGTAACATTATCGCAATCATTTTGTTGTCTCAAGGAACCCAGCAGCGATCTATATCGATTGATATTTGAAATATCAGTCGATATTTTATTGGATGATCATTTGATGGTTTCTTTCAAACTCTTCTTTGGTCTTCCTTAAACTCTCTTATAAAAGTTCTTATATCTATTAATAGGCAGGCATATTAGGCAGTGTTTGTTTACATGTTCAAACCATCTTAAATGTGTCTTGTATTTTTCTTTCTATACTTGCCACCTTGACTTCCACTGTATAGTATCATTACAGATCATATCTCTTATTGTATGGCTACTTATGTGCATGCTTTTTACCTATGCATAGCTTTGGTGGATGAGATGAAAGGTTGTTAATGCCAAGTTGACATTCGAAGAAAAGATTTTGGAAACCTAAGGCTTTTGAATTAATAGAATCAAGACTGAATATATGCAGTGTAACATTAGTGACATTTGAAGTAGACAGTGAGAACCTGAAGATAGGGACTAAAAACCTAGCAAATAGGAATTATTTGAAACATATTGGATAATTTGTGCAAAAAAGATGGGGCAATTGATGAGGATATTACTCATTGGATCAAAGCATATTGAATGAAATAGAGAAATGTTTCGAGGATCATATATGATCAGAGAATAAGGGCCCGTTTGGCCTAACTTCTTTAGAAGTTTCTAGAAAAGCTATAATTTGCAGCTTATACTAGACGCTTTTTAATGTGTTTCCAGGAGCCCAAAGCTCTTTCTCAAAATACCTATTTGACCTAGCCTGTACATCTGCAATAGAGTAGTAGTTTGAAAAGCTAGGCTTAACTAAATCTATAAGGAAAAGACCATAAAGTGGCTGTTAGGTCATCCATGCTGTATGGAGAGTATTGAGCAGGTAAATAATCCAAGGTGAAGAGGTACAAGGTTAAAGCCGACTCATGATATAAACCAATCATAATTGGACCAAAAACCTTTCTCCCATTTTCCCTTGCCTATGCCCATATATAAGTCACCGCTCCATACACATCTTTTATTAACTTGGATATATGCAGTGTAAATTCCTTTATTCTCATAAACTCTCTATGATACTTTTCTATGAACTATAGCTATGCTTTTTTTTTAATCAACAATCACGGAATAAAAATCATTTTATCTTTCCTTAAATTGTCCATTAGGTCAATTTCATAGTATACTTGCCTAACATGAATCCAAATGGGTTCTATAATATACTTGCATATCGTCTTAGCATCTTTTTAGTCACCATTTCCCCTAACTTCTTATGACTCCTCAACTTTGTACCTCCATAGTTAGCACAACTCTATATATCCCCTTTGAACCTGTGAATGATGAAAATGATCTATCTGCGGTCTCCACTTATCGATCGGCCTCACTGGGATCCAAGTGCCTTCCAAATCTCCATCACCATTACTAATATAATAGTTGATTTATATTCACCCCATAGTCATAGAGTTCCTTAACTACTATGGTGTTATTCATACCTCCATTGTAAAAGGTTGTTGAAATTGTTTCTTCCTCTTCCTTTGATATTCTCTTATACTACCTGTATTAATAAGTCAAAATGTATTATTAATGGCACACTAAATTAATTATGCAGTTTGTTCAATTGTCATTCAATGAATGATGCACAAAGGATAAACTTTTTTCAGTTATAGAAAAATGTTAGACAATAACTTAAATGCTATCAAGAGGATAACACGTTTGGTTCTTATGTCAAGTCATATAACCGTATTCTCCAATGTGTAAAAATAATTTTTGTGACAACTCAAAATTTGCATGAAATTATGGGGCAATTCTAATAAAAAAAGAAACGAAATACAAACAGAATTGGTTGTTAAATTATATCAAATTCTCACAATATATTTAAATATTATGACATATATTTATATTGACAAGCTTATTAAACACTATTTCTTCCATATTAAATTCTCCAAAGATTGGTAAATGAGATATTGTGATAATAATTTCTTTATAGCAATGAAGAATTTTGAAAAACATCATTTTGAAATTTTGAGTTTTTTAATATTTAATCTAAAAATCTGGAAAACAACAGTTACGTTTCTCAATTCTCTAAATGGAAGATAGACATTTGAATACGTCTGTCTGGATCTTTTGTTTTCCTCGGAAAGTTTTCCAGAAAAAAAGTGTCAATTTTCCACAAAATGAACATGCTCCTAAGATTATTCCCAAGCATAAAAAATTGTTTCTTGATCATCCAGAAACTGTTTTTCTTCTTATTATCTCCTAACTTCGATTTTGTGTCACATTGATTGTCATTGTGTTAGTGAGGCTGTTATTTTATTTCCATCCATCCAAACCATGCGCTACCTTTCTCAGCTACATAGACTGCCTTCTTCATTTATCTTCCTGAACCTCTGATTGGAGGACTTTCCTGCTATCAGGGTTTGTTTTTGGTGTTGATCTTTCTATGGATAACCTAGAAGAGAAGCCATACTTAAAGTGATAAAAGGGAGGAAGAAGGATAATGAGCAAGAGTTGCGGAGCAAGAGCATCACGGTCAAACAAATGATGCAGCTGACTTATATTTTCTTTTACTTTTGGAATAGAATTTTTTGCCCTAATTCTGGGAACCACTTATCATAATAAACTATTCAGTTGATCTTCCACAATATCATCAGAACAGAGTCAAAAAAATCCTGAATTGCTTCATCAAGTCTAATGCAAGTAATAGCTTCTGCTAGATACTTCAGAAATCAGAGATTTGACAAGTGGATATTCAAGTGTTAACTTTCTGATTATAGGGGTGAAGTATCAGCTGTTACTTTTAAGAGAACAATTACTTACCTCTTTGGTTAAGTTACAAATGTTAACTAAATATCACGGATGAAAATATCAGTATCGATCGCGATCGTATTTGTATAAATATTTGATAATATATATTAGTATCGAATTTATTGGATGGAAAAAATTCTGAAAATCTTATGTTGATAGGGCTAGATTAGCTAACTATATCGGTTGCATCAGTTGATACAGAAACATATTATGATATTATTGTGGTATTGGAAAATATTGGTATTGGGGGGCTGCGATATCAATGCATATTGGCCGGTATTCACATCCATGCAAAATACGCAATTGTACTATATTTACCCAAGTTGGAAACATTCACCATTTGAGCAAGCTTAATCTGAGCTCCTTGAACCTTTTTCATTTTTCTCTCTACAGTTGGTAGTCCCTACGATTTGTAAAATTGGTCTCTGTTAATGAGGGCTTTCCTTCATTTGTAGTTTTTCCCTTTTCCTTTCCCTTTAAAATTTTCTACTATTATGACACACTATGATAGCTGTCAATAGTGACAATTATCTTATTTACTTAAGTGGCACATGTGTTGCTTATCAAACTGGTTTCTTTATTTTGTTTCCTTCCATGTTCTACTTCTTTGCATTGTTGCTGGCTTACTGCGCCTTCCTCACTGGTTTCATAACAGATACTGGCTTCATTATTCCCTTTATTTGGAGCTCTCTGATTCAACGGATTCTTGCTCTTGTTCTCTGCATAGAAAGAGTGCTATATTTCAATGATTGCTCTTGCTTTATTCTTCTGTGCTGCTGAGAACTCTTTGCTTCTGTCTTCAAACAAAATGGAACTGAAATATTTAAGTAGGGAATTCTCTACGCGGAGTAAATGGAGAGAGAATCTGTTGAAATAGAGATTTCTCAACAAAGATAAGTGATTAAGGGAGAATCTGTTATAGCGTGAAAGAGGTTCAAGAATTCATTTTCTTTTTATAAGCGCTAGAACCACTTATTTTGCTTTTTGACCACATATTATAGGGTGGATCTTGAAAAATATAAAAGATCTCCCTTCACACTGTACATATGACCTTGATCAAATATTGCTTTCCACTTGCTCATCTTTCCCTTAATCTATATCCCTCAGTATTTTACACTACAACTTATAATGGGATTTTTAAATTGGTTTATTCCAAAAGATTTCAGTTGTTGCAATGATACTGGAACCAAAATCGTTGTCTTACCACCTGACCACACCTCACTTGTATTTTTATTCAACACCAATGAAGACTATTCATTTTATCAATTGTTCATCAATTCAAGTCAAACTATGAAGGAAATAATGGGATGATGAAATCCTTGTCAAATATTTATTGAATTATTGGCCATCTCTGTCTTCCCCTCTCTTAAGAAACCGGTAAGATTAATGTCATTTGCATGTTGATGGAAGAAGGAAGTTGTGGTCGTTGATATCTTTCATTAAGTGGGTCATAACCTTCTCTAGAAAATTCTGAAGCCAAAAGTGAAAACTATATATAGGGGAAGGTCCTCAATAACAGGGATCTTTTTTTTTTTTTTCTTGGCAGTGAAAAACAGTAACTGCAAAAGGTATTGAGAAACAGAAAAGGTTCGAGGAGCTCAGATTATGCCTGCTCAAACATTTTCCATAATCTACATGCATTCCTCTCTGTATCTCCTTTTTTTTTTGCATTTCTTGCTCTTCTACTTATTGTTTGACGATTCAGAAGTGGGGTGCCATGGTGGGGATCCAAACATGGGAAGTGCAGTTATCCATCCCATTTGTCCTGATTTAACCGTTGTAGTGTGATCTTGGAATGGAATATTGGCCAATTTATCTGATATATTCCAAAATCTGGCATAGAATTTCTCACTAGGCTATGATTAACGGAATTTTTTTTGCACCCAATATATCTAATCTGGATACATATCAATGGGTGATACTTATATTAATATTTTCACCCATTAGTGCAACTCTTCCTCCTCTTCTATTTCTCTCTCTGACTCCCCCCCCCCCCATTTTCCCTACTGTTAAGGGAGTGTGTTTGGAGGTGACCTTAATAAGCATGGCAGATCCTTTCTACTTTGATATGTCCCTGGACTAGCTTAAGGCCTAATTTTCATATTCCTGTGATATTTCTGGAATTTGATCACCAACTTATCTCGATCTGAAAGGCATGCCATGGCGATAATTGCATCTTGAATTGTGCCACTTATTCCTTCGAAGGATTAGTATCCCGTTTGGCTGAATAGAACTTAATATTTGAATTTGTTTTGGACAATTAATAATCATTTTCTTTTATTTCATGCATATGCAAATTCGAAGGGTCAGTTCAGTTTTCCGAGTATAAACTGTACAAAAAATTTTTTCAAATGGCTGTTATTTGGGAATGCTTCTTCACCTTATGTTATTTCACTAAAAAATAAAGCTTACACTGAGCCTGTTGTGTATTAAAAATGGGATGGGATGGCATGGCTGGCCTTTTTAAATAGAATTTTCTTCAGTGACTGAGTGTTCAGCTACATGAATGTAACATTCAATCAATATCCTCTTTAGACATGCTTTGTGCATTGTTTTGCCCAACTGAATCGGAGTGTGGGAAATTATCCGCAGAGAAAAATTGGCATCTAACCGTGCCGGGATATTCAACTGAAGAGCGGAGACACCAAAGAGATACAGTGAGCAACTTTTCTCCTGCTTGCTTATGCTTTCTGTTAATATTCAGTACACTATGATGTATTTGATAAAATTTGACGTTCTCTAGTAACTGTTAATGGGTACTTTTTTAAAACTTGCTTTTATACTATCAAATATTGTAGAGGACACCAAACATACTATATATTAATATTACGGCCTGTAACTTTGGTATCTACTCAAATAGTTGTTAGGAAGTAGAAAAATGTGTCTATTGTAAAAGCCAATATTTTACAAAGTATAAATGTATAACTAATGCAAAATTTAGGTGACATGATAAAAGTAAAGGAATGCATTTGAATTGCGGTATCATAGAAAGATGGAAACTGGCAAATTGAAAATAGTGATTGTAGTTGATTTTTAACAAGTAAAATGGCATGCATTATACACTCACAGTATCGGATAAAGAATATGGCTTATAACTCATCTACCTTCTGGGTATAATATATTGCTTAATGCGGTTTTTTGTATTTTTGTTGTACGGAATAAAATAGGGTGTGACCATTGAAGTTTGAAAAAAAATTGCCTTGACAATCACAATGTTACTTATAATTGATACTCTCTTTTAGTTGATATTTATTATTTTGACCAAGGATATCGATCATTAGACGGCCTGCTTTATATCATAGTTATTATATGTGAAGTCTGACCAGAAAACTCAATGAGAATATAATATTGTATATTTATGATTTCATGTAGATTCAACTGTCGACTACTGATTCTAGGGGTCAGAAGGAGAGATATTGCTTAATATTTTTGTTTCTTGCTCTCTTACTTTGCGACACTAAAAGATGAGGAATGATGACATCCTAAAGAAGTTATAGCTATGATAGATAACATGAGATAATGACGTTTAATATAATTTGGATACTTAAAATATAGGCCAAAGAAAACACAAGGTTGGAGGAACGAAAGGAAGAGATTAAGAAAATACATAGTGATGTGATGAAAACGATTTTCTTACATTAAACCGAATGGAATAACAAAAATAGATTCATATAAACGATCTTATTTAGTTGGACATAAAGTTTTGTTGTTGTTATTATTGTACTCTCCTACTTCACTGTATTGTCGTGCGATATTTTTCTATTTATCTGAAACATCAATAAACCATTGATTTCTTGAGAAAGAAGATTTACTCTATATGAAACTTTGGAGCTACATTGACCTTGAGTTTCTGTTGGCATTTTTGTAGTCTTCAAGCGATCCTCATAAGAAGCGTCTTGACATGGTAACGAATTTTGTTTTTAGCAGTATCATGTAATTACCCAAAAATCAAATCCTACCATGCTAACATCATCTTATTCCACAATCATTGGATACCAGATACGTGCATTAAGGGAATCCTCGCACTCCGTAGCATATATGAACAACTCGAGAGACATGTCGAGGCCGGGAATTGGTAACTTGTCCGGTCTCAATCACGTGATGAGAGCCTCGCCTAGTTCGGAGCAGTTGATCACACAATCAACAGGTTCTCAAATGCTCCAGCAAATGACAAGGTTTTGATGGATCTTGGCTCTCATCTCTTTTGGGTGTACAGCCTACTTGGTGGTAAGAGTTCTATCTTTTTTGCAATAATCAAAGTTGAATGCACTTAAGATGTTATGGGCCGTATTGTTTACACTACAAGTTTACCACTATTTTATCAAAAATGATAATGTGGAATAAAAAAAAAAAAAAACTTAACGAGTGCCATGTCATGTTTCTGAGAGCTGCTATGGTCCTCTTAGTGGGAGGCTCTCATATCCCTTTTCTCTTCTAATTAAGCAGAAGATTCTACTTTCTCTTATTCTAATTTTGGGAAGAAGGAAAGTCCCTTTGATTTGATTTCAATTTTCATCCACAAGTCAGGAGTTGTTGTACTAATGTCAATTCCTTTTTCCTTCTCTAGCCTTGGGGCTTAGTTAATTAAGAGTTATCCCTTTTAGCCTATGGAAAGCATTTACATAGCCTAAATTAGTTAGGAGTTTGAGTGAACATGAAGAAATTTTCTTATAAAAAGAGTAAGGTCAAAAGGTCAGCCCGAAATATCTTTTATTTATCTAACGGTCAGGATTAGAAGTTAAATGGATGAATAATAGAAATTAAATAGTCATTTAAATCACTTAATTTAATTTCTGTTATTTATCAACCAAATTTCTAATCCTGTCTATTGAATGAATCTGAGAGCTTCCCACCCAGAGAATGTAAGCCAAGAAATTTCCTTATAAAAAGAGTAAGGGCAAAATGTCAGTCTGAAATGTCTTTTATTTATCTGACGGTCAGAATTAGAAGTTGAATAGATAAATAATAGAAATTAAATTGTCATTTAAATTACTTGATTTAATTTCCGTTATTTATCAATTCAATTTCTAATCCTATCTATTGGATGAATCTGAGAGCTTCCCACCCAGAGAATATAAGCCAGGATGAATCTAAGTGCTTCCCAACCAGAGAACGCGCCTCTTCATCTCCTTGAGAGATGGAGCTCTCCCAATTCCCATTGAGATAAGTTTAATGATGTTACATTTTATTCATTTATTCGCACTAACCGGCTCATAAAAGAAATATACAGATGAATACATGTCATATTAAGAGTACTCTAAAAATGATTAAAGGGTGTTGAAGAAGACTTCTCATTGCTGAAACCTTTGGGCCTTTCTGCAGGTGTAATCTGTGGACTGCAGCTTCTACATCTGTTTCACTTGCAGTAGCTATCTGTTAATCAGACATCTGTTTGACTTAATTTATATGAAGTGTTTAAGAGATTATTTAGATATTCTTTAGGGTTTGCTAGTGTTGCTGTGCCTTGTTTGGTTGTTTTATTAGTATGCCAATTTTTTTTTTTTTTAAATTTTGCATTCTTAGAGTTGGATTCTATTATGGTTCTTTTCTTAGATTTTAGATTATTTTATCATTTTAACGGTTGAGATTATTTTCGAATCGATAGAGGGTATAGATTATGACAACATCTTAATGTGTTGTTTGAATTCAATGGGTGATATTTGAATGATAAAAATAGTGATTTAAATAAATTTTTTTGTAATTTTTTTTCGTATTTGGGTTTTACATTAAATGGGTATTAATATTTTTTAAAAAAATTAAAAAATGTCTTTAAGGGTATTTATATCATAAAATATCTGCCATTGGATTTGTATCCAAAGGTAGCACATTGGGCATTGTAGTGCCCCCTAGTTCGTCTTAATCTTAATGTTTTATTTTATAAAAATAGATTTTAAATATTAAAAAAAATAAAAGAGTTTAATATCTAAAAAAATAATAATAAAATTTTAAAAGTTTTTTCTTCACGACAGTCAAAATCTATTATTATAATATGAAATATTATGATTTAAATGTCTTATCCAATCTAAAATCTTAAATTTTTTTAAAAAATAAATTAAAAATTAAGATTATGATCAGTTTACCTTTATTTAATCTAAATAATCAAAAATCTAGTATTGTTTAATGTTATTATATTTAATTAATGGATAATTTTTAATTTTAATATTATAATTGTTGCGTTCCGAGCCCAAGGTTGCCGTACGGACTAGGGAGCCTTCGGATTCCTAAGCGTGCGGGCGCTCCGGAAGAAGGATCCGGTCTCCGTCCTGTAAAACTGGACTGCCTGCACAACACAATGAGAACAAGAGGTGAAAGTGCAGCGGGATTTCTCCCACAAGGCGCATTTCCGACGCTCAGTCGGTGATATTCCCATGATAAGCGGAATGCGCACGCTAAGGTGGTGCGCGGAGAAAATGCTGAGAAAGCGTGAAAGTGCTTATGCGATGATGTGGGAAGAGTTTTGAGCAGGTGTTGGAAGGCCTGGCTTCCGTGATGCACCGCAACGGGTGGCTAACTTTTCCGTGATCTCAACGGATACTGGGGTATGAGCGAGTCAGCTAGATGAGGCAGAGCTCTGCTGTGACTCGTCTCTCTCGTGTTTTCAGGAAGAAAGGGAGAGAAACGATTGAGGGCGTCTGATGCTATCTTTTCTTCGGACCGTTGTTTGATCGAAGAGTTCAAGATCCCCGATTGATCGTTCAGTTGATTAAGATCAAGAGAGTTGTTTCCATTGAAAAGAGGGGTCCTTTTCCCTGTGGGGGTGAGGGTTTTTATACTCCTCACCCCATTGGATTCTTGGGCGCCAAAACGTCCAGTTGCACAGGGCTGCGGCTGGCTTTGTCATTGTCATGGAGCATGGTCACGCCGGCGTGACCTTATTTGCCGTCTTGCACGGCTTTGGGCGTCGTTGACCACGCCCGATTCTCCCCGAGCGGAGATTGGTTGCTGCTGCGAGACGGCGGCGAATGGCGTTAGCTGCGCCGCCCCACGCCTCTATTGGCTAGCCTTTCCGCCATTTTGTCTTGTTCCGACGCATTTAATGCGCCGCAGTTACCGTTGCCTCCTTCCGTTGTGGGCTCGCGCCATTCTTCCCTCGGGGTGGGCTAACACTCCGTCGCGGGCCTCTCGATCTTTTTAAGGCTGCGAAACTGACCTCGTGGGCTTGGGGGCTGTCTTATGAGCCGGGACATGGGACCCAACACTAGCCCCCATGCAGGGTGGCGGTCGGGCTGGCATGTCCATTGGGCCCATACCCACGGCCTCATACCCTTCCTCAGGCTGCGTCATTCTTTGTCGTCTTCCCGGTCGCGCCTTTCCCGGGGCCGGGCGGGCTTTTCGAGTCTTTGTGCGACCCCGTCGCCCCGCGAGATTCGCGCGTCTTGGGTTTTGTCGACTTGCGGATCTTTCTTGTTGCCGAAAGGCGTTCTTGGATGCCGTGTCACGCCGGGTGAAGGGATGGCCTGCGTTATATCTATAAATAGGGGGGTCACTCGAGCGAGTGAAGTTCATCCCTTACCAACGAACCGGAGAGGCGATGAGGAGATTCCGGCTATGCCCGCCCCTGGTGGGCACTCGAGAAGGAGTCGGATGGACCACTTGCACGCCCGGGTTCCCTGACGGAGACCGTTGTAGTCCAAGCCTTGTGGCTTTTTTTCTTTGCTAACGAGAATGGTTCGATCGTCCCGCCGTTGTCATGCGCCTCCTTCTTGGTTGTGGCTTGGCTGGCTGGGCGGGATTCTTTGACTTCCTCCGAGTATCTTCTCCCGCTTCTGACGGCTTTCGGAGGAGAAGTCTCCTTGCGCGCCCGGCCGGTGCGACCCGGCCATAGAAGGGGTGCGAGGTAAGTAGCCCTCTCCGGGAAAGTGGGCTTGACATCGGACTTTCCGGAGTGCTTGACCCGGTGCTTCTGTACCCGGTGGATTGAATTACGGAGACTCCCACCGGATGCTCCTCGGCTTCTGCCCGGTTCGCCGGTGCAATTCCGGTAGTTTCTGCCGTCGTTCAGGGCTCTCCTAGGCTTCGCGAGGGAGACATTAGGGCTTCGCACTTTCTGATTTTCTCTTTCTCGCAGCTTCATGGTTGCGGTCCTTGTACTTTACAAGAAGTATTTAATAAAAGAAGTAGCCCCTTTTTTTTTTTTTTTTTGTCCTCAGCTTTTGTCTTTTTCTCCGTAAATGCTTCTCTGTTTCCGGGCGTTTGTCCTGAAGATCCACGTGTCGTTCTTTGGGAGCCCACGGGGTTCCCGTCAACCGTCACGTCCCTTGCGCTGCCGGCGCATTTAATCCCTGCGTGCCCACGAGGCGTCATTCCGTCTTGGAAACGCGCGAGTTTTCGGGGGCCTCCACGTGGTGGAATTTGATTGGCTCTTCCTTAAAAGTTTCCCGCTCTTTGGGCTTGCCGTTTTTCCAGGTGACCTGCCTATTTAAACGCGCCGCTTTCTCTGAAATTCGGCACGCCTTTGCACCTAACCATTCATCGGTGGTTCAATCTTCCACTGCGTATTCTCCTGCTGCGAAGTCGATGGAGGGTTCCTCTAGCGACGCTGAGCACTCCTTTCTTGGGTCCGAATCCGGTTCTCATGCTCCCATGTCTTCTGGAGCCCATTCCTCAGGGGGGGCTCGTTACAGGAAACCACGGTTGCGGCCCCCTCGGGGCACAGGAGTTCCTCCGGGTTTCGAGAGGGTCCCGCCGCGTCGAGGGGCTTTAGCGATCGAAGCGGAATGGCTGCATGAGCACGCGTCGCACACTTAGATGACGCCCGGGTGAGTCGGAGGCCGGGGTTTGTACGGTTGGCGGATGCCGATGTGGAGCGCAAGGCAGCGCATCGGCACTTGAGGAAGAAAAGAGCAACTCGGGCGCGACACTGGGCCAAAGTTCTTTGCTTGCTGAGCGGAAATGAGGACGATGTTAAATTTGGAGGATATGAGTCCGGACTTTGATCGGGGATACTTTGATGCCATGAGGCTTTGCAAGAGGCTTGCTTTCTTTGGAGGATCCAAGCTTCCAGCGTGGGTGTCCTAGATCCTCGTAATCGTCCTTGGGACCATGACCGATTGGTGGATTATCCCGTTCAAAGTTCCTCCGCCGATCTTAGGATCGCTCGATTTATTTTGCCTTCGTTGTATTTTTTCTTTTCCTGCTGTTGTAACAAAGTTGTTTTGCCGTAATGAGAACGGGCTCTTTGCATTGTCTCACTGTCTCGTCTGCTGGGTTTCTCGTTTCGTGGCGATTTCTCTCTTTTTTTTTTTTTTTTTTTTTGATGCACGTCGCTGGCGGCTTTGCCGTCGTAATCCCGCATTTAATGCGGCGGCGCCAGCGTGTCCCCTAGCCTGGCTGCTGAGGGGTTGCGTCCGTTAGCCTGGCGCCTAGCCATCATTGCCATCGATTGAGGGTTCGTGGTGCGTGAGATGCCGCCACGTGTTTACATCTCCGAGGCGGCGGCGTTTGATTTCCGCCTCATGGTTTGGCGTTACTGTTTAAGCGAGACGTGAATCTCCCTCACTTCCTTCCTCGACTTTCCCTTCTGGTTTATACTTGCGATCGTTGAGTCACCAATGGCCCGACAGCCAGGAACTTCTTCCTCCTCCCAATTCTCAGGCAAATACGCCACGGTGTTCGCAACACCAGTCGATCTTGACCGAGGCGGACATTGCCTCCCTTAGGGTGGATTACGTGATCCCCAGCGAATTGATTTCCCGAGTTCCTGGTCCTCAGGACAGGGCGCACGCCCCACCTGACGGTTTCTTCACAGTCTACGAGTATCATCTGAAGGGAGGTCTCCGTGTTCCTGCGCACTGCTTGCTACACGCGATAGTCGACGCGATGGGCGTTCCCTTGGCAAGGCTCCATCCCAATGCCTTGCGCTATCTAGTTTCTCTGTGTGTCTTCGCCATCATGCACCAGTGTTCCTTCGATGCGAAGGCGGCTAGGGTAGTTTTTCGGGCCTCGGAGTCGGAGGACTGGATATCTCTTACCCCCAGGTCGGAGTTCGACTTGAGCGGCACCAACCCTGACTCCGTGAAGGGATGGAAAGAGCGTTTCTTCTTTCTGGAAGTACCCTTTGAGCACGAGCTTCCAAGGGCGTGGGGCCCGATCTCGGACTTCTTCCGGGACAAGCCCACCGAGGAGGACATTGCGGAGGCTTGGTGATTTCCACCATTCATGCCGAGAGGAAAGAACTTCAAAGATCGGGGCCACTACCTTACCTCCGTGATGTTCGAGATCGCAGATGGGGGACCCCATTGGCCAGGCGGTGGCGGGGCCGAGGCAAGGGTGGTCTGGGGATTCGGGAGCTCATGGCCACGGTCGAGGCGAGGCGGAGAGCTGTTCTCTGTTGCGTTCCTCAGTGATGACGAGGACGCTGCAAAGACTTAAAAGATTGAGGGAGGCGGGAAAGACTTCCCGAGGAGGTCGAAGACGCAGTCGCGGTCCCTCTGCGGCAAAGCCCGGCCCCGAAGAGAGCGGCCGAGGGCTCGCCGCGAGGGAAATCGCCGCACTCTCGTCGACTTCGGCCGCGGCTCCGGCCGCTCGCGAGAAGTCTGCGAGGTCGAGTCTCTACTGCTGAGGATCGCCCGTTTGGCGGCGTCGTTGGGGTGTTGAGTGGCGTTGTCGTTCTTGAGATCCGAGAGTCGGTTGCTACCAGGTATGCGAGCCGGCACGGAGGCTCGATACTTTGTGAGGCCGCTGCGATTCTTGTTGTGCCCATTTCCGCTTATGGGCCTCTGATCCATTTGCACCTTCGGAGGCCAGGACCGCTCATTGCTAATCGGAGCGAGGCCGGCGAAGGAGGCCCAGGACGCCCGGCCGAGGCCCCAGGTTTCTCTGGCTGCCCGGCCTTCGGTCGGTTCTCCTCGTGCGGTCGGGGCCAGCCCCAGGAGTGGCTTCTTTAGATGAGGGGCGCGGGCGCTTTGTTCGGTGGTTGGTGGCGTTCTGCGGTGGCAGTTCGGGCGGGCGAAGGGCGGCCGGGGCGTCCTCGCGGCCAAGACTGCTGGCGCTCTGGTCGACCTTCCCGCCCGACCCTCCCCATGCTTAGGAAGTTGAGCCCCAGGGAGAGAATCTACAATGAGTTTCACACGCTTCATGCGCGCCGAACATCTTTTGGTACGGTTAAGTTCCTCTGACTTCTTTCCTTTGCTGCCCATTTTGGTCATGTTTAACTTCCTTCTGCTGCAGTTCTCGGGCCTCAGTCGGAGGAGCTGGATATCTCTTACCCGGTCGGAGTTCGACTTGAGCGGCACCAACCACATTCCGATGAAGGGATGGAAAGAGCGTTTCTTCTTTCACGGAAGTACCCTTGAGCACGACTTCCAAGGGCGTGGGGCCCGATCTCGGGCTTCTTAGGAGACCAGCCCGCAGGAGGACATTGCGGAGGCTTCAGAAGGCTGATTTCCCACCATTCATGCGAGACGAACTTCACCGAGATCGGGCCACTACCTTACCTCAAGTGATGTTCGAGATCGCCGAGATGGGGGACCCCATTGGCCCCAGGCGATCAGCCGGAGCCGGAGCAAGGGTAGTCCCCGGGGATTGAGCTCATGACCTTGGTCGAGCTTGAGGCGGAGCGTTTCTCTGTTGCGTTCCTCAGTGATGGCCGAGGCCCATTGCGGCCTAAAAAATTGAGGGAGGTGGAAAGACTTCCGAGGAGGTCGAAGAGGCAGTCGTGGGTCCTCACTAGCGACAAAACCCGACCCGAAGAGAGCGGCCGAGCTCGCCCGCGGAGAAACTGCCGCACTCTCGTCGACTTAAACCCGCGGCTCCGACTGCCTTCCTTGGTCTGCGAGTCAGTCTTTCTTTGGGGATCAGCCCAGCCCAGCGGCGTCAGCCCAGGAGTGTTGGTGGCGTTATCGTTCAGCAGAGATCCCAGAGAAGTCAGTTGCTACGAGTATGCGAAACCGACACCGAAGCTCAAATACTTTGTGAGGCCGCACACGATGCTGTTGTGCAATTTAAAACATGGGCCTCACGAGATGAGCGCACCTTGAGAAGGCCAGGACCGCTCATTGCTATTCGGGCTTGGTAGACGAAGGGGAAGCAGAAGACGCCCTCGCGGCGAGCCCAGGGATTCCTAGCAGTGTGACCTTCGATGCGATTCTCTAAATGCGATCGGGAAATGACCCGAGGAGTGGCTTCTTTTTAGATGGCGGCCGTAGGCTTTGTTCGATGGTTGGTGGCGTTCTTATGACTGACGCGATTCGGGCCGACGGCGGCCGGGGCGTCCTGCGGCAAGAGCTGCAGCTCTACGGCGGTCGACCTTCCCGCCCGACCCTCCCCGTGTTGTTGAGAAGTTGAGCCCCGGAGAGGCTCTCTGTGCGGTTCACACGCCATGCGCGGCCCGAACATCTTTTGATACGGTTGTCTCATACAGGACTTCTTCCTTTGCTTTGTCCATTTTAGTCATAGCTAACACTCGCCACAGCAGGCTCCCGGCGATCTTGTCCCCCTCTCGAGGTGCGCGCGACTCTTTCCGCGGCCGACCTTGGCCAGGTCATGCGTTGGCAGGGCACCATCTCGCCGTGGCCCGATCAGCTCGAATCGCATCCCTCAGCGGGGAGGTTGGGCGTGCGGCGGAGAGTCAGCGCGAGGCGGGAGAGCCTTCTTTTGCGGCGGAGGACGAGATCACTAGGCTAGTCGTGACCGCGGTCGGTCAAACACTCCCCCTTGAGTGGCGGTCGGCGATGGATACTCGCTTTTGGGACGGTATCGCTTGTGCGCAGAGATCGTCTCACGGCGGCTCCTCACGTCCCAGCCGGCGTCCTTCATCCCGAGGAAACGCCGGGGTAGGAAGCGTCGCGCTGACGTTCCACGAGGAAGCGGGCCCGTCGAGTCTGGCGGTGCCAACCTGTCGCGGGTTAAGTTTCGAGTTCGGTTGTTGTTGTATCGTAATGCATTAAACGTATAACGTCTGCATAAATGAAGCTTTGCTTGCATTCGTCCATGCTTTCCTCATCATATAGTGTTGCTCGCCTTTTGCTTCGCTTTTACTTGTTGGATCGTACTTCGTTGCTTGAGTCTTAGGGCCACTTTGATAGTTTTGATCGAGCCCTATACGGGCGCCTTCTTGCGTGGTGCTCGATCGCCGTGAGGATGTCATCACCGCGGCTCACACGTTTGGGGAGCTCGATCGGGGGCGGTGTCGTTTGCCAAGCCACTGAGCCTCTGCGAGGCTAAGCGCGCGTTAGGCAGCGTTATAGGACTCCTGGGTCTAGGCCTCGTCGCGTATAATTGGGAGGTGTGTCGCTCACCTTCAGCGTTATGAACACCGAGTTGAGGTCTAGCCCCTGACCATGGTAGGCGAGGTGCTCTCTTACGGTGAAGAAGGTCGCCGCACGCACAACGTTCTTTGCCCCTAAGGTTTTGTTGTGGCTACATGAGGGGGTCCCAGGCCCCGAGGCCTTTTGCTAGTAGCGCTTGGTCGTTGGCGTTTGCTTTGTGATGGATCGCACGGATCACGTATCTCGACCATGGCGGGCGCCTCGGCGACTAGCGCGGGGCGTGATGAGTAAGGCAGCCGTCCCAGAGGTCGCGTAGCGCGAGACGGAGTCACGAGGCAGTCTGCCGGGACCGTCGGCGGAAGCAGGGCGATTTTTACGGGCAGGCAGCTTGTTCTCCACGACTTAGAAATGATCCCCGTGCGTTTGATTCGGATATGCAATGCATGCCATCAATCCACGAATGAATATGCAATACGACAATAAAATGATATGTTGTCGAAGAGCGAAAACATGCTCAGCATTCATCATGATGTATGCGCGTGCGACTACTGAATCGTCGTGCATCATTGATAATATTTCCTTAAGTTGGCGGCATTCCATGTCAGTGGGACAAGTTTCTTGGGTGCAGGCGCGCGGCTTGTACGCTCCGCTCAGGAGGATTGCGAGAGCGGCAGCCCTTCCCGTCCCGGGAGAGATTTGTTCACATTCGCGGTCTTTCCCGTGCCTCTACACTCGGAGGACCGAGATCTCCAAACTTCCGGTGGCGTGCCTTCACAGCTTGTTGTAGTATCGTGCGACTCGGCTGGCAGTAGGCGCGGTTCGGAGGCTGCGCGGCATCCCGAACACGAGCATGTCAGTTTCCCCGACTTACGCGCGTTGGTAGGCGGGCCGAGTGTTGACTTCATGACTTGGCATTCCAGCTTCACGGGAACAACTTGCCTCAACTCCGAAGCAAAGGTTGGCGTCTCCCTTGTTGATTCCCTCGTAGTTGTTGAATGCGACCACTTAGCAGCGATGGTAGCTCCTCCACCCGGGAGCCCCCTGCGTCTTTTGCTTGGACTCGCGCGGCCGCTGGGCGCTTAGCTCGCGGTGGATGGATCGCCCGATCTCGTATTCACCTACGGCCGGACGCCTCCGGGCTGACTAGCGCGGCCATGATGAGTAAGGCCGCCTCCCGGTCGCACATGAGATCTGAGTCCTCGAGATCACTCTGCTTGCCTGCCCGGCACCGGGCCAAGGACTCCATTTTACTGGACGCAACGCTGTTCTCCCGACTTAGGTTAGCCTAGGTCGCTTGACCGATATGCAATGCATGCCATCAATCCACACGAATGAATACGCAATACGACAATAAGAGCGATATGTTAATCAAAGGGCGTAAAATACGCCAAGCATTCATCATGACAGATGGCGCGTGCGACTTACCCGGATCGTCAGGCATCATTGATAATATTTCCTTAAGTCAAGCGTATCTCATGTCCGTGTGGGACAAGTTTACTGCCTGGCGCGCATTTCAGAAATGTCCGTCCGAGGATTACGAGACGAAGAACGCCCTTCCCATCCCAGTGAGAGTTTGTTCCTGCTCGCTGCTCCTTCCCCGCGCTCTACACTGAGACCGCATCTCCAACTTCCAAAGGGGCGGTGCTCTTCACCCGCTTGTTGTAGTATCGCGCGACCAGTCAGCCGTAGGGCGGCGGTCGAGTCGCTGGGCGGCATCCCGTAACTTCTCGAGAGCATGTCCAGACTTTCCCCGAGCTTCGCAAGGCTGCAGCCGGGTCGAAGTGTTCGGCCTCGCAGCTCGCATTCCCACTTCACGGAACCACCGCCTCAACTCCGAAGCAAAGGTCAAAGGCGTCTCCTGCTGACTCCCCGCAGCTGTTTCGCACGACCATAGCACTCGATGGTAGCTCCTCCACCCAGGATTCCCCTCATGCCTTCCAAATGTCTTATCCCACGCAAGAACGCACGGTTGGTAACTCCCGACCGCCTGCCGTTCATGGGTGCGCCACTGACGCAGACGATCAAACATGCGAAGGTCATAAGTAGTGCATTTATAAAGCGCTTTTCCGCCGAATCGGTCCCGCGACAATACCACAACCTCGTGATCCCAAAGGGTAAACGACGCTCATGGAGGAACTCCGTCGCACTGTGCCTGGATCTTAGCGAGAGGGGCAAACTTTCCACCCATTTCGCAAAATGGTCGATGCAAGCCCGATGGAAATTTCTCTGTCCATTTGCCGTTGGAAGTGGACCGTATACTTGGCGAGCCCCAGGTACGCGA
The DNA here is from genome assembly GCA_033239525.1 of Nepenthes gracilis. Classification (NCBI taxonomy): domain Eukaryota; kingdom Viridiplantae; phylum Streptophyta; class Magnoliopsida; order Caryophyllales; family Nepenthaceae; genus Nepenthes; species Nepenthes gracilis. Next base: position 3,118,288 of record BSYO01000018.1, on the reverse strand, counting down.
GCAGCCATAGGGGCGGGCTGATGCGGCTCGGTGTCACGGTTGGTGTGTCATGTTGCCGTGGACACGGCAACTTTTCGCGTTCTTGGACGAACTCCATAAGCGTCCTTCTTCATGGTGGGCGGTAGAAGCCTTCTTGCTGACGTTGAATGCTAGGTTTTCCTTGACGTGCGACCACTTATGACCCCAAGTGTGCTTACGCAGCGCGTAATTCGGCCTCCTCTGGAGCAAGACATTTCGGGAGGAGCTCGGTATCCCCCGTCTGTCTGACCTTAGTTCGAGAATCGTGTACCATCGCGGCCGTTTTCTTAACTCGCAGCATCGTTGGCGTCCTGCGCGAGGATTCCTGGGCGAGGAGCCGTATGTACGGCGTCATCGATTATCCCCGTGTCGATGCATGCTTCTTTGTCCTCGCGTCGATCTGAGTGCGTTTAGGACTTCCACAGGCTCCCTCGCGTCTTGCTCCGCAGTTACGGCGGCCAGCGTCCGGGCGGCCCGGTCCAGCGCGTTCGTTGTCGGAGCCTCGGGATATACTCGATCTCGGAATTAGAACTCGGGATCGGGGTTCTTACTTTTGCGGATACCTCACAGTTGTAGGTTCGCGGCTTGAGGATTCCGTTCACACGATTGACCACGAGCTTTCGAGAATCACTACGCCACGACCGGCGGCCGCGCGGAACACTCCTGCGCCGATCGCGAGGCCACGGGGAGGCTTCATATTCACGGCGTTGTTACCGTGGCCGGAAGGCGGTGCGATGTGTGATCTCCATGCCTTGGCGTCCTTAGCGCGACACCGGCTCAGCTGCTGCACAGGTTGACAATCCGTCTACGTTGAGAATCCCATGCGGCGAGATCGCTAGTCCGCCCGTCTTCTCGGATTGCTATCCTCTGCCTTTGCTGCGCGTTGCCGCTTCGACAATGAAGTCGCTAGAGCTTGCCCTTTCCATGACAGTCGCGGTCGGAACTCAGTCGAACTCCCAAGCTCGGCAGCCCACTTGACCCGGTCGGCCGGACGTCTCACGGCTTACGCAAATCGTCTTCAGGCTGATCTGTTAGCACGATGATCGGTGTGGCCCCAGGTAGGGTCGCGGCTTCCGTGCATAGGCAGTGCGCGCCATCTTTTCGGCCAGCCCCGGATAACGGGCTTCGTCCGTCGGCCGACTCCCACGTAGTACACGGTTCTTTGCTTGCCTTAAGTATTCGCGGCTAACACGGGCGGGGCGGAAAGGCGCGTTGCTAGGTGCGGGTAGAGATCTTCTCCTTACGCAGCAGTGAGCTCGGCTTGCGGCGCGGCCCCGGAGAGAGATAGGTGCCCGGTTCCACCTGAGCCTTGTCGCATTCTCCATTCCATTTGAACCGTGTGACTTGGTGCCCCTTAGCGCCTTGAAGAAAGGCAAGTATTTCTCGGTGACTTGGCGGGGGAACCGTGAGAGGGCAGCTATACGCCTGTCGACTCTGGACTTCCCTTTATTGTAGCGGAGGTTCAGATCGAGTATTGCCTTGATCTTCTCGGTTAGCTTCTATTTATGTTTGGGATCTGATAGAAGCCTAAATTTTCAGATGTCACTCGAGCATGGCGTTTGGCCGGGTTGAGCTTCATCCCGTACCCGTCGGAGGATTTGGAAGGTCTCGTCGAGGTCGTCGGCGTGGTGGCTTGCGACCACACTTTTCACGAGCATATCGTCGGCGTGCCTCCATTCCGCCCGATAAAGCGCCAAACATTTTGTTTACAGTAGTGGTAAGTTACGCTGCATTTTTGAACCAAAGGGCATCATCTTGTAGCAATATGTCCCTGGTCTGTCATGAGCGAGTGTGCTCCTCGTCCTCTGGGTCCATGGATGGTTTGTATCCGATCACCCAGCGTCCATGAAGCTCAGCAGTTAGTGCCGGATGTAAGAGTCTGGTAGTCGATCCTTGGGAGTGGAAAGGCTGTCCTTAGAGACGAAACGCATTCTGTCAAGTGAGGGTTTCAGCGCACATCCGCCACTTGCAGCTGCTCTTTTACCGGCCACGACGTTGGGCTGACCACTCACGGGTATTGGACTTCTCTGATGAATCCGTCCAGAGCCTCTTCACTTCTTCACGATGGTGACCCGACTTCTCGTGGAGTGGTTCCTCATTACACTTGTCTGAGTTTATTTCCTTTCGAGGCCAACTGTGGTATGACCTCGGCCGATATCCGGGCATGTCGGCGGGCCCATGCAAACACATCGGAGTTGGTCCGTGGGAAGGTAGTGCTTTGTCGCGATCTGTGAGTGAAGGGATTTCCTATCTTTGACCTTGGCAGATTTGGATCCCAGGGATCGAGCGGAATCGCCTCGATTTCCTCCTGATCGGGCTGTTGGGTGACGTCTCGTCCTTCGGAGGAGTCAGTCTTCACTTAGTCGCACGGCGCCATAGGGCCCGATTGGGACGGGTACACGTCCGCCCCATTTCTTGGTCTCCGAGAACTTCTCCCACTCCCCAAGGGGTGGGAAATTTTACCTTCAGTGCCGGGATGGATGGCAGCCCGGTAGTAAGGAAGATACTTGAAGTTCCGTTCACACGATTGACCACGAGCTCGGAATCCTCGCCGCGACCGACCCAGCGGAACACTCCCTCGCCCGATCGCGAGGCCCGAGAGGAGCTTCATATTAATGCGGCGTTGTTCGTGGCAAGGAAGGCGGTGTAGCGAGTATGTGATCTCCATGCCTTGGGCGTCTTAGCACGACACCGGCTCAGCTGCTGCACAGGCCACGATCCGTCTCGTTGAGAGTCCATACGGCGAGATCGCCGTCGCCCATCTTCTCGGATTGCTATCCTCTGCTTGCTCTGGCGTTGCCGCCCGACAATGAAGTCCGCTAGAGCTTGCCCTTTCACGGCGGTCGTGGTCGGAACTGTGTCGAACTCCCCGAGCTCGATGAGCCCACTTGACCCGGTCCACGGACGTCTCCGCCTGAAATCGTCTTCTTCTACTGATCATTAGCACGATGATCCGGTGTGGCCGAAGTAGGGTCGCAGACTTCCGTGCCGCATAGGCGAGTGCGAGCGCCATCTTTCGGGGCCGCGGATAACGGGCTTCACGTCGTCCACAAGACCCGGCTCACGTAGTACACCGGTTCTTTGCTTGCCTTCATGTTCCGCGACTAACACGGAGGCGAGGGCGGAAGCCGGCGTTGCTAGGTACGGGTAGAGATCTTCTCCTTCGCACGGTGAGCTCAAAGAACGGCGGCTGGAGAGATAGGTCTTGATTCCTCCGAACGCAATCGCATTCTCCATTCCATTTGAACCCGTGTGACTTGGTGCCCCTTTAGCGCCTTGAAGAAAGGCAAGTATTTCTCGCTGACTTGGCTGGGAACCGTGAGAGGGCGGCTATACGCCCTGTCGGCACGGACTTCCTTTATCAGACGCGGAGGGTTCGACGAGTATTGCCTTGATCTTCTCCGGATTGGCTTCTATTTCGCTTGGGATACAATGAAGCCTAAGAATTTTCCTGATGTCACTCCGAACGCGCATTTGGCGGGTTGAGCTTCATCCCATGCCGTCGGAGGATTTGGAAGGTCTCGTCGAGGTCGTCGGCGTGGTGGCTTGCGACCTACTTTTTACGAGCATATCGTCGACGTACACCTCCACATTCCGCCCGACCAGCCGCAAACATTTTGTTTACGAGGCGCCGGTAAGTTGCTTTGCATTTTTGAGACCAAAGGGCATCATCTTGTAGCAATATGTCCCTGATGCATCATGAACGAGTGTGTGCTCGTCCTCTCGGGTCCATCCGGATCGGTTGTATCCCGTGCACGCGTCCATGAAGCTCGGGCAGTTCGTGCCAGGATGTGGAGTCTACGATCGATCAACTCACGGAGTGGAAAGCTGTCCTTGGGGCAAGCCTTGTTCACGTCCGTGAAGTCGACGCACATCCGCCACTTGCCATTTGCTCTTTTTTACCAAAGACGACGTTGATGACCACTCCGGGTATTGACTTCTCGATGAATCCAGGCCCAAGAGCCTCTTCACTTCTTCCCTGATGGTGACCAACTTCTCGACGGAGTGGTTCCTCCGCTTCTGCCGTACGGGTTTTCGGCTCGCGTCGAGGCCCAGCTTGTGGACTATGACCTCGGCCGATATCCCGGGCATGTCGGGTGAGAGCCCATGCAAACACATCGGAGTTGGTCCGTAGGAAGGTAATTAGCTTTGTCGCGATCTCGCGGGTGAAGGGATTTCCCTATCGCCGACGCACCGTTCTGGATCCAGGATCGGCGGAATCGCCTCGATTTCCTCCGATCGGGCTGTTGGAGCGACGTCTCGTCGCGGAGGTCCAGTCTTCACTTGGTCCGCACGGCGCCATAGGACTCGATTTGGGACAGACTAGCACGTCCGCCCCATTTCTTGGTCTCCGAGAACTTCTCCCACCCCCAAGGGTGGGAAATTTTACCTTCAAAGTGCGGGATGGATGTAACGGCCAAGGCCGTAAGGAAAGGTCTGCCGAGTATGGCGTTGTAGACAGACGGAAGGTCGACGACGAGGAACGCCAACTCGCGCGTTGTAGAACGCGGGTGGGTCCCCATCGTGACCTCCAGTCGTATAATCCCTTGACCGCTTTGTGCTCGTTGTCCAAGCCGTATAGTGGTCCGTTTGCTGCCTTCATTTGGCTACGTTTTAGTCCCAGTTTGGTGAACGCGGTAAGATACAGTAAATTTTGTGAGCTTCCATTATCAATGAAGATCCGTTTGATTAGTAGTCATCACCACCAAAGAGAAACGAGGGCCGATACAACGAGGGGGTCGGCATGGGGGGGAAGTTACATGTGCCATGTCTTATTTGCTAAAGCTAATGACATCATTCCTAACCCCTAAACGCCCGCTTACACACGGAAGCTACCTCCGTGGTCCACGCTCGGTGTTTGCGGCGTCGGCGGAAGAGATCATGTGGACTATGCCGGGCTGCTTTGTGCGGGCCCTTGGCGGCTTTATTTGGGTTCTCCGTCGAGAGGAGCGGGTTCTTACCCCGAGCCTTTCACGAATCGCTTCAAGTGTCCCGCCGGATCGGATCTTCGATCTCCCCGCTGGGTGCGGCGGTTCTCGGTCGAGTGTCCCAGGCAGGCGGTGGTGCTTGGCGGGCAAGATTGCATGGTCGCGCCGGCCGGGACCCTTGGGTGTCTTTGGCCACTTGAAGAACCTTTCATCCTGGATCTGCATCAGGATGTTCGTGCGGCTATCGTTCAGCGGAGTCAAAGAGGCCCTGCTGTAATCCTTCTTAGGCCCCGGTGGGGGCCGCTGCTGCTTTCGGCGCTCCGTGAAGCGCTGGCTGTCGCCGTCCCTCTTTCTTCCACCAGAAGCTCTGGAGGTCTCCGGGGGCCGATCCGTCCGCTCGGGGCGTTTTGCCTCATTGGCCTCTTCGGCCGTGATGTACGCCCGGGCAATGGTCTCCGCCTCCCTGAAAGTCTGCGGGCGCTGGTGCGACAGGTGTTTGAAGAAGTCCCCCGCCGCCAGAGTGGCGACGAAGGCGTTGAGCTTCAGTTCGTCGGAGAGGTGCGGGATCCGCCGTGCTTCAGTGATGAAACGGTCCAGGAACCGCTTCAGGCTTTCATCCGTCCTCTGGCGGAGGCGGACTAGGTGCCATGGTTGTCTCTCCTCCCCTTTCTTTGGAGGCGAATCGCAGCTCGAAGGGTGTCGCGAGCTCGTCGAACGAGCATATGGAGTTCGGGGGGAGGCCATGGAACCAGAGTAGCGCGTCGCCCCTAAGGGTGACGGGGAAGCTCTGACACATCAGGGCCTCGCTTGCCCCTTGTAGAGAGAGGTGGGTGCGGAAGCAGTTGAGATGGTCCATGGGATCCTTGCTTCCGTCGTATCCCTCCATGACCGGCATTCTGAACTTGCTCGGCAATGGCTGCGTCCGCAGGTCCGTGGCGAAGGGGGACCTGCGGAGATCGGCGGAGGAGGGCGTGGGCTTCTCCTTATGCAGGGTGTCCCATAACACCTTGACTTTCTCTTCCATCGAAGGATCCGTATAGCCCCTTCGCGCGTTGAGGACATCGCGGAGCTCCGTATTCCCCCGGGGGTTCGTCTGAGCTTGTCGGGGGTGGCGGCTCTCTGCGTGGGAGGCGCGCTCCCCATTGGAGCCCGCGGCTGGTGGCCTCCTGTCGCCACGCGAGTTGCGGGGGTCGCGCCCTTCTGGGCTGTCCTCCCTGTCGTCATCGGCGAGGCGACTTTCCGCCTCATTCTGGCCGTCTCCACTGGGTGCGGCTGGGGCCGCTGCGTGGTCGAGACGGTTGGCTCGCCTCCTGCGAGTGGCCTCTCGACGCCTTTCTCTCTTGGAAGTAGAGGCCGGAGCCGCTAGAGGGGCAGCCCCTGGTACGGCGGTTCCGGTGTTCGCGCATACGGCGAGGAGGATCTCCTTCAGGGCGTCTAATTCCGCGGCCAGGTGGCGGGTGGTGCTACCGGTTGGTTGTTTGCTTGGTTCCCCGTGGGGGGAACCCCATCCTAGACGGTGGTCTCCACCGCAGGAGCACTGGTTTGTGCTCTGGTGTTTACCATGCTTGGTTGTTCAGCTACTTGTTGGGAAAGAGACAATTGGCTTGTTGTCAGTTTCCCACAGACGGCGCCAATGTTGCGTCCCGAGCCCAAGGTTGCCGTACGGACTAGGGAGCCTTCGGATTCCTAAGCGTGCGGGCGCTCCGGAAGAAGGATCCGGTCTCCGTCCCTGTAAACCTGGACCTGCACAACACAAACAATGAACAAGAGGTGAAGGGTCTGGCAGGATTTCTCCCACCAAGGCCGCTCCGACGCTCAAGTCAGCAATATTCCCGCAATAAACGGAAATGCGCACGCTAAGGTGGTGCGCGGAGAAATTGCTGAGAAAGCGTGAAAGTGCTTATGCGATGATGTGGGAAGAGTTTTGAGCGGGTGTTGGAAGGCTCAAGCTTCCGTGATGCACCGCAACGGGTGGCTAACTTTCCGTGATCTCAACGGATTTTTGGGGTATGAGCGGAGTCGGCTAGATGAGGCAGCTCTCTTTGAGACTCGTCTCTCGTGTTTTCAGGAAGAAAGGAGAGAAACGATTGAGTGCGTCACGATGCTATCTCTTCTTGGACCGTTGTTTGATCGAAGAGTTCTAGATCCCCGATTGATCGTTCAGGTTGATCAAGATCAAGAGAGTTGTTTTTGTTAGAAAGAGAGGTCCTTTTCCTGTGGGGGTGAGGGTTTTTATACTCCTCACCCCATTGGATTCTCGGGCGCCAAAACGTCCGTTGCACAGGCTATTCTTATTTCTGGTCATTGTCATGGACTGGCTGGTCGTTGTGGCCGACCTTGTTGCCGTGCCAGCGCGGCTTGGCGTCGTTGACCACGCCCGATTCTCCCCGAGCGGAGATTGGTTGGCTGCTGCAGACGGCGGCGAATGGCGTTAGCGCTGCGCCGCCCACGCCTATTAGCTAGCCTTTCCGCCCTTTTGTCTTGTTCCCGGCGACGCATTTAATGCGCCGCAGGTTACCGTTGCCTCCTTCCGTTGTGGGCTCGCGCCATTCTTCCCTTGGCTGGGCTAACACTCCGTCGCGGGCCTCTGATCTTTTTCTGGGCTGCGAACAGCCTCGTGGGCTTGGGCCTGTCTTATGAGCCAGGACATGGGACCCAACAATAATTATTTAATTTATATTTAAAAATTATAAAGAATTATTTTATACTATTCTTTTAATTATATAAAATTAAAATATAAAAATTAAATTTTAATTCTGTTTGTACCAATAGATAAATTAGAGCTAGACCCAAAATTTAAATTTAAATTTCCTAGTATGATCAAAGGGGGTCTTAATTAATTTATAATTAGAATATCTACTAGTAAATTGTGTCAAGCGACTAGAATAAATATTAATATTACAATAAGTCTAATTTTTATTTAAGAGAAAAATGGTTTTAGGTTGGATTTGGCTATATTTCATATTATCCGGATTTTTATGTATTTTTAAAATATTATGGGTCGGGTTTGAATTATACATTTTAACTGTATAATTTGATTAGTCCATCTGAATTTGATTTGTTGAACTTAGATCATATTAAAATTAGGTTAGAGTCAGATCTATTAAATTAGATGTTTAATTAGATTAGATATTTAAGATGAATATTTTTAAATCTAATTTTTATTTTATTTTAAAACTTATTTATATCTTTTTTTACTGTACGTACGTTTCATCGTTTATTCCCTTGTTATAAATATTTGTACATACATATAATTTTTACAGATTATTTTAAAATTTTATTAAGTTTTATCAAAAAATTAAAAAATTTATTTATTTTTTATAAAATAAGTAAATATTTTAAAATAATATGCTCATATATGAAAATATTTGTTAAGAAAAGTTATAAAATTTGACATTTAACTTTGCATGATAATATTTCATGAGAGTATTTCGAATCAAGTTCTATTTTATTATTTAACTTAATATTTATATTTTTTAACAATAAAAACTTTTTATAATATGGGGAAGGCCGTACCAAATGCTCCTTGTCTAATGCAACCTATCAAGACTTCCTGAGCATTGAGCCAAAGGGTCCTAAGCCGCGGCACAAGGTCTGTGCTATAATCGTGGCCGTTCAACCACAAATCCTATGACTAGATGACATTTTGATTTTTTTCTTTCAAATGAAAACAAAAAAAAGAACACCACAAATCGCGACAGTCCGATTTTAGCCGAACTGTTGCAATTTGCAACACAGGGCTCCTAAGCTCTCCTAGCATTACAAGGCAAGCAGGAATTTAATGGTTAGCTTCATCCATCCCAACCTGGCCACCCATTGCCATTGGCTATCCACTGCCCATCACCATCATCGACGACCGCTCTCGACTGCTAGTGCTTGCCAATGCTAGCCACGTACAGCTAGTCAACGAGCAGCCAGTGGGTGCGAACCCAACAAGTTCACACTGTGATGAGAAGTATTTGGTACGATAGCCATCCCTCCGGTAGTCGGTCGTCGAGGCGGTGCTTTTAGAGGTAATATTTATATTAGGTACAATATAGACTATGTGATATTTACATTTGCAAACTAAACAACATGAGGGTGTGGCATACGCGATGATAAGAAGGCCAGGCCGGGCCTGTTAGTATTTGGCCAAAGAATTTTCACGAGAGACGTTGGGAGAGGGGAGACGAGGATCCTCGATCTCTTCTTTAGATCTAAACTGTTTATTTTTAAATGAGTAATTATGACTCAATAACTGATTTTAACTGATTTTTTATTTTTTAAAAAATAATAAAATTATAACCATTTATTTAAAAATAAACGTCTCAAATTTAGAGAATAATTTTCACAATCTTTTTAAGAGATGGAGCCTCGGTAATCTGTTGGGGGAGCTTGTAGTTTAGAAGAGTGAATCAACTCCCATGAATAGGATAAAACTTATAATATATAAATAAAAAATTAAATTTTTATAATTTTATATAATCAAAATTTAATTTTAAATTGTAGGGCATTGGAACCCATATGGCTGACCATTTGTCCCAAAATTTTATTTTATTTTTTAATAATATTACTTGTGGCTATACCCCTATTATTGCTATAAATATAAATATATGTGACTATTTTTTAAATATTAATTTTAATATTAAATCTTATTTATTTATCTATTTTTATAAATTTATTAATATAAATAAATATAATATAATTCAAAATGAAGTAAAATCTCTCTCTTTGATTTTTGGATCTTCAACATGTAAATTGAATTATGTGATTTTTGATATTGACCAATCAATTATAAATCTGAACAAAGCCTTCCAAAAAATCAAAAAAAGAAAATAAAATCAATCTGAAAAAAGCATTTTCTTTTCTTTTCTTTTTTTAAGTTGAGAATGTGCATGAAAAAAAGGTTATTTATTTTTATTTTATTTATAAAATTTTATTTTTAAACTGTTAATTATGATGTCATTAATTATATATATATATAATACCATCTCTAAGTTACACATCTAAGAGCACTTTTACATTGGAGTATTTTTTTAAAAATATTTAAATTAGACTGTTTATATAATTATTTTAAATTTAAATATCCTAAATAATTTATTTGGTACTTTAAATTATTTATACTAACTGTCTATCTTTAAAAATAGTTAAATATAATTTTATTAATCTACATTTTAATGGTTAAATTATATTTGTCACACCATGTAACAATATTTTTAAAAAAAAAATTTAAAAAAATCTTTTATAAAAAATTAGATTAATTGAAAAATAATCTTTTTTATAAAATATAACAAAATAATATAAAATCATCATCTTTAATTATTTTAATAAATTACTAAATATTTGACATATTATATGGTAATTCTAATATGTGTATATGTGAGTTTTTTTCTTACAATCTAATAATCAGAAATATTTATTCTATTAGATATTACTGATAGTTACTCATTGCTCGTTATTTTGGGTACATCTTTCGGTTATTTTTGGGTTGACATGACACTCTTATATCAATATATTTTTATATAAATCTATTGATATATATAAATAGTTAAGATACTATATCATTAAAAATATCTCTCTAACATAACTTCTATTAATTATTATAGGTTATCATGGTGGGTTCCTAGCCACTAACCTTCAAGTTGGTGCACTACCACCAACCATCGGCTCAACCCCACAACCACTAGTGCAAACCCACAAAAGATAATAGATAATTATTTAAAATATAATAATTATAAATATTAATAGCCAAATAAAATCACAACACTTTTTCAAAAATACATATATATATATATATATATATATATATGGGTTATGGGTCACTTTCGTATAAATTCATATCCATTTGACTTATCGTCCAGAGGCCAAAATGAGGACGCCAGTGTATTGTACTGATCTGAAAAAAATATAGTATTTGTACGTGCAATCAGCACTTGAAGTGCTAATTCTAATAAGCATGTGCCCGAAGCGCCAATTCCAGTAGGTGTGCACTTAAGACGCGCTTGAGACACCAAAAATGATAAGGGCACACTCAAGGCGTGCCAAAGAGCCACCCGACACGCCAAACTCATTGGCACCTGAGCTTGATGCGAGTTTGATGGGCACTTGAGTACCGATTCGCAATATAAAAATACACATACATGTTTTAGGATTAATCACTTGTATTTTCAGAGACCTTAAGTATCGTTTTTTAAAGAAAAAATGAGAAAGAAAGAAAAAATGTAAAAGATAAAGATTCGAGTATCCGGTTAAATTTTGAATCATTTTTCAATCTTTGCAAATTTGGGTATGCTGTTCATAGAGTTGAGAAGAGTATTTTACCAGTTATATTTCTACTATTTTATCTTGTACTCATTATTATTTGATTTATTTGATACAAAATATTGAGTCATTGTATTTTATTGGGGTTTGTGTAATTAAACTTTTGTATAATAAAAATATTTCAGATGCATCGTCCAGTGTTTTTTTCTCATTCTAAAAAGAATTTTTTACGTAAAATCGTGTGTTCTTCATTGTTTGTGATTACCATTATTTACTCATTGTATATTGTCGAATATTGTTGTGATGTCCCATGTCCTCATTTATACTTAATGAGACGTTATACTTTCTATAAGTCCATAATATATATAATCATTATACACATGATCCATAATATACCATATCAAGTAGCTCCAACCCCGTATGATTTGAATACGACGTCAAATTTTTTACAGATACTATTATGAACCAAAATCATTATCATAAAATTTACAAAAGTATAACTAATAATCATAAGAACCATTTGCTGAAACATAAACTCTCATTCGTTCCATTACAAAAGCCATTACATGCTCTCATGAGTTTACTACATTCCATCAAAAAACAATATGCAAATCAGCCTACCACTTCGATCTTTATTCCTACTCACCTGGTATAAACTCCCGGTCACTATCTAAGGGGTTAGAAAAATAACAAGTAAGTGAGTCAAATACTTAATAAGGTACATAATACATAAATATATACACATTTATACTATAACTACGATATCATAAAGAGTAGAAATCGAATACATAAAATGCAATGCTTTTATCTTTTCTTGCCTTATCTTTACATTGATTTCCATTTTAATTTCTTTATCTTGAGAGATTATAGCTAATAAGCCCTATTAGTTAAAGGAGCAGACAAATCAAAGAAAGAATTATGTCAATCCTCACAATCTAAGGCCTAATCTCTTATAGTACCACGAGGTGAGTGGATTGTGATAATCAACACAATTTAAGGCCTAACCTCCTTTTACACCCGAGGTGGATAGTACTACCTATCATTCCGGTAGACGGTGCTAAAAATTGTCTTCAATTTTCTATTGTAATATCCTAAGGTATGCTAGAAAATATTATCATTCGAAATAAAAACCTTGGTCCAGTTTTTCAGTTTTCTTTTTAAAATCCTTATAGAAAACTCTACACTTAACTTTCTTAATTTTTTTCGCTCTGAAAGAAAATAACTGAACTTCTTCATACTTTGTAGAGCTTCCATCAAAACTTTCATGAATATAGCTAAATATAATAAACAGTTATCCAAATATATCAAATCATCAGGTTGTGCATATGTAAAGAATGCATGCTGAAATGTATATTCCATCCTTGAAATATTTTAATCTACTTGCTTGCTGATTTATTTTCTGATTTAGCTAATTGACTTATGTACTACCGTTTTAGAGCTAACATATGATGTGAAATCAATTTGGGGTCGGTCCAAACCGGTTTGGTATTTTATTTATAATTCGCAGAAGTATTTCAGTTTACATGAACCGGTTCAACTTGAATTTAGAGGCCCGGTTCACTATTTACTTCGAGCCCAATTTTTCAGCTTAATATTTTAACTTTATCTCGGTTTAATTTACTATTTGTTTAGCCAATTTAATTTCTAGTTTGGACCCGGTTTATTTCTTACAATACAGCAATTGCTGAACTGTTTATACTAGAGACTGCCACTGTTTTAGAGGGCCGGTTCAGTAGATTTTCTAAATTTAATTTTACCAATTAATACTATAGCATTATCGCGTGTTATTTGGGCAAATTTTGTCTGCCGGTTCAGCCAAATTGGGGTCCGTTTTGTGCCAAGTTCAAGGGCTTGAAATTCATATATCAGCTAAACTGCTGAGGTATGTCCGATTCTGATGTGAGGTTCAGTTCAATGACCATTTCAGCACATTCTCATGCGCCAATTTTACACAACATCAAGGAGGGTCTTAGCTTGTTGTATACCCAATTTGAGCCAATTTGAAGGTCATTTGGCCATCGGTTTGGTTGAATTACAATAGCTGGTTCAACTACTGAATTTAACTTTGGATTCTGCCAGTTGTTAATATGGGACCCGATTCAGTGACCGATTCAGCTCATTTCCATCAACCGTTTGTTCACGGTATAGATCGGATATTAAGCTTATTGTATACCATATTTGAGCCAATTTGAAGGTCATTTGGCCAGCGGTTTGGTTAAATTATAGTAGCTAGTCCAGTAAGTTGCTAAATTTCAAATTCAAAACTCGGTGTCCAACCACCCTTTTTTCCAATTAAATTCAAATTTTTTCATGCTATAAAATGATACTATGACATTGATAAGATAATAAACTAATGAATTGAAGTATTGGATCAATTAATAATTCCAAGAAATCAGCAATAAAATTTCAACAAATGAAGAAAGCATAAGATCACTTGCCAGCAAAATTCAGCAGTTCCTTTCTTTCCCTACTGCCCACAGTTTATTTCCTCTCAATATTTCCTTAATTTTCTCGCGTTTTGTCTCTCCTCACTTCCCTCTACACCAGCCCTACGTGGCCTAAATAAAAAACCCACAAGGATGATAAATCATCCAGCCAAACAGGCCTGCTGCCAGCACAGGGTGAAGGGAGCTGATTCACCCTGCTGTATGGCAACTTGAAAATTTGCCTAATGGTAGGCTTTATGTTACAACTTTATCATGGATCCCGTTATTTTATTTGTTACTGTTCAGCTAGGAATTTAGTTGGGCGCCTAACGATTTAGTTGGGCCAGTTAGTTGCTTCATATTATAACGTGTATTGTGGCTACTAGGAGGGTAATGAGATAGTTCCCTCTTCTTCCTGAACCTCTGCTCCCTCTCTGTCCTCCTCTGTCACTCTCCCTCTCTGTCATCTTTTCTCTCTTGCGTTCTGTTTCCTCGTCCTCTTCCTCTGTCTCACGTTCTTCTCTTCCTTTCCCTCTGCTTGATCTCCCCTCCCCTGCTTCTTCTTTGTGCTGTCGTCTTCTTCCTTCGAGTTTGGCAGGTGGTCGCCACTGGAGCACGTATCACTTTAATTGGTGGGCAATTTCCTTGAGTGAGCTACCGCTGCATGCTGTCATGGCTCACCACAAATATGCCTACTAATTCCACTAAGTATGACTTTAAATGCCCCTCCTTGCTGATGCTGCTGCCGCCGTATGTGTGGTATATATCCTATAGAATAATTAGAAGTGGAGCTGTTAGTGGATTTTGTGTGTGCTGAAGCATTTTGCCGTGGACCCCTAAATCTGAATTTGTGCTGAATTTACTTAAGAATTTTGGGGTTGCCATGTGATGATTTTATTGTATCTTATAGTATATACATGCTGCCCAAATTGCTGCTAAATTATCCCATATATGTTGACGCTTGGATGCTCCTTTACTGACCATATTAAATTTAATTGCTAATTGATTAAAAATTTGGTACCCGAACTAACCTCTTATCATCCCAAAATTAATTCGGATGCTAATCAGATCAAATTTTAACGGCCGAATTGTCCTTTTATTAATTGTAATCAATTCAGTTGTTATTCGGATTTATCAGATAATTTTTTGGTTACCGTTATATCCCGCGGTGAATCTCTGGCTTCTAGATTTATAACCTAGTCAGTATAATAAATTTTATTTTAAAATCCTTAGACCGGTAGAAGTCTCAAAGTTTATGTATTTAAATTTTAGTAGTTTCGGGATGTCGGATCTTTCAATATAAATTTCTCTTTATTATTTAACCTCGATGATTTACTTGATTGGAAAAAAAATCTCAGACCTTATAATTTTCTCACGATTTAAATAAGAGATCCGGGTCTCAACATATATATATATAATTTTATAATATTCACTAAAATTAATAATTATGCTTATTAATGTGTAATTAAAATCAATGTACATTTTAAATATGATTGTATATTTCTAATGATGATGTTATCGTATAGTAATATAATACTGTTGGATGCATTTATTTATAGAATTTTGCTATACATACAACCCATCGGCCAAATATATACGAATTAATTCATATAATCCTATTTATAACAAATATAAAATTTAGAATAGCCAAAGTAGAAAATTAATAATAATGCATTTTTTTTATTTTAAAATAGTAAAATTTTGGCAGTATGAAATCTATGCCTTAAAATAAATAAATAAATAAATATACTTTTTAAAATTTGCTTTATATAAATGTTATTTTCAGTCTTATATTTACAATAAATATAAATATTCATTGGATTTCTTTATTAGATCATGGCTCTCCTATGATCCTTGATCCGACTCTGTGGACACTATTAGATGGGATGATAAAAATGGTCTTTTTTCGGTTTGGTCAATCTGAATGTTCTTTCAGCTGGTTGGTTAGGAGGTGAAATGTGTTGAGTTATGAATCATTTTGGCGTGGGTCTATAACCGGTTGATGGGTTATCCGACAATTCGGACAAGCATGCGGTGAGCCCCTGAGGACATCTGAGCCGGAAGATTGAGCGTTGACTCTAAAGGATGAGCGGACAAAAATATATATGGGCGACCGGTGATATTGAGTCTGATGAGCAACCGGATGCTGAATCCAATGTGCGATCGGAGAATGATGTCGAAGGACACCTGGACGATGAGCCCAAAATAAAAGCATGCATGAAACCCGTTTTATGGTTTATAAAAGGAGAGTGGTAAAAGGGAAAGTGGAAACACATTGTAAAATCAGATTAGAGAACGCCGTCAGTGAGAGAAAGAGAATAAAAGAGAGAAAAATGAAAAGGAGATTCATCTTACCCTCATTATTGCTCAGATCCATCAAATACAAGGTGTTGAGCTCTTATACTCTATTTTATGATTTGTGTAACCGATTTTATATAATGAAAATTTTTCTGACATTTCATCCAGTAATTTTTTTCTTTCATTCAAAAGAGAATTTTCACATAAAACTACTTATATCTCATCTCTTTATTTTGTGATTGTTATTTGCTTTTGTGTGTCGCCATCGTTAATTTCTTCTCTCGGTTCATCTAAGTTATTGACTGATTCTCAATAGAATGAGCCTTCTTGGTTTGGGCCTGAGTTTTCATCCGTCACATGCATTTATCTTTTGGGTGGCAAATAAGGGCTTTCTAAGTACCTTGGACAGAAAATAATTCTTTCACTTACTATCTTTATCACGATCTAAGAACATAATATTCGCAGGTTAAAATAAAATTAATAATATATATATTCTATTAACCATAATAACCAAAGCCAAAGTATGATGATCGAATACATACAGTGATCCAAATACGATAAACCCCGCATGAGATGTAATATATCCAGGATCTTTGTTGATTAATTTAATATTAATTATAATTTTGATAAAGTGGACGTGATAAAATTAATTAAATATTGAGAAATCTTCGGCGGATATTTGGATCGGTTAAATGCGTGTTGTAGTCGGAATATCGATTGTGATTTTGAATTAAAAGAAAATTTAAAATGGAATATATATATAATATATATAAATATTATATATATATAATTGGAAAAGAAAGTTTGGATAAGGATAAAAGAAATAAAGAAAAAAAAAAAAGAGAAAAAGGCAGAAAGAAATCGGGGAGAGAGAAAGAATTGGAGAAGGAGGTTAGGGTTTTGGCGTGCAGTGGAGGAAGAAGAGAAGGAGAAGGGAGAGGCGGCCGTTCGTCGGCGACGGCGACGACGGTGGCACGCGACGAGGACGACACGGTGCCGGTGGTGGTCGGCGGCGCCGGTGGTGGTCATCGGTGGGTGCGGTAATTTGATCGGTGGTGTTGCGAACGGAAATCGCACGAGGAAGAGGAAATCGTCGAGGACGCCGACGGCCTTGGTCGGCGGCGATGCAGGAAATCGGCAGCGATTGGTGGTCGACGGCAGTTGCTGGTGGCAGTGGGAGGAGCTGCGGTGGCGTCGGCTGAGCGTTCGTGAGCTCGGTGTGGGTTCGCGAAGAGAAATCGGGCGAGGCGAAGTGAAACGGCGGCCGTTTACGACGCCGATGGTGGCCGGGTGAGGCGGAGGAGGCCGGCGACGGCCCGAGGGTGGTTCGCCGGCGACCGGCGACGCCGATGGTGGCGGCGGCTGCAGCAGAAGCGGCGCAAGAGGAGGGGACCGACGGCAGTGGCGCGGCAGTGCGCGCGGCGGAGAGAGAGAGGCCGTTTGGTCACGCCGGGATATCCTTTCCAATCTCTAGTATGGTCAAATGATCTCAGAAGGCTCTTTGGCCTAATTTGATTAGATATATTTTGGATCTTTGTTTGGATTTTTACTAACATTCATGCATTTTTATATCGCCGAATTATTTATTACGGGCGTATATGTAGTTATTGAATATTTTGGTGATTGTTGGATTGGGTTTTATGATTTTGGAGAGTTTAATAATTTTGAAAATTTGCGATTTCGATGTATATTTATATCGATGGAATCTAAAAAATATCACGAAATTTGCATTACGTGAAGTCAATGCAAGGGTTGTGGTCACTACGTTTGGATTTGGATTATTTCTAAAATCAGGAAAAAAACTTTGAGTGATGGCCTTCCCATTTGGATGATTTGATTTGGCCTTTAGAATATATTCGGACGTCCTAATATATCCGTAAGGCAAAACAATGAAGAACTTTATCTAAGTACATAATCATGGACAAGGTTCGGGATTTGCAAACCCTTCCAGCGTTCTAGTCTTTAAATAAAACCCATAAATAATTTGTATTTTTGCGTTAATTGGTAATTTTTGATTTGGATATGGATTTTGGACTTGGATTTAAGATTCGCGATTTACTTACATAATTGGGCCCAGTAATCACATGATGATTTTGATTATATGTTTTGATCGGACTTTGGAAAATCCACGCCCGATATCTGCAAGACGCTATTGGATCAATTATCGGAAAGAGATCATGGTGATCGGGCATCATTTGGACTTGGACTCGGATTTGGACTCGGATTTGGAATCGGATCGACATCGATTTTGGAATTAGTTCGGATCCTCTGTTTTGGTTATATATATATATATATACACGTCCGACGAGAATTTATTTTGGAAGTTTGGACAAACTTGGACATTTGATTTGGGTCATATGATCAATTTTTGGAATTTGGATCTTGGATTTCGGTTGGATTCGTTTTGTCGGTGATTTGGATTTATCTTGGAATTTGATTGGATTTTTCACCATTGACATTCTCCGATTTATTGGACGTCTTTTGACTAAATACAATCTTCTTTGGCATTGTGAGCCATTTTTTATTTTGTCCTGGTAAAGGTTCGGAAATCTGAAAGATGATCGGTCGGATATCAGGAGTTGGTGAGTTTTGTTTATTATAGTTTGCATTGATATTTGATGGATTTGGATGATGGAATTTGGGATATAGAACATTGTTATATGTTGAAATAGTTGAATATTTATTCGTTTGATTATGATTTTTGGATTGGATTATTAAATCGATGATTGAGAAGAGGTCGTATTTATTTTGCTTCGATTTATTGTTCGATGAGGTCCTGTGAAGATTTTAATTTTGTTAAGTATATTTTGGTTTCAAAACACGAATTTTGGGACTTGGTATTATTGATTCTAAAATTAATTGGGATTTTAGATTTTAGAAATTATAATTAATTATTTAAATTGACCTGCTTGGTTCGGGTTCGTGACACAAGATCTCATCAGACATAAATCCGGACAAACACAATATACAACCTGCTATCCAAATATCGCAAAGGAAGTATTCAACATTACAACAACTCAGCGATAACTCCAAACATATTCTATACATGGATCAAGGCCATCATCCGGCCATAGACAAAACCATAATATATTCTCGAGATTAGAAATATAACCAATATAAACATCTCCACTCACCGATGGAGCAACGAAAGCTCTCAAGCGTATCAAGCCACTGGTTTGAAGGGATGAAAAATAATACAATCATATAAACATTACACATAAATCGAAGAGGGAAGAATCACGTTAAAATTTCTAAAAATCGATGAGATGATTCGTCCGTATTAACTCATCCCTCAGGGACAAAATCATATAAATCATGATTCAGTAAAATCTTATAAACGATATCATATCATATGATCCGAAGTCACATTACATAATCGCGACCATCACCACATCCGTGTAGGATACATGCCATCGTCCGAATCTAAAACTCATAAAACAAAAATCAGGAGAAGACCGCCGGAACTAAAACATAAAACAAAACACGTTCCGAGTTTATCACATCAGTACGTACGAGACATTCCTATCGCCCATCCGTGGGCCAAATCACATATCTCAAATCAATGTCCACGCAACACATGCTCCGGAATCGGAGAACCAAAGATAAATAATACCAACTTGAGGAAGGGTTACAATTGTTCGGTAACCACGGCTATATCGTACCAATTTAAGCCTCGAGGCTCGCTCTGGTTTAGGCCGCCAGCTCGAGGCCATCCATGTACTTTATCTTCAATGTTTTACCATGATTTTTTAGTTTTAGTTATATATTAGGACGTCCGAATATATTAGTTAAAATCATTCCTTACGATGGTTCTCAATTAAATATACACGTGGGGCGGGTCACCTACTAAATGCCTCAACCTTCCTTTCGACGAAAGTAGCCTATCATATACGTCACCGTCAAGACTAAGCCTCCCCGTCGGGAGTGGCGCCACAAATAGCCAATGCCTCAGATCACAAATCGACCCCTAGGGTCTCGGACCGCCATGGTCCCGTAGTGATCTTGCCCCCGACAGCATGCGTGTGGACCAACGCACGGCTTGGTTCATAGTTTCACAATATACGAATACACATACATATATATCGTCTGGGTGTCTAAAAATCCTCCAAATCATAAATACCAGTACAAAATCACCGCACAACCGATAAAATATATATGCATGTACACAATTGATAAATTGAGGGTATATAAAAATACAAACATGTTAGTAAAATCTCCCACAGTAGTAAAAATGTATCTGAAATTAAATTAAACCAAGAATAGGGTTAAAGGATACTTTGCTTTAATAGTATACTCAAGAGATCGAAGAAGAAAGGAGGTCCCAAAGAACCCAATTTGTGCCTCTCTCTCTCCTGCCTCACGTGCCCTGCGCCCACAACCCCCCTCTCTCCTCTCCGCGCAGCGCCTCCGGGCTGCTCTGCTGCCGGCCGCATAGGGCGGCCGTTGCCGCCATTGCCTCCCATTGTGGCCACCGAACACCCTCGACGAGCTCTCTCTCTCTCAGCCATCGCGTACGCCTCCTCTCTCCTCCGTTCTTCTCCGCACGCGATTTCTCCCTGTCGCTGCTGCACACGCCGACGCTGCTCCTCTGCCGCCAATCCACCATGGCACAGCTTGCCTGGCTGTCATTGACCTCCCCGGCACCACCCTGCTGGCACCGGCGCCGCTACGCAGCCGTCATCGTCAATCTCCGCGCAACCCTCTCTCCTGCGCGATTCTCTTCTCCTATGCCGCGCCACTGCATGTCGCAGCCTTCGCGGCCTCATTGGCGAGCCACCACCGCCGCAGACCTCTTCCTCCTTCTCCTTCCTCTTCCTCCTCTGCAAACCCTAATCCCCTTCCTCTCTCTCCTCTACTCCATCTCTCTTCCCAACTCTCTCTGCTTTCTTTTGATTTCCCATTCCTTTTTTTATTCTTTTACTTATTATTATTATTATTATTATTATTATTATTATTATTATTATTATTATTATTTATATAATCTTTAATTTTGAAATCCAAATCAGATTCCGGATAACAGTATAGAGGCGCCTAGGGCACCGCTCTAAAATCCTAATCATTTCTCAAAATTTTAGAATATTTTAATTTACTTTTACCACGCTCAAAATATCCAAAATCATATTTAATATTAAAATAATCCAATCTGAATCTGAAATATTACAATCTTAGCATATGCTGTGCAGATATGTAGAACAATCAGTGCATCACTTGTTTTTTCAAAACAAAGCTACCCATAGGATATGGCAGACAATTTGGAACAAGTTCAATTATGATTAGCCGCACATCAATTGAAACAAAATTGCCAAAAAGGCGACGTCTAAATGAAACATCAGATCTCTTATACATTTTTATTTTGGGTGGTCCTGAAAGTTACGATTTACTTTATTTAAAAAGATCAAAATGAAAGTATTTTTCACACAACCTTTAGCTTTAATGTCCTAAGCATTACCCGAATCATCTATAATTTTTTATTTAATTTTAATTTTTCGGTGTTATTTTATATAAAATTTTTAATAAATATAAAAATAGATAAATAAATAAATATTATATTATTTAAAATTATTTAAAAAATAATTTGAAAAACATCTATCAAATATTTCTTTTCTGTAAAACACTTCCGTACATGAAGGCAATTGATTGCAACTGATCTTATCCCCCACCACACGGGCGTCGATCGTCGTCTAGTGATTCAACGAACTCTCAAGGTCTGGCGTTTGAAAGTTAGCTTGGAAGGTCGAGCCGCCGTTGATTGGAAGGGCAGGTGCGGATTCTCTCACGGCGACGTCGTTTTCGGATGGAAATCAGTGTCAGAGGCGCCCTTGAGTGAGAATAATAATAATTATCAAAGTTTTTTAATTTATTTACAAAATTAATGCCTATAAAAAAAATTATTTTTAAAAAAGTGATATTTAGATAACAATGTTACCTGAAAATTTCTTTTTAAAAAAAATAAATTTTGTAAAATGGCAGTTATTTATAAATTCAAATAGCTCTATGACGCGGCTGTCATATGACGATTATACGATACCGTATGGTAACCATCAGATGTAAATTTAACGGTACCCCTTAACTCTTCTATTTTATTCTTTAATAACAAACAAAAGGGACCGTTAGATTTACATCCTACGGTTGCCATATACAGGTCGTACGGCAGCCGCGTCAGAGTGCCCCATTCCCCATAATTTGTATAAATATATGGCCTAGTTTCTGAACCAAATTAATAATTGAACTTTATTTTTTGATTGTGTCTATTATAATACTCATATATCGTATAAAATTTTAAAATGGTCGGATGAAATTGAACAGATCGTATTATTTTAATCAGGTCTGGTCATAATTGTCATGATAAGATATTTGAATGGTACAGTTTATGAAAAATCACTGTGTTTGGGTCAGTATTCTATATTTTTTGTTCTCCTTAAGTCAAAAAATAAATTCTCAATGCATGACTTTATCAGTTAAAATCAAATATCATATAATGTTTGAAATAATTCATGGGAGTTGCTCAAGATGTTTATTTTGTGATTGTTAATATTTTATTGTGATATTTTTTAAATTTATTTTAGTTATTGATATCTATTTTTATAATATATGATATTTGATTTTAAAATAATATATAAAATATTATTTTAACTTTTTTATTATTTTTAAAATTATCTCAACCTTTGATAAGAGTTATTTAATATTTTTAAAATTACACACACCCTTTTTCATATTCTTTTTTTTTTGAAATATATTATTTATTTATTTTTGTTAAATATTTAAAATATCAACATAGTGGAGAACACAAATATTTACAATAATAAGAGTTATTAAAATATTTATATTTATGTTTATATATATATATATATATAATTATTAAGATATATAATTACTTAGTCCAATTGAATTGGACACGACCGAGTCCTTCGAAATAAAAATTATAATTATGCCCATTTATAATTAGAATTAGGCTGATTCAAATCGATTCAAAAATATTTTTTTATCTCAAAGTATTTTTATATAAAAATTATAAATATATATATTTTAATAATATAATTTTTAATTTGATATTTATTTATAATAAACAAACACATTCAAGAAATTAAAACCAGATTAAGATCAGACCAACTGGTTAATTTTATCTATGACTGTACCTGATACAAAAAATTACAGTAATCATTTAACTTTATCTGTCTAAAATTTTAATATATTTTAATCAAATCTTATAAAATTTTAGATCAATCGGATTCCCATAACTAAAAATCCAGTACACATTAAAAAATTAAATTATAATTATTCTTCAATCTCAAGTATAAAAAGGCTCCTCCTCCTCCCATTTGCATGGGAGCCGAGACTACTGCCATCACAGCTCTACTCTCTGAGTCATCACTTAGAGAGAGAGAGAGAGAGAGAGAGAGGGAGGGAGAAGATAAGGTGCGGTGAGGCTCAAGATAGATGGGAAGGAGACCTTGCTGCTCGGAGGGGGGCTTGAACAGGGGAGCATGGACGGCCATGGAGGACAAGATCCTGACCGAATACATCAAAATCAACGGCGAAGGGAAGTGGAGAAGCCTACCCATCAAAGCAGGTGATTATTTAAATCAGATTTTTAATCTGCGTTATCAGTTTTTGATTAAGAGAAAGTAGAGGAAGTTTTGGACGGCTGAGATCAGATCCATCACTGCAGGTCTGAAGAGATGTGGCAAGAGCTGCAGACTGCGTTGGCTTAATTATCTGAAGCCTGACACTAAGAGAGGAAACATAACCCAGGATGAAGAAGACCTCATCATCAGACTCCACAGGCTCTTGGGCAACAGGTAATTAATTAGTTAGTTAATTACGATTAGCAGTGTAATATGATTGATTAATTGATCTTATCATGTTGCCAATCTTAATATATTATTCACTTAATTATTATTGGCACGTGCATCACGCATGCTCCAGATTATAAAAGCTCTATTTCTTGAATTTATTATAGGTATTAAATGAGCAGTGTTAACCCATTTATTTGGGCCGCCCGCTAATAAATGGGGTGTATCAACACTGTATATTTTTAAGCGGGCTGTATCAGGTATGGCCTGAGACTTCAAAGTTTTGGCTTAGCACGACGCATGGCCCACGATGTGTTGGGCCAAGTTTGCCTATATTAAAAATAAAAATATATATTAATAATAAAATTATTTTTGGTCGTTCATCCATCTCTCTTACTTTTCCTCTCATAGCTGAGGGGCCCTGTACCACAAATTGTGGCCGTTTGACCAAAATCGGATGGTTGTGATTTATGGAGCATTTTTTTTCCGTTTTTATTTTTTAAAAAATCAAAAAGCCGTCAGTTGTGAGATTTGCGGCCAAACGGATGTGATTGCGGTACGGGGCCCTTGAGCTCTCCCCTCCCTACCCCAAATGAGCCATGCCTAACACAGCTCGATCACACCATGAGTCGGCACAGTTTGCAAGCTATCTACTACGTGACTTGCTACAATTCAAAATATTAGATCGTATTATAAGTGGCCTGATAGTATTTACCATAGGCTATATTTGGCATGGTTCATGACAAGTTGGGCAGTGCTGTGCCATGGGCGGCCTGATCCATTAAACACCTTTGGAGTTTATCAAGATATCCGGTGGTTAAAAAATTAAATTAAATTGATATAGAATGATGTTATACAAAATAATTTATAATTATTTATAATTTTGGAGAATATTATAATAACTCAAGTGGGTGATAAAAATAGATTTATGTAGATAATTTCTTTTTGATGAGATATAAAATATTATTATTATTATTATTATTAAATCTTATCATTCGTACGTAAGGATTTCTTCTTCAAATGTTGTCTAAAGTAAATATACCGATGAACAAAATAAATATTTTATTTATTTTTTGGTTACAGAATAAATATTTTCTCCTTTTTTTACAAAATAAATATTTTCTTTTTTTTATTGCTTACAAAATAAATATTTTATTGAGAAAGTAATTGGCTTTATTATTATAAAAATATCAGCAATTAAGCTTTTTTTTTTTTTTAAACTTTTAGCAATACATTACAATTTCATCAACTCTTCAATTTTTTTTTTCAAATATTGTAAAATACTAAATTTTTTAAGAGAAGAAAAAGCAATAAGAATTTGAGAGTATTTTTCTTCAATTTTTTATTTACTTAGTTGATAATAATGAAAATTAGTACTGAAAATACATAAAAAAAAATAAATTACTAGTTACATAATTAATCAAATTATCCAACATATCATTAGTAAAATATAATCAAGATATCTGATTATTTTTATTTTTAGACTTTCAGTCATTCTTATTTCATCAATATTATCGTATGCATATCATTTTACAGATGGTCGTTAATAGCTGGAAGATTACCGGGACGAACAGACAATGAAATCAAGAATTATTGGAACACCACTATCAGTAAAAGAATACAAGGACATCAAAGCTCAACAATATCACGTCAAAAATTAATAAATCAATCGATGGGATCACTCAACCAACAAGAAAAATCATGTGTGGTTCGAGATGAGGCATCGAGGTGCGCCAAAGTGTTAGTCTCACATGATATACAAGAGCATGATCATCGCGATGATACCAAGGGAATGATCAAAGAACCCTTCATGGGTAAGGGTAAAGGAGAGGACCCACAATGGGTAGGGCAAGGGTCCTCCAATGGGCCATTTGACTTGATCTCGGATGAATATGATCCGCATTGTCTTTTAATGGACGTCGAAATCAACGAGCAATTCTTATCAGAAGTTTTCAAAGCTAGTTTTTCGGCATTTTTCGATCCTAAAAGTGGAACAAGAGGAGAAGATATCAGATATGATACAGATCAATTGTCTCCGAAAATTTCTAACCAAACCCTATTCTCTGAAGATGCCGATTGGATTGCTAGTCTCCTTGAAACCGAGTTTGACTGGTCGTAATAATCGATCAAAATGCACATCTCCGAGAAAAGTCAGATCTTATCATTGTCGCAGTAGGACTCTGTTTCGTATGAAAATGCTAATTGATTATCATTGTCACAGTAATTATCTATATTTTCTCAGTTAAATCAAAGATTGAAAGTTTCCTTGATCCTTTTGAAGAATCTTTGTAACTACGGGATGTGGATATTTGTGAATATAAATAAAAAAATAATAATATTTATACATTTAATTGCATAGTTATTTATAACAAAATTATTAAAATTAATATAAAGAAAGAGATAAGAAAAAGAAAATAAAATAAAATTTATATCCATTTTTAATAATTTTTAATATATTATTTCTTTTCATTCATTGGTTACCTTTGAAATATTTGAGTCACTCTTTAGCCACTCTTTTGAAAATGGACTACCAAAAATAAATTATTTAAAAAAATTAAAATACTTAATAAGGTTTTATTTTGCATTTTTTTTATTTTTTAAAAATTAATAAACTGCCCAAAATAAGTTTTATTTTTATATAAAAATAAAATAAAATACTTAATCAAGTTGA
Organism: Nepenthes gracilis; assembly: GCA_033239525.1. Lineage (NCBI taxonomy): Eukaryota > Viridiplantae > Streptophyta > Magnoliopsida > Caryophyllales > Nepenthaceae > Nepenthes > Nepenthes gracilis. The sequence continues at coordinate 3,091,914 of BSYO01000018.1, read as the reverse complement.
AAGAACACCCTTTTATCACTCTTGAGACCCTTCAGTGACTTAACAGTTTTAAATTAATTTATTTTTATATAAATTTATTAATACAAATAAAATATAAAAAACATCATATCATACTCAAAGATGTCCAATCCTAAAAATAAGAAAAGGATATCCTGATTTTATTTTTTATTAATTTATTTTATTAAAGGGTATTACTAATTTATTTTTTTATTAATTTATTAATTTATTTTTTTATTATAAAATATCCCAAAATAATCACATATTTGCCCAAATTTTTTCTCAGTTGGGGTTAAAAAAACACCTTTTTTCACTCTTAAGACCCTTCAATAGTTTAACAGTTATAAATTAATTTATTTTTATATAAATTTATTAGTATAAATAAATATAAAAGACATCAAAATAAATAAAGGGTATCCCTATTTTATTTTATTTTATTTTATTTATTTATTTATTTATTGTGTTTTAGTCCTCTGTAACTTTGGTCAAAAGGCCCTCACAATTTGGAGGTGCAATGAAAAGTAAATGCAGAGAATGCAATTCAAGTAGCTGACATTGCTGGTTCTGCCTGACACTGAATTGGATGAGCTCTTCATTAATCCCTTTGAAAGCCTGTCAAACAAAATGACTGATATTTGATATATTATCTGATATATTACTATATATAGATTAATATTTAAAATATTAGTTAATATATCAAATATTTGATTAATATATTAGCTGATATAATTCTATCAGCTTACTTGTACGGCTAAGACAGAAACAATACGAGAGGATTCATCCTTCTATTTTTACCCCTAAGCTTGGCTGGCTTCTGAATCCCACACAGCCCAGATTAATGAAGCTGCATTATTTCTGGTGGATTGTCCTCTGTTGCTGTGTTGTTCTTCTTCTGCTACTGTTTTCATTTCCATGAGGGTCCACCTGGAATTAAAACTTAGGTAATTATTTTTATTTTTTGCATAAATATGAGCCGTACACTACACAAAGGGACAGCTTTTTTCCACCTTTAAAAGGCTAAAACCACCTTTTTCCCAGTCCCAATGCAAGGGGGAGCTCTTATAATGACACTAAGATACTTCATCAACTGAGGTACCTGCAAAATTTACAGTTGTGATAAGTATGTCATGAAGGAAAGCATTTGCATAATTGATCCATGTGACCCAAAAATTATTCATTCAAATTATAAAAATAATTTCTCATGTAATACAATTTAAAAATTTATATAACAAACCCAAAATGGACCCTTTTTTGAACCTGTGGTATAACGAGAACATATGCATCATGTTGCCTTTTAAATATATATGCTATACAAATTATAATATAAGCGCCAATAAGCAAGAAAAGGGCCTTATTATAGTATAGAGAGACTCATGCACTCCTTTTTTAAAGTCCAATTTTGCCTTTCTTGATAAAATAAAAAGCAATATATTACACTTTTTACCCAAAAAAAAAAATGTATATAGTTTTTATATCCACTACCATAATGATGGTGTGTCACTACATTAGTAGTTTGTGTATCTATATCCATATGGGATAAAATGCAGAGAAGAAAACATGTAGTTTAACAATCATTCATTCTAAAATCTATTTTTTTGGATATTTTTTTGATAATCTGCTGTATCAATTTGTTTGTCAATTGATGCTTCTTGAATTTATTTTTATTTTATTTTTTTTTTTTGGGGGGGGGGGGGATATTCATCCAAGTATGAGTTAGACAAGATGGTTCTCTTATTCTAAACCTTCCCTTTTCAGGCAGCTTTCAGAAGTGCTATACAATCACATCCAAAATCATAAAAACCAACCTTTAAACCAGGGTTTAATTGAGGAAATTTAGCTATTGTAAGTGCAACCAAAGAAAAAATCATTAAACAGGAAACATATAAACTGCCTAAGATTAGTATGATTACCCAGAGTTCACATTCTTAAAAGATGAATAGAACATACAGCACGTAGCTCAGAGCCAAAGGCACATGAAAGCCACTGGCAAGGGGCTCCATGAAAAATCTCAGTTCACAGCTGTGAAAACTGGGAATTAAAGGTCAGTAAATTAGGTATCCCCACACCAAGAAAATGGGGCAGGATTGAAGGGATTTTAATAATTTACTTTGATCTAATTAGGACAACAAAGGCTGTTGTTCAGCTCTAAGGCTGTTGGAGAGCTCTCTTTATTTTAGGAAAAGTCAACAGCTACTTGTTTAGATCCATACATCAAAATCATGAAACGGGGTTGCAAATCTTTTTAGAGACAATCTTTTATGGCCACCCCACTAGTGTTTTTTCTTTTAATTAATTTTTTTTGGATTGCAACAGCCACAGCACCCTTTGCATATTCAATAATTTTGACATCCGTAGAGGATACATCAATTAAATAATCATATAGTAAAATTGGATTCAAGCCGGGCATTTCTAGCAAGCTTATGCATGCCCTATTTGTTAGCCATTGAGCTTAGCAGAAGAAAATTTTGAGATTTTATGGCAAATGAGTGGGATTACAAGTTTGAAGCTTGCATAAGCAAGCATGAAACCATAAATTAGAAAAGCAAAAAATGCAAGAAAATTGAAACTTCAAGAAGAATCGGCTCGAGTGTTGTTTGTAAGAATGGCCACGACAAAATCATAAGACTCTTGACAAATATATTTCAAGAGGTTTTTAACTTGAAACAATTTCAAAATAAGATTTTCCCAAATGAATCTAAATATATCTGCTATTCTAGAGCTTAATAGTTGGCTAACAATGCCAGTATTTTCTAGGACGTGTTCAATAGCAGTATTTTGCTACTGCTCTTGCATCAGTTGAGTAGACAAGGCAATGCCATGAACAAGGGCATCCTGCAGCCGACAGGCCCTGTGTGGCTTATGGGGCTGTGACAGAGGCAATACAGTGCATGGTTATAAATCATGAGTTGAAGGATTTGTGTTTTACTCAAACACTATAAATACTGGCATCACCATCTCTTTTCCTTTATTTATGAATGCATATTAATTTTACCAATGCCATTTTACAGAAGGAATGATTATTTTCATAGCAAATTAGAATTCGCAAAAAAGATGGTCATTAACAATGGTTCGGATGCCCAAAATGTAGACCAAGCAAATTCAGTAGACTTGGTTCAAATTAGAATCAAGAAGAAAGGGAACGATAGAAGAAGAAAAACTCAACACGTGATGAAAAGAAGAATTTTAAATTTCTTTTACTTTTGAAGGACATCAAGCTAAACTGAGCAGAATGTCACATACAAAACTGTATAACCATCTTTATTTGGTAGGACTTGAGGCTTTATAGTGTTGGCTAAGCATCCTTCACATCCAACATAAAAACCCACCAAATTCAACTGCCCCTCTTGGTTTTCTTTCCTCAGGTTGATTGAACCGTAATTAGATAAGCACTCACTGGCTGATTGCTTATAGTTGATTTTAACAACAAGAAATAAGTCTCACAGAGTGATATTTGTTACATATCTTTTATATTTAAGCTTGATTAAGGATAACATTATTCAAAAATAATTGTGCAAGTACAGATGCATTTCTTCACATGCCTAGTCCTTTCTTCAGATCAAAAGCTGCCTTTCCAGCAAATCACAGGAAAAGGTCCAAACATCATATTAATCTCATGATGGAATTGAAGGGGGTTCAAATATAACTCAAACAAGTCTTTTTTTTTGGGTGTGTGGGTTTTCTTTTTAGGGAAGGGTTTAAGCTAAGAGACATCAACACTCTCTTGGTACTAAAGCATTAGTGTTCAACACCTATTGGACAATAACATCCTCCAAACATGCGCCAACACATATTGGACACCCTTTGATATGTCGGACTAAGTTTTGGACACACTTGGAACACATTTGGACACGTTTATTCAAGTTTTTTGTTTATATTTTGAATATTTTTGCAATTGCAATGTGTAAAATGGTAAAATTAAAATGTTGATGATAATAAATAAAATTTGCTAAATTAAGTTTTGTCTTTATTTGTTATCTTATTATTACTGTAGAATGATAATAGTTTGTTAAAAATATTACAACATAACTAATTTATTTTGGTTTAATGGCATACTTTTATTGAAATTATTTGAGTGAAGAAATAAGAAATATAAATATTTATTATTAATTTAATATAAAATAGTATTATTTATTAATTAGAAAAATAATAAACTGTTAGTTAACATACTCCAAAAGTGTCGTGTCTTCATTACTAGAAAAATAGCATATCAGTGTATTGATATTATGTCGTGCCATGTCCTGTGTCTGTCCTTGGGTAAGTAATTCAGACATATCACGTGCACTTTCTGTAAGAAAGCCTGAGAAATGTACTGTTTTCCAGCTTCATTCTTTGAATTTCCATTCCCCGTGGCAAATGGGACAGTGAGCTTGATGGGTTTGTAGATTCAACCATCCTCAAGACCCAACAAACACAGAAGTCGTGTCTACATTGTTTCCACACTGCAAGATCAAAGAAGAAGAACAATTAAGGTTTCAGCAGAATGAATTATAAGTATAACAAAACACAAACAAATATGTATCAATACCATCTTGCCAAAGATAAGATCACACCAACCAAATGGAGATCAAGTGCACAAAAGAGTGGCCTTATTGAACCTGTGAATTTCGTGAAAGTAGGATACTCTAAATTTGGCAGTCAAAGAGTTTTATAAAACCCAAGAGCATACATCTAGCGGTAAAAACTAACAAAATAGGAGCAATATTTTTTAAGTAGCCCAAATTGCCTTCCATCGAGCCATGTACAACTCTTTTCTAAAATTTCCATGAAACAAGAATTTCTTAATTGTTGGGAATTCAAGAAATAATTCTTCCTATTAGATATCTTGGCACTCCTCTTATTGCAACCAAGATCATAATCAAAGTTGTCATTGTTCACTACACACAGATTGGCTGCAAATCTACACTATTTCTAAAGAAGTGCTGGTGAAATTGAGTATAACTGATGCAGGCATCTTGAAGATCTATTGAGATTCAATTGTTAATTTGAATTCTTTCCAACTAAGAATTCTCTCCATTTACATGGATTCAATGACTCTAGTTGTGCAGGTTGTACCAATACTCATCATTTCATTACTGGCTAGTGCATGTTTCTCGGTAAAACTCTTATTTATTGAAAGAGTAAAAAGCAAACTCAAGTATTAAAATTCTCAACTGAGTTAGAGTACTGTGCTGTGTCTTAGACTTTCTCAAAAATTATTTGGTTACAAGGTTTACTAGGAGAACTTGGCATTCCCTAGCTTACTTCAACAGCTCTTCATATTGATAACATTAGTATTACTCAGATTATCACCAATCTCGTCTTTTATAAACGCAAAAGTATATTAAAATCGATTGTCATTATATCCGTTTAGTATTTGATCAACATGTAATCACTTTTCCTCACATCTATACCTATCTTCAAACAACGGACGTTTTTACTAAAACTCTCTCACACCAATGACATGATTTCATAGTAGATAAGTTGATATTTCTTGATTTGCCAATATCAATTTAAGGGGATGTTAGTCAGATATAATACATGATTTCTTTATATTTGCATGATATTTTTATTTATACATTATATATATTTAACTAAATTAGATGATTATGATTTATTATAATTAATTATGATTGTTATAATTAGGGTTGTAATTTAGGAAGCTATAAAATTATAATATGTTATAATTAGGACAATAAATATTCTATTTAATGAGATAAAAATTCTAAATTGAGAGCATTCAAAACAATTGATATCAAGCATGTCCAAATGTGTTGGAGCATATTCAAATTTTAAGAAAAGAAAATATAATTTGGACACATGTTGGAGAGTGTTTGACACATGTTAGGGCGTGTTGGGAGTTTCGTTGTCCAATATACATTGGACGCCAATATTTTAGTCCCAAGAGAGTGTCAGTGTTTCTTAGTTTCAGAGCCCTCTTGGCGGAGCATACTAAAAACACTATGTAACACAACTGGGAGGCCCACCTAAATGTCAAGTCTTTCTCTGGAATGTAATTTTAATGTGTCCTATTTCCCCTATTTTGTAATCTATTTCATTACATTTCCTGCTACTCTAACTAATTTTGCACCCTTTCTAAATGTGATTTCTATGTTATGTATAGTTGGCCATGCCTAAAAGCATATTGGTTAAAGTAGACTCATCTTTTTGATCAATTAAAACCCCTTCCTAGTTTAAACCGAGATGCTACTTTTTCATAAATAAAACCTCAATTCTGCCGTCTTATCTATAATTTCTCATTGAAGATAGTAACGATGCTATGAATTAAATATGATTTGAGAATTCCTTTTGGGCAAAATCAGGGCATGGCCCATATTTGAAGGGAAAAAATGCAATAGCATTTCTCTAATGGCTATGGATGACACTAAAAGGCATGCTGAAGGTCAGATCACAAATTCAAAATGCCATGATGATAGAAAGTGGTAAGCAGAAGTGGGACTTACGAGTACCATCAGCCAAGTTTATCATAAGCTGTTGGAGAAAAGATCTTCTGACCCATGGCAAAGAGAATTATGTAAGACGAATGGGACACTCATGGGTTAAGTTATGAAGCTTAAACCCTTAATATTATGAATAGGAGAAAGATTTGACACAAAGCAAATTAGGGTGGTAACTAAATTCAATCTTTGCGACCAGATAACCATGGATAAAAATATCCCTATGAGTATCGGTCGCATCCATATCAATATCAAACATATCAAATTATATGTATCGGTATCGTATATATCTAAAAAAAACTTTCTGAAAATAGCTATCTGACAGGGCAGTATCGGCCGATATATTGTGACATGTCATTAATATGGCAATATATTATAATATTGTTGTAGTATTGAAAAATATCAATATTAGAAAGGTACAATATCAATATATATTTTTAGAGAGGGGTGACTTTCTTGTGATAATAATTGCAAATGAGCAAATAGTGGGGCGGCAACTTCAGGAATAGTGAGACTGACAGCAATTAAAGTAATAGGTTTACTCTTTTTCTGTCAGAATTTAAATTGATTTGTTGTGGATTGGATGATAGAAAATCCAGCAAGTTATGGCTCCAAAACTTTCCTTATCATTATGAAAAGAAAAAAACACTACTTTATGCTGTGGCACCTCTCCAAGAATAGACTTGCAGCCGCGGAAAGACTGAAGCAATGTTAAACCTGTCTAGTGCCCTCAGTTGCTTCTTGAAAGAAGTTGAGAGCATGCTCTTTCTAGTTTTTAAGGGAAAAAAAAAAAACATATCTAGGAGAAGACCTTGCAGAAATTAGGCATCAGAGTAGAAGGTCATGGGATACAGAAAGTGAATAGGGCATAAGGAAATCAAGAAAGAAGAATGGACATAAGATATCAATTACAATTGCAACAATTATCCATAACTAATACAAATATTGGCCAATATATATCGACATCGGGACCCTCCAATACTATGACAATACCACAACATGTCGTATCAATGATATATTGTGATATATAGGCAGATACAGTCTTGTCGGCTTATAATTCTCAGAAATTTTTTTCTTCCCTTATATCTAAGATCAATACAAATTTTCTAATATATCCGATATCAATATGGCAGCACCCGATACAAATAGCAATAATTTCACCTATGTAGCATTTGGATGGAGAAAACAATATCCTTTTCCAAGACAAACATTTTTGATACAGAAGAAATTTAATAAAATATACTTCTATGTTAATACCTCCTCAGGAAGTGGTGGTGGCAGGAATAATTGGGCATATAAAGTTGCCTATCTGTAAAAATAAACTTGTTCAGGTTTTGCTACCAAAAGCCATGACCAACGTACAAAGTTCCTGACTACAAATTATAAAAATGTGCAGTATTGACAAAGTTCCCATCAAAGGACCAACATTCATTTAGATATTTTGCTCCATAACTAACACATTTTTCATTTCCAAACCACAAAACGATGATATAAAGTTCAAAGTATGGAGAGGAAAATTTGTTTGCTTCATGCCAACAGTAATTATAATCATGAAGACAGGATCATCAGAAATAGTAGGCACTAACATCAAATAACATGTAACCAATCAAATAAAGCGGATAGAACCTCCAATATCAACACTGATAAGTAATCATATGGAAGTTGAAATTTAGGCCAAAAGAGAGTACAATCTTTTCTTTCACTTTCCTTTATCTGCCCACGAAACAAAGAAGGATAACTATTGAACAAACACAATGGAGTACTAACACAAGCACATAAAATATCAAGCTACTATTATTGCTCTAAAAAGCATTGGCATTTTTCCCGAATTGGTGTGCCACACATGCTGGAATACTTTATTATTATTGTTGTTGTTATTACTATTATTATTATTATTATTATTATTATTATTATTATTATTATTATTATTATTATCATTACATATTCTAGACAAGGGCTATTTTGTGATTTTTCGTAAAAATCACAAGCACATAAAATGTCAAGTTAATATTATTGCTCTACAAAACACCGACATGACTTGTGTGCCAATGATTGATACGTGGTGGAGTGCTTTATTATTGTTGTTATTGTTACTATTATTATCATTATTATCACCATTATCCAACATCGACACATTTTGGACAAGGGCTATTTTGTGATTTTTCATAAAAATGAAGTTTTAAATGCAAAGTAAAGAAATTGAAGCAATTTGGTAATGTAGAATTAATTAAAAATTTAAGTACTCAGTGTCTTCTTTTTTTCATTATGTGAAGCATATTATAATACTACTCCGTTATATTGGCTCACTTGCATATAATTTTTTTGAATGATAAAGTAAGAAATATATTTTTTTATTTTTCTTTCTTACAAAAAATATGCATTTTATTAGTAATTTAGTATGAAAATAGTGTCATTTCTAAATTACATTAACAAATATGTACAAAAAATATGAATTTTAGTCAACGCATTCTCAACATAGCATGTCCACATTTTTAGAAAAATAATGTGTCGGCGTGTCAGTGTCATGTTGTGTCTAACTCTCGTATTAGTGTCTTGCTTCTTAATTCTTATTTTGAGAAGAGAAAGGATGAGAATTCCTACTTTAAATAGCAAGTAAATGACTAGTGGCGGGAGGTAAAGGAATTGCGATTCACCAGTATTTCATAAATCTCTTCAAAGGCTGGAAATATAGAACAGAAAAGAAAGGATCATCTTCATAACCCTTTATGCAAAAAAATTGTAGCTATGGGATGACATTGTCTGCGCAAAATGGTTGCAATATAAAATACTGTATCACCATCTCCCTTCCTAATCTTCTCACTATTAGTTTCTGAATCAAGCAGAAAGATGCTTTATTACTCAATTTCCTCTATTCTCTCATAATCAGTTCACTCCTCTAATTATCTCCTAATACTATGTGATAGTTACCGTACCCAAGGCCCACATCAAAGATCCGTTTCCCTGGAGTTGGGCCCAGATGCCATGGTGGCCCAAGAGGTCCAAGCGCCAAAATCAGCCCGCGAGATACAGTGGGCTCGAAATCCACTATCTCCCGTGGACTCAAAGTGGGCCCCGGACGCTGCCCAGCTTGCAAAAACGGCGTGACAAAGATTTGGTGACTAATCGTGTCAGATTGCAAGAAGAATGATGGCCAGTAGAGCACGCAGACCTGCAAAGAAAACGTCACATCAAGCGAGCGTGCACGCAATCTTCCAGACACAACAAAAGGAGTTTGCAGAATTGGTGGTAGGATCCCCCACGTACGCCAACTCCACGTGGGCACTTTAACGGGAAGCTTGAACACTATAAATGCCTTAATTGTTTACCAAACAAAGGATCGAGCATTTACTATTGCAACCTATTATAGAGAGATAATAGAGAGAGAAAGGACAGGCATGTGTTGTAAGAGTGATTTTCTAGAGTCTCCATACACTTAGTCCCCAGCCTCCTATATTGAAGCGCATCCTGTAACCAAACACAAGATAGTGAAACGGTTCTCGGACAAAAATCCCATGGTTTTACCTTCTCATTCATCAAAAGGTTTTCCACATAAAAACTCTCTGTGTATCAGTCCACGTTCTCTCTTTCTCTCCACTTCACACGATCATCATTTGGTATTGCCGTTGGATCTTCGTCCTTATCAGAGTAAGGATTTGGGGACGTAACATTTGGCGTTGTTTGTGAAAATCGCAACGGAAAGTCAGCTCAGTGCATTTCCCAAGAAACTCAAAAATGGTGAACACTCGAGGACAGATCAGTGCTCCTATCCGAGAGGCATGCTCGAGCGCCAACGGCCTTGCACCATGCGTCAAAGTAGAGGATCACCTTGATCCTTATGTGCGAGCGTTGGCGCTGAGAATGGACGATATGTCCAGGGCTTTTGCTCGATGATGGACAAGCGGATGAGGGAGGCCCCGTCCAAAGCCTCTCAAACCACGACATCCTAGAAGAAGGGAAAAGGAAAAAAAGCACCCAAGTAAACAAGCTGCACAGCACGAGAACTCTCAAACGCAGGTTGCCTCGAGCAGTAGGGCCTTATCGCGCCTCCAAGGGCTCTTAGGCCCTCGGGTACAGGAGGAAAGCCCAGAGAGGCAAAATCCTCGTTGTGTCCATGAAAGCTAGGAGTGTGCCGTTCAGGACGTGGCCCCTATTGAAGAGATCCCTCCGAGGACTAAGAACCGTCAGGGGTAGCAGTTTGCGCAAGACCCCTATAGGTTGAGGACCTACCTCAACGAGAAGAAGATGACGGCCACGCCTTAGGTGGAGGAGAAACTCGATAGGGCTTTTCGTCGAGTTTTTGGCGATGCTGAGGGAGGAGTTGCTGATCTCTACAGGTCTCGGTTCACAACGGAGATTAGGAGAAGGCCGCTCCCCCCAAAGTTCAAAACGCCAAACCTCGATGCTTATGATGGAAGTGCAGATCCGATGGATCATTTAGACCACTTCCGCGAGCATCTGAGCTTTCAAGGCTTGGATGAAATGACGATGTGCCAGTGCTTCCCCTTGACGCTTAAGGGCGACGCAAGAATCCGGTTCTATGGGCTGTCCGCGGACTCCATTCATTCATTCAACGAGTTGGCAGAAGCTTTTCTCTCCCAGTTCATTTCCAGCCGGCAGATCGAGAAGCAGCCATGACACCTTGCTCGTGTAAAGCAAGGAGCGAGGGAAAGCGTAAAGAGTTTTCTGTCCCGCCTCATATCCGAGGCTAGGCAGATCCCAAAATTGACTGATGGAGTCAAGCTAACCGCTTTCCCGCCTGTGCTAGAAGGAGGTAACTTCTTCAAGCACCTTGTGCACAAGGGTCCGCAGACGTTCAGGGAGGCCGAGAGCATAGCAAGACTTACATCGCGACCGAGGAAGCGAACGACGCAAATAGGCCAGTCCGGGTGGAGAGCCACCCTCCGAGGATTATGGAAGGGAAAAGGAAGCACGACGCAAGGTGTAAGACAACATTGTAACAGGCTAAGTCTGGAGAAACCATTGATCGAGTCCTTCTGGATCCTAGAGATCCAGAAAAAACCGTAAAGATAGGAAGTTCTCTGCCTAAAGCCTTCCGAGACCAGCTTATTAGCTTCCTACAGAAGAACTTGGACGTCTTCGCTTGGACTCCAAGCGATATGCCTGGGATATCGACTGGAGTAACGGTCTACAAGTTAGGCCTAGATCCCAATCGTAAGCCCGTTAGGCAAAAGAGGAAGAACTATTCCATAGAAAAGATGGTGGCAATCTAGGAGGAGGTAAAGAAGCTTCTGGACGTGGGATTCATAAGGAAGATACATTACCCAAATTGGCTGTCCAATGTTGTGATGGTAAAAAAGAATAACGGGAAGTGGAGGACGTGCGTGGACTTTACAGACGTCAATAAAACGTGCCCAAAGAACAGCTTTCCACACCCGAGGATTGATTCGCTTATATACTCAACGTCCAGCCACAAGCTTCTAAGTTTCATGAACGTGTACTCAGACTACAATCAAATAAGGATGAGTCCCGAAGACGAGAAACACATGTCGTTCATGACAGAGCAGGGGACATACTGTTACAAAGTCATACCCTTCAGCCTCAAGAATGCGGGTGCTACTTAACAAAGACTCGTGAATAAAATGTTTGAAGGCCAGATTGGAAGAAGCGTAGAAATCTATGTGGACGACATACTCGTCAAAAGCAAAATAACCGACCACCACATCCAAGATCTGGACGAGGCCTTCAACGTCCTAAGGACGTATCAGATGAAACTCAACCCAACCAAGTGTACATTTGGGGTGACGTCTGGGAAATTCTTAGGCTACATTATTTCACGCTGAAGGATTAAAGCAAATCCAAAAAAGATCGAGGTCATCCTCAAAATGAAATCCCCTCGGACAGTAAAGGAGGTCTAAAGGCTCACCGAAAGATTAGCAGTACTGTCACGCTTCTTAGCCAAATTGGGCCGAGAAGTATTTGCCATTCTTCAAAGCCCTAAGAGGGACAAATAATAACGGCTTCCAATGGACGACCGACTGCGAAGCCTTCCGAGGACTTAAGGGGTACTTATCAAACCCACCTCTGTTGACTTCTTCCCAAACAGGTGAGGAGTTGTACCTTTCCGTCTTAGACCAAGCCTTGAGCTCAGCGTTGGTAAGTCAGTAGAGCGGCAGGCAACAGCCTATGTACTACATCAGCAAGATCTTGGCTAACGTTGAGACAAGGTATTCCCATGCGGAAAAGATGACTTTGGCGCTCGTGTATTCTGCTCGGAAATTGAGACCATACTTTCAGGCTCACAAAATAATCATCTTGACTGACCAGCCCTTAAGAGCGATTCTGCAAAAGCCAGAAACGTCGGAACGGTTAGTCAAGTGAGCTATTGAGTTGGGTGAATTTGACATAAAATTCCGTCCACTGCCTTCCTTAAAAAGTTAGGCTCTAGTGGACTTTATCCTCGAAATAACGATGACTCAAGACTCCTCAGAAACTTTCGGCGCCAAAGACTTACACAACCCAGTAGCATGGACTTTGTATGTGGACGGCTCATCAATGAAAAACGGTTGTGGAGCTAGCGTTGTGCTAAGAATGCTTGAAGGATCAGAGATCAAATATTTAATGGTCCTTGGATTCCCAACAACCAACAACGAGATGGAGTACGAGGCCCTGCTTGTAGGGCTGTGATTGGCAAAGGAGTGCTTGGCAAAGGACTTGATTGCTTACAGCGATTCCGAGTTGGTCGTCAATCAAGTCCGCGGAAACTTCAAAGCCAATAGCCCACAACTGTCCAAATACCTCTCAAAGGTCCGAGAGCTTATATCAACCTTTGAGAAGGTAAAAATAGTTCATATCCCACGGGAGGAGAACAAAAGGGCCGACCAGCCGGCAAAAGCGGCAGCCTCGGGAGACCCAGAGCAATATGCTCGAGGAATGCGCGAGGCCCTCAACAAACCCAACGTAAAAGATTCCGAAACAGAGGTGACACAAATATCCGAGGCTAACAACTGGATGACCACGTACCTAAGGTACTTGTCCAATGGGACACTGCTCGAGGACGCTGAAGAAGCTAAGACAATGAAGAAGACGACAGGGTGGTATACCATCATGGATGGCCGACTGTACCGCCAAGGATTCTTCGCCCCCTACTTGAGGTGTCTCACCCTAGAAGAGACTGATTACGCTCTCGGGGAGGTGCACCTCGGGATTTGTAGATCCCACATTGGGGGTAAGAAACTCGCATTCAAGCTGATAAGGTAAGGGTACTACTGACCAACCATGAAGCATGACGCCATAGACTTTGTAAGAAATGTGAGAACTATCAAGTCCACGACAATATTTCCCAACAGCCACATATGGAACTCAGAGCTCTACAGTCACTTTGGCCCTTTGTGCAATCGGGGCTGGACATACTTAGGCCACTGCCGATAGCATCCAAACAAATGAAGCTTTTAATCATCGGGATCGACTATTTCATAGAGTGGATTGAGGCTATGCCATTGGCTCGGAAAACCGAGCACAACACTACAGACTTCGTCCGGCAGAGCATTGTGTGCAGGTTTGGGATCCCATAATGCATTGTGACTAATAATGAGACCCAATTTTTCAAAAAAATGTTCACCAAGTATTGCACCAGCTTAAGGATAAGATTGCTGCACACATCGGTCGCATACCCGCAATGCAACGGCCAAATGGAGGTCACAAACCGCACAATATTTCATGGATTGAAAACGAAGTTGGAGCACGCTGGGGGCTTATGGATTGAAGAGCTACCGTCTGTCCTGTGGTCTTACAGGACAACTCCAAGGGAGCCAACGCGAGAAACTCCCTTTAGCTTGTGTTACGGGGTCGAGGCAGTCATCCTAGTGGAGGTCAGACTACCAAGCCTCCATGTGGAAAGCTTCAATCCCCACAATAATGTATAGAGAATCTAGGAGAACCTTAACCTTCTTGAAGAAGTCCGAGATGCAGCAAGACTGTGGATTGCGGCATACCAACAAAGGGTCACTCGGTATTATAATAAGAAGGTGAAAGCGGGGCAGTTTGAGGTGCTAAGAAGCATAGAGGCCACCGGAAAAAACACCGGCCGGAACAAGTTCTCTCCAAATTTGGAGGGGCCGTTCCTGGTCTCAACAATCCTACAAAATGAAGCATACAAGCTACGCACCCAAGAGGGAAGACTTGTCCCACAAACATGGAACGCTACTTACCTCAAAAGATATTATCAATAAACTTGAAAAGCGCACAAGTATATTATTTATGTCACATACTTGTACACATTTCATTAATAAAATAATAGTTTTCGTTCAAAGTATCGTTTTGCGATCCACTAAGTGGTCGCACACCATCTCACAAAGTAATAAGGCCTAGACTGCCCTAAATCAAGTGGATAGGACTCCTTTCACTTGCCCAAAAACTCGGCTAAGTCCGAGTTACCCAAGAGGTCTGTATAAAAACTCAGCTAAATCCGAGCGGCCCAATAGGTCGTATTAAAACTCGGCTAAGTCAGAGCGGCCCAAGAGGTTGCACTAAAACTTGACCACGATGCTAAGCAACCCTAAAGGTTGAACTTAAAACTTAGGGGGCTTAGAAATAGCAAGTGTGCAAGGGCCCAAAAGGTCGCACCTTCAGTAAAAAACGGTCAAAGGACTCGAACGTTCTCACTTAGAAATGGCAAAACCTCCTAAGAGCCTAAGTCTAAGAGAGGACCACAAAGACAAACAAGATGTTTGCACTTAAATAATTTTAAATCTTATTCATGAAATCAATATAAGTACAGCAGTATGTACATGCATATAAAAAAAATATACATATATGTACAGCAAGGCACGCTAAGGGGCTGAAGGTCCCGCCTGCTCCGAAGACTCTGCTTGGCCGAACGGCCCCGACTGTGAACCCTCAGAAGATCTCCAACGTTATGGGAGGCTAATCAAGTCATTCTTACGTTAAGCACTGGAGTTCCTCGGGTCAAAGAGAGCGACTGAGAACCTTGAAACCAAAAGCTTCATGACCCGGCGGCACATGTGGATGGCATCCCAGTACTTGCGATCAAGAGGGAGAGCGATATCTTCAAGCCTCAATGAAGTCCTGAGTTCCTGCTCCAACAAGAAATTCCTCCCTCGGAGGCCAACGTGCAACCTCTCTTTCTCCTTGAGCTGGCCCTCTAAGGTAGAAATGCGGCTCTCAACTTCAACAAGTTTGAGCTCCAAACTTTGGACACGTCCCCCTAAGGACCTGGAAGCCTCCAGCTCCGCGTAAGCCTAGGAAGCTTTGCTAATGATCGCATTAAGGTCGCCGGCCATATCCTGAAGCTACAAAGACAAATAAAGTTAGTAAAGCGTGAGGAAAGAATAGCAAAATCAGGGCGAGGACAGAGGAGTACCTTAGTCACAAAAGAGCCCACAAAAGAACTCTCCTCGCTGGGAGCTTCTGATTCTCTGGGTTCTGTGGCCGCAGCCTCCTGCACCACAAAAACCTCAGCCCCGACATCAACTCCAGCAGCGGGAGGAGTCCTTGTGCTGTCCTCAAAGAGGGGGTCCTCAGAGGCCAGAGGCGGCGTCATCACTGGATTGTAAATCTGGATCACTAGGCATGGGGACTCAGAAGCCTCTGCGGTGGGAACTCTGCGAAACGACGCTCCTCGACCTCAGCAACTTCGACAGAAATTGTCGTAGTTGTCGTCATCACTGCTTCCTCAGCCTGAGCTACCTCAGCCTCTCTCAGAGCCTGTCCCTCAACAGCGACCTCGGGTGAACTATCAATCCAGTTTGAGGCCTCACCAATGAACTCGTAGGAAATGTCAGGCATTGCCTCCTCAGGAGAAGGTTGGGCAGTGATTGGCTCCGCAGGCTGGCTCATAAATCCAGACAGCTCCCTCGAGGACTCAAATGTAGGCACGGGTCCGAGACCTTCAGCCTCTCGGACTGGTGCTGCTTACAGATGTCCCGACCTCCTCACTAGAGGCGCTACCACGGCAGTGTCGTCATTGGACGAGGAATACTCAACAATGGCTGTCGATCCCTTCGAAGCCTCAGTCCGACGACTCTTCTTTGGACACTCAGTTGGCTCCTCGATCCTTAAATGCGCCTCCCTTTTCCTCAACTTCTGCTTTTTCTTCGAAGCAGCAACAGCGCCAGAGCCCTTGGATTGAGTCCCCCATTTGGCTTTTACGAAGTTCTCAGGCATCAACCAAATATTCGTCTTATTCTCGTTAAAAGTACCAAGGTTGGCCATCACTAAGTCTATGACCCCCTTGGCAATCCCTCTCTCTTCCTTGGAAGGGTCCGAGCAGTAATTGCTCACCACGTTTCCCCAAACGAGGGAAAGAGCCAAATTCTCCCGGACACCCAAAAAAAATAATTTGTCTTTCCACCTCTTGGTAGAATCGGGATTGCCACCGCTCATGACGGTGAATTCAGGGTGTGGAGTCATGACAATCCAGTCTAATTTGTGGGTGACACAAAATATAATTTTCACCATGGCCACCTCAAGCACCTTTTGGTGACAACAAGCAAAAACACAAAACAAAAAAATACCTTAAGGCGTTGGGCTGAAACCTCGCGAACGGAACGCCCAACTCCATTATGATGTGGTATAACTCCAACAGGACAGGAAAACGAAGCCCACCCTTGAGGTGAACTTCGTATACGGTAATGAACCTGTCAGGTGGGCTACACGCCCTATCACCGGGCTCAGGAACTACCATTGCCATTGAATCAGAGATATCGTACTTTGCACGAATAGCCTCAAGGTTGTTCAGAGACAAGGAAGAAGCTAAATCTCTAACGCTAGGAGCCATGAAAGCCAAAGAAAAAAGAATGGAAGCAAGAAGGAAAAGCACTTGAGAAAACGGCATAGAAGAAAGTTTGAGAGAAAAACTCTAAGGGTTGCATGGTGGAAATGAGAGGTGAAGATCGTATTTGAAATGGATTCAGATTCAAAAAGGCGTGCTCATCATTGCCCTTGCCACACGTCAATCACTCAGATGCTGCCAGAGATCGTGGGTTTTGCATTTCCAAGGCAACGTCAATCACATTAATTACACTTTAATGGCAGAAATGACGGCACAAGCCAAACTCTCGAACTCAGAGGAAATTCTCGAGCGCAAATGTGCATCAACGTGCTCGGACATCCCTTTATCAAGAAAGAATAATCCGAGGACATCTTTGGGTCTCAGGCAAATATGCGAAGACAAAGATCATTTGAGAACGCCTAGCATTGCTTAAAGAATCCAAAAAGTCCTCGAACTCCATGGCCATGTCATAGACCCAGAAGTCTCCCAAACGCTTTAGACAAAGTACAAGCTTCAGCGAGTTCTCATATGTTTTGGTCGCGTCTCCCCGGACCTTTGGTTCCCACAATTCCCGCGGACATTTGCAGAGAGCAAAGGACGCGGGCAGATATCAGCAAAGAACGCCTCTAATTGATACTTGGAGTATTCCCGCGGACAAAAAGGCATGCCAAAGATTAAAATCATCGAACCTTTGGCATGGGGGGCTAGTGATAGATACTGTACCCAAAGTCCACATCAAAGATCTATTTTCCTAGAGCTGGGCCCCAATGCCATGGCGACCCAAGAGGTCCAAGCGCCAGAATCAGCTTGGAGATACAGAGGGCTTGAAGTCTACTATAGCTCGTGGACTCAAGGTGGGCCCCGGACGCTGCCCAACCTGTAAAAACGGCATGTCAGAAATTTGGTTGCTGATCATGTTAGACTGCAAGAAGAATGATGGCTAGCAGAGGACGTGGACCTGCAAAAAAAATGTCACACCAAGCAAGTGTGCACGCAATCTTCCTGACACAGCAAAAGGAGTTTGCAGAGTTGGTGGCAGGATCCCCCGCGTACACCAACTCCACGTGGGCACCCTTGAACGGGAAGCTTGAATACTATAAATACTTTAACTGTTTACCAAACAAATGATCAAGCATTTACTATTGCAACTTGTAATAGAGAGAGAAAGGAAGGGCTTGTGTTGTAAGAGTGATTCTGTAGAATCTCCATACACTTAGTCCCCAACCTCCTATACCGAAGTGCATTTTGTAACCAAACACAAGATAATGAAACGGTTCTTAGACAAAAGTCCCGTGGTTTTACCTTCTCATTCAACAGAAGGTTTTCCACGTAAAAACTCTCTATGTATCAATCCGTATACTCTCTCTCTCTCTCCACTTCACACGATTATCATTTGGTGTTGCTATCGAATCCTCGTCCTTATCAGAGTAAGGATCCGAGGACGCAACACTATGCAACCAAATTGTTGATTTTTGCCTATCTTTTTCCATTCGGTTTTTAGTGTATAAACTATCAACAACGCAACACGGTAAAATAAAGAGAATTGCAGCAATTAGAATAACACAGAAAAAATATTTTATTAGGATATAGCAACATGACAACGATACAACATAACAAGAAGTGGATCTCCCCTTTCAAATGTTTAACCCATATATCGAATTGATAAGGATTCTGCTTCTTTTCCCTTAGTTTCTGTAACAAACAATAAGCCACACCCAGAATATCATGTGTTTTGCACATCATTTTGTGAAGTTTAGGTTTCGATTCCACAAAATTTTATGAAGAAATTAAGCAGTTTGTCCCAGTGGATTTTTTCAGGGGGGTGGTTGTTTAAAACTTTGATGATGTTTCTGAGGAAATGAGGAGAAAAAAAATGAGGCAGCACCCTCTTCTGTAACAAGGGACATCCCCTTCCTCTCATGTCATCAAATGAGAGAGCACAAAGTAAACCCCAAATAATTAACAGTCAGATTAATCCCAGGTCATATGGCTGTGTTTCCTTTTTGGCAATTAAATATGTCCCCCAATATCAATGAGTGCACAATAACATACAATAACATAATGCCATAAGGGCAACAGCAGAGATGTTATTTATTTATGTAATATGAAATTATTACCACAAAACCCCAGAAAAACACTATATTTTCAATTTTCCTCTGTCTCCATTTAATTTCATTCTTAATTTTTATTTTAACATCTATAAAGAAAAATTGTCCAAATTCATGGTATTACTATGCTACCTGATACACATGGCATAAAACTCTCCAAAATAGATCTTTACTTCAACTTTTTTACACTGTTGGAGTTTTCTAGTATCATGTGATTCCTATCATTTAACTTGTCATGTGATCATTATGGCCTAAAGCTTACCTCATATAAAGCTGTTAGTAATAAAAGTTTTAAAATAAAATCGAAAAAATAAAACCACAAAAAAAAAAAAAAACTACAAAAAATTGAGAGAAAAAGAACAACCTTAATATCTTTGGTATTCTTCCTGGACAACCCATCATTTATTTTTCACGAAACACTTTGAAGACACTTGCAAGTCAGAAAAAAACTGTTTGCACTTATTATCCACATCTTAATTAATGAAATATTCCTATATAATGTTTGTTTTGGATCACTCAGTGAGAGAGACTTTAAACACTCACTACATGTCATGATGTGCAGAAAGAACCAAAAGGAAACAAACAATAGAACTATTGTGAACGGAATCTAAGATGCATTATTTATAAGGGACAAGGGATATAATTGAAGAGGTGGTGCAAATGCAAATACCCTGTAACACACTAATGTAAGCATCTGGAAATGGAAAAGCAGGGAATCGTTTTAGTGATTGCTAGACACTCGCCAATAGTAAGTTTTGTTTTAAGTGAAAGGGAAGAAAATTGAGGGAATTTAAAGGAAGTAAAGGCATTTCAATTGTTTAGTTGTAAAAATATAAGAGAAAAATGAAGGAAATGGTAGATGTGATATGATTTGAAATTCTATGTAAATTGCATTTACAAAAAGTGCCTTCCGATTTGGAGAATAATGGAGGCAGATGAAAAGAAGTGAAAAACTTTAAAACAAAATAACCCTCTTACTAGTAAATTATAACCTACTACAGCCCCTCACAGCCCTCACCTGCAGTTGCTCAGGCCTCATGTCAGATGACCTTACCGTTGACAGCACTCTCATCCAGATGATGACCCAAATCATCTTTCAAATTAATTATCTGCAATGTCAGATAGCTCAGATGCTTTTGGTTAAAACATGAATCTGATGATCATTAGCATCAATGTCTGGCAAATTCGAGCAACTTAGGTGAACTTTATGCCACTTGAATATTTATCACTAGAGGAAGAAAAGATATTACAGCCCACGAGGAAGCCAAGTCACAGGGGCAGGTCATTTTTAAAAGTACACTTTCTCCACAACATAATTCAAAAAAGTATTTAAGTACTCTCTCTTTCATAAGAGGTATAAAGATAAATAACTCATAATAATTTCACTTTCATTTATTTTACACTCATATATCCAAACAAGTGTCCCTCACTCTTGTAAAGAGACATCCAAACAATACAAGAAAAACTTTGTCACTTACCCTAATTTCCTTCCATTACACTTATCTTCCATTCCAATTCACCCCAATTACCTTGTAACTAAATTTCACACAGCGGGTAATTATCAAACTGAAGTGTGCTATGATTTCCTTTCTATTCTCCTCTCAAATGTTTAACCAAACAAAGGATAATCTTCATCCGCTTTTCTATCTCCTCTTCTTCTTCAGTCCTTTGCCTTCTTAAAATTACCTAAACAATCTCAAGTCCCCCGTGATGAGGATTTTGACCAATAATTACTTCCCAGTTTACATATTTATCCCTTACCATCTGACTCAAAATCCAGATAACTCCACTGCTTTCCATTTCCTTCATAGCTGGCATGCTGATAGTCAACGAACCACAGAAAATTGAAGATGAACAGTAGGCACATGCATAGCCAAAAGAACCATCAAATTTGGTCCTCATAACTATCCTGTCACCTTGACATGCTACCTTGTAAGAATAGAAGAACAACCCCAGCGATTTCTTGGAAAATGAGGATATGCATTCAGTATCAGAGAAATCGAAACTGAAAAAGATGTAAAAAAAGGAAAGTTTTCCGTAGATTTTTGAACCCTACTAGGCTGCTTCTTCGTCAAAGAAAATTGCAAGAAGGGTGCTACAACAGTTAAATAATTCCTGTTCAATTTCGAAGGCATATATTTTCAGTAAAAATATTGTACAGTTCTCGTCCTATTTTACCATTGAAAATATGTTCATCGGAAATCGACAAAGAATTTCTTGTCAAATTACTTGCATCATAAATTGACGGAAAATTCCAATCAAAATCGAGAAAAATAGAATGTTCCAGCACAATCAACAAAAAAAAAACATCCGTGGTGGTGGTGGTTGGGGAAGGGGAGTGTACCTTGGAAATGGAGAACTGGGAGGTGGCGGGGAGAAAGCAAGCGGAGTGTGAGGCTGCGACAGGAAGGAGAAGATGCACTGAGGACGGCGATTCGGCGGTAGCTGTTACCGTCGTCCATGTCCCATATCGGATAAACGGCAAAAGCTGAATATTAATCGTTTTCATTCATTTATTAGAGCTTTAATCTTACTTTATTATTTTCATTTTCTTTTTATTTGAATTATGATGTGGTGTCATTTAAGATAATTTTGAGTATGATTAGATTAAACCATTCCATTTTAATTATGCCATTATATGTGTAATTAAAATAGAATTATTAAATTTAGGTTAAATCCGATTTTTTATGATTTAAATCATTTCAAAAATTACTTAAATCATCTAACTTTTATCAAACTTTGTGAGCAATATTTATAAAGGATAAAGTAGAAAACATATTTTTGTAACATTTATTTTTAAAAAAATTACATTTAATGTAAATTTTATATATTAAAATCAGGGTAAAAAATATATTTTTATATTTATTTTTTGATAAATATTAAAATAAAACTCAAATAAAAGGTCTGATAAATAAAGATATTCTAGCAAACTTAACCCCATGTCACTATCGAAATATTCTTGAGCACGGATATAGACACCTATGATAGTGTTCGAATAGTATATTTATACAACTTCAGACTTATACCATATTGTAGAATTGATATTATGAATAGCTAAGTCATCTATATAATAATGTAGAATATTTTAGAAAACTCTTGAAGAGTACAGAAGTGTCTATTTTGTAAATATTTAAATATTCTAGAAGAATATTTTAAAATAAAAAAAAGTAGTAGAAAGTTTTAGAGATGATATTTAAAAAAATATTCTAAGAAAAATCTAAAAATTCAATCTTGACCACCCATATGGGATAATATTGGCCATTGATTAAGGGATGGATAGAAGAAACTCCACTATAAAGGAAGAAGGGACTTCATTTGTAAACCAAGTAAATAGTTCTTAAGTAATACAATCTCTATATTTTATCATCATCTCTTATTTGTGTTTTTAAGTTTGTTCTTTAGTCCTCATATCTCACTTTTGAGTCACTTAGCTTATACTTATGTATAAAATTTTAGCTAACTTAGTATATCAAAAGTGGTGATGACGTTAAGTGCCATATGAGTGATCTACATCTCGTGACTCTTAACTGGATAACCAAGAGTGGGACAAATAGCTTATTTATTTGTTTAATAGAGCCATCAAACCCATTTAAGACTATTGACAAACAGGTCTTATTAGCTTATCAATATTAATCAATAAATATGAATTAGATAAATACGTCATGACTCTATTAATATACTAATAGAGCCAAGCAGAATTGTAGGCCCACAACATCATTAAACACATTTAATGCCATTGGCAAACAAGTTTTACTAGCTTATCAATACCAATCAATATATGTGAATTAGAAAAATATGTCGTAATTCTATTAATACACTAATAGAGCCAAGCTGAAATGTAGTCTTACTTGAAGTATTGTCAAACCCATTTAAGACCATTGGTAAATAAGTCTTACTAGCTCATTAATATCAATCAATATATATATATATTAGATAAAATGACTATATTAATATATTGATAAATCCAAGCTAAAAAATGGGCCTACCCACAGCATCATTAAACCCATTTAAGGTCATTGGAAAACTGATCTTACCATCTTATAATATCAATTAATATTTTTAAATTTGACAGACACGAGATAACTATAAATACATTGTTAGTGCCAAGCTGAAATGAGGGTACAGCATGATCAAACCCATTTATAGCAATTGACAAATAAGCCATACTATCTTATTAATATTAATCAATATATGTGAATTAGATAAACACTTCATAACTCTATTAATACACTGATAGCACCAAGCAAAAATGTGAGTCTATCCATAATATCATCAAACCCATTTATGGCCACTGATAAATAGGCATTACTAACTTATATATATATATATATATTAGATAAACACATCACGACTATAGTAATATAATGATACAACCAAGCCAAAATATGGGCCCACACATAGCAACATTATACCCATTCAAGGCCTCTAGTAGAAGTCTAAATAAATAATTGAAGGATAAAGTCAATCAATCAAGATGATATCTAAAATATGATAGAAAATTCTTAAAAACTTTTAAAATTTCAATAGAATATTTTAAAATAAGGAAGATAGTAAAAAATTCTAAAAATGACATTTTGGAGAAATATTTTAAGAGAAATATAAAAACTTAATCCTTATGGCCTATTTGTGATAATCGTAGCCATTGATTAAGAAGGAGGATGAAAGAAGCTTCACTACATAAGGGGGAGACTTTATCTCTAAATCAAGTAATGAGTTCTCAAACAATACAATTTCTACATTGTTCTTCCGCACTCTCTTCTTTTTACTTTCGAGTTTGTTCCTTAGAGCTCATGTCTTATTTTTGGGTCACTTAGCTTGTGCCTAAGTGTGAGGATTCTGCTAACTTAATATATCCAAGTAATGGAAAATGGGAAAAGAAAAGAAAAGGGGGGGTTAGGGGGAAAATGGCTAGGGTTTGTGCGTGAGGAAGAAGAAGAAGAAGAGAGGAGGAGGGAGCAATCCAATCGGCGGCGTGTGGTGGTTGTGGGGAGGTTGCGAAGTTAGATAACCAAAGCGGGGTGGTAGCGGTGAAGTCGCTCGGCGAAAGGCTTAATGATTTATCACGAAACGATTCTTTCCCAATTTATCCACATAATTTTTGCGTAACCTGCCCTGTGTGATATCAATAAATAATTTTTATCTAACATTTTTACTCTAAATATATAAAGACACGATATTTTTAAATGGTTAGTCTATGAAAATTCGTTGTTATTGTTGCTCGATTATTATTTTGAGCCATTGTTGCTACATTTTATTATTATTGTGGACATAGATACAAAAATAGTATTTGATTTTAGTATTGCTTGATGTTGCTACTAAATGTATAATGATTAGTATCAACATTTGTCAATTTATTTGATATATTTATTTATTTTTATTTTTAAAAAATACAAATGCATTATTTTAAAGATATCAAATCAATATAGTAACCTTTTTTTATATAGTAAAATAAAAGTAACATTAATTTGAAAATATTATACAATATTTATACACTCATATAACACAATTAAATTACATAAATTATAAAAACTGTAAAAAAATTATAGGGACTAGGGCTCATATTTGTGAAGTTTGGGAAAAATGCTTTTATTATTACCATTTCAACAAAAACAAACTAATTTTAAATAAAATAAGCTTTTGACAATTTAGAGAGACGAATAGAATAGTTATTTGCAGAAATATTCCAAACTAAATTACAAATTATCATTTTCTGTAATTTTTAAGGTCATTTTGTATAAATTTTTTTATAATTATACTCATATTTATAATTTTCTATAAGTAGGACCTGAGATATATTAGTTTTATTTTAAAAAAAATCTTGAATTAGTAAAATTAATTGAATTTTAAAAGTACAAAATAGAGTCTATTCAAATTATAGTTGAGAAAAAAAATATAACTTAACTTAAAAAGAATGAAATGATAATATTATAACCTTATAAATGTGGTAGATTTAAATATTTTAAGAACTTAAGCTTTGCTTGTCTTAAATATCAATATCAAAAGAAAGAGAAGTGGCTATTATTTGAAATGTATTTAGCAAACATCATTTAGCATTATTTTTAAATAATGTTGATGCATATACAAAAATTAAAATTTGACTCTACAAATTTTGAGTTAGACTCTTAAATCTTTTAAATATGATCCTATGCACTATAAATTAGAATGAGAGTTTCGCAGATATTGGGACTTACTACTTAAATTATTTTTCAACGGTCAAATTAGTTTTCTTGACTCAACAATTTAAGTTAGGAAGAAAAATATGAGTATGAAGGATTAAACTTCATATTTTGTGAAATGAATGAAGTGTTTAGAGGATAGGCTTCGAACCCATTTGCGTACAGGCTAAGAGTTGTGAGATTGAACTATTAGAGGTAAATTGATCTATTGGAGATCACGATACTCTAAGGCTAAGTCTTTTAATAATGTTGATAAGTATTTGTAACATTCGATTTTTTATTTAATTGATTTTGTATTATCAGTTTATTTTAAATTTATTTTAAATATATTAAAAATAATTATATAATGTGAATTTAAAAAAAATTCGGAGCAGAGAAGCAGATTTGGCACCTAATGCATGCTCAAGAAGTACTTGTGTGACAAATTGGGTGCGCTCGAAGTGCGTTCTTGGACCACTCAAGTTGGATTTAGCAAATTGGAGGGGACCTGTTGCATGCCTGATGAGCACCTTTGGACCGCTTGAGCCGAATTCGACAGATTGGAAGACACTTGATTCGCCACTAAAGTGTCACTTAAGTGTGGTTTGACAGATTGCTCGTATTTAAGGAGTGTCTGATGTGACACTTGTACGCAATTAAGGTTATATGTTAACACATTTATCTTATTAGAGCCTATTTTTATATTTATATTAATAAAATATTATATTAACAAAAATATAGTCTAAAAATAATTTGAAAATACCTTTGGCTAGCCCTTTTTTGATATCTCTTTTGTCAGAAGTGCCTCCCTTTTTCCCTCGGTCTGTCCTCTCAACGAGGAAAGGCGACCTTTATTTATACCATGTTCACCGTAATTATTGCGGGCACGTTCTCTTTGTTTTAATGTTTTCATATCACCGTAAAGTGTGATGAATGTACGGAAAGGTTAATCAGATAGAATACGTAGAATTTGCATTACATTATATCATAATTTTTATATTTTCCAATAAGTATTTACTCTGATAATATTTTATTTATAAGGTGAATAAAATAATATAATTTCAGCTGAATTTCACTTTTGTTATGATATTTTATAAAAAATAAAATGGTTCTATTATTGTTTTCTATAAGTAGGGTTGTACTAATTTTAACAAAATCAAATACGGTATGCAAAATGACATTTATCTAAGTGATAACGGTCCGCTTGCTAAATATTAGGTCATGGTTTGTATTCACTATACTACTTATAGTATGTTTGGTTATTAGAATAAAATAAAATAGAAATAGAATAATTATTTTCAGATAATAAAATAAAATGGGTATAGAATTAAAATTTTTTATTCCTATATATGGTTATTTATCTGGAATGATGAAGAAGTTGAGAATTAGTATTCTATTATTAGTAATAGTATGAGAAATATGGTAAAAATTTATACTAATAATGTTTTTACCCTTATCCAAGAAAAAAAGATTATGGAAGCCGAAAAATATGAATAATAGCTACTAATATTATATATGGTAGAATTCTAGTACTTGTATCCCTCCCCACGACTTTCGAAGTCTTCTTATTGCGAAGACAAAATCCTCAACTTACGAGGAGAGTGCACAAAAAAAGACCTTCCGCTTACAATTCTTCCCATCTTTATATGTCTCCATACGATAACACATTGAGTGGAATGAGCATTCAAACACTCCATGAGTAATAGTCTCTCCTACCTGTAGTCAATTGGCGGTACTCCGAACACACGGTACATGAATAGTGGTACTTTCGAAGATCCTATCGACGAGCCTTTTCGCCAAGGTGGGTAGACGGACAATCGGTCCTGTCGTGGCTGCAACTGCAGGTGCAATGACAAACCTTAAATTCATACATCCAGAATTGGTTGAAGGAGTACGGATGGCAAATTTGGACGAATTTGGACAGCATCAAATTGAAAAAAGAAAAGAGTGACGAACGGATGAGAGATGAAAAACGAAAAAGGGAGTAGCCATTTTGAACAAAGAATAAAAGAATGAGAGGTAAAATGGTAATAACTGCGGGAATAATTATTTCTTAGATATAAAGAATAAATAATACTAAAGAAAATTTGATATTTTTCATTCATTGAGTTGAAGAAATATTTATTCTTTCAAAAATAATTATTTCGTGTAAAAAGGAACAAAATTTAGAAATAAATATTCTATTAATAAAAAGGTGAGAATATAATTTCTATTCTTACCAACCAAACATATTATTAAAGTTTTTTCTGCTCTTCTCTCGCAACTCGAAATTCATCCTCGCTTCTCTGAATCTGAGGATGCTGTTTTTTTTTTTTTAATTAGAAGCAGCCTTTGTCCCTTCTCATCTTATTGTCGGATTTATATTGTTTAAATATTAAATAATATATTTTAAATAGTTATTTTAACTAATTTTATATTTGATTGGATATTCAATAGATATTAATATTGTAAAAAAAAATTAAAAATATAACTATCTTTCCTTTTTTTTAATTACAACTATTAATTTAAAACTCATAATGTGAGATTTAAATATGATTAAATCTATATATATATATAGTTTTATTTATATTATTATAAAGATATTATTTTTATAATTTAAACTCATATTATTACAGTCGCAATATAGAATTAAAGACTCCCTATTCAATTATTGATAATTTGATCATTATTTCTAAAGCATTTAGGATGAGGTTTGTTACAAAGTGGGATGTTCTTGGGCCCCTCTTTGTGTGGAGCACAATGGTGGCATTTGTACCATATTTTAGAGAATAATTATTTTTATACAAATTAAATAACATAATTTCATTTGCTCGCATTAGACTATCTATTTAGCCCATTTAATAAGGCTAAAATTTTATAAGACATGATTAAATTATATGAATATTATAAATAGATATAGTTATCAATAAAAATAGTTAGTCAGAGTTTTTGATATCTTATAAACATCAATTATAATATTTTGATAAGTTACATTTAAAAAAAAATTTATCTCAATAAATTAGATTTTCCATGAACAATTATTTTTTTTTATGTAAAAGAATATTTTAAAATATTTTTAAGTAATAATTTTTATCTATTTATAATTTTGTGAAATATTTTACCTTTTTAAATTTTTTTTAATGTAAACAAGAATTATAAACAAAAACACATCAAAAAAATTAAAATGTGAATGGAAAAAATTCATACCAACTAAATTTTAAATTATGGTCAGACCATGGTTATAGTTTTTGACCCAAGAGGTCGGGCATATACCGGCTCAACCGACATAGAGGCCTCAAGTTTTCTTCTATTCTCGATCCTAGTCCAACTCAAATCCGACTTAAACCAAGTGCATGTCAGTATATATAAGAGTTTTCAATCGATCTACTAATATAGCAATTCTTATTATTTTAATAATTAAGATTAAATGATAAAAATAAAAGGTGAAGATTAAAACAAATAAAAAATACAAAATAAATCTCAACTCTTTATTTTCTTATCACTCAATCTTGACCGTTAAGATGATAAGTGAGCTCTAATTCTTTAAAACATGATAATACGTCCATATAGTATAAATAGAGAGAAAGAGAGAGGTGGAACATATTATATAGGCTCTATCACTTAGATCAAAATTGGCATACGGCGTCGTTTACATCGATGAACCTACTCAGCCATTCCAAATATTTAGGGTTCTCGTCAGAGAAGTCAAAGAAATCATCAAAATCAAAGTTTATATTCGACTCCTCATCACTTGCTTTTGAAGTTTCCTCTTCCTTCACCTCTGCCTTCGCCTCTCCTCCTCCCTTCCTACTTTGAACCTTCAAGCTTCCTCCTCTTGTAGTCTCACCGCCGAATTGCTTTGCCCGTCGCTTTATTTTCTTGCTCAAATGAGAATTCCAATAATTTTTAATTTCATTATCAGTTCGACCAGGTAGTCTACCGGCAATCAAAGACCACCTATATATATATTCAATAATTTATTATAAATGAATGATTGTTGCTAATTTTAAAATATAACAAAACCCATGAAAAAATTTAAGTAATTATTATTTTTCAGTTAATTAAGAGGCTTTTCAGCCCTTAGATAAGACAAATGGTTGTACCCTATTCTAAAAACTCAACAATGACAATAGGGTATTATATTTTATTAAGTACAGTCAGTTATATTAATTTATTTTTATAATTTTGTCTAATTTAATATAATATTGTCCAAAAATATAAATAATTTTAAATTATTTATTATAACTTCATTCTAAAATTTTCTAATTATACGTTTTCTTTTCTTTCTATTAATTATAATTAACTTAATTTTTTCAAATCAGTATTTTATTAGACATACATTTAAAGCATTCAACCCATTTTAAATGTTCTAAAAGCTTAGAAATCCTTGCAAATCTCTTGGAACAAAGTTAAGAAACTTTATCCAATACTTTGTCCAACATCGACCCATGTGCACATATCCTCCTTGAGATAAGTAGGATCCTGCTTTTTCACTTATAGCCATTGGATTTTAATCTAATGGCTAAGATTAAAAAAAATAAAAAATATAATTATATTTTTAAAAATTTTTTATAATATTAATATTTATTAAATATTAAGCTAAAAATTAAAATTATTTTTTTAAAAAATAATTATTTAAATATTATTATATAAAATTTAAATTTCAACAATTGGATTTTTTTTAATTCAATAGTTAAAAATAGAGAAACATGATCCTGCTTCTCTCAAGGAGAAGCAAAATCCCCTATTCCATACACACACATATATACACATATATGCACGAGTATATATATATATATGTATATATACATATGTATATATGTATATATATATATATGTATGTATTCAATGTATTAAATGAGTCGAGTTGTCTATGGTATAACTCAACCCGGGCTGCCATGGGCTATGCCCAGTATAGCTCATGATAAATAGTATCGAGCCGTATATAATACAATTTAACATTTTAAATCATACTAGGCTACGTAATAGATGGCCCACGGGTCGTGTCGGATCGTAATACAATTAAGTCATGACTGGCACAACCCATTTGGGTAGGGTTTGGGGGAAGGAAGGAAAGTAAGAAAGAGGGACGGAGACCAAAAACGGCACAACCCATAAGCACATTTGATCCAACACATTGTAGGTTATGTGCTGTGATAGGCTAGGACTTTGGCATGGCCTGTTAACAAATGAACTGTCCATTCAACAACTCTAGTGTGTGTGTGTGGTGTGTAGTGTTTCTGAAGATAGTATACAAATGTGAGGTTAATTGTGGTAAAATCACCTGTTTCCGAGGAGCTTATGAAGCCTTAGTATCAAATCCTCCTCTTGATCTGATATATTACCTCTTTTGATGTCCGGCCTCAGATAATTCATCCATCTAAGCCGGCAGCTCTTGCCGCATCGATCGAGGCCTGCAGAAATGGTCAAAACCCGATCAACATTCTGATCATAAACCTGCGATTCATGTCCAAGGAATTCGATAATTTGATGAATATATAATTAAGGTGTGATAATAATAACAGTAATTACGCAACCTGCTTTGGCTGCAAGCGTCTTCCATCTCTTTGGCCCATGCATTTCAATGACTCCTGCCAGTTTTCTGTCTTCTTCGGCTGTCCATGCTCCCTTGTTTATCCCCTTCTTCCTTTCTGAAAGCTCTGACGTCACTTCTTCCATTGGCCTGACTCCTGCCCAGTTCATTCTGTGAATCATTCTCAAACTGCAGGCCAGAGAGAGAGCGAGTGGGATCTAGAGAGAGAATCTAGAGTGAGAGAGAGAGATCATATGTGTTGGAATGCAGAAGGGCGAGTAGTCTCGATATTAGTAGAGTTGATGAAATGGGTCCCCCTTGTCGTGCATCTTTCTTTGCAGTGGGGCACCACACCACCTGCTTTCTATAAAAGCATGATCAAGGGAAATGAGACAATAATATTAGGTGTTACAACAAAATTCAGTTTATTATAGTTGACATTAATGATTTGAGACATTGAAATTAGATATATAATTAAAATTTTAATTTTTATTACTATATAATTAATCTTAATCTAACAAATATATATAATCTTTATAAGTAATGTCATTCATTAGAAATTTAATAAAGTGTTTTATAATATGGGCTTCTAAAAACAACTTAGCAAATGCTAGGCAAATATATGACATGGGAGTTTTCATCTTTTAAAAAGATTGAATGAGTTATTTTTTAAATATAGGTCGTTTATTTTTAAATAGATAGTTATAATTTAATAATTAATTTTAATTAATTTTTTTAAATAGTAATATAAAAAATATTAAATTATTATGTAGTTCTAAATTCATGAAAAATTATATAGTATTCTTAAGTCTGATTTAATTGATTATTATAATATATAATTATTATGTATTTATAAAAAAAATAATTTGTACATAAAATGATATTACAATCAAAGTTTATGCCTAATTTTTTAATGATAAATGTGCCTATGTTTTTCTTCTCAAATTATTGATCATAAATAATTATATATCTTTTAACAATGATAATATTATAAAAGAATTTAATATCTATGATGTTTTATATAAATGAAATGTTTTTTTATTTTTTAAAATCATATTTTTAACTGATAAAACAAAATCTAAAGCTAAATTAACTACTATACTTTAATTAACATAATACTACCTAAGATGTCAAAAACCCTCTATAAGTATTTTAAAAACTAAAATAACTGTTTATTTTAGAATTTGTTTACATATATTAAAATAAGAATTTTAGATAAAAACAAATAAATTAAAAAAAATTAACATTTTATAATTTTTTTACTATCAAAATTAAGTAATATTATTTATACATTCAGATATATACTTAATTATATTAAAATTATTATTTTTATTGTAAAAAAGAGAGAATTATATAATAAAAAAAAATAAAATAAAATAAAATTTATATTTAATTTTAATATAATTAAATATATAATAAAATATATAAATAATATTTTCCATCATTTGATTGAGCAATGAGAAGCTGTCAAGTTTGTGCATGTAACTGTTACGAAAAGCCTGCTAAAGAAATAAAGCTTCAAGATTAAACTCATAGTGCGATACAGCAGCCCCCTACCCTTTTTTAAATCACAATAAAAACAAAAATAAAGAAAAAAGGTGACATAATTGAAAAAAATAAAAATAATATAAAATAAAATTTCAAATTTTGAGAATAATTTAGAGATCATCTGTAGTTTGGTTCAAATTATCTCTTCAATGCATATGATAGGGAAGAGATATTATTCGGTTAAATTAATTAAACTTTATAGATTGATAAGATATCATATTGTCTTATTTTAAAATATTTTTATTATTTTGATTGGATGTTCCCAGAATTATATTGCTGATTAAATAATCTCAATGGAAGATGAATTTCGTAAAAATAAAATTAGGCCTAAATAATTTAATTAAACGTGGACGAACCCCAACTGATGTTTTGGTGGATTGAGAGGGCCCCGTCTCTTTAATTACTTATTTTTAAATAGATAATTATAATCTAATATATAAGATAGAAATCCCAAATTATATCTTTAATAATAATTGATTAAATTAAATTAATAAAAATATTGAGATGAATTGAGGTTTTGAGTCAAAGTCGATTTTCTGATCAAATTATATCATATCAAGTAATACCTGATCAATGACTGATATATGCACATATATATTTTGAAAAGTAAAAATGCACCTAAACAATGCCCATAGGACACTTGTGCATATTTTAGGCAGAATATCCGCAAGTGATATGCATTCGAAAGATGCACGTGTGTACTTAAGACAAAATATAGACACCTAATATAATGAATCACATCCTAAATTTTATCATTAATCATAATTATAATTAATTATCTTTAATTATCAATTTGACCGATAAATTAATTAATTAACTAACCGGATATGAATTTTTATGTCGATACTATGATCGATTCTAGATAACAACAAAACCAGATATGAATTTTTTATGTCGATATCATGATCGACTCTATATAATAATAAAATATCATACACATGATCCAAATATATTGCCACGTCATCTGTGGCTCCGATATCAACTCAAAAATCATATGACGTCGGATCTTGTTAATGAAAGATATCGATTCAAATGCAATCAATTATCTAATAACTTACAAAAGTAATAAATATCCAACACATTCTGTAAATGCCAAAGTCCATAAAATATTATTTTAAATATCGAAATACAGTATAAAAGTTTATAATATCTTATAACTCACAATCTTCATCCATAACTTAAATCAAACTAAATTATAGTATTTAAGTATATTAAACATTGTTTAAAAATATAAGTATTTATAAAAGTATAACTGTCACTTCGGTCTTCACTCTTATTTATCTGATAAAAACCCGTATAACTCATTTGATGGGGCTTATAAAATAGTAAGGGGTAAGTCAAATACTCAACAAGATACAATATATATCAAGAAACATATATACTTTATATTTAAAAACATATTGGAGGGAATATGAATCATAATAAGAGCAATATCATAAAACGTGGGTAGGAAAACTTTATAATGCAGATTCCTTATCTTATTTTTTCTTAATTTTAGTTAGCAAGACATGCATAAATTTTATTTTCTTTAAATATAAGGGCCAGTAGACCCTACCGATTAAAAAAAATATCAATCAAAAATTGAATTGTATTTGTTTTACACAATCAAAAACTATACGCTTCTATTCAAGACTAAGAGGTGGGTCGTGTACATATGACACTATAGATGGGGTCAAATATCACTTTTTAACTCGAAGTTTCATAAGTTCAAATATCGATTTTTTATTATAATATATTAATGTATATCATAATATATTACCTTTTAGATCATAACTTTAGTTTAATATTTAATTTAGAAAAAATTCTATATTTTACTTTTTAATTATTAATTTTTACACTTTTAAAGAACGGTTCATCATTTTTTAATATAATTATAAAATTTTCTCTTTTTCATGATATCTTATATTTTCCTTTTGATCATGGAAATTCTTAAAGGACGAAATTTAACATAATTCATGCAGTAGAAAATTTTAGAAATTATTACAAATTCAGCCAATATGCAATATATAATTAATCATGTGAAGTATTTAATTAAATATATAATAATTTAAACTCAATATCTTCAAAGTATAGACTGGTATGAACACTTATTATGTTTCCAAACATGAAAAAGAATTTAGATTCTAAAATATAATACATATTATATAATACAGATATGCATGCTTAAGTTCTCAAGAAATGTTATCATAAATCATGAAAAAATTAATATACATGCATGATTTACATATCTTAACTGTAAAATCTTAGTTTGGACAAGTATTAAAGTAAGAATATTAAAAAAATAAAAATAAATAACAATAAATTAAATAGGGAGCTTAGGAAGTACTTATATCGACCTAATTTATCCAAATCTTTACTCTGATCGTCTTAACTTAAGTTATCAGAAGTCTTCTCTCTCTTCTTCTTTCTCTTCTCCCTAATTTTTCTCTCCCTACTTGCACCATTTCAAAATGACTAAAATCTTATCATCAAGCACTTTTATACCCATGCCAGCGCTTGAGCGTTGGTCGAGCGTACATTGGACATTGTGGTTCAACATTCAACACTCGAGCGCCATTTTAGAATTCAAGCTTGAGCGTCATTTGAGCGTGAATTTTTGGCAACTTGGGCATTCCTGAGATTTGCGTCTGGCACATGAGCCATGCAGGTTTGAATTTGATTATTTGATTCAACTTCTCATATCATTTGACCACAATTTTGATTATCTTAGTTAAATTAATTGTAAATAACATAATTTTAGAAACTCAAACCTTGCACCTAATGCGCACATTAGGAGCGCTCACGTGTTGTACGGTTTTTGTCTTGACGACTAATATGTATTTGATAAGCACACATATGCTAATTTTCTATAAAAAAAAAAAAAAAAACAACCTCCTCAATAGATTTTTAGTTATTTTGCTACAAATTTCAGAGATTATAGAAGAAAATATGAGAGAGAAAAAAAAAAGAGAGAAGAGGTTAGAAAATGAAAAAACAAGTAAAATTTAAAAAATTTTGGATAATTTAAGGATAAGGTAAGTGTATCCAAATCCACTTTTTTATAACTGATATTTTTCTATTTATTTAAGTATTTGTTATCTCAAATACTCATATATATTATACTTTTATATATAAAATATTTATATCTCACATTCATATACTCCTATTTTTATTTCATATAATTTTTATAAAACATGTACCTTCGATTCATATACATTATGTTTAAAAGCTAATTTTTTACAATAATATTTATACATATATTTAAATTATGTTAAAAATACTCTTACATGCCTTTAATTTAGAAATATTTTTTACATGTCCTATACTTAATATAAATGGAGAAAATTATTTTAAGTTTACTTAATTACTATAAATTTTTAAAATTATAACTTCTGCATGTCTTTACCATATATCTTAAAAATCTCTACTTGTTATAAATTATATAATACACTTCCTGTAGGCTTTAACAAAACGCATTCATTTATCCTTGAAAGTTTTCAAATTAAGAAATAGATAAAGAAAAACTCTATATAAAATTGATGATAAAAATATTTTTTTGATATACAAAAATAAAAAAGATATGTTCGTAATGAGTAAAGTATTCCATTTGATTATTACAAATCATTGTAGAGAATAGATAAAATATATTATGACATGTCTATTATATTATAGTGAAAGTCGAGATTCAAGTCTATCATGCATGAGTTAAAAATGGTGTTCAATCTTATCTATAAGATTATATATGTGACAATCTATCTACTGGTCTTAAATAGTAGCGTACGAGTTTTAATTATTAAAAATATATACAACTCGAATTACGATATTTATCCATTTATTGGTGAGACCATTACTGATCCTTAATCCATATATTTTTAGTATGATTTAAGTATTTTTTAGGTGTTACACAGTTTAAAGAAAAAAATCAATCTACTTCAAATTATACATCAAATGTTTATAAATTTACATTACTATTTTCTGATTTTTTTATTAGGTCATATTCTAGCATATTTGTTGTATATATATAATTATAAAAATTATATCTTCTTAAATAATTGATTCACTCTTATTTTAATTTTTCAGTAATCTTTCATACTAGAGGATTTGATTTTTACTTGCAAGTTATTTGATTAGAATAACGGTTGATCGAGGACTAGATTAGGATTGAGATTTCAATTTATCTATCATGTTAATTAAACAATAAAGTTAAGTTGCTAAATTTTGTTATAACTATTAAGTATTGTAAATTTATGCAGTTATGTAGTATGATTTCAATAATGCTTGTTAGATTACAATGCTCGATTACTTTGATTTTTCGTATAAATACACCTCATTATATATATTTTAGATTATATTTATTTGTGTTCAGGGCTACTTTTAAATATGATATTTTTGGATCCTATTATTTAAAATTACTTTTATTTCAAGTATTTTATTGGTATCTGATTTTATTTAAAATCACATCCCATTGTGATTAGACTTAGTCGATAGACTAGATAAATAAATTTTTGGTCAATATAAAAGATAAAATGTTATTTAAATTAATTAAGAATTATTATTGTAATAATCGTATTTTGGGATTGGAACATAACATGATCATTTCAATATAATTAATTTTAATCAATTTTTTTTTCTTTTTAAAAACAATTAAATTATAACTATTTATCAAAAATAAATAAAAATATATTTTTATGAGAATTTGCTTGAGATGAGATTGTTCTTAGGGGTGCATGTGACAATAAGGGTAAGAGTTTAGCACTTGACATGCGTCGGAAAAGTGCACGTGCGTGGATTTCTATAGCAATGGGTCATGTGCATGACTTGCCAACGATGGTCGTACTTGATACATGCACGACGGCGCATGTGGCCCTAAGGGAGTATAAAAATTCCTAATGTAATTTTTTGGTATATTATTTTCTAGTATATTATTTGGTATGTTGAGGGTTATATTTAACCAATTATTCACTTAAATTGTCATGAATGACTCTCAAATAGGATTATTTATAACTATACACTTTATAATAGATTTATTTAAAATTTATCTCGTAATTTTTTAGATAAGAAAAATTTTTCACATTAAATATTATTATATAATATAAATATTTAGTTGTACATTTTTATTCACAGTGTTCACATTGAAGATTGGTGGCTGATAATCATAAAAAAACTCGAATTTTATTCCACTGTAACGATAGTATGCATATTTCGAATCTAACAATCCCAAATTAAACTATCTCCATTAAAAATATATTTTTGGTAAGAAAAAATTACCACACGCATCTTTGTGGGGTCGAGCCAAGTTTTGTATACATAATAATATCGACAAAGACCATATACCAGAGCCAAGTGTAAAAATATAGTAATAAGAATCAAATTCATAATTATGGTTACGATTAGAATATCTTAAATAATTCTTATTAATTCTACCAATACATATGGGTTAAAAATAAATAATTCCCTCACACATATTTCCTAATTATGCTGTATTTGGTTATGAGATAATTTAAGGAAGTAAAAATAATAAATGAAATATGAAAAATAAAAAAGCATAAAAATATTTTTAAAAATTTTGTGGGAAAATGATAAGAACAAATAAGTTATAATAACAAATATATTTATGTTATTTAATTATCAAAAAAGTAAATAGAAAAATGTTTTTTTTTTTAGTCTAAGAAAATAAAAAAAAATTATGGGATGATAGAAACTTATGAAAATTTATATTCAAAATTTTTCATTATATATTTCTCATGAGTTTTCTTATATATTAATGTTACAAAATCATCCACAGATATTTATTTTAGTATGATATCATATCTATCTACCGATATATTTATCAGGTTAGTATATTAGTAAAGATAGATAGATAAACTTTTAATAATTAAAAATATTTACAGATATTTAAAGGGTATCTATAAAATATTTTATATTTAATAATTATCAAGTAATTATTATATTATTTGATTAGTCTAATTATGAGATTAGTGTTGAACAATTACCCAAGAGTGGTTGGACTTCAATATGAAAAACACTTGGGAAACAAATGCCCCAATCATCATTGACAAGGGGAAGCATGACTATAAGACAAGGCTTTAAGCCAAAGTTCCTTGAATTAATAAAAATCCTACATATTTTTATTATTTGGGGTAATAAAAAATATATATTTTTGACCCCTAAAGATATGGTAATCCCAAATTTTGAAGAATTAGAAAAATATTATTTATATATTTAATTATATTTTTATTTGTATTGAAATTATCAAAAATAGGTATAGATCCCACATTATTTTAATTTTTACTCTTCTATTTCTTTATTTTCATACCAAAAATCATAATTTCAGTATAAATAGTTTACAAGTGAATATATAAATAATATTGTCCAAAGATATTATATTTAAATCATATTTCAAATCAATTTAACATTCTTTAAAAAGACAACATAAATGCTTAGTAATACCATTAAGGTATAGATTTTAAATTATTCTTTAATAATTATTAAATAAATTAAGCTGATAAAATTAGTATGGTCAATTAAAATTTTGAATCAAATTTATTTTTTAATTAGAATAAGTTAACCAAGTGATACTTAACCAATCTTTGATCCATGCATATAAATATTTTTAACAGTAAAATTGTGGCTAAGTAACGTTATTAGGATACCTGTACATATTTTAGGTAGACTGGTCACGCCCAATTGAAATATAAATTGAAATTCCTATATGCCGATAATTTTAACGCATGTTATGTAATCAAAGAAATATGAAGGAAAATTTTGATAATAGAATAAAAAATTAAATTACGAAACTTAAAAATTAAATTTTAATATAATTTAATTATAAATTAAAAAATTTATAATTGGATTTTCAAATTGAGGACGTGATAATTCTACCAAAATTGAAAACATTAAAAAAATAAGAGTATCTATATCATTACCGTTGATAAATAATTATTAAAAGATATATATAATCATCGTTCATCTTAATAATTAATTAATTTTAAGATATAATTACAATATAAAAAATGATGATACTATAAAGGGAGTTTTCTTTCACTATATGTTTAATAATTTCTCCTAAAATTAACATGCACTTAATCACCCATCTCATGTTCTAAAAGAAGTTCTCTTTATCACATTCTCTCGTCTTTTTTTTTTTTTTTTTAATTTTAAAATGGATTTTTTTTAATTTAAATTGAGTCAACATTAAAAATTGAGTATTATTCATAATTAAATTATATCAAAAACACTCTCAAGTTTTTTTTTTTTTTAAATTAAATTATTATTATTATTATTATTATTATTATTATTATTATTATTATTATTATTATTATTATTATTATTATTATTATTATTATTATTAAATTTATTCAATATTTTTTAAAAAAATTAAAAACTCTAAAACTAATAAATATTTTAAATTTTATACTATTAGAGTATTTTTGCAATATTTATATGCGGATAATTTAATAATTAGTCCATTTAATTTTTTTTTTACAAGGAATATTTAATTTTCTTAAGTTATATTTTTGAATCGATAATAGTATTGAAATGACGATAAATATTATGAATATTCCCCTATTTTTCTGACCCTATTGAGCCAACTTGTGAAAAAGCAGAATGGGCCTGAATTACTTGACATGGTAACCAGCAAACATGGGCCCATCAGGAAGCCCAATAGTAATATGGGCCATCTTCTAAATGCTTGGATCAAAGTGTGATTATTGCACCAAAAAACTAAGAATAGAAAAATACTACATTCACTATAAATTTATAAAATTATACATCTAATGCGTGGTTGGGATCCGAATTTGGGCCTGATCGGTTCCGAATGGAGATTCCAAGCTTTTTAACTCGAGTGCTACACATCACGACCTGAAATAAAAATTTTAGAGAATTTTTAGAAATTTATTTTATTATTTTTGACACTTAAGTCGGTCATAAATTTGATATTATAGTTCGGAAGGGATAGGAAAGAAAGAAAAATAGCGAGGTTTTTGAAAAGTTAGACTTCATAATTTGTGAGGGTGGCAAATTGCTTAGACGGCAAGCTTCAAATCTCATAGCATGTTTGATTATTATAATGGAATAATGTAAGAATAGAATAATTATTCATATAAGATGAAATAGGATAGGAATAGAGTTGATAATTATTATTTTTATATTGAGTTACTCATTTGAAATAATTATAAATAAGTTAAGAATCAACTTTCTAGTGTTTGGTATGTAATAATAGTAAGAGAAATGATGTAAGGTTTTGAATAATGGTACGAATATTAAAAATATTATGGGTAAAATGGTAATATTTTTATGATTAATTATTTATTAGATGTAATGAATAAATAATACCAAAAAATTTTTGATATTTTTTATTTTTTAATTTAAAAAAATATTTATTCATTCAAAAATAATTATTCCCTATAATAAAAGAACCAAATGTAAGAATAAATATTCCACTAGTAATAAGGTAAGAATAAAATCTTTATTTTTATCAGCTAAACATGTCATTAGGGTTAATTAATAAGTGCAGGACTAAGTCTTAAAAGTCTAGCAATCTATTGGAGATCAAAATCGAATACATTTTAAGGTCAGACTCGATAATGGTTTTTCTCTTTCAAGTGTCAAATGATCGGTCCGATTTTTAAGGTGAAGATGTTTAAATTTATAGCTATCTTATCAATCTAAAGTAATTTTTTAATAAATGATAATTGGTTATGATCTAGATGGTTGATTCGGTTGATCCCCATTTAGGTTAACAACCACTACATGTATAAATTACTGGATGAGTTAGAAGCAATGATACTTGATCATGCTGCTCAGGCACAGTTAAAGAGCGACTAGTTGGAGCCTCGTGCTTGGGGTAACTGCAGGGGATGGTGGACCATTTGATTGAACGCCTCTGGCTCTCCAAAATCCATATCTCTAGACCATACTGATTTATTTTTAGAATTATAACTGGCTGTTCATATGTCAAACTAAGAATTATTCAAATTTTAGCCAAGCTATGATTGGATATCTTCCCTTCTATAGGCCACGATTTGATGGGTCCACTCTTGCTTGACCACCGACTACTGCCTTGGGCTCCACAACCCATTGACGAGCCGGGCGTATGGCCCATGACTAGCCCAAACTAATAGTGGCCTCGACAATGATAAATTATGATATGGCACATGTTAAATAGTTTAATATTTTATATTTTTATTAATTAGGCCAACGTAATATGTGTCACACTAATACCATTTGATAAAATTCTAATAAATTTATAGTATAAATTGTAAGTTTCTTTATTAAGAAAAAATATTAATTTTTAGGATCTTTATTATTCTATTTCTTTACAAACTTATTATGTGTATAAATAAATTTATATATATATAAATCCATAATTGACAAACATTCACTTGCCAAGAATGATACGCAAAGTTAAATATCATGCCGAAATCGTACTTGTCTCAAAAAATACTCTCTTTTTTTTCTTTCAATCTATAAAAATTTTATATAAATTTTATATATCCTAAAATGATGGCTATGGATTTTCTTTTATAGAATAAAAAAAGATTATTATCAAATTAATGAAATGCCCATATTTTTTCTTAAAGGGTATGTCATGAATAAATATATCTATTAAAAAATAATACATATCCTTTTCATCAAAATATATATCTTGAATAAACGTGTCCTTTATAAAATTTCTCTATAATTAATAATTAATTTATATCTAAACTAATTGTATAAATGATTATATTATTTAATCATAATTCAATAAACTAATAAATCATATGTTTTATCATGTGAGATATGT
The DNA here is from genome assembly GCA_033239525.1 of Nepenthes gracilis. Taxonomy (NCBI): domain Eukaryota; kingdom Viridiplantae; phylum Streptophyta; class Magnoliopsida; order Caryophyllales; family Nepenthaceae; genus Nepenthes; species Nepenthes gracilis. The sequence goes on along the minus strand of BSYO01000018.1, from coordinate 3,049,644 downwards.
CTCTAGCATTTATAACATTGATCTTAAAAATATATGGTGCATCTTTCATAGGGAGCACTGGCATTTGAGCCTTGATTAGTAATACATGAAAATATTACTTACTGAAAATTAGGGGGAAAAAACTAAGTTCATATAGTTTTATCTACAATAAGATCATTGTAAACATTAATCACAAGTCCACAACTCAGCGTACCCTTGGCTATGCCCAATCAACACAATAGACAGTTGCCAGATCCTGCTTGACTAGTCTATGTAAGGACTTATCAAGATTAACAACGTTAAGTGGATCATTAAAATTATCATATTATTTTTAATAAGTACGACCAGAAACAGGTTGACCCGATACTCAGATGGATAAGAGATTCAAATCACCTAACGAAAGTTATTATAAAACTTATCATACAATAACGCTCAAACACCTGAATCAAATGGTAAAATCTAAACATTCAAATATTAAAAGATCATAATGATCGGTTGAAACAACGTTCTACCTGAAAATCAGGTGATCCTATCATTAAATAGAGACGATCATTGCACATTACTAATGACGTCTCTCACCACTGTTCTAAAGCGGTGTTATACACGCATCAATCTCACCCCATTATTTTATATATTTATAATGATGAATAAAACATTAATATAATACTTGAATCCATGCCTAAGTTGTTTTGTCTCAAATAATATGGAATTGGTTTCTCTTCCTTCACATTTTTATCTCTTTTATCTCGAGAAGATATAAAATTTGTAAGAGGAAAAGATTACTTATGATAATAATTTTTCTAAAAGGGCTTTTTAAAATCAGATATTATGAAAGTTAAGAAATGTCCACTACTTTAAATCCAAAAAACTACTTCACATCATCTTAAAAAAGGCCACTAATCATTAAGAAACTCATGAGTTATTATTCTCAGTAAAAAAAGTAGTCAATTCTGTTATTTATAGGGTAAAAATATAATTGATATGTTAATTACTCAAATAACATTCTTTTCATAAAGATTGGCTAATAACTGAAATAAATTTTTTAATAAGATATAATAAAAATATACATAATCACAATCTTTAATTATTTTAATAAATTATTAATTATTTATCACATCATATGAATATACATGGAGTAATGCTTACGGCCTATTGCCTCCATTTTCCACCTATTTGAAAACACTATGGTGGAATTTATATGTTATTTTCGGATGTATTTTTTGATTTTTTAAAACTCAATGACATAATATTTATTATTTTATTTATTAAAATGCTTATTGTTATGGTCATTTTTATGATTGGTATATTCCGTGATAATATATATTATTATATCGATGTTGGGTTATGAATTGTCAATGTCTTTGCATCAACATATATCAATTATATCATTTGGGCTTCCATGACTACCGTGCTTGCCGTGTGCTCTCCAACCGTTCGAGCCCAAAATAGTAGACAAGCCCCAAGCTCTCGACATTTTCTACCCGCTTGACCCCAAAAACTCAAAACATTGCGCTCGAGCACAAAATCCAGAAAGGACACGCTCGTTGCAGGCCACCTCCACACTCGAGCGCAGAGCCCAAAATCTTGAAGCCCCGCGCTCTCCGTCCACTCTTCGTGCGCTCGAACTCAAAATCCCGAAGCCTCGTGCTCTCCGTGCACTCTCTACCCGCTTGACCCCAAAAACCCAAAATATTGCGCTCGCCATGCGCTCGAGCACAAAATCCATAAAGGACCCGCCAGCATCGGCTACCTCGTTCGACTAGCGCCGCAGACGGTAACTTTTTAAATATGATTTTTGCGCTCTCTATAAATACTTGCCTTATAATTTTAAAACCCTAGGACTCTTAGCAGATCAATTTCGTGCCCCACTTGAGAAAAACATTATTCATACTCCATTGATCTTACTTCTTTTGAGAAAATCAAAAGTTACAACTTTGAATTTCATATTCTAACTAGTTTTCTCTACATTTTCTCTTTACCATTTAAACACTTTTATCCTTCTACGTTCGTTGGAGACGTCCGTACGTTGAAGAATGAGACCTATTGGGCCCAAGAAGCCTTTGTCTAAGAGAGAAGATTGACGTGAAAACCGAATGTGGTATAGGCCAATTTAAAAAAAGTTGTTTATTTAAATAATCCGATAAGTTAAAATAATATTTAGGGATAATTACAAGATATTATTAGTAAATCGGTAGAAAAGGTTCTTTATTACCATCCGTTTTAAGTTGATTTTATAATGCCTTGCTTTAATTCTTCGAAAGATTTTTCTTGATTGCCGTAGATTTCAAGTTTTCCTTTCGTCACCGAAAATCGTGTCTTATTATTATTATTATTTATACTCGTTTATATTTTTGATATACATTCTTATCATTAGTATCTAGAAATAAATATTCTTTATGTGTATTAAATATTTAATTTTTACTACTTCTACTATTTTTATCGAGGTCGAAACTTAATTGTATAATTTAAAACAAAAAGTCCCTTTTCACTTATTAATTATAATACATAGTGAATGCTATACCCAAAAAGGTATATTGGTAGAACATGTCATAATTTAAAGTCCACGACATGTACATCAAACTTATGGAATTGTATTGTGGCTTATTAATTTGGGGCATTTTCATAGCATCTATTTTTGGCCAGTGATGCCTGATTTATATGTTATTTCAAATTAATCTATTAATGCGCTAATAAACCATTTTTTGACAATTTTATCTACTGCATTTTTTTTAAAAAAAATAATTAGACTTAAACACATTTTATTTAAATATCTACTGTAAAAAACTAACAACTCAAATTAGAAATACATTGACATAAACTACTGCGTACTTCAACTGTTTAATGAAGGAGGAAGAGGACAAAATCACAAATAAGTAGTAGGGGAGGGGAGATCAAGCAGAGGGAAAGAGGGAATATAAGTGAGAAAGGCAGGAGGGAAAAGACAGTTCGAGAGAGATAGAGGGGATCGAACATGAGAGAGAGAGAGAGGGAGGTAAGAGAGGAAGAAAAGAGAAGTAGTGTAATGTTTTACTTTCCTTCGTATCTACAGTAGCATGCCTTTTAAACAGTAAAGGGCGACCGCCCGTGGCCTGCCAAAAACAGAAAACAAACATACAAAATCTCAAAAATATTGAGGGGTTGCTAGGGTACAAAAACTGAAAACATAAATGGGATAACAGAAAACAAAATGGGGGTTGGGTACACGTGTAAGAAAAAAATAAAATAGCATACAGTATTTAGTAACATTATTCGAGCACTTCATCTTTAGGTCGAAATCAGTAATTTTCTGAAAGTGTATCGAAGAGTTTATAACATAAATTCTGATAAAAATATTTTTTCTACATGCTTCTCCTACACGCGTAACCCTTGTTTGTCACTCACACACTCTCTCTCCATTCTCTCGGGTCGATCTTCAGTCGTTTGCTCTATCATATTTGGATCTGTTAAAATATTCTTATCAGATCTCAATATTGCATTTCGGCTTTAAATTTGATTTTGTGCCTTGTGGTACTCTTGTTCGCAAAACCCAATTCCCACTTTGAGGTCCAAGATTTCATTTGCGGTTTATTAGAACTCCAAACCCGATCGATTTTATGGGTCGGCTTTGATTTTGGTTCTGTGGTCGTATTTCTTATTATTTTAATTTGTGGTATGATAATAAACAAACATGAACCCATGAATGGGTCCCGTGGGAGGTGGTATTGCAAAGACTAAACATACCCTCTCCCCTTTGAAATCAAATATTATTATTATTACTTTAATTTATAATATTGTAAATATTAAACCTATAAATTTAAAAAAAATATAACCACAAGATTAAAATCAAAGTAGACCCACAAAATTTATTTATAAGCTTGGCATTCTCACAAGCAAAAGAGAAAAAAAAGGATCCACAAGAGAGATTTTCAATGCAATTTTAATCATAATAGTCGATATTTAACGGTTGAGATTTTTTTAAAATAATTTACTTTAAAAAATAAATATAAAAAGGAGTGGCTGGCAGGGAGAGAAGGGTTGTCGTCTCCCTCATCCGCCCAATTCCCACTGATATGTCCATCTACCTAAAATTTTTTTTGTCTTTACCTCTATTTTTTTTAAAGCTTCTCCTAAAAATTATAACTTTATAATTAAAATTAAATGATTAAATAATAATTATCATAAAAATTAGGTAATTAATTATTTTACTTGAATATTTAATATAAATAAATCTAATATTTATAATTATGAATTAAAATTATATACATTATAATAAAATAAATTAAAAATAAAAGGTATTTAGGGTTCACTCCATTATATATTTATTGATATTCAAGTTAATAATCTTTTTAATATATTTAATAAATATTAAGGAAAAAATATAGGAAATAAAAGATGATGAAAATAAATGTATATTTAGAAGGTTAAACTCTTTTTATGTACTCGACTGAGTATATTTTTCTCTCTCTATTTTCTCTTTAAAGAGAGATTTTATTTATAATTCAATGCACCATTTAGCAAATCGATACCTAAGATCAATACGTATGTATAATGCTATTTTGAATCAGCGATGGGATGTATTACTAGTAGTATGTAACAGTTATCCATATTTAATAATAAAACTATACGACTTTTAGGTATAGTGTCGCTTTAACTGCTCCTGCGTATCGATCCATTAAACAATTTATTTTGATCTTTTAATATCTGAATGTTTAAACTTTATCATTTGATTTATAGGTTCGAACGCTGCTACTAGATTGGCTCTGTGCAATCTTTTATTAAGCCGTTAACGTTTAAATCTCTTATCGAATTAAGTATTTAGCTAATTTATTTCTAACCGTACCATTATTATTAAATAATTTAAATAATTAATTGGTTTTTATTATCAATTCAACTAACTAATAATCTAGAACTTTGCATCCCTAGCCAATGAATGCAATCCTTTAACAACACTAAACCTCTAGCGTAGACGTGCCCTCCATGATCGTCGTCTTCCCTTCTCAGTCTTTTTATTTTTGTCTTCTTTATAATAAATTTTGTTTTAAAGATAAGTGTGGCTGCTGTTCAGACATTATCCTCCAATCCTTAGTAGTTGCATCTGCAAGAATCTACCGCGGATTCTCTCTCGTCCATTTCTTTGGGATTCTAGAGAGAGAGAGAGAGAGAAAGATGGCAGCAATGGCGAATTTCTGTCTCGTCTTCCTCGTCTTAGTCTCTTGCGCTATGCTTCCTTCTTTGATCTTGGCCCAATACATCGAGCCGTCAGGGACCTTCATCGTCCACGTGTCCGGATCACATAAGCCCGCCGTCTTCGCCACTCACCGCCACTGGTACGCCGCCGTACTCCGCTCCGTCTCCGCCGACCCATCCCAACTCCTTTACTCCTATACCCACGCCGCCACCGGCTTCTCTGCCCGCCTCTCCTTCCCTCAGGCCGCCGTTCTCCGGCGAATCCCCAGCATCCTTTCCGTCCTCCCCGACCAACCACGCCAACTCCACATCACTCACACCCCTCACTTCCTCGGCCTCGTTGACACCTCCGGCCTATGGCCTAACTCCGACTACGCTTCCGATGTCATAATCGGGGTCCTCGACACCGGGATCTGGCCGGAGCGCCGCAGCTTCTCCGATTATGGATACTCCGCCGTGCCTTCGTCCTGGAAAGGAATCTGCGAGATCGAACCTGATTTCCCGGCATCGGCTTGTAATCGGAAACTAATCGGCGCTCTCTCTTTCTACAAAGGCTACGAGGCTGCGTTGGGGAAGCCGATGAACGAGACGAGAGAATCGAAATCTCCGAGGGATACTCAAGGTCACGGAACGCACACCGCCTCGACAGCGGCTGGATCGGTGGTTTCGGACGCCGGATTTCTCAGTTACGCTCGCGGCGAGGCGAGAGGTATGGCGACGAAAGCTAGGGTTGCGGCGTACAAGATATGCTGGAGCTTCGGCTGCTTCGATTCCGACATTCTGGCTGCCATGGATCAGGCGATTGTTGATGGCGTTAATGTGATTTCTCTCTCTGTTGGCGCGACTGGTTTCGCTCCACCGTATGACAGGTAACCTTGTTGACTATTCCATCTAAACGAAACAAATGGATATGAATTGGATTACTCACCGATGCTTTAAACAAGCTTGTTTATGAAACTTTAACGAGTTAAGCGTCCCCATCTTCTACCATGGATTCTTAGTAAACGAGCCTAAAATTTGTGGTTAAACTTGCTCATTTAACTGGATAAACAAGCGGACACAATCTCTGAACTTGATGACGAGCTATAAATGGAACAGTGGAGCTGACTTACCGCCCTAACGACAGGGACTCCATTGCTATTGGGGCGTTTGGAGCTGCTCAGCATGGAGTTTTGGTATCTTGTTCTGCTGGGAATTCTGGGCCGACAGCTTTTACCGCTGTTAACATTGCTCCATGGATTTTGACGGTTGGAGCTTCGACGATTGACAGGGAGTTTCCAGCGGATGTTGTTTTGGGTGATGGGAGGGTCTTCAATGGCGTCTCCTTGTATGATGGGGATGCGTTTTTGGATGAGAGTGATTATTTGGAGTTGGTTTATGCTGGAGATTGTGGAAGCAGATACTGCTATGAAGGTGAGTTTTCACCCATCTGATGAATCCTCTGTTCCATGATTAGCAACTTGGTAGTGATCTTATTGGCTTTTTCAAAGTGTTAATCAATCCAAATTCAGCGATAATTGCAGAACGAAATCATCTGTTGTTACGGGCCTAATTTTGGACTATATTTACTCATTGGGAATATGCTATTATTTTCGATTTTCCCGCATTCTGTTACCCCTCCCCTGCTTTTTCAGTTATCTTTTGGTGTGCAGAACCCCCAACCCCTGATTCCTTTCTAATTCTTTTTTTCTGTTTCAGCCAGTTTCTTTTGTTCTCATTGTGTATATAACACGGGTTGGAATAGTAAAGAAGTAGCAGATATTTTGCCTAATTCTCGATTCTTCTCTCCTAACATCCTCTCCCTGGTTTTCTCTGCTATATCTCTCACTCTCTGTGTCCTCGGTCTCTTTCTCTCTATCCTCGGTCTTACCCTTCTGTTCTCTCTCGATTTCCCCATTCCCTTTTCCCCTTATCCCTCATTTCCCTGTCATTTCCTATGTCAAACTCCCCTTCCCCTCCTTCTTCTCTGTATTTCGTCTTGTCCCATTCGACTTGCAGGCATCGGCCGTTGAAGCATGCATCATCTGTCCAATGTGAATTCTACCATGCCTGCGTGTATAAATTCTCTTCTTTGTGGATCATGAATGAAGTAATCGCTGTACGATTGGAAAGTAGCTTAATATAGTTGATTATTACGTTTTTAAAGTGATGGGAATTGTGGCGGAAACTGCCTGAATAATGAGCTTTGTGACTGTGAAGAAGAAGAAATGAGCTGTTATTTGTTCTTGGGGTTGTCTGAATCGGGTTGGATTCATGTGTTCATCGGTCCCATTCTGAATTCATGTCAGACATATATGAAAATTTCATGACACTCATAAGTTAGATTTTGCCAATGCTACTCAGACCAATGCATCAGTTAAGAGTTATAATTCACTAGTTATTCTAAATCCTCATTGTTGATTTGTTAGAATTATGCTATATAATGTGTCATATATTTAATAATTTATTAAAATGATAATAGATTATAATATTTTATTATTTTATTAAATTTTATTAGAGAGGTTTTTTCCTTAATAGGCCCGGCCTTTGTAAAAATAAGGGTTTATATTATTTTATTAATGAACTTTAAACATGAATTTAGGTATGTTATAAATATTTATTTTTACATTATAAAAATTATAAATAATGTAATAATTTTAATAATTTATAAATAATTTAAATTTTGATTGCCTCATGAAAGTCAGATAGTAAAGTTAACTTTGCCTACATGAGTGCCTTTTATTCAATGCTTACGCTGCCAATGTAACAGGCAGGCTTGATTCTTCTAAAGTTTCTGGGAAAATGGTTATTTGTGACCGAGGAGGAAACGCCCGAGTCGTAAAGGGCTATGCAGTTAAACTTGCCGGCGGCTTGGGGATGATTCTTGCTAACACTGCTGATAGCGGCGAAGAGTTGATAGCCGATTCTCACCTGATCCCTGCCACTATGGTGGGCCAAATCGCCGGAGACAAGATCAAAGGCTATGTTGTCTCTGATCCTAACCCAACGGCCACAATCAACTTTCGAGGGACAGCCATCGGGTCCTTTCCACCGGCTCCAAAGGTGGCTGCCTTCTCAAGCCGCGGGCCAAACCACCTGACCCCAGAGATTCTTAAACCAGATCTCATAGCTCCCGGTGTCAACATATTAGCAGGCTGGACCGGGTTTACGGCCCCTACTGATTTGGACATCGACCCGAGACGGGTTGAGTTTAACATCATTTCGGGTACTTCCATGTCATGCCCACATGTTAGCGGCCTGGCTGCTTTGCTTCGAAAGGCTCATCCGAGCTGGAGTCCTGCTGCTATCAAGTCTGCACTTATGACTACTGCTTATTATCTTGACAACTCAGGCAACAATATCACCGATCTCGCCACTGGGGAACAATCGTCACCATTCGTTCACGGCTCTGGGCACGTCAACCCTAATCGGGCCCTTGATCCCTGGACTAGTGTACGATATCGACCCAAGTGACTATGTGGCATTTTTATGTGCTATTGGCTACGACTCCGAAACAATTGCCATTTTTGTTGGTGACCAAGCTGGTGTTGACTGCTCTTTGCTGAGCTTGTCTAGCCCCGGGAATTTGAACTACCCATCATTCTCAGTCGTCTTTGGAGGTTGGGTAGATAGAGTCGAGTACAAGAGGGTTGTTAAGAATGTTGGAAGCTCCGACGATACAGTCTATGTGGTTCAGGTGATCGCTCCGCCGAATGTGGAAGTAAGCGTTTCCCCAAGTAAGCTTGTCTTTAGTTCAGAGAATCGAATGCTGTCGTATAATATTACCTTCACTAGTGATGTTGCTGACCAGTCCGTTGTCGGGTCATCATCGTTTGGGTCTATTGAGTGGAGCGATGGGGTTCATCGGGTTAGGAGCCCCATCGCGGCTAGGTGGATTCAGGCAACGCAGGTGAGTTCATTTTAAGTATTACTGTAGCCTAAGTAAATAGAGTTAGAATTTAGTTACTCAAGGTTTCATCCAACCATTGAGCAAGTAGAATTATTGTTAATTTATTATATTCTCATATTAAAAAAAAAAAAAGCAAGAAAAGGCATTATTATGTAATGAAAATATTATCAAATTGCTTAAATTTTCTATGTAATCTGTTTAATTAAAAAATAATGTATTTTTATGTTATGCATACCTATGATATAGATGGTTATCCATTGCATTAGATCCAACCCTCCAACATCCTAATTTGAATATTGCACCATAATAATTATCAAGCGGTAAGGTGAGAAGGTAAAAGATTTCTTTCCAATATATTTTCTGATACTTAAATTAAAAATTTTTTTTTATAAAAATGTAAGATTAAGAAGGAATACGGATGAGTCTGAGAGTAAGTGATTAATCGAACATGATAACTTAGCGCTGTAATATTAGAAGGACACAAGAGCTTTGCATTTGCTTTTGTGCTTTCCAATTTCTCTCCCTCTTGTCTAAATAAAATCTGCATATTTACAACATTAACACTAATCAGTATATTTTTTTAGAATTGGAATGATTATTTAATCAAAATGTTATATTAGTTGAATCTCAACCACTGTCAATTTTATAATCATTCAACAATTAATACTTAACTAATTATCTTTGACTTATATAACTATTCGTTAAGACTTTATAGCAAATTATTCTTTTATTGGGTTATTAATCGCCTCAATCTTTAGTATTTTTAATTATTCGGTCATTCAACCAATTGACAAGTCACATGCTTATTCTTGACTCACTTTGATTCCAAACTGAATTATTCGGTTGCTTGCTAATCTTCTACAAGTTTATAATTTGTGGGTTTCGTATTTATTTAGGTCGGGTTGACCTTATTTTAAACCTTACTTAACAGTAATTTTTGGTTATTTGACATACATTAATAGTCAAATATAAATTTAATTTTTAAATTTAAAAAATGGCTAATTTTAATGTTAAAACTATAAGTAATTTTTATAAATTTTATTAACTACTCGTTATTGATCACCATAACATATTAGTAAAAACTTTCAAAGTGAAGGATTAGGATGGCAATGCCCATGACCCCTTCCGTCGATCTTTAAGTGGAAATAACTCATTAAATATTACGATCTCGTACTCATAAGAACACCCAAAGTGGGCTGCCCAATAAAGAAAAACAGCCCAAATTTACAATGGCCCATATACGCCCCTGGACAGTCAATATCAAGCGTTAACCGAATGAAAGGCCAAGTTAGGCGGCTAACAGGCTCCCTTAGGCGGCTAATAGTCTTCCATAAACGGTCAATATTTCTGTTAACCAGAAGTATTACAATAGGCCGATTTAGGAACAAGTCTTATGTGGGTCAAGCCCAATTGGGCCCACACATCCGTACACGACCAGTAACGATTCTCTTTCCTAATTTTGCGTCCTCCTAGAAGGAAATCTTCACTGTAACAGATACCAACAGATTCAGCAAACGTCCTATGAGGAAAGTGCCAGATTTTCTTTTCCTTTCCACAACAAACCCTAATGGTAATAAAGCATAGAAGGAAGGTGGGTAATCCCTGGAGCCGTTACCGCCATTAAAGCTCCATGTCAGGTAAGCAAGTAATCCCAACAGGATACTAGAATTAAGCCTTCCTGTTTAATGAAGGTCGCCCAATATCTCATTTATAAAAACTCATGGAGTCTTTACTCCATGGCACGTTCACTTCTCAGGTTACAGACACTCACTACTCTTTAGCAAAGCTCTCCTAAACTCACATAGTGCTCCGACGGTTCTAAAAGCTCACACGCTTACAGAACTTCAACTCACTCCCTCTCTCACTATGTTTCTTATGAACACAGTATTGAGAGATAGCGCTCTTCACGAGCCATAGAAAGCCTCTCACGTCAAGAGTCAGTCCCCATCACAAACACTCTCCATCTTCTCACTGCTCTAATTTCATCTTTACCTTCTTAAAAGTTCAAAAGCAGATTATTGACTTGAGCATCAAAATATTTTCGGTGGAAGGTTATCCCACTGACATCTGACCTCTCGTTTGTTGTAGTGGTGTATAGGGTTCAGACTCGGTAAACGGAGTCGAATCTAAATGATCAAGTTGACTCGAATCTATTTGAAACTTGAATTCAATGACACATCATTGGCGCCGTCTGTGGGAAGTCCTTACAAAAAGCCAACCACCTTTTCCCAAAAACCTTTCTCAATTTTACCTTCTAAGCCAACTAGAAGGTGAACACGATAGCATAGGCTAGCGAGCCCGTTAAAGACGTGACATCTCCCAACCAGGACCACGGTACTAGTGCCATGGTCAATGGGGTGGTCAACGGGATGCTCGCACCCTTCCTTCAAAATCTGGTAGAGCACGGCCAAGCGCCTTAATAACGGTGCTCGTAATTTTATCAGTTTGTAAAAACAATAAGCGTCTGCAACTGCAAAATTAAAGATAAAGCAAGTTATAAGAGTTTACCTGCCAAATCTTTCGCACCGGCCTTTCTGGCCTGACGTGTGACCTTGGCTCTGGCAGCGGAGGACTAGAAATGGGACCCTCTTGGGCAAGCCTAGCAGTAACATCCGTTGCAAGCTCCTCCGGTAGGTCCTCTGAAAGGTCCTCCATCCCTACTGGCTCCCTAGCGGAGGACTCCTACCTCTCCACAATCGAGCCAATGGCCTAAGCAGGCTCTCCGGCGGGTGATACTCCTTGTGCCTCCTAGAGCTCCCCAAGAACAGGTTCCTCTGATAATGTCTCAATCAATGCAATAGGAGGAACAGCAGGCGCCTCCTTGGGTTCCCCAAATGGTATCTCCCCTGGTAGATGGGCACCTGCTGCTCCTTTGTGAGCTCAGAAAGGAGGCTCTAATGGCACCCGAGCACTTTGGGTGCGTCAGGGCCAAAACGACGCAGTTGGCGGAGAAACGCAATCTGGCCCTATAGGCCTCACCGATAGACTCAACGCTGCCCAGGCTGGAGCTATCGCCAACTCCTGAAAGTTGACCAGCCGGTACACTCCCTCGCTCGGGGGAGGATGATGAAGAGGGTATAACCGTCCTCTTCACCACTGGACCTTCGAGAGACCCCTCGCTGGGTGGCTTTCTGATCATGAGAGCCCCAACCTTCCTCTTCCTGGAAGGCTCCCTCATTTTCCACTCAGGAGGAGGAGGCCCCCATTTGGCTTTCTTGGCCTTAGCAAGAGAGACCAGGTGGTCTCTCCGGAACTAGACAAGATGTCCCTCTACTAACTTGAGCAGCCATTCCAGGGACGTCGTCTCCTCCTCAGAGGGAGTCCCAGTCTAAGTCTCGGGGGATAAAGAAGAACCGATTCTTCTAATTTTTCAAAGAATCATGTATGGTGATACTAACCTGTAGACCGATGCGTGGGGCCAGGAGATCCACTCCGCACCCTGGTTAAACTTGAAGAGCCCTCTGACCATCGCCACCATCAATCGTCTTGAATGCTGATGAAGTAATATACAAAATGAGCATAAGTATCGCACGACGTTCGCGTGGAACTGTGCGATTGGAACCTGAAGAGCAATAAAAATCGCCAGCAACTCATCGGGGACCAGAACGCACAGCCCACTCCTGAAATAGGCCTCATAGATGGTTACATAACCCTCAGGTGGCAAAAACGCCCTGTCCTCCTTGTCAAGAACTCGGAAGGCAATCTCCTTAGGGATGTTATACTCTACGTTCAACTCCTTTATATCAATTTCTCTGAGGACCAAAGCAATTTTTGTAACAGAGGAAGTCATAGATGTGGAAGCGCAAGAAGTGGCAAAACACTTAGGGTTTTTTAGCGAGGAAAGATGAAGGAAAGCGTGAAAAATTTAAAAATAAAATGGACGGACAACTTAAAGGGCAGTGTGAATGCATAGCACGCTAACCGTCTTATAAACATGCATCATCATGGCTGCTACGTGTCGTTTCCTGAATGAGCACAATCGAATCAGATCCTCTGGCGTATTAATTATTGGGATCTTGAATTCACTGCGTGCAAAAACGTGGTTGCCTTTTCGACTGACGGGCCAATTGAGGATGGTGTGTCATTCCCACTCCCACAGGTTCTTTGGATTTTAGCCTAGACGGTCAACGAATTTGGTTAATATTTTCTTCATTAGTTCTCCGAAATTTGGATTGTGTGGTCAACAAATTCAGTCAACATTCCCTTCATCAGTTCTCCGAATTTTGTCCTAAACAGTCAAGAAATCCAGTCAATGTGCCCTTCAGAAGTTCTCCAAATTTTAGCTTAGACGGTCAACGAATCCGATCAACTCTCCAGAGTACTCCAAGCTTTATCCTAAACGGTCAACAACGCCAGTCAACACTTCCACCACCAGTCCAGTTGGCGTTGACTGACGACAGCCAAATACATCCCATCAGTAACATGTTGGAGGTCCGGATTCAGACCACTAGTATGGAGGGTTAGTGATGAGAACGTCCATAGTGGGCTGGCCCAAGAAAGGAAAACGGCCCAAATCCACAATAGCTCATATGCACGCTTGGACGGTCAACACCTAGCGTTCACCAGATGAAAGGCCAAGTTGGGCGGCCAACAAGCTCCCATAGACATTTTTGTTGACCGAAGAAGTGTTACAATAGGCTAGCCTAGGAGCAAGCCTCACGTGGGCCAAGTCTAATTTGGCCCACACCTCCGTACATGACCATTAACGGTTCTTTTCCTGATTTCGCGCCCTATTAGAAGGCAATCTTCACTGTAATAGGTACCAACAGATTCAGCGCACGATTTTTTCTTCTTGTCCACAGCAAACCCTAACGATAACAAAGTACAGAAGGAATGCGAGTAATCCCGGGAGTCATTACCACCATTAAAGCTCCATGCCAGGAAAGCAAGTAATCCCAACAGGATACTGGAATCAAGCCTTCATGCCCAAAGAAGGCCGCCGAGTATTTCATTTACAAAAGCCCATGGGGTCTTCACTCCATGGCACGTTCACTTCTTAGACTACAGACACTCACTACTCTGTTAGCAAAGCTCCCTTAAGCTCACATAGTGCTCTAACGGTTCTAAAAACTCCCATACTTACAGAACTCCAACTCTTTCCCTCTCTCACTACGTTTCTTGCGAACACAAGTGTTGAGAGATAGCACTCCTCACAAGCCACAGAAAGCCTCTTACGTTAAGAGCCAGCCCCCATCACAAACATTCTCCATCTTCTCACTGTTCTCATTTCATTTTATCTTCTTAAAAGTTTGAAAGCCGATTACTAACTTGAATGTCAGAATATTTTCAATGAAATAACCTCTCGCCGACATTTGACCTCTCGTTTGTTGTAGTGGTGTGCAGGGTCCAAACTCGGTGAACGAAATCGGATTCAAAAGATCAAATCGACTCGAATCTATTCAAAATTTGGTAGTGATGTATCACGTACGATTCTATTATATTTTATTAAATAATTTCTTTTTATTAGCTTGATCTTTGATAAAAAAAATATTATTTCCGTAATAAATTGATCAATATTTTTCATATTCTATAAATGATAGATTTATTTATCGTAATTATATATATATAAATACAGTATTTTAAACAATGAGAAGGGTAGTTTTGTCTTTCTATTTTAAGTTAAAGCTTTCATAATTTTTATTAAAAAATAAACACACTTTTGACAATTATTTTTTATGTTACTCTTAAAAAAATGAGAGATAAGGGTAAAATTGAGGCAATAAAACTCAATATTGATTTAGATATTTTATAATATTTAATTTTATATATTATATTATAAAATAACTAAAAATTTGATGATCACTAAAATAAATTCAATATTTTGAAGCATTACATTGTATTGATGTTGTGTTGCCTAGAGGCCCTTTTCAAGAAAAAATAAAAGGGTTGATATATAATTAAAAATAAATAAATTTTGGCCAAAATTACTGCCAAAATTAATTTTCCAAGGAGACTAAACTAGACATACGTTTACAAAAATAAATTTTGAGATGGCTAAAAATCAGATCATTAACTCTTCAGCCACCGCCCCGCCGGCCGCCATCCATTGCTCCCACCACTGTCCAGCGCCGCCACCCCATGGCCACCTGCTCACAATTTAGTATATAGTCGATAATTTTAACAATTTAAATCATATTATAAGACTTTCTTAAAATATATGACTTCACTGTCCTTTTTTAAAAAGTGAGATTTACATAACACTTTTATTAAATAATATAATAGATCCGATAATAATTTCAAATTAATTATTAAAAAATAATAAAAAAAGATAATAAACAATTATCAGATATTTTATTTATTTATAATTCATTTATTATATATAGAGTCTATTAAAATTTAAAATAGAAAAAAAGGAAATAAAAATTAAAATTGATCCCACAAATATAGAGTAAATTAAAAATGAGGGGAATATAAATAGGGAGAGTCAAATCTAGATCTAACTTAATATTTTAAATTCACAAGCTAAATTCGGTTAAAAAATTACAATTTATTACATAAAACTCCTGCTGTATATGAAATTTAAAAAGGGTCAGTCATTTTTAAACATACTGTTTATAATTTTATCTTATATTATATAAAATAATTTATTTATAATTAAATTTATAATCATTATATCACACCCTAATCATATATTTAAATTTAAAAATAATAAATCCCCGATGCTTATTCCTTATACCAAAAGATCTTACCATTTTTTAAAAAACTTGTGATGAGTTCAGTAAACCTGACCCAAGAAGATGACTCAAGCAGACTAATATATTTGATGGCCCAATTCATGTGTAGCCGTTCAGAACAGTATAACCGCTTCATTTTATCTCTATTTGTGGCGGTTGTTATTGGATAAGGATAATCCAATCGCTTCTTCACATCTATAAATATCCCTTTGTTCCAATCAATAGGAGAGGGAGGAGAATCCAGAAGGAAGGCCCTGATTACCGGTCCCTCCATAAAACCTTCCACCCAATCCTTTCAGGAGACACTTCATCCCGGTAGAAGTGGGAGTAGGCCTCGGAACATAGATACAAAACAGATGAAATACTGAGCTTCTATCCAAGGAATTTAGTCCTTTATCCCAAGAGGCCATCTAGGAGACTTATCCTCTTTCCAAGGGTCTCTCCCTTCATCCAGGAGATATATTTTTCATACCTCTAAGTCGCCATTCAGCCAAACGCATCTCCAACCAACTCTTCTTCAAGGCACACCCGAACGCTCAATCTACCGTTATAAGTATTTACGCATCCTCCTTACATATTTCTATTCACTTGAAAATATATCTAATTTGAATATCGGATGATATACGGTGGAAGAAATTTTCGTCATCATTTAACCTCTCATTTTTAGTTGTGTTACGTAGGGTTCAAGTTTGATGTTTTATAGACCAGATCCACTCTAGATCAATCTAACACGAATATCCGATTTGAGACCTATTATTTTGTATGATAATTTGAATTTGTGGAACACAACAACTTGTATGACCAATTAGTATCTTAATAATTCTTGTTAAAAGATGATTTAGGGATCAATCACACTAGATTTTCTAAAAATTTATATTTTTAATTTTTTAATTATTTTTTTGAGAATTATTAATATTCATTAAATATTTAAAAAATTTCTACAAAATAAAAAAAAACTATTTAAATGAATTTTAGGGTCTTTGTTTTTAAAGAAAATAAAAATTTAGGATATAATTTATTTGGCCTATTTTTTTAAAGTATTTTAGTAGAAAATAAGATGTGTTTACCTAGGCAATTTTAGGATATCTTAGAAAAAGTTATATCCATATATATTCCATTCAACCTAACCTTATTAAAATCAATCAATATAACAAGGCTTCTATTTAAATAATTATTAAAAATTTTGAGTGTCTCCGTAAATCTTTCGACCGTATTTTATTACGTTATACAAGATTTAGATTAATAGCGTATGAAAATTGGACCCACTTCAAATCCATCGGATAATTTTTATTCTTAATTTTTATAACAATTCAAATCTAATAACGTATTAAATTTAAATATTTTTATCAGAATTATTAAAGTATATGACAATTTTAATACCGCCATGCCCTATTTGGTTTGACACACCCACGTGGTTCACATGTCGAAGAAAATTGCTTCATTATCAAATACTATAAAGCAGAGTCACGTGTCGAATTTTATATTGACAATCGTATAAGGCTTCTATAGTTTATTTAGATTTATAAAAGTTTAAAAAAATATAAACCAATAAAAAAATAAATACCCGGATAAAAAAAATAAAAATAAGATGAAAATATTAAGAAAATATATAAAAATAAAAAAATTATTTTATTTTTTGTTTGAATGTTATATAATTTTATATGAAAATTTTAAATTTTGCTTAAAATTTGTTTATAAAATTTGTAAAATTTCATATATGCCTTAATATGAAATAAAAATTTAATTTCATATATACCCAGATATAATTTTTAAAATTTGTTTATGATATAAAAATAAAAATAAAAAAATATATGCCTTAATATGAAATTCCAATTTTAATCTTCTAATTTTTTTTTTAATTTCTACTTAATTTTAAATAAAAAAGATTTTCCACTTGGTGGCTATTATCTGTACACTAATTTATATATTTAATTTTATTAAAATTATTAAATATAAATGTAAATTTTACTTTGTTTTAAATTTTTATTTCTTTTATCTATTTGTATATAAATTTTAATATACATAAATATATAATTACATATATAAATATTATTTTCTAAATTGTTATAAATATTAGGCAAGAGGATTTGGTGGGGTCCTCTGTCGAATCCCAAGGATGGCTCTGTGCACAAGCATCAGCCAAGCTGTTTTCTTACATTTGTGAGTTGTGGGCATCCCTTCCGAAGGGCATCCCTGTACAAAGCCCTTCCCTTGCCTATATATTTAATTTAGAAAATAAAATAAAATTAATGCATCCCTGAATTCAAATTTTTATATAAATTAAAAAATTTTCAAATTTTTTAGTTAGATCAGATTACGAATGGATCCGGTCTGTACATCTCTTTACCTAAACTCTACACATTACAAATTACAAATAAAAGGTTAGGGGATGATGGGAGATTTTTCTACCGTAAACATTTCGACACTCAAATTAAAATTTTTTTCCTGGGAACGAAAAGATACACGCTTGAAGATATTGTAAACGTGATAAAAATGTAATGATGCTGAAATACAATGAGTGTGTGGAATGTTCAAAGGAGGCTTGTGCATCCTTTCTTGCACTGTTAAGAGCAGCTCACTATTGTTGCTGTATTGTGACGATATTTCAAGAGAGAAGAGAGTTGGTTCTTTCTCTTCGTTGCTTTGAGCGCTGGGTGCTAAGATCATGTTCACAATCTCAGGTCACCACTTGAGTCGTATTTTGTGGAAGTGAGGTTTTGGTTCTCCTCTCAGCTGATGAAGAAGGTATTTGTGAGCTTCTTTAGAGATGCTTTTGGGAGTCAAGATCTCTGATAAATGGTTTGTCAAGATTCACTGGCCATTTGAGCGTTGGCGGTGATCAATGGTGTCGAGTTATCGTTTTGTGGTGGTGTGGGCCGTCATTTGACATGAGTACATGAGGGCTTGTTTAACTTTGTATGGGATTAATTAGGCGATCTTTGAGACGGCGTGTCTTTGTGGCATGGTGGCGTTGACTTTATCTTTCATTGGCTAACATTTCTTGTGGCAACGCCCTGCACGTGATGCTTGATTGATCGCCTTTATAGAAGCGCGGGTGAAGCTAATTGGGTGCGTGCCTGGGGAGTCCAGAGGGTCTCATGCCCAAATCTCTTAGGTGTGCATTCTTTGGGTTGGTGAGTCTTGAGTTAGGTCTTTCTTCTCTGGTGGAGAACTCTATCTTCTCCAGATTCACATTGGACTTGTCAAAAATAAAAATAAAATATATTATTATGAATAAAGTTAAATTATAAATAAAATAGACATAAATAAGATTATCTACAATGGTTTATTAACTCATTTTTCTATTTAATCTTCTACAATAAGTCTAATTTGAACTTGTCCCCAATTTTATATGATTTTTATAACTTCACAGCTAATCTCTTACTAGATATTCAGATATAGCTATTTTTATTATGATTTAACAGGATATTATGGACGATATATTTGTTGGGGTCGATCAGGATACACACAATCCGATACAGTAGAAAAAATTTGAATCATCGTCAAACGTTAACTATCAAATTCGTGAGTACAAAAATTATAATAATGTATAATATTTTTGACATGAAAAATTATTTTTAACTAAGAAAAAAATTATTGAATAAATTTTGAACAAATTCACTTATCAATCATATGTACAATATTAGAGTTAGGATCTTTATATATAACTTTTATTTTAAATTAATTATGAAATAAATACAACACACTTTATTAAAAAATCTTATCAAATAAAATCTTTCAAATAAAATAAAATCTTTCTTAGTAAAAAATTTGAATACCTTCTAATTTGAAAAAAATTCAATTACCACAGATAATATCGTGTAACGTTTTGATAACTAAATTCACACCCATAAGAATGTGATCAAAACTCAATAATAGTATCCATTTCAACTTAACTATGGGATTACTTATTTGAAGCTTTTAATATCTTATTCTCACTGATCAAATTTCATACATTTTTCTCACTTACATACCTACTTTATCGTTATATATTACCAATAAATTTAGACGGAGATAAACAAAAAAGTGTAGGAGGAACATTTTGGGCCATCTAACCCTCCATTAATTGTGATTAATTGACGATGATCTTTGGATAATCAAAATTAACCCTGAGATATGCCCATTTTATTGTCCGAGTATTGATTTAAAATTTAGATTAAAAGAAACAAAAAAGTAAAATAGGAATAAAATAATATATACATATATATATAAACGAAAAAAAAAGAAAAAAAAAAACAGAAAACGTAGAAGCAAATAAAGGAGAAGGAAATCAGGGAGAGAGAAAAATGAGGGTTTGCGTGAGAAGAGAGAAAGAGAGAGAGGTCGCGCAAGGGAGAGTGGTGGCTGGCGGCTAGCGATGGCGATGAGTGGTGAGGACGGCGTTGTGCCGGTGGTCGTTGACTGCTGGAAAGTTTGGCTGGTGACGGTGATTCGTGACGAGAGGTCGTCAAGGAGGCTAGCGGTGGTTGTCGTCAGTGGTGGCAGCGGCGTGCAATGGCGCGACGGTGGTCTGCGACGGCCAACGGTGAGTCGTCGATGGCTAGTGACAGTTGTGGCTGAGTAGCAGCGCGGTAGAAGCTGCGAGAGAGATAGAACGCAGCCGATAGTGGAGAAGTGGACACAGCGCACGAGATGGAGAGAGAAGACGGCACCGGGGAGTCCGACGGTAGAGCTGCGGCGCTGACACCGGTAAGGTGACGCCGGGAAGGACGGCGCTGGCCACATAGGCGGCAGCAACAACGGCGGCTGTGCGGAGGAGGTTGCGTGCAGAGGAGTGAGAGGGGGTGCACCGGCGGTGAGAGAAACAGTGCAGTTCGAGTATTTCAAAATATCATTTCTTCAAATTTACAAAGTATGAGATTAAGGAAAGTATCTATAAACTCTTTCTTTGATTTAATTTAATTTCTAATATATTTTGTATACTATTTAAAATTTTTACTAATATATATATAATTTTATCTGCACGATTTATTTAATTTAGATATACATATGTAGTTTGTTAACTAATTTGGATATTTCTTGACTGAATTTTATAATTTTTGAAGGTTTAATATTTTTCTGAATGTCCGAATAATTTTTAAACACTGTATATTTTTATATCAATATATTTATTTAAAAATTAACACGAAACTTTACATAGGTCGTGCAGTCACATGAATGTGTCAGGTCGTAATCACTATATTTAGATTTGGATTATTAGATATTCTGATCAGCTCCAAATGGGGGGACATTTGTTATTGGATATCCCTTTTCGCCCGTAGAAAAAGTTTGGAGTAGTGACTCTTCTCATTTAAATAATTTGACTTAACTTTAGAATATATTCGAATGTCGTAATATATTTGATAAGCTTGAGAGTTGCACCCAAAGTCGCAGGTGACAAATAATAACGAGTAACCTTATCCATGGGTACAGAGTATATGGGTGACTATACATGCTGGCATAATTTGCATTTGGTTTTATCTAAAGTTATCGGGATTATATGTAACCCTTCGTCAAGTAAATTTTTAAATAATTGGAACTCAAATTTGATACATGATTTGTATCTTTGTATTGATTTGTATTAGATTTTAGTTTGGATTTCAAATTTGGATTTGAGATTCGCCGATTTTACCCTTATTTGGACTATATGATTTGATTCGGATCTTAAATTATTTGCTGTGATGCTACTTTGATTTTTACGCACGCTATTGGATCATCCGATTATTTAATTCTACCCCAAATCACAAGATAATTGGGCCTTGGACTTGGACTCGAACTCGAATTTAGACTCGGATTAGACATTAAACATGGCTAATTGCCTATTAAAATTTATCCGGGATCACTTTATTTTATTTATATAGATAGATATATTTATATGTATACACGCCACGACGAAGACTATTTTATGATTTGGATGATTATTTTGGATTGAGATATTTGATTTGTATACGAGACTACCATTAAATTTTAAATTTTAAATTTTGAATTTTTATTAGATTTATCATATCGGCGATTTAGATTTATCTTGTCATTTGAATAAATTTTACTCATTTAACATTTCGATTTGTTGGATTTCTTTTTATTTCTGATATGATCTTTGAGTATTAAACTCACTTTTTCTATTTTATTCCATTAGAGTAGAAGATTCTGATGCATTGTCGAGTATGGTTGTGATCTGCCAGCCATTCGTCTGATTTAGTGAGTTTTGGTTCTATTATGGTTTAAATTGATTTTTATGTGATCGGATTATGTAATTAATCAGGTATAGGCTCATGAATATATTTTGAAAATAGTTGGACATTATAGTATGTTTAATTTGTGATTTTGGTTGGAATTTACTTCCCTTACGATAATTATACAGCAAGCCATACTTATTTATTCGGACGGTTATCCGATGAGGTCTTGTGTAAATTTTAATTGATGTCGTGTCTTATTATTGGTTTGTCACATCCAAATTTTGAGATTTAAAATTATTTATTTAAAATTATTTAGAATTTTATATTTTAAAAATTATAATTAATTATTTAAATTAATCTATTTTATTCGAATTAGTGATAGATTATCTTTCTATCATATGAATGATATTTTTTATTAAAGTATCTGCATTTCCAGCACATAACGATGAAGCGTTTCAAATATGGTTGATAACACTTCTTGCCTTATGAACTCGGTTCGGAATAGAAAAATAAAATGATTCGTGCATATTATCTGCAATACTCGTAAATTAATAGAACAAGTGAATAAGAAATAGAAATTAATTTTAGTTTTTTAAAATAAAATATAAACGCATGAATAGAGATATATCATTTATATATTTTTTATCCTTATTATTTTAGAAGATGACTAGATAATTCAGCTATTTGTATGATCATTATTATCTAATAAAGTTTATAGATTCATTGAAATGGGAAACTTATGTGACTTATAAGTCTTACTTCCAATCAACATAGAGTTTAGAAGGGAATCAAGTATGTTGCAACGCAATTGCCATATGACGCACATATAATATTTTACAGTAACTGTTGAATCTAAATCGTACGACTGTCATTGACAATTTTATTTTTAAAAAATTATTTTTTTATTTTTTAATGGCAATCTAATATAGATATTGGATTTAAATTCAACAACTGCCATACAACGTCGTACATGTATGGCACAATAGTTGCATCATAGCGCTGCTCCACTCAGTTTAGAAGAGAGCTTCATTTATAGCATGCAATTTGGTAGCATTTATTAGAGTATAGTTTATATATTTGTACAAGGTTGACATGATATATTTGATATGTAGATATTACTAGGTAAATCAAATAATTATTAGTCTTAGTCTTTTTATTTATTTATTTTTATATATTTATATATAAATAAATATTTACTCGAAAAAAAAACTAATTAATCTCAAACAATTCTGCTTTGATTAATGCCAAGTGTTTGATTTTACAAATGCAAAACACAGTTGTATAACATTTTATTGTATCTTCGAGATAATTTAAATAAACCACAGTTGCCATAAGTTCAAAATAAATTAAATATATATCTAAATACAAATAAAAATAAACCAAATATTTAATTCTTTTTATCCTAATCATACAAGTACCTACGCATTAACATGAAATGTTAAAAAATATTCACAAAATATAAATTTAAAATTCAACAAGCATATAGAATAATAATAATAATAATAATAATAATAATAATAATAATAATAATAATAATAAATATATATTCATAAAATATATACATGAATGAAAAACAGTAAAAATATGTGAAATTCAATATTTCAAATGTCTAAATTAGAATTTTGTATACTAAATTTCATAATACATATATAAATATCAAATAATTCAAATTATATAAAATCATCTAAATTTCACATCACATATTTTCCAAAGGCACAAATGTCCAAAGTCTAATATTTTAAAATATTATATCAAATCATGTAATTTTCAAAGCCAAATATTTCAAAAGTCTCAAATATAGTGCAAATTAAAATATTAAAATTTAAATCATCATAAAATTTGAGAACTAATGATCAAAATATTAACATTGAGAAAATGTTAGACATACTCTCAGTAACATTAGATAAAATACTGTTATTTAAATTTATAGGTAGACTGTTTATAAATTATTTCTTATAAATTAAGTCAAATGTTACTTTTTTTGTCACGTGTGGATGATATGTGCAGTATTTAAGTATCTCTGATATATTAATTTTGTTTAATTTTTTATAATAATTGTTAGCAAAATATCAAATGGTAAATTGTATAAAAAATATTTAAAATTTTGACACTCTTGTGGAAAAGGTACAAATATTTAAGACTTTTTATTCTATAAAAAATTAAATATCAAACTTTTCATACTGAAAAAATTACAAGTACCGAATCAAATATCAGAATAGAGTTTGATTTGAAGTAGTTACATGAAATATCAACATGTAAAATAAAATGGACATATTTTATAACTTTTCTTCATAAATATTCCATATACAGATGTACTACTTTAAAATATTTTCTTATTTCGTTAAAAATAAATAAAATATTAAATCTTCAGCAAAACCCAATAAAATTTTAAAACATTTGATAAAAATTATACACTTGCATCAATATTTAAAATATGAATATTTTGACATGCATATATAACAAGATAATAAACGTAATAAAAAAATTAAAGGATTCTAAAATAAATTGAAGAATATATTTAAAAACATTTACCTTAAATATTTAATATAACATATCAGACTCCAAAACTTTTAAATTATTCTTTATCCATTTCTTCTCTCTTATTCTTTTTCCTCTCTCTCCTATTTCTCTCTCCCTTTTTTTTCTTCCTTTCACTCATATTTCTCCCTCTTCTCTTCCATTTTTCTTATAAAATGACCAAAATAGTATGCGTCGAATCTAAAATAATATAATCAATGCACGAGTACTGGATAAGTGCGCATTATACACCTTATTTTGTATCCTTTATGTATGAGTGCCATATTAAGTGCGCTTCAAACACCAATATTTTGTCTAATCTGCACATAACTTTTATAATAGGTACACATTAGACGCTACTTATTTTTGTGTAAAATACGTATAAACATTTATTTTATATGTGCCTATTTTTGCATTAGACACACACGAGCTCAAAATAGGCACCAGGTTTGATTCAAAATAACCTAATTTTATCTTAATTTTTTATTATATAATTTTTTAAAATTGACATAAAATTATATTAATAATATCATAAATAATAAATAAAAAATATCGGGCATTACATGCCCATGTGTTCACCAGAATGTTCCCACGATGTTTTCGCTATTTTTCGTTCGAGCAAAACCATTGGCTGGAGTTTCTCATCAATATTTTCATAAACTAATTGGATTGAAATTTAATAAGTAAAAATTAAAATTAACAAAAATATTTTAAAATATAAAAAATATATTTTGTGTTGTTTTTTTAATAATATGGGTATATAATATTTTCACATTTTACAAAAAAATTAATTTAAAACAATCATATATATATATATATATATAAATTATTAAATATCAGTCATCGAGCGATCTTTGCTTTTTTTCTCCTCTTTTATTTATTTATTATTATTTTTTTTCTCAAAATTTTAATTTATATAATTCATATCGAAGCTCATTATTTTTTTTAAAAAAATTATTTATTTCACTTGGATAAGAATCCCATAAATAATCAACATTGTGCCACAATGGGTTTAAATATGAATTGATTACATTTTATCTGAGCTTAATTAGGGTTTTATGATTACAAAATTAAAAATAAATTGATTGAAATAAATTTAAATTAAACTAATTTTTATCAAGATAATATTAATTCCTAAAGTTACTACTATCAAATCAAATCCAAATTATTTCCTTGATATAAAATCGACCTGTATTAAACAACATAATAAAACTGATATTTCTTATAAAAATTTATAATCTTTTTATTTTTTTTAGTAATATTATTTATATATTCACTTATACATTTACTTAAATCAAAATTGTTAAAAATAAATATAAATTTTATTTTATTTTAATTTTTTTCTCTCGCATATAATTTTAACAATTTTAATACAAATTATTATGTAATTAGATATATAAATACTACTTCTATTTCCACTTTTGCCCTTATCGCTGTGAGCAATTCAGACCAGGCCAGGTGGGTCACCCGAGCCCAATCCAGGCCCAATCAACCAGACAGCGCAGAGAAAACGCTCCCGGACCTTTCAAGAGTCTGGCGACCGGTTTCCCCTCGGTTTCTAGCCGGGCTCGCCGGCGTCGATCCCAACCTTCTCGGGATATCAAGCTCCGGCGCAGGATCTGCCGCATGGCGGTGATGAGGTGGATCGTCGGATCGTCGGGCGGTGGGTGGGACGATCGGAAATCCTTGCAGACGTTAAAGTGGCGGGTCAGAGCTTCTTCGGTGCCGATCAGCGCCTCCGATCGAACAACTTCGTCCTTCACCGCCTCCGCGCAGAGGCCACAAATCCACTTGCCGATATGCCTCTCACGGATCCTCTCGATGTACGCCGGCGTGCATTCCTCTGTTAATCCGCAGCAGTCGCAGTTCGCGAATTCGACTTCGATTGGTGTGGAAGAGACGGAAGCTGAAGATGCTGCTGATTGATCTTGCGACGATATTAGAATTGCTTCGGTGATTATTGCAGGTGACATCTCGCCGATAAATTTATACCCTTAAAAAAAAAAAAAAAAAGAAAAATGCCTTTTGTGTTAAATTTAAGAGAATCCAGGGAAAAAAAGTATATATTTTTGTGGGTATTGATCAAAATAGAAGGAAACCCAGTAGAGAAATAAGAATTAAAAGCAGAAATCTCGTTCATTAGTTCTACAATGGAAGCAATAACATGCAAAAAACATAATCTTTCCATTCGACAGTCGACATTGAAGAAAACCAGAAGCAGATGAGCAGTTAATAGTAGACATGCTAGTGATTAATTATACTAGAAAAGCAACGACATACAGGAAAAAAATCTAGTTAATTATGAGTTTGAGAAGAAAAATTGAAGAAACTCAGAACCGGAATAGCAAGTGCTAGCAGAAATCTAGATGATTAAAAACACCCTGAAAACAAAAGCATACAAAAAACACTTTTTGTGTTTGAAAATCAGAATTGGAGAAACCCCAGAAGCGAAACAGGAACTGGTAGCTGGCGTCCCGTCAATAAATACCCTGGAAGCAAAATAGAGAAAAAGATACCTATTTTTCTGTTTCAAATGGGGAAAAAACCATTAAAAAAGCAGTTTTAAAGAGTTTTTAAAGGGAAAGGAACAAAATTCGGATGGAAAACATCATCCACAAGCACACATCTCGGCGTTTATCATCCTGGAAGCAGAATCAAGCAAAACACTTTTTCTGTGTTTGAAAACAGAAATTGAAGGAAACCCAGAAAAGCATTTAACAATTTTCAGACAGGGGAATTGCCTGGAGAAGCTATTATGTCGAAAACCCTTTAAATTTTATCTCTCTGTTTCCCAATCTCCTTCAGCTTTATATCCTTCAGAAACAGAGAATTCAAACACCAAATACATTCTTTAATATCACCCTCCTTCTCCCGCTTAACCTCTCTCTGTTCCTTCGCAAGCAACTCGCAGAAACTTGAAACCCTGCAATCAATCGATCAAATTATTTCTTTCACGGATGATATTACAGATAAGAAGAAGAAGAAGAAGAAGAAGAAAAAGACGAAGACGAGATTGACTACTTCTCTTACTTCTCAAACAAAGAATTTACGTGTATTGAACGCTTTGGGGCAGAGAGATTGTGTGCAGAGGACGAGAGAGACGGTCTAGCTTATGTAATGGCGGCAGAGGAGGAAACGTCGAGAGGGCCCATAGATTGAGAATTGGAAACTTTATTTCACGGTGCTCCCAATAAATAAAATTATAAAAATTAATTGTTATAATTTGAAATGTTTTAGGAAATTATTAATATGAATATTTAATTAAAAGATAAAATAAAATAAAGAAGAAAAATCTACATCAGCAGTCTGCGCTGGCACTGAGATATTTGCAATGCCAGCTGTGCAATCATATATAAAAATATTTAATTATGTAATTATTATTTACTTTAAAATAATTAATTAATATTTAAATTAATAATTACTGTTTCACAGTCTAAAAAATAATATTTATACATATTTGTATACTTATTTTCATTAAAATTATTAAAATTAGTGTAAAAATAGAGAGACAATAAAAAAATTAAAATAAAGTAAAATTTATGCTTATTTTTTTATAATTTTAATAAATATATAAATAATAACATTCATAAATAAAAATATATATATATTTATTTGTACATATATATTTCTAAATAAGGTAATTATTTTTAATAGATAGTTATTATTAGGGAAAAAGGTAAGAATATAATATAAATATATTATTTATTTTAAAAATAGATCTTATCTGTTTAATTTTTACTCAATAAATAAAAAAAAAATTATTTAGTTTTAATATTTTTTGAAAAAAAGCTAAAACATTCACGGTCTAATATTTTAATAATATTATTATTTTTGAAAAATTTTCTTTTTTATATATAAAAAAATTATTTTAAAAAATAAATAAATTTCAAAGTGGTTTTGAAATAATCAGGAAAGTCGTTACTTTTGGCATTATTGCGGTATCAAAATCAAGCATATTCCATGGCGGCGGGAGTAAGCTTAATTGAGACACAATTATGTAATCTAAGACGTAATTAATTTTATAATTAGAGATAATCGTAGCTATCAAGTGATGGGAACATGTACCGTGTCCAAATTCCACTAACTGCCCCTGTTCTTCCCTTACTTCAATAACACGTTTGGATAATTAATCAAATTTAGCTTATATCTCCAATAAATATTCATAAGTGATAGGTCTGATAATTTAGAGGCCAGCCCAAAATCTAATTAGAAAAAGAAATAAGGGCCCAAGTGTTGGAGTTATTCACTCCATTGTAGGTGACTCAACAAACGAGTCTTGTCGTCGGAGGTTTTGTGAAGAGTAAATAATAGAGTTCATTTGGCGGAGAGCAAAACCAGAAATCAGTTTTTGGTCAACGGGAGGTTGATCGACGAAGAACCAAAGACGGTCAATGCAGAGGTTGACTGGCAAAGAGTATTTTCAGAGTGAAAAATGTCGAAATACTTTTTTGGAGAGCAAAAACCGGTCAACTCTGAGGTTGACTGACGGAGAGTATTTTCGGAGTAAAAAATATCAAAATATTTTTTTGGAGAGCAGAAGCCAGTTAACTCTGTTGATCGGCTGATGGAGGCCAGCGGCCAAGGATACCCATTGGTAGGCACAGATTTGCCTGCAGTCAAAATGGTCGGTCAACAAGTAGACCGGCCAAGAAGGCAAATGGCAAGTGCAGATTTTGTCTAGTTGGAAATTTGGTCAAAGGGTTGACCGGACGTGAAGGTAAAATGATCGGTAATCGCAGGATTTACCGACTGGCCAAAATGGAAGGTTTAACCATTTTGGAAGAAAGCAAAATACCCAATTTGTCAGGTTGGCAGGATTTGACAGTAATACCGATTTGGCATGAATGGATTTCCTGTTTGGAATCCAGTTGGGTTAATGGGTGCCAACTCAGAAGATTTTCTATGTGTGCGTGATCTCAGGGCACCGTTTATGTAGAGTATCTTCATATTGTTAGTAGGAATAGATTTTGTATGGAATAGAATATTCGACGAATCAATAATATATATGCATATTATAAACGGTGAAAAAAGCGGGGGTGAGATCCAAGGGTGAGAAAAGAGAGGAGTGCACCACTAGTGAAAAAGAAGAGAGAAAAACAGATAGTGTAAACGGAGAAGTATTTTCTTATTTACCCTGGAGAGGTTTTTCTTGTTATTCTTGAGTGTGTGGCAGATACTCCACCTCGGGGGTTTGTAACAAGCCATTCACATAGTGGACTTGTAGTGGATTTTGTGTTTCGTAATTTTTTTTATTTGTCAAGGATTTTTCACGTAAAATTTGTGTGTACTTATTATTCATCTTTTCCTTTCACTGTGTGTAGCGTGGTGTCGTTCTATCTGACCGGCCTTTTTCCCTAACACCAAGAAGCAGCATCCCAACGGAAGCTTCTCCAAGCCTAAGATTCAGAGTGATGGTAAACCCAATCAACACGACTTAGAATTACCTAGTGATATATGGGCCATTGGGGACAACTACTAAACAGGCCCACCGACACAATTTAACTTGATGCAACTCAATAAATGAATGCAAATGGCTACTATCACTATATGGTCCTAAACAACTGTAGGAGTAAGAATCATAGGCGGCAACTACCAACCTACTTGAGCTGAGAATTTTGGCGGTGTAGACTGTTAGTGAAGGAAGCATGATGACGGCTCCTCTAGAGGTACGGAGTCGTAACAACTGTAACCTATAACTGTTGGCGTATGGTGCCAATCACTAATCATTGTAAACCTATGGAGCCCAAGTGATTAACCCATGCATCTTCCATAAATACATCCACTCTTCCACACAGAAGGGGGCTTATATGAATACGAATGTTCTCTTTCGATCTTGATCCAATTAAGCAGTTCAGCACTTGCAAAAATCACTCTCTGATGAGTATACTTCTCTACAAAGCCGCTACTTAACCAAGCATATCTTATGGAGCATTGCTCTCCAATTCTAAAGTCGCTCCTAGTCAAACGTATCTTATGGAATACTACACTTTAATTTCAAAGTCACTCTCTAATCGAGCACACAAAACGGAGTATTGCCATCTAATTTTAAAACCACTCCCTAGTCAAGACACCAAATGAAACTCAGTTTGCCACTAACACTCAATCCAATCATCTATACATTTATGCATATTTTTCATCATATCTTTCTATTTGACTAAAAAATGCTATTGATTTGAGTGTCAGAAAATATATCAAGGAGTGGGTCCTACAATCTTCTGATATCTTATTTGTTAGTTGTGTGTATAAGATCTAGGTTCATAATAATAAATATCGAATGCGCTTTTAGTTGGACCCCCGAATTCGACGGCTTTCTAATTTGTTCGATAATTCAAATCTAAAGACACATCAAATAATCAATAATTAGTGTTATTATAAAATAACACAAACGGTGATTGACTATTTTGCCTGATCCTAAATAATATGGTCAATATATATAAATATTATAGATAAACATGGTAAAAAAATTAAGTTTGATTTTATTTTTTTGGTATGATATGATCATCGTAAAAATGACCAGACCAAACTAATACAATCGGTTTCTAAAAAAAATATCACAATAAACTATATTATATTTAATTAAATAAATTTTTTACTTAAAGAACATTCATTTAAATAATAATTTTAAAAATACCAACTCCTAATTGGTATTTTTGTAAATTATTGGTTATCAATAAATAATTATTTAATATAAATTTTTATTTACCATTGCCTCAGACTAGAGTCATTTGAATTCGGATTTAAATTTGACATGGATTTGATTTAAATAAAAATTTATAACTGTTAAATCAGATTTGACTGGATATACTTGTAATTTAAAGCGAGCTGGTTTGGTTGGGATATAGATTATTTTATTTTTAAGAAATTTTTTTTTAAAATTTATAGATATATAAAAAATAATTAAAAATATAAAATATTTTAAAAAAATTATAATATACATATTAAAATATTACTTAAACTATATATATAAATAAAATATATATTTTGTATAAAAAATTATTAATTGCATGTGTGTGTATATATATATATAAAATCTTTATATATAAATTATTAATTATATGAAAATATAATTTGATGCGTCCTGGAACCAAATTTTGAACGGGTTCGGGTTACGTCGATCTTTGAATCCGACTTTGTTCACCGAGTCTGGGTCCTGCAAACCATTAAGACAAATGAAAGATCAGGTACCGGCGAGATGTTATTCCACCGAAAACACTCTGACGCTTAAGTCAATAAATAGTTTTCCAAGTATTGAGAAGGTAGAAGAAAGGATGCTACGAAGGTGAGAAGTAGAGAGTATTTGTGAGGATGATTTTGCTCTCACTGGGAGAGGTTAATGCCTCTCGTGAGGAGCATTGATTCCTGATTTTCGATTTTCGGGGACCATGGTGACAAGAAGTACCGAGAGTGTCGGCATCCTAAAAGCGTGAGAGCTTGAGAGGACGTCTGGCTAACTCTACGAGATCCCTCTAGAAAAAGAAACGTTAATGTCGGAGTAATTCCAATAAGTATGCGTGCGTTTGTTCTCTTTTAGAAGGCATGCCTGGAGTGTTGACTCCACAGTTTTCTTATAGTCGAGAGGTTGAGAATCCTTCCTTAGGAAGGAGGCAGGATTTCAGTGTTCTGTTGGAACATCTTCCATTCGTGGCGTTGGCATTAGTAGCGGTAACGGCTCCTTGGGAGGTTCTCCTTCCTTCTGTGCTTTGCAACGACTAGGGTTTTACAGCAGACAGGGGAGAGAATTCAGCGCTTTCCTCATGGAGTGAGCGCTGAATCTGTTGGTGACCGTTACTGTGGAGGTTATCTTCTAGGGGAGCGCAAAATTAGGGAAGAAAGCTGCTACAGGTCAAACTGGGCCTGACCCATGTAAGGCTTATTCGAGGGGAGGTATGTTACAGCGCTGTGGGTCAACAGAATGTTGACCGTCCCTGGTGCCAGTCGTCTGTCTTATGTTGGTTTCATTGGCCTTTCGTCCGATCAACGGTTCGCATTGACCGTCCAGGCCAATGCGTGGACCTTCGTGGATTTGGGCTGTTCCTCCTTCCTGAGCCAGTCCACTATGGGAGTACCCATCACTAGCAACCCATGCTGGTCGTCTGATTTCTGACCTCCAGCATGTCCTTGATGGACAGCGTGGCTTGGAGTCCGCCAAGGTCCATTGATTGGATCCGTTGACCGTCCAGGCCCAAAATCCGAAGATCATGCCAGAGGAGAAGTGGACCGATTTTGCTGACCGCCCTCGCCAAAATCCGGACAAGGTCAAGGTTCGGAGAACCTTTTGAAGAAAATGTTGACCGAATTTGTTGATCGTCAATGCCAAGGTCCGGAGAACTTGCTGAAGGAGACGTTAACCGTAAAGGCCAAGATCTAGAGAACTTGTGGTAGTGGAGTGACATGCTATCATTAGTTATTTTGTTCAGACGAAAAGGTGGCTACGTGTCTGCACACGGCGAATTAGAGATCCTGGAAATTAATGCACAAGGGATATGGTTTGTCAGTGCCCGTTTAGCGGGCGTCACATGACAGTAATGATGGTGCTTGTTTACGAGACGATTACTTTGGCTGGCGTTTGTACTGCCTTCAGGTTGCCCGTTCGTCTCCTTTTTGAATTTTCCACGCATTCCTTCGTCTTTGAGTGAGCATTTTTTTCTAAGTGTTGTACCGTTTCCTTCCTTACACCCATGCTCATGGCTCCTATTGCGCAGATCGCTTCAAGCCTCACGGAGACTGACCTGAAGGAGTTGTGTGTTGAGTACAACTTTCCAAAGCGATAGTTTCCTGCGTTCCTGATAAGGAAGACAGGGCATGCTCACCGCCTGAAGGTTGTATCACCATTTATGAGGCCCATTTGAGGAGTGGGCTATGCCTTCCCCTTCCCGACAAGTTATGGGAGATTTTGATTGCCCTTAGGGTCCCTGTCGCATAGCTTCACGCCAATGCTGTGCGGTATCTGTGCACGTTCTGTATTTTCCTTCATCAGTATTCGAGGAAGTTGACGGTGGAGATGGTGAGGGTCCTGTTCAAGGTCAACTAGGGAGCAGAGTAGATCTCTTTGGCTCCGTTGGGTGGTTTCCAGGTTAGCACCGTCATTTACAACTCCTTGAAGAACTAGAAAGACAGGTTCTTTTTGGTTTGCGTGGACGGGTCCTGGCCGTTGACCAAGGAATGGGGCAAGGTTCCTGAGATTTACACCGGGACTCCTACTGAGAAGGAGACGGAGTCCCTGGAGTGGCTCTTCGAGCTGGTAAAGAAACATCACTTGGATTTTCGGAGAGACCATCTGGTCTCTCGCGATGAGGCCAAGAAGGCCAAGTGGGGGCCTCCGTCATCAGAACAGAAGCTGATGAAGGCCGCCAAGAGGCAGAGAATCGGAGCCATTGCAATCATGGAGTCATCCGGCGGTGGTTCTCTCGCTAGTCCAACAATGGCGGTGGCAGCAGAAAGGCCTTCCTCGTCCTTCTCCACCGATCCCGAGAATGTGCTAATTGGCCAGCTGGCTGGAATGGGGGATAGCTCCGACATATGCGATGAAGGTTCCACCGTTGAGATTTTTAGGGAGAGGTTGTATCCCGCCCCTACCTGTGTTGTTCTTGCCCTCCCACAGTCGAGCGCTTGACGTGGTTGGAACCTTCCCCGGAGGCGGTCATTGAGGGTGTCGCTGAACTGTCGGAGAAGGTACCTGCCGAGGAACCTAGGGAGGTGCCTATTGTGCCTCCTATTGGGCTAGCTGTCGCGACATCTGACGAGCCTGCTCCTGAGGAGATTCTGGGGGAGCCAAGAGTGTCTGTTGTTGGAGAGCTTCAACCAGCAGTCGAGGTTAGGGTGGAGATCACGGAGGAGGCCGCTGCTGAAGAGCTTGTACAAGCCGTGGGAAGGCTAGAGGGGCCTGATGTTGGACAGCCGTCGGAGACGGATGACCTTGTGGTGGAGCTGCTGGAGCAATTTGTGGCGGAGGCGACCACTGGGTATGCTAGAGAAGGTTCCGTTTCTGGTCCTCCGCCGTCTGAGTCAAGATCTCATGCTAGGCCAGTGCTTTCAGCGTGACGGATTTGGCAGGTGAACTTTTCGCTGCCTACCCTTCCTCTTGGTTTAATCGCTGCTAATACTTATCGTTTTTGCAGAAAGAAAAAGTCTCTCCTGCTCTTATTAAGGTAATTGGCTAGCGAGATCTGGCGATCGCTAATAGGGACAAGCTGATTGTTTGGCTCGACGAGGAGCTAAAAGCAATCAAGATTGAGCACCGAGATGATACGGTTGCGCTAGGATCAGTGTTGGCCAACCTGGAGGCTGAGGTTACCCGACTTAGAGAGGAGAATGCCAGCCTTAGAGATGCTGTGGTGCCAAGTGTTGTTGAGGAGAACGACAGACTTAAGAAGGAGAATGCTCGCTTAAAGGATGAGGCTGATCGGACCATGCGGTACCTTGACCAGATTGCGGGGCAAATGGCCACCCTGGAGAATCAACTGGCCACATGTATCGGTCCCCACGAGGTCGAGAATGTGCTGTTGGCACGGCTAAGGGAGGGGATCAACATTAGTTGGCGTATTGCTCGGCTAATTGATCTCAACTTTCCAATTGAATTCCTCAACTCGGAGAACCGTTTTGGCCAGCGTCGTGAGTGCCGCGAGGGGGAGCCCCGGACCAGTAGCAGTTCTCCAGCGCCCCCTTCTAGGAACTTTGCCCCTCCTTAGTTCTTGTGGCTCTGGTTTTTTGTAGTTAATGTTTCGACGAGTGAACACAATCAATGAAACGGCTGTTTCATTGACGTTACGTGTCATTTACCTTTAATGTGATTCCCATTCCTCCGTTATTGTGTTTTCTGGCCAACTCAGTGCACGGGTTGGCTGTCCGCCTTGCTTAAGACGCTGTAGGTAGTTTTTGAAAGGCTTGAGCCTTCAAGTAGGTTTACCCGGATGTCATGCCATGCTTGATCCATGCTTACGAGGGAGTAAAGGCTTGGTGATGCCGCTTTAGTGTGAACGGGGGTGGCCGACTTTTGGAAGGAGAGCCTTTCCTAATTACAACCGTTGTTGACTGATCACGCTTGCTCCTGGCAAAGGAGGTTGTGGCGTGCGCTGGTTGAGTCCCCTAAGATTTTGACCGTAAATGAGCCACTTGGATGATTAAGGTTTTGTTTGACCGTTAATAGGTCGCTTGGATGACCAAGGTTTTATTACGACCGGTTGTGAGCCTCCTGGATGATCAGAGTTTTATTATGACCGTTCGTGAGTCTCCTAGATGACCAGGATTTTATTACGACCGCTCGTGGGCCGCCTGGATGATCAGGGTCTTATTACGACCGCTCGTGAGCCGCCTGGGTGACCAGGGTTTTATTACGACCACTCATAGGCTGCCTGGATGACCAGGATTTTATTATCACCGCTCGTGGGCTAGCTGGATGACCAAGGTTTAGTTACGAGAGGGTGAAAACCCTTCTGACTTAGGGACAGTATACGTCGTGTAAACCAGCAAACATACATAAACATGCGTATGGAGAAGAAAAGGAAAACAATTTACAGTGTGGTGACGTAACGTGCCAAGTGTTCCTATATGCATGCCGATGATTGACTTACTTGTGCCTCTACTAAAAGTAACGCTTGAGGTGGATTGCGTTCCACGTCCAAGGAACCAACTTGCCACTTTGGGTTCGGAGTTTGTATGCTCCATTTTGCAGGACGACAGAGACTAGGAAGGGACCCTCCCAATTTGGGGAGAGTTTACTTAGGTTGACGATCTTGTCTATTGCCTCGATGCTTCTCAAGACCAGGTCTCCAACCTCGAAGTGCAGCGCTTTTATCTTCTTATTGTAATAGCGTGCAACCCGCTGTTGATAGGCTCCAGTCCGCAGTCTTACGGCTTCGCATGCCTCTTTTAACAAGTCTAAGTGTTCCTGAATTTACTGGGAGTTGTCTTGTCAGTCAAAAGACTCAACCTTGAGACTTGGGAGCCCGATTTCAACCAAAATTACCACCTCAGCCCCATAACAAAGACTAAAGGATATCTTACGAGTCAGTTCCTTAGGAGTTGTCCGGTAGGACCATAGGACGGAGGGCAGCTCGTCGACCCAAGAGCTCCCTGTGTTCTCCAACTTGGTCTTCAAACCATGGAGTAGCGTACGGTTGGTGTCCTCCACCTGCTCGTTCGCTTGCGGGTATGCTATCGAAGTGTGGATCAGTTTGATGCCCAAATTGGTGCAATACTTGGTGAGGCACTTTCCTAAGAATTAGGTTTTGTTGTTAGAGACGATAGCCTCGGGGATGCCAAATCTGTGACTACTTTTTGACGGACAAATTCAAGAACATGGTGCTCCGTGATTTTGGCTAAAGAGATGGTTTCAATCCACTTGGTGAAGTAGTCGATGTCAGCGATAATGAATTTTCTTTGCCCCGTTACAAGGAAAAATGAGCCGAGAATATCTAACCCCAATTGTGTGAACGGCCATGGGGCCTGGAGGGATTTCAGCTCGGTAGGCGACCGGTGGTGAAGATTGCTGTGAATCTGGCAGTTTTCACACCTCCTTACGAACTCGAGCGCATCTTTTTTCATTGTTAGCCAATAATAACTCTAGCGCATGATTTTGAATATCAAATTTGTGCCGCCAATATGCGATCCACATATCCGGAGGTAGATTCCGACTAGGGCGTAGTCAACCTCCTATGGAGTGAGGCACTGGAGGTATGGGGTCAAATAACCGCGACGATATAGCCGTCCATCTATTATGGTGTACCAGCCGGCCATCTTTTAGACCCGCTTAGTTTCGTCTACGTCTTCTGAAAGTGCTTTATCCGTCAGGTATTTTCAGTATGGGGTCATCCAATTTTCTGCTCCTGAGATCAGCATTACTTCTCGCTCCTCCGTGCTGGGAGCATTGAGAATTTTTCGCATATCCCTCGAGTATTGTTCCAGATTTTCGGTCGCCACCGCCCTGGCAAGCTAATCATCTTGTCAAACCTCCTGCTGATCTCCTTGGCTTTGGCCAAGTATCAGCCAAGTGAGGGCTGTTAGTTTTGAAATTTTCGTTAACCTGGTTGACAACCAGTTTAGAGTCGCTATAGACGATCAACCGCCTTGCTGAACATTCATTAGCCAGTCTCAACCCAGCCAACAGGGTTTCATATTATTCGACATTGTTGGTCGTTGGGAAGTTGAGTCGGAGCGAGTATTTCACCTTAATTTTGTCTGGAGTTTTTAGGACTACTTCGGCTCTGCTGCCGGAGTCCGTAGAAGATTTGTCCATGTTAAGGACCCATTTCGGTTCTTCCCCGTGTTGTTCTACGTCCCTAGTGGGCTGTTCATCGAGAATTGGGGCCATGGTTTCGACGACGAAGTCGAATAAAGCCTGCCCTTTGATGGCAGGTTGGGGCTGAAATTCGATGTCAAACTCTCCCAATTCGATAGCCCACTTTATCAACCGCCCAGAAATGTCAGGGATCTGTAGAATATTTTTCAGAGGCTGGTCGGTGAGAACAATCACGCGATTGGCCTGGAAATAAGGTCTAAGCTTCCAGGCAGAGAAAACAAGCGCCAAGGCTAGCTTTTCTACACGAGGGTAGCGTATCTCCGGACCGGTCAACAATTTACTCACGTAATAGATCGGACGTTGGGTATCAGATTCCTGGCGTATGAGGACTGAGCTGAGGGTTACCTTTAATACCGCTAGGTAGAGGAAGAGCTCCTCTTCGTCTTTGGGTGACATTAGTAATGGTGGGCTGGCCAGATATTGTTTCAATTCGTTGAAGGTACTCTGACACTCTACCATCCACTGGAACCCGTTTGCTTTCGTCTCTCTTAGTGCCTTGAAGAAGAGCATCCACAGGATGCTCGAGCGCGTGTCCGTTAGGGGCGTTAGGCTGATTGACCCATAGTTCTTGCACTCTGTTAGCCCGGTCCTATCGTGCTTTCGTCGGGTGTGCTCGCCGCCACTGTATTTCCTCTTTCCTTTAGTCGAAAAAGAGCGAGGCTGTTCGGTCCGCTTGGAACGGTTAGACCCGTTGGCCTCCTCCGTTGCCGCATAGGCCCAGGTGATAGATTCTGCTTCCTGAAAGGTCTGCAAGTTCTTATGTGCTAGGTGCCTAAAGAAGTCTCTATGCGTCAGCGCCGAGATGAAACTGCCTAGTTTCATTTCCTCCGTGAGTCGGGGGATCCGCCTAGCTTTCACCACGAAGCGATCTAGAAACTTTCGTGGGTTCTCCTCATGCTTCTGCTTGATGTGCAATATATGTCAAGGCTGCTTTTCCTCCCTATGGCTGGAGGCGTACTGTGATTACAAGAGATTTGTAAGCTCCTGAAAACTTCGGATTGAATCCGAGGGGAGATGGTGGAACCAGATGCGCGCATCTCCTTTTAACGTGAGCAGGAAGCAGTGGCACATGGCTGCGTCCTCCAGCCCCTGTAGACCCAATGGGTGCAAAAGTGGGCGAGATGATTAACGGGATCAGCACTCCCATCATACGAGTCAAGGCCTAGCATTTTAAATTTTACCGACATGGCACGGTTTAAGATCTCCGCTGTGAAAGGAGATCTGTCGATATTGGTTGTATGCTCATCGTCTTTGAAGACACGATTCTATATCTTTTCTAGCCTCGGATCTGCTTAAACGATATTACCAGATCTTTTAAAGTTGAGATATGTCCTCAACTTCGTTCTTTCTCTGATTTGTCCAGCAGTCGAGTGGCTGTTGTTACCGGTAGATCTAATGGCCCAGGAGGCTCCCTCAGAGCCTGGGGCCTAGATTCTACGTCAGAATATATGGGGTTCCTTTATTCTGGACTTTTCTCTGGAATCATGCTGATTCCCCGCCCCTTGCACCTTAGACGGCTTTGAGCATGTGAGGACTCCGATGCTCGAACGTTGGTTAGCCTTCTGGACCTTTTGGCCGATCCTTTCTTTCTCTGGCCTCCTTGTCTAGATGCCGATACAGGAGCCGCTGTCGGTGCAATCCCCTGCTGCGCTTGCTCCTGGCTGGAGCAGAGTATCTGAAGCATCCTGTTGGTATTTAGCATATGCTCCTCCAGATTTTGAAAGAAAGGCGCTGGAACCCCGCTAGCCACCCCATTGACCATGACACCAGTGGCGTGGTCCTGGTCGGGCGTGTCCATATCTCTGATTGGCTCGCTTGCTTGTACCCTTGTGTTCACCATTTCGCTTGAGGGTATTGGTTGAGAAGGGCTTCTGGAAATCGTAGTTAGCCTTTTGTAAGCGTTTTCCACAAACGGCGCCAATGATGCGTCCTGGAACCAAATTTCAAACGGGTTCGGGTTGCGTCGATCTTTGAATCCGACTTCGTCCACCGAGTCTGGGTCCTGCACACCGCTAAGACAAATGAAAGGTCAGGTGCCGACGGGATGTTATCTCACCGAAAATACTCCGACACTCAAGTCAGTAAATAGCCTTCCATGTATCGAGAAGGTAGAAGAAAGGATGTTACGAAGGTGAGAAGTAGAGAGTGTTTGTTGGGATAATTTGGCTATCGTTGGGAGAGGTTAATACCGCTCGTGAGGAGCATTGATTCCTGACTTTCGATTTTCCGGGATTGTGGTGACAGGAAGTATAGAGAGCATCGACATCCTAAAAGCGTGAGAGCTTGAAAGGACGTCTAGCTAACTCTACAGGATTCCTCTGGAAAAAAGGAACGTTAATGTCGGAGCGGTTCCAATAAGTATGCGTGCGTTTGTTCTCTTTCAGAAGGCATGCCTGGAGTGTTGACTCCACGGCCTTCTTATAGTCGAGAGGTTAAGAATCCTTCATTAGGAAGGAGGGTGGGATTTCAATGCTCTGTTGGAATAGCTTCCATTCGTGGCGCTGGCATTAATGGCGATAACGGCTCATTGGGAGGTTCTTCTTCCTTTTGTGTTTTGCAACGGTTAGGGTTTTACAGCAGACAGGGGAGAGAATCCGGCACATTCCTCATTGGGTGAGCGCTGAATCTGCTGGTAACTGTTGTTGTTGAGGTTGCTTTCTAGAGGAGCACAAAATCGAAGAAAGCTGCTATAAGTCAAACTGGGTCTGGCCCATGTAAGGCTTATTCGAGGGGAGGCATGTTACAGCGCTGCTTGTCAACAGAAATGTTGACCGTCCTTGGTACCAGTCGTCCGTCCTTATACTGGTTTTATTGGCATTTCGTCCTGTTAACGGTTTGCGTTGACCGTTCAAGCCAATGCGTGGGCTTTCGTAGATTTGAGCCGTTCCTCATTCCTAGGCCAGTCCACTATGGGAGTACCCATCATAATCTATTAACATAATTTTTTAAAACGATATTTATTTGAAATAAAACATATTTATAAAAAATTTATAATCTAAGTTGGGTCAACTAAAATTGGTTATTTTTATCCATAATCAATTTAAAAAATAATCAAGCCTTCTTAACTGTATTCGTATAAAATACCGATATATATTGACCAAATCTTATAAAATTTTGAATTGATCAGACCAAATAGATTAGATAATTTAATTTTGATCAAATCTATCCGAATATTTATTTAATCAATGATAAAATAGTCAAATAATACTAATTTCTTCATCGTTACTATTATTGTTACTGTAAATTAAATATTAAAAAATTAAATCATAATTCAATCATATCTATTTTAACGTGATTAATTAAATAATATAATGTTAATTTTAAATTCTATTATCATATTATTCTATTATCTAAAAATAATTATTTTATTATTATTTTATTTTATTATCAAGGATAGCATAAATTGTATTGTGATACATTATTGTCATTATTTACCAAGATATAAAATTATTAAATATTTATATAGCAATTCATACTCCATATTATACTAAAATTATAAAAAAATAAGGTAAATTTTACCATATTTTAATTTACACTCTCTTTTAAA
This sequence comes from Nepenthes gracilis, assembly GCA_033239525.1. Lineage (NCBI taxonomy): Eukaryota > Viridiplantae > Streptophyta > Magnoliopsida > Caryophyllales > Nepenthaceae > Nepenthes > Nepenthes gracilis. The sequence continues at coordinate 3,008,420 of BSYO01000018.1, read as the reverse complement.
TCTCCCTCCATATCAAAATGATTTTGTCAAATATTAAATTTTTAGTGTTTTTGTAAATACTTTTACGTAAATATTATATTCATTTATAAATTAAAAGGATTATTTGTGGTAATTTGTGTAATTAATTATTTTAATATAAGCTCTGGAATTATTTCTATCTAAATAATTTCTAAAATAAATTTTATTTAAAATTTTAATTACATAATTTATTTTTTTTAAATTTTCAATGGAGAATGAGAATGAGAAATTGATTGATTTGATAATCTTTGATAATTAATAAAATTACCAAATAAATAATTCTAATTTTTAATTTCTTTTCTATAAAATGTCAAAAATATTTTATTATTTAAATTTATTTAAATTTAATTTTTATCAGGTCCAATTTATAAATTATTCTTAATATAAAAATTATTATTTTTTAATATCCACCTAAAAATTATAAACAACTTTTTCAATATTATTTTTAAATTTTTTAAAAAATCAAAACATAGAATAAATATTTAAATTGTATATAATAAAAAATAAAAATAATAATCCAATTTTATAGCCCACATGAGAATCCAACGGTTATTATACGCAATAGTCCAAAAGAAGAATTTAAACCATTAAAATAAAAAATTTAACAATTAAAATTTAAATATTAAAAAATATTTTATAAATAATTATCTTTGTTAAATTATTTAAATATTAAATTTAATATTTAATAAAAATTAATATAATAAAAAATTTAAAATATAATTATTTTTAAATTTTAATTATTAAATTTTAATCTAATATATATTTTTTTAAAAAAAAAAATTAGCGTCCGAAGGACATTGAAAAAGTCACTACTATATAAGCCACATACAGCCTTCGATGTCCATCTCTTTTGCGGGTGTCCCTCTCATCGTTGCTCGTCCGCGAGCATCTTCATCGATTGCTCCCTTCGATCTCGAAAGTCCCCGAACCCTAAGGCACAAATCACACGCTCATTTCTCTAGCGCTCGACCGCTCGCGTCAATTTCGAGAACAACTAAGAATGCAGCACCAGAGAATGAAGCATCAGCAACAAGCTTTGATGCAACAAGCTGCTCTCCTACACCAACATTCTCTCTACCACCCTGGTCTCCTTGCTGCTCCACAGGTCTGCATTCTGTCACATCCGATACTGTTTAATTGTTTTATGATCGATTTGAGTGTGATTCTGTTGTGATCATTTGGTTTTAATGAATCTTGGCGTTGGATTCGTTGCTTCGGAATTTAGGGTTTAGATTCCTGTGTATTTCGAGAGGGAAACTTAGGGTTTTTCAAATGTTTATCTTTCGCGTGTCTCGATTTTTTGCCTTTTGCGTTGGATGGACTTTGATTTTAGTCTGTAATTGGAAAAGGTAGAATTGGATTCGGGGGGCTGAGCTCTGTACCGAGGTTATCGAGTGAGGGGTTAATAGTTTTTGATTCGTAGGTGTTGGACGTTTTGTGTATTTGATTTGTTTTTTTTTTCCTGGATTGGTTATTGGCTTGTTTGCAAGAGTTGACGTCTCGAATGGATGCCCCGTGGTCTGTCACCTGATATTGTTTGATGCGGCTGAAGTGAGCTTCTATCCCAACCAATTGAAAATGGCTGGGGTATTTGTTGCTATTATGTAGTTAATTTCTGAAATTTCCACAATCCTTGTCGGCTTTCTTTGGTAAGTAATAAGTGTATTTTAAAACTCAATCCTAGTCCTCGACTGTTCCACACTTGCAGACCTTTGTAAAGACTCTCACTTCTTTCAATGTAGTGTTTTTGCGGCTGTTTCAATGCAGATAGCTTACATACTGTCCTTTTCTCTCTGAGATGGTTCACATGGTACTGTGGGTAGTTTTGTTCATCATTCTCCTTGTTAGCCATTTCATGACTTTGGCCTTAATTCATAAACCTGCTCAGATACTAATTTATGTGGCCTAGGTGAGGTTCCAGCCAAAACCAATTGCCAATTTGCGGGGTAGCACTCGGTCCTATATTCCTTTTCCATAACTTATTTCCTAAAGACAGAAATAACCTAACTTTCTTATCCATTGAAGAAGTGGTATTTAGCACTATATTTGGGGTACCCGTAGGGTTGATAACTCTGGGATGTGGAGGTGCTTTCTATAGTACATCTACCTTAATTTCATCAGTGCAAAATCTTTTCCTGAGATAATATGTTTGCAATGCTATAGATTTCCTGTGGATATGGTGGAACTAAATTGATCGAGATAGAAAATGGAGCATAATGTTGATGCTCGTTCTTTTGTTATTTGGCATCTCGGTACGAATTGGTTGTATTTTGGTTGTAAACAGCCACATGCATTCCATTTGTTCTCATGTCATGGCATTTAAGGTCCTCATTGTTGGCCGCTGGTTTGGCAGAATTATTGCTTCCCCTGCTACACAAGTAAGAACATTTTCATTAATATGCCCAATTTCATAGATTTATTTTTGCGAAGGGGCTATGAAGGGGATCATAATTGTGGAGTAACTACTATCAGTAATTCTTGTTTCTGTTTTTTCAACGATTGTCATTTTTGTGATTGTGTAAATATGTGTGTCATTTGGGAGCTGTGTTCATATGGAAATCTGAGGCAAATGGAAATAGAGAGGTAAAATTGGGTTAAAAAGTTGCCCCTCTGCCTTACCTCCTGGATCTTTGGATTCTAAATGGGGATGGTAAAGAGGGAAATGGTGAGGTAAAACTTATTTCCTTTCTATCATCTTTTCCGATCACTTGTACGCTTCTCATCTGTCACTGGAGTACCATATAGAACTGAAGAAGCCTGGAGTTAAAAATGAGCTATACTCTTTTATGCTTAAATTCGATAAAGATGATAATGTGACATTCGGCCTTCATTTGCTTGCCTAAACTTACAGGATACTATTGAGATCCTTTTCATCTCTCAGTACTGAATAATGACTGAGGATGAGTGACTGATGCTCTCCTGTTGTCCTGCTTTATTGATTGTCTGATTTACGAGAATCTCAAATTTTATAGGAAGGTTGCCATTATTTCTCTGTGATGAATAAAGTTTAGAATTTGAAATATCCCACAACAAATTTCTAGCCTTAAGGAGATCTACCTTATAGTACCACTATTTTTCTTGTATGCATCCACCTATGTGGCTCAACAACTAGTTGGGCATTGAAGCTGAACTGCAACATGTACGGGAGGTAAGCTGTGTGATGCTTTTTCTATTTATGAAAGTTTGTTCGTTTTGATGGTTATCTTGTTGTCATTTTATCATCCGGTGTCTCTAGTTTCTGAATGCATTGAGAAAATGAAGATTCTAGGCATTTATTGTAAGCCATGCTGGGATATGCAGAAGATTGTTTCACATATTGGTTTTAGAATGGTATATCTTTTTTATGGAATTGACTTTTTCACTGGATAGAGCACCTCTGTAGTCTTACTTTGTGGGCACAAAGGATAGAACATTGTTTTGGATTTTCATGTCTTTTTCTGTCTAACATTGCATTTATGTTACTTTGATGTATCAGATAGAGCCAATTGCTAGTGGAAATCTCCCACCTGGATTTGATCCAACTCTATGTCGCAGTGTGTAAGTGTCATCTAGGCTTTGTTCACTTATTATTTAGCACTTGACATTGACTGTTATTCTTTTTATGCATTTACCATTTTATTTGTATCTCGATTTAAAATTTTTGTATTCTTTGCCATCATAACCATGAATGGATACCCTATAGCTAAAATTTTCTTTGTTTTTTTTCTTTTTCTTTAATTTTGTAGTTTCTTTTTTTCTGAGATTATGCAGGTATGTGGGCAACATTCATCCACAGGTGACTGAACCACTACTTCAAGAGGTTTTTTCCAGCACCGGTCCTATTGAAGGTTGTAAGCTTATTAGGAAGGAGAAGGTATAGCCTTTAGTTCTTGCACTCTCCCGAATTACTCTGTTTTCATTTGTTGCTGTGAATATACCGTTGGTCTTGCTATTTGTCAATCTTTATTATAGTCTATCTAACATATTAGTCTATATGTTATCTGCAGTCATCCTATGGGTTCATCCACTATTACGATCGTAGATCAGCTAGTGTCTCCATACTGTCACTTAATGGGAGGCATTTGTAAGTGTTAGTTGGTAAATTCTTGTTTTTTGCTTGGTAATTTGGGTGTGTGCTTGTCTCTTATGATTCAGCATGCAGGTTTGGGCAGCCTATCAAGGTGAATTGGGCATACACCAGTGGAACGAGGGAGGACACTTCAAGTTAGTGTGCCAGCTTTGCTTTTTTGCTGTCTTGAAATGATTGTCATTTTCAGGAATTCATTGGTTTTGAAACTGATTTGTGTATAACATGTTATGTGCAGGTCAGTACAACATCTTTGTTGGTGATCTCAGCCCTGAGGTTACTGATGCTATGCTGTTTGCTTGTTTTTCTGTTTATCCTAGTTGTTCGTAAGCTTCGATCTTCCTTACCTCATCCTTTTTTTTTGATATTTTTCCCCTCCTTCCTTTTGTTTGAGCCTTTCAGGCATGGGATTCCCTCTTTGTTATGAATATTTTTAATCCATGATTCTGTTAATCAGCCAAACAGAGGTTATCTTTATAGTTTTGTGAGGCTTACGATATAGTTAGGCGGTGGTTACTTCATTCTGAAATTATTTTCTTCCACTGATTTCAGAGACGCGAGAGTTATGTGGGATCAAAAAACCGGGCGTTCAAGAGGCTTTGGGTTTGTTTCTTTTCGCAACCAACAGGTCTCTTCCCTTTCTAAACTTTGCTTATTCTCTTCCCTTCTACATATCATTGTAGCTTCTGCTTATTTTGTATGTGATGTTTCTGTTTTTCTTTTTCCAGGATGCTCAAGGTGCAATAAACGACCTTACCGGTGAGAACTGTGACTCATGCATGTTTCCTTCATGAATCATGATTGTTTTTGTTTCATGTCACAGTGAGTTGTCACACATGAGTAATTTGCTTATTGATGTAAGATTAGATGCTATATATTTGAAGCTGGTTTTTCAGTCTCTGCATCCTTTACACAATTAAAAAGGAAAAAAAATTTCCCCATTTTGATGTAGGTTATCTAAACTTTGTGGGACAACTCATGGTATTGGCATGTTTTCCTTCACGTTACTGCTACAGTGAATTTGTTTGTAGAATATCTTCTGGCCATGTCGTTGCTATTTGTGGTTTATTATAATATGCTGAAGGCAGCCCTCTTTTAGCATTTTGCATTTCCAAAGTAATTTTGAATAGGTTATTACTTCTTGACATTATTTTCCTTTATCTCAGTTATCCCCATCTCCACCCTTGTTCCCCATAGAATTATTTTACTTCCTCTAGAAAAGAAAGTAATGAAAGGAAATAAAAAGGCCACTGCAGCCATCTTGACTTTCACTTATTTATTTCCTTCTAATTGTTGAACTTAGTTCTCAATAACTACTCGAGCAGCAAAAATCTCCTGACCTTGTTTTTGTTGGGGTTAACAAGAAATCCTACCCTCCCTCCCCCCTCCCCCAACAAAAAAAATCTGGCTTCTTGTACCATTAAGGTGACTAAACCCCTAATTTATGCCCTCACCTGCAAAAATCTGATATTATTCATTGAAAATATTCATTTTAGGTGTTCTGCCTACAGTAGTGCTTTCTGCTTCAGTAAATCAGCGTTCCTGCAGCATCTCACCCCATTTACTATGTGTGCATACATTTTTCTGATGCCTTTTTATATATACTAATGAGTTATTGTCCTTGATCTTTTATCTTTCAGGAAAATGGCTTGGCAGTAGGCAGATACGTTGTAACTGGGCAACTAAAGGTGCTAATGCAAGTGATGATAAGCAGAATTCAGATGCCAGAAGTGTAGTGGAACTCACAAATGGCTTGTCAGGTCTGTGAATGCTGCATAAATTTGCATTTATCTTTTTTTATATTTCTTGTTTGGCCTTATTTCGGTAGCAAATTGGCACCCAACTTGTGAACTTGCTTTAGCCCCTAATTCTTCTAATCAGACCTTGAAATTAGTCCGGGCTTGGGTCTATTTGGTTTGGCGCGTGGGATTGTAGGTGATTGAGTGGAGTGAGAGCTTGGTGGATATATGAATTTGATTTGATGGTGCTTTTACCTTGATTCTTTCTGGTAGTAAAAATGATGCTGTCAGGTTGCCTCTTTAATTTTATCTTGGTGGTTCTTTCTAGTTGTAAACCTTACTGATAAATATAATCTGAGTTATTAGTTTATAACATTGGGTTGGCAAGAGATTGTACTGTTGCAGACAAATGGAAAGAGTTGTGGACAAATGAAAAGAACTAGGGGGGTATCATGGAAGCAAAGAAAAGAAATAGGCTATGAGAAACCAGCATCTGGACTAACAGGGTCAAGGTACCCTAATTTGACAATTACTTGAGATTAAGGGGTTAATGTTTTGATATTCTTGTGGCAGTAGATTGTTGCCTTCTGAGTGTAGCAGAGAACAGTGTTGTAAAAAGGTGTTTCGGGTGCTCGCCTAGGTGCTTGGGCAATGCGATGCACTAGTGCTTGCCCCATGTCTGGGTGAGGCGAAATGGCAAGCTGTTGGCCTATGCGAGCGCTTGGGCAAGTGGATGTTCAGGCACTCACTTTTTAAAAATTAAAAAACAAAATTTACTCTATTTTCCTAAAATATCCATTGCCTTTTGAAAAAAATTATAATTTTGTGTTTCTTTTGAATGCGTTTGTTCTTTCATCACCACAATTTGCACGAGCAGCCCCTCTCTTTCTGCCATTTCATTCACAGCACACAAAATCGCCACCTTCATCATCTTGACTATTAGTTGAGGTCGAGAACAATAAATCTTGAGCGAAGGCAAGGCTTCAAGCTCAAAAGCGCATGTGTGCACTCGATGAGTTCTAGAGTGATAAAGGTAGAGGAGGAACATGCTTATTAAGAGGAAATAGAGGAGATTGATGACTTCAAATCTGGTGATGGATTTGATGAAGGCTTATTTGAGAATGATAATAATTGTGATGAGGATATTTGGTAGATTTTGATAATGATTAGAATTAAAACATTTTATTATTGTGCATGCGTTAGAAGATACTTAAAGCAGACTAGTGTTTTTGTTATTCGCTTATGTATAATGACGTAATACTCATTTTATATATGTATATTTATTATTTCTTTTAATTGTTTGAGCCTTGATTAATATTTTTCTACAAGGCAAGTAGATATATACTTGTATTACAATTAGTGCCTCACTTACCTTGGGTGAGCACCTAGTGGCTCGGGCTTAGTGCCTTGGCTTGCATGGCCCCTTTGACAACATTGAGAAATTAATTTCTAGGTTCAGGAAAAATTGACCCTCTAATAAGCCCTTGCAATGCTGATTGCCTCCATTGATGTTGTGTGCCCTTGCAACTCTCGTTTGCCACTAATTTTTAGGCTTAATTGCACAGTTCAATAAAAGCATTGCAACTGGGAAAGCATGCTGAAATGATATCTAAATGTCAATCAAACTAACCCCTGCCTTTGCTTTTAAGGCTATGCCTTCTTCGTGTTTGGATTGGTTATACACAGTTTTCCAACTCAGGAAGTGTAATAGAATTTACAGACATTTTTAATTATTTGCAATCATGAATGAAAATATTGGTGTCAGTATCGGTATGTGTTATGACTATATTAGTATCAGATATATTTTAAGGAAACAAAATTTTAAAAATCATAAGTTGACAGGGCTATATCAGTCTATATATTGCGCTTTATATAGGTTGAGAGTAAAGGTTGGACTATTCAACTTGTGATCTTGTTACCATCTTTCTCTTTTTAATTTACTATTAGAACGTGTAAATTTTGAGGTGGGAAAAGTGCAAATGATCTGATGACAATTTTGTGTTTGTTTCAGCAGAGGACGTCAAAGAGACTTCAAACAGTGAAGCTCCTGAAACAAACCCTCAATATACAACTGTTTATGTGGGAAATCTTGCTCCTGAGGTAAATGAAATTATTTTTTTAGTTTCTTGTTCTGTATTTTTTTATAGAAAATTATATATTAAATAAAGAATTAAATTAGTTTATAAAAATTAACCTAATATAGAAAGAAATATGTCATAAATGTTAAAGAGTTCTATCATTGCATTCTTGTGTAGGGATTCAGTATTATCTTTGTACTTGTGCATGCAGCTAGTGGAGGTTTGCTCCATCTTCTTCGTCCACATGTCTAAATGTCAAATATTTGACACATTGAAACAGCTCTGTGACCTCTATTGCGGAATTGGAATTAAAATTTAAAAATTTAAGTCTCACTTTGAGTCTGTTGAAATTTAAATTGGATAGAATTCAAATTCTATCATTTAAATTATATAAGAAATTATAATTATAATAAATAAAATAACGTTGAGTTATGAATAATATTTTAATCCATGGATAAAAATAAAAGTTACAAGTAGTGCAATATATATTCTCAATTTTTATTGTATGAAATATATATATTGTATTAAGATATTTTTAGTTAATACTCTTTATTAGAATATTGGATTTTAAGTTTTTAAATAATACTGTTATATATTTTTTAAAAATAAATTAAAAAATAAAACTATGGCTAGTGCACATATATCTGACCCAAACAGTCAAAAATATTTGATTCATGAATTTCTCATTGTTCGATTTTGTTATATCTAATTGATAGGCAATTTTTAGTCTTAGTATTATAATTCTTTAATCTATTCCTAAAATTACAAAAGAACTATTATACATTATTTTTCAATTCCAAGGAATTGGAAAATAGAATTAGAATTTTAATTTTGTATGATACCAAATAATATAAGTGGAATTAATCCTGGAATTTTAATTCCAATTCTTGTATCGAAATGGGGCCTTAATACATTTAGAACTAGCTGAAGCCAGTGGAGCCTTTCTTTCTGTAAGATCACGAGGAGTATGGGATTTCAAACAGTTTGGACTTTAGATCGACATCTGCTCAAACGTGCAGGTCACTCAGCTCGATCTCCATCGCCTCTTCCATTCATTTGGTGCTGGATCCATTGAAGAAGTTAGGGTTCAGCGTGACAAGGGGTTCGGTTTTGTGCGATATAGCACTCATGCAGAGGCTGCTTTGGCCATTCAGATGGGGAATACACAGAATATGCTACTTGGAAGACAGATTAAGGTATGCTTCTGTACATGATACTTGTGGCTACCATGCTTTCTTCTTATGCTTACATCTTGAGAAATGACTTCATGCTGGGATGCCATTATTGTTATTAGTTGTGTAAGGATTTGAGTTTTCTATTTTTTTGAGTGCTTCGCCTTCTGTTCTGATGAACTTCTGTTTCTTGATTTTGATGCCTAGTCTCTTTTTAGTGCCTTATTATGCTAAATTAGAACCCCAATCAGAATAAAAATAATAGATAATGTTAGTCGCTGACCACAGTGCCGTTATGAAGTATTTGACTACCTTGCTAAATGAGTATATATTATGAGTTTTATTTCACCCCCCCTGTTTTGCATGGAGTAAATCTACATGTTAGATTGAGTATGCAAGGTGTGTGCTCCCCCTTGTGCGGACCCTTTCTATTGTAGACGAAGTTGACATTTGTTTAATGCCAGGGATATCCGTCATCTCACGTTTGCGTTGTCTAAGCTGATTTTAAGTAGACAATTCATTTATTGACCATCTATTACCTTTTTTGAAATAGTTTGGCCATTTAATAGACTAGTATTGTACATGTTGCTATTTATATGCTAACTATACATGAATTGCATAAAACTACTCGAATTAGAATGACTGAAGCTTATTATAGGCATTAGTGCAACATTTCCTACAATTATACGCTAAACTGGTCATAACATTTTGAGTTCAGCTTGCTCCTGATTGATTTTTTTGTCTTGAAGTTTTACTATGCCTATCCTCTTTATATTAGGTAGAGAAATTGGCATACCAAAATTATACGAGAAATCCTCAGGCATACCTCTGTCTATGCTTGTACCAACCCGAAAGGGGTTTGTTTATTTGTCACATTAATACATGAATAAATCCACGGCTTAAGTTTGTCTTCATCAGTGAGTTGTGTTATTGGTTGGCTACAAAGAAGCACCATCACTTCTTTCGGGCTATCGTGTTGTTGTAAGATGCATGTTTGACACGCTGACGCTTTACATCTCTGACACGGGTCGGACCATATTATTATTTTTCATTTTTGACTCTACGTTGAAGACGTGTTGGATTCATTGGCCTTTTTATAATATTTAGAAAATTGGGTTATAAATTAAAGATAATTGATCTAAGCCCTTGCTGTCTCTTTTCATTTTCATTGTATGTGGTATCTTATATCTTGCAATACTTGTTTTTATGAATTTCTTTGGATGATTGAATAAAAAAAATATTTTTTTTTATTGACAATTTAGTATAAAGCAGTGTTGTTGATCAATTATATTATGATATTTATAAATAAATCATAAATTTTTCCAGTTTATGTGTTTGTATGGTATCAAAAAGCAGCGTGTCGGCGTATCGATACACATGCTTTTTAGATTGACTATTCAGACTTCTCTGTTGTGACACGCAGTGCTCATGGGGAAGCAAGCCTACTCCACCTGGGACATCATCAAACCCTCTCCCTCCACCTGCTCCAGCGCCTTTACCGGGACTTTCAGCCACCGATCTTTTGGCCTACGAGCGGCAACTGGCGTTAAGCAAGATGGGTGCTGGTGTCCACGCCCTGATGCATTCTCAGGGGCAGCATCCTCTGAACAAGGCCGGCATGGGAATGACTACAGCAGGAGCAAGCCAAGCCATCTATGACAGCGGGTATCAGAATGCCGCCGCAGCTGCCGCTGCCGCGGCCGCTGCCCAGCAAATGATGTACTACCATTAAACACACTTCCTTCGTGCTTGAAGACTGCGGTTTCTCGTGCTCGTGCTAGAGGTAGCTCTCCTTATGTTTTATTACCCCTTCTTTTTTTAATCAAATACGCTTGTCCTCTGTTCAATTCTGAGGTCGATTACTGTTTTTGTCCTTGTGGATGTAACATTGTATGGATATATCTGTTGTAATGCCTTATTTTAACCCTTAACCCCCTCCCCCTCTTTTACTGCTAGAGGAAGGGCTTGCCTGCCCTCTCTTGTTTCTAGGGCTTCTTTGATTATTTGGAAGTTGTTGCCACACCCGTCTAGGGTTTTTGCAATCCGAGTGATCATCAAGACGGATTTGCATTTGTTATATCAGTCGATCTCGAGCTTATATTATTTCGATTGGTGCTTGCTCTAGGGTTCAACCGTATGCCCGAACTCACCGGAGTTAGGTTTGTATAGTTTGGATTCGATTTTTCCTCGAACCCAACATATAATGAGAGTTTTTGTATATAACTTCACCCGAACACGATCGACGGTTCAAGCATTGCTCCGGCGTGTCGATACTACTAAGGGTGAAATATGGTCACCTTGGGGATGTTTTCTAAGCAGTTAGTTTAAAGTGATATTTTATCTATTTATTTATATTATATATAGATGGTGAGATTAAATGTCACATCAAATTGGGTGACTATAAGGGTATTTTAAGGATGGTCACAATATTACTTATATTATTAATAATTATTTATGAAAACATGATTACTAATGATAAGTTAGTAAATAAAATGTGGTATTAAGTTTAATGAATTTTTACATCTATCTATAAATTGATACTCTCTGTATGAAATGTTAGCATAAGTGTCAAACAGGTTTGAGCTTTGTATCAAGGATAGCCCGTGGTGGCTTCAGGCAATGTTGAAAATATTGATTTATCTATTCTTTTATTTAAATAATAGGAAAAACATTACACAATCATATGAAAAAAGGTCATGAAAATACCCTAATTTTCCCTAATTTGACTCGTTTAGAACCCTAGTTATGATTTCATCAAATAAAGCTTCATTCTCGGCATCCTAGATATCGTGGGATTTCTGCCACGATTTATACTGTGGATTCAATAATGTATTTTCATGTCGGCTTTTTCTGTATTTTCATGTCAATTGATGAATTTCTTTGTGAGGCCAAAGGGCTTCGTCGAGTAGGTTCCTCCCTCTATCATAAAAACGTGGGTGCTGTGACGTGTATAGATATTGTGACGCTGTTGGATTTGAAATCCAATGGCTCGCATTTTTATATAAAAAAAATATTTTTTCTTTTTTTATTTTTATTTTTTTTGTGAGAAAAATAAGGGCCGTTGAATTTAAAATCCAACGGTTCCTGTGGGCGTCACAGGGGGTACAATGTCGCCTCTTCTCTTTGTCATATTGTATTTTCTCTTAACAAAATAGATATTTATTAGTAAGTAAGAGATATATTAAAACTCGTTGATTCCATTATGTCTAATATTCATACACATTAGGCTACCATTTTTATATTTCGAAATCTACTTTCAGTGTTATGATAAACTTTTATGCAGAAAATCTACGGTAAGTTCTTGATAAAAGTTGCCTAGGAGGGTGCGTGCACCATAGGATGAAGTTGGCCTCGGTGTACCGAAGATAGCGGCATGTAACAAAGCGGTTGTAGCTAAATTGCCACGAAGATTAGTTTCTAATGAGTACTTGTTGATTTGGGGTGGAGTGGGTTCGGAAATACCGATTGAAAGATAGATTACAGACCCACTTTCCCTCGAGCTTTCGGAAAATTTTGAAGTTGAGGCCGACTATTTGAAGTTACATTAGTACGATGGGTTGGGAGAGAGGCAAGCTTTTTTAATTAGTATCAAATAGTTCATGGTCACTGAATTGCTCAATCATTTCTCAGGTTTATTGGGCATGGCTGAGAGGTAATAGCCTTTGGCATATGGACTCATTCACATAAAGGAGTTTCCTTTGGCATGCACTAAAGAAAAGAATCAATACATTGGAAAGAAACCACAGGTTTATCAATGAGGACCCATTTTGCTTCTTGTGTTCTCCAACCTTGGAAGCCATTGCTCGCCTCTTATTTGAGTGCCCTATCTGTCACGTCCCAAAATATTATCCTAACATAATAGCTAATGTCGAATATTTAATAAGCCTAAATTAATGGTGGTTGTGAGTTTCACTTTGTTATCACGACTGACCCGAATAAAATATACAATCTAACCATAGGACCCGAATTATCATATCATTAGATGGCTGGGAATACAGATTATAGCATGATATCAATGTATGTGTAATGAGTTATATCTATGCCAAAATCAGAGTAATTAAACAATCATACAAGAGATTTGAAGCCCAACTTTAATACTTATCAAACTCTGCGATAGTTAATTTAATATAAACTGAAAGATTAAAATAAAAATAATCCATTTTACGACTACTGTTTTGAAATGAAGTACAAAAACTGATTCTATCCAACCTAGTTTGATTTTTCTTGAATCAACTCTTTGAACAAAATCTTTACCTACAAGTGCTTGAGCCTACTAGTCTGAATGGGTTAGCGAAAAATAAAAATAAGAGTGAATCAAAAATTCAATAAGATATATAATTTACATGATTTAACATACAATTTATATTAACAATGTTGGAAGGATAATGGATCACATTTAAATGCAAAGATGTGAATTTTTACAATAAACACACACAGTTTTCAATTTTTTATTTTTCGATCCTTATCAAAGTGCCATGCAAATATTTATATTCAAACATGCAATTTTTATAAATTAAGGGTCAGTTGGAGTTTACTGACTAAAAGTAAATAATTGAAACCCAAGTTATATTGTTTCTATACAACCAAAGATTTTACGTTACTATTCAAAATTTATAAATAGAACGTCATATAGTCACTCTGTAGATGGGACCAAATACCATTTTCACCCATGAATAATAGGTTCGAACATGAATTATCACTATAATATATTAAGGTATATCATATTATACTATCGTTGAATTTTTTATAATAGTCCGATATATAAATAAATGAAAATTTCACACAATTTTATATAATCTATATATTTTCTCATTCCAAATAAAATATTCTTAATTTCTTAACAGTTGTATAGTTCTTCTTTCAAATTTCTTCAATTTCTTATCATGAAATGATTAAATTTTTCTATAAAATTTGGACATATTTAATTTTAAACATGTAATGTTATATTATAAGATTTTTTAAACAAATTATAAAAAATCAGTAAAGTTTCTCAATTTAACATTTTATTTCAAATATCATACAAAAAATACACCTAGTAAATTTAAACATGCAGAAGCATTATGTATGAATTTAAAGCATATAATAATTGTTTCAGCATATGCATTTGTGAAAATAGAGACAAATAAGTTGATAATACAATATATATGAACTAAGAATATAATTTTTATAAAAATTACAAATTGATGGGTACACCAAAAATGGGCTGGCCCAAGGAGAAGTCAACGGAAGCCCAGGAAGGCCAGTCAACGTTCCTGACGGCCCACTAAGGAGATAGACCCAGAAATCTGAAAGGCCCAAGGACGGTCAACTAGCTCAAAAACGGTCAACTCGGCGTTGACCGGTTTGTTGGGCCTCCAGAGGCTTTGCAACAGTGATGGGCCTGTTCCATTATGGCCCACGACCCATCAGATGGTCGCCCGCCGCTCTCCATGAGGGCGGCCGACACCTTGACGGTCAACTCAGACGTTGACCGTCCGCTTCTTATGTACTGGGCCCTAAAATTGGCCCTTCTACAGAAATGGGCCTGACTCGCTTCATGCCCATAGTCCAAATGAAGGCTACCAATGCGCACGTTTCAAATTGACCCAAGAGTTCTAGGGCACAGACCCACGATGGAGAAGGGCAACGGGAACTCCGCAACGCATTTAATGTAGTTCAGGAGACACGCAATAGAGGCGGAAAGGCTAGCCACCAGGGGCATGACTGGCACAACACCAACGCCACCTGCTTCCGTCTGCAGGTGGCCACCCACTCCCCGCAGAGGGAGGAGCCAAGCATGGCAAACGACACTCGAAGCGTGCGGTCACGGCAAGAATCGGCAAATGGCGTGACCGGTCATCCACGACAAGTGACTAAATAAAAGGCGGTGGCCCAGACAACGACCACCTTGGTGCCCAAGGATCCAGCATGGTGAGGTGTATAAGAACCCTCACGCCCCACAGAGAAAAGGGGGACTTTTTTGAGATCTTCCCAAGCATCTTACACTCTTCACTTCTCTTTCAAGAACTAAAAAGACAAACTGCATTGATCTGCTTCCCTTTGAGTAAACTCCGTAATCGCACGGGCTCTAGTCCCCAAGTGCCCAAATTCCCAAGCACGATCGAACTCCAAGGCAACGAACGGGTTGATACACGCGTTCTCTGCCTTCCCACCATCCAGATACGAGGAAGGACCCGCTCCTTACTGACGTCTGGAACTAAACACTCTTCACTCTTCTCTCTTCTCTCATTGCTCTTTCTATCTTTCAGTTCCTTCCATTGAAGGCTGTTTACTGACTTGAGCGTCGGAGTGTTTTCGGTGGGATTAATTCCCGCCGTGAACGCTGACCTCTTATTTGCTTTAGTGGTGTGCAGGGTTCGCACTCGGTGAACGAAGCCGGATCAGCTCCTCCAAGAATCCGAATTCGTTCGAAGTCGGATCCAGGTACGCATCACAAATAATATGAATTATAATTTATATATGTGAAATATAAACAATCTAGTTATGAAAATATATAATGTATAAGCATTTAAAATAATAAATATTTAAAAAAATAAAAAAGATGAGTAACAAAAGAATAAAAGCATGAGATGCACTTATTTTAACTTCAAAATTGTCAAAATCTTACTTGGATTGATTTCAAAAGCTTTTCTCTAACTTCTTCTCTCTCTTTTCTTTCTTTCCCCTCTCTCAAAATTGTCAAAAAAATTAAAAATCAATTCAGATATAATTTATATAGTAAATTGGCGTATGAGCGCGCGTTAACCGTTGCGACCAAACAATGTGGCTTATGAGTGTTGCCTTGGACATGTGTTGGGCATGGGCATTCACTTTCAATGCATTCAAGTATCTCTTGGGCGTGTATCGAGTACAAATACATTAAAAAGCACGTTCAAATTTCGATCAGGTATCAATTTAATGTAATTTTTCTACCCAGATTACGTATCTACGTGTGTCGGGCATTTGTCAAATATCATTCAATTCGGTATAAGTCGATGCAAAATTGATATTGACACAATTTTTTTTTTTATCTCAATTTTATTTAGATCAATTTAATAAATTATGATTAAATTTTAGAATTTTAGAACTCGTTCTTGACACTATCACTTCTTGAATTTGGAATGGGGTTGGGTTGGACTTGGCAATCAACACTAGGTGGGAAGCCATTAAATTAAATGAAAGGCAAGAATGCCCAATCTTTCATTTTTATCATATTTTTTTTAATCATATATATTTTCCTTGAAAGAAATACTTTAAAATTTTGTACTTAATTAATGCCCTCAATAATAAAATTTTGATTAAAATATCATTAATAAGAACAAGTTGTTTTAATTATTTATTTTTCTGATAATATATTACAACATGATACAAAAAATTATATATATTTTAATATATGTTTTAATATATAACTATTCCTTCAAAAATTATCATTTTTAGATAAAGTGTAACCAAACGATGAAATTTTTATTCCATTAAAAATAAAAAAAGAATAAAATTTTTATCCCCTTCAATCAAACGGGGGTTATATATTCGACTCAAACGCCATGGTCCATTGTCCGCTAGGGTTTAAGGACGAGAGGTTTTCGCGCTCAAACATCTAAAAAGGGTTTAAGCCTTCGAGAAAGGTGCCAATCATGTCAAACATTCGAGGGTTTCTGAGCTGATTTCGAGACAATAGATGTTGATATGGAAACTTCTCCGAGCTATTTTGATCCGAAAGATTTGAGCGCTAGGGAACAATATCGTCGATACGGGTAACGTTTCTCCGAGCTGCAAATTATGTTTTACACTCGTTGTTTCTCATTTTTGGAATAGAATTTGTGTCTGTTTTTGGTTTTGCCACAATGTTAGGACTTGACCCTGCAAGAGTCATGGAAAACTGGGTATGATCAAGTTGCCAAAAAAAGGGGCTAGGTGAACTAATTGGGATCGACTGCTCTGGCTCAGGTGCTTCTTGTTGTAGGCAATTCCACTTCTAATCTGCACGGCTCGCTTCCCTTTCTTTCGGGCACCCGTATTGTCATCTCTCTAGCCGGATAAACCTTTAAATAAAATGATTTTGATTTCTCCAAATTTCATCATTGGGATAGATCTATTTCCGGTGCACTAGCACTTTGGCGACTGAAAAGGTTTCTCTCCGTAACCATCATCGGATAAATGAATAATGTTCTCTAAGCTTGGTAGCAGAAAGATGATATTAGAAGGGTTGCAGATTTAAGCTCAATCTAATGGTCTCCCACCTTTCCCTTGAGTTGTGAGACATGAAAGGTGTGATGTACCAAATTGTGTGGGGACGAATCAAAGTTGATAGGAGTTGTTCCAAACACTTGCGTGGATTCGGAATGGTTCATACTAGAGCTGTGATATTCTCACAGCAGTGAATGCTACTGGAACTTCATTAATTCCATTTTTTTGCAAATGATATTGAAAAATACGGTAAAAGGTGGAGTGCCAACGACACTGTTTGAAGTGCGAATATCATTTCTCTACACACTCCTTAGCAGTAAGCTTTTAAGTGGAATGAGTACCCACTGCCTATCATCCATTTGCTCCAGTAAGTTCTGGATCCACTGCAAATGATGCTTCGCCAATTGCGTGGCTTGTTCCCATGTTGCAAGTTTGTTATCACTGGTAACATTGGGTACAAGATGAGGTTGGGACTGACAACGCACATGCTGATATGAGGTGCTATTAATGGATGACTGATCATTTGCGTTTTAGCCACTTGGACTTCTATTGGTTGCTCGCCAATCATGAGTCTTAGATATGTCCTTAATCGCCTATTAGGCACTTTTTTTCTTCCCATCAGGCTGTGGGTAATAGTTACTGACATGTAAAGTGCACTCCCATGCAACATAAAGAGTTCTTTCCAGACCATATGGAGGTTTATGGGATCTATATTAGATACAATGATTTTAGGTATACCATGCAATTTAACTCTTGGTCCAGTTAGATGGGGGCTAAGGTTTTAGCAGTGAGGTCTATGATAAATACATGAAACGAGAATATATACACTATCTGACAACTGCCACAGAAAAATGAGTTGCTTTCCATAAGAATTGGTCAGGTCATCTGCCATTTATAATGGTTAGGAAAACATCCACAGAAATCAGTGGAGGGATAGGTAAGCCCTGAGGAAGTCGAGTGAGGTTTTATTATCCTCCTTGAACCTTTGGAAGCCTTGTGCATTGGGCTGCCTCTATATAGTGATTGTTAGGTTCTTGAATTATATTTTATTTTTTCATCTATATATTTGTAATTGGCTTAATATCAGTTGTAAGAATATAAAAGGAATGAGACATACGGAACGAAAGATAAGAGCATTCTTGTCTGTGTTGCAGTCGTTGGGCTTTTTCCATCTAGCGATTCCAGAACTTCTTCCCATCAATGAATTCCACATATGGTGTAGTGGATCATTTATAGCGGAGCTGCATCCTAATCCTTTTTATCACAACTTTTAGCCGTTGGGCATAGTGCATGCATCTTCCTTTTGTAGCAGAACTCCAACCTAACTCCATTGAGCTTTCGCAGAATGAGTATCAAAGTAGACATGCCCACACCTTGAGAGCCACTTCACGCCTACTTAAAGGTAGCAACACCGGATGAACTCAAATTCTTCCTCTTGTGATGGCCACTTGAAGTTTTGCAAAAAAGTTAAGGTCATGAGCTGTCTGCAATAAGCTATTATTTTCACATCTAATGGGCTAATTTTGACTGCCTTGTACTCCACTCTCTTGCAACTGTAAGGTCAAATATATTGTCTGTATTCCTTGGGTTTATGAGGATCTGAGTAGCTTTTTCTGATAATCCAACTGACTTCTATTGTTTAGTATGTGATGATTCCACATGCATCGTGAATGGAGATATGGTGTCCATTCTTGTTGACTCATTCTGAAAATTTAGATTTGACTGAGAGATTCCTTGGGCGGTTCTTGGATTTTCTAACTTGATCCTGCACATTGTAGATAAAAAGAAGGTTTCAAAGATATGGGAAAAACTCCCCGCTTTATCTTCTAACTTTCAAATTAGTGTTGCGTTTGATAATCTAGAGAGAGAAGAACAAGAAGGGAAAGAAGACACCTGGAGGACAGTTTTTTGCTTTCAAATATTTTTGAGGGGGAGAATCTGTTTTGGAGGATTAGATCATGATTTTATTTGTGAAGGCTTAACTATTGCTGGATTTGTGTTTGAACGAGTTTCTTTTTCAAGCGAAAAGATGCCCCTTGATGCTAAGGGGGCTTATAATATATATGTATATGTATATGTATGTATGTATGTTTATATATGTATGTATATGTATGTATATATATAAAAGTGCTTGTACTATCCTGGGAGCAGTTCTCCACTAATTTGTTAGAGTGGGTTACTCTTGAGACCAAGTGACCTTCTAATCTAATCACTGAGTAGGTTATGATCCAGACAAAGTAGCTACTTAGTCTTCATAACCACTTGGAGTCGTATCTTAGGCTTGTAGGCTCTCTCTTTCTCATGGGATGGGGTCTTCATTTGTTGATTAACTGATTCTGAATGAGCTTGACTCTTGGCTACCCATGTTGGCATGTTTAGCTAGTTTTTTAGTGGTCATTGTGATAGTTAATCAGCATAGGATCTTGATTTTTCACCACATTTCCTTGACTTGGGGTCCAACTGCCACGTAGATGATCATGGGCTGTTCATGAGCGATTGCTGTGTGGATAAGTCCTTAAAAAATGTGTTTTGGTCGTTTGTAACATAGCGTGGCAGCTAACATGGGCCTCTTTGACTTTGCTCAACTGCTCGGGTTGCTTTTGCTTTAGGCAAATTTGACAACTCGATCACTCTGATTAGGATTTATAACAGTCTTCCCTGATCGACAAGCATGCTTGGTACGTTGCTCTCCTTACAAACCGTCTCTGACGACCCGATTGTCTGAAAATCTGGGTCTTTGCTCTCCTTTGGACAATCCGGCCCTCTAAAAAGGTGGCCTTTGTATTCTGAGAGCTCGGTCTTTGACAGGGCGATATTGGCAATGCAGCCCCTGTTTTGACAACATGGATTAGCAAATTTCGGTTTTGGTCTCACTATCTGTAGCTGGACCAATCATTAGTTCCTCATCTTGAAGGTTGTAAATTTGGATTCTATTGGAAGCTAAGTGGACTTGGTGTCCGAGTTGGTTCCTTTCAAATGAGTGGTTGGGATTTGACTGGCTTGATAATGCCACTTTTGGTGTCACTGATGTCATATAGCATCACCTTGGCTGATTGTCCCCCTAAAATTGTTGCAATGATGGCTTTTTGAAGTTGAAGAGACTTGTTGAGCAACATTCTTGTGCACAACTTTACTATCTGAGTTACATTGGCTGAAATTTCGGCTCAGGCAACTCGCATTTCTTGGCGTAAAGCCATTTGAATATAAAAAAGTGGCTAAACGCATGAGGCTTTTTTAAAGGTTAGATGCATGTGGCCTTACCACATGCATTTCAGAGAGGTGTTTGCATGGTTTTCCATTTTGGAGTTAATATAGTCTTCTAATAATTAGTACTATATATTTATGGATTTAGTTGGTATAGGAATTTGAAAGAATGCCTCACGGGTAGATGTGGACTGGCTGGTCCATGGCATCATAAATTATTGTATTCATGTAACTGCTTGTTTTCTCTGCCTGTATATGGGATAATCCTGTTGGCTCAACGTGGTGAGCAAACTGTCCTGTGTATACTTTTTATGCTTTACAACCAACTAATTTGGATTGAGTCTGGTAATGCTTTTTAGTGTTTCTTTGCATATTCAAGTAACATAATTACCTCAAACGTGTGCTCAAGTAAATAATATTTTGCAAAATCATCAAAATAGAAAAAGATATTTCTGCAGAAGAATCACTTTTCAGTCACAAGCATTCCATATTTGGCTCTAACTAACATCCAAAAACACATGCAAGGTCAGTGTCTAGGATTATGTTGAGATTGACATGTGTGCTTTTCTGTTGTCTCCTAATTGTTCAACATTTCCCTATGGAGTATGGACAAATGTCCTCAACTTATTAGCTGCCATGCAAATGGCTTCCCATTTAAGTCGAAAAGCTTTTTTACCCGTCCTCTCACATTCATCATCAATATGTTCTATTGATTTGGATTTACAAGGAAGTCAATTTCCTTTTAGCTATCCATACCTTGATTTGGTCTGAGTAATATATCTTATCAATTATATAAACAAAGAAAGCATTTTTTTAAAATGCTAACATCCTTTTATTGATTGGGTGGCTTATAAACGAGTGATAATTTATTTGCAGGAAAAGGCAGTCAGCATCTGGCATATCTCCACGCCAAAATGATTCCACCTTTAATTTAAGTGGTGGTACACGGTCCAATGCTGCCCTATTTCTTGAAGACATTAAACAGGAAGTTGAGAACCTTGAAGGATCGAGGACGCATTCTGCCTACAAAAGGAGATCCCCTGATAGTCATGGACTATTTGAGTTTGATGCTGCTATTGGTTCAGTTCGTCATAGCGGAAGTTACTCACTAAAAGCATGCAAGATTGAGGATGATGCATTACTAGATGCCGGAGAGACAACATTTTCTTTATTTGCATCTCTATTTGACTCTGCTCTACAAGGTGCTTAAACTTGATATAAGATGTGCAGATAGGATGTGCTTTTATTTCCTCAACTTTTCTCCTCCGTATCTTGTAAATAGTTCTCTTCCTATTGTAGGGTCATTGTCAATCCCTGATCTGATTTTAGAGTTTGAGAAGTCATGCCGTGATGTTTCTGAGTCTATAAGGTGCGTTACTGTGGTGGAGTTTCTGTTACTTTGTGAGTATCCTGCAATTTACTAGTTTGCATGTACACGCAAAATTTTCTTTTCCTTGAGATTATGTTGATTGAACTTCATTGAAACTGCCAAAGGAGAGCCCTTGAGTTTGTCTAGTAGAGGTTGTTGCATAAGTTCATTACACAAATGCTATACGTGAGGGGCTATTAGTTAAATTGGAAGATGATATATTTTAAGTGAACTGCAAAATGCTGTGCATGAAAAAATGGAAAGAAAGAAGGGTGAACTGCAAAGTATTGTTTGATGTGTTTTAAATACTGGGAAAAGGTTCCCTAACATTTGGAAATGTTGGACCAACATCTTTGGTTTTGAACAACCATGCAATGTAATGATTTTATCTTACAAGTCTATTCTAATCCAGCAACAGAAGAGGACCGAAATGATGACATATGTTGGTTTAAATTACCACACTTTGTCTTCGAAGTCTTTTCTGCATCAGAGAATTGATTTATCTGATTACAGAGGTATGAAGGATTTACCATAGGACAAATGTGAAGGGGCTGTAATCTTTTCTTCTCATAAGAAAAGGACCTTGAATTGGACAAGTGGCATTTTTATAACCTTTGGATACCTTCTGCTTATCTTGTTTATGTTGGTTAATTAGCATATTCATTCATGGATATTTTACACAGGTACCAACATATTATGGCTATTTACACATTAACAACAATTTAACGTCAATGTCATACTTCACTCTCTGCAAAGTTTTCAATGTCACACCTTCTGTCCATTAATGGCTGATATGTCCTCTTGGATTTTACTTTTTTTTTTATTTTTTAATATTTGGCTTTTATTAATATTAATTTGACATGGTGTGATGGTGTCTAATGACAATGGTGCCGCTGAGTTAGGAGGTAAGGGGAATGGCGGTAAAGAAGAGCAACAGAAGGGAGATGATAGAGTTCAGATGTCGTACCTGTGGCAGAATAGAGAGTTCTAGATTGGGGTGTGTGCCATAATCTGGGCTGTTGGTAAGGAAGGGGTGAGGTAGCCCTGATGGCACGTGGTGGTAATTAGGAAAATTGCTGCTGCTTTCTTTCTTCTTTCATTCCAGCACAGAGTATTCTTGCTCATTTGTTTGCTTGACTCATTATTTTTCTGTTAAAGGGGAATTATGCTGTTAGAATATTGCAGGCTGTAATTAGTTTAAATATCGGATTCTAATATTATATTCTTTAGGGAAGAAAATCTTGAGAGTTCCTTCTTTGGAGATCTACTTCCTTCTCGAAATGGGACTGCTATCTTTCTTTCCTTTCCTTGCATGAAATTCTCCCATTCTTAAGCCTGGAAGTTTCAAGCTACTTGAACTCATTACGAACACTAAACACTAAAAGAAGGGCAAGTTACACATGTATCACAGATTAAATCTAGCGATCCTGATTTCACCAAAGATGATTAATGTGTTCTGTTTGGCAAATATGTGAGGACATTTTGGTCATCAATGGGCTATTGGTGCAAAACATTGAATTTTTTTAAAAAAGATATGTCACAAAATATAGGTGCGTATATGCAAAGAAATACTCTTAGCTCCAAAAGTTGAGGGCATGGTGGCTGGACACCAGTTTTCCTTTAAGGTTCAGTGTGAGATATTTTTGAGTGGGATGTGTAAAAGAATAGAATAAAATAAGATAGGTAGCTTTGTGGAGACCCTTAATTAGGGTTATGGGTATGCACAATATTTTGGATTATTTACAACCTAATACGAAGACTAAAATACCTCATAAAGGAATATACTATCAACATATTCTATTATGATAACAAACATATTTTACTACTAATGACAAGATATTCTAATGCCCCATTATGTTAGAGCATATATGTTGATCATTCCTAGTTTGTTACAAATATACGCAACTCAAACTCTTGGTAGGAACTTGTCGAAGAAATCTACAAGCTGATCTCCAATCCTTACTTGATGAATGTGAGTTAAGCCATGTTAAAACATCTCACAAATAGAGTGACAATCTACCTTTAAATACTTTATATACTCATGAAATTCCGGGTTTGATGTGATGCTAATAGCTTCTTGATTATCATACCACAACTAAGAAGGCCCAAAACTCTTATAATCAAGAAAATCATGAAATTTTGGATGCTATATCATTTCACAAGTGACATGCGTTAACATACAATATTTTGATTTCTTGTTTGATCAGACTACCACATTTTCTTTTTTCGTCTTTCATGATACAAGATTGCCTCTAACAAAAGTACAATAAGCAACGGTAGACTTTGATCATTTGACGACCTAGCCTAATTAACATTCGAAAAACTTTCAACCTGAGTATGACTATAATTACTGTAAATTAATCTTGGTGATTTTAAGATGTCTTATAAAATGCATTATAGCTTTCTAATAAGGAACATGAGAAGAAGACAAAAATTGTCTTACCATACTAGTTGAGAAGATAATATATGAATGAGTCGTGGAGAGGTAATTATGGTTACTAACTATTCGTTGGTACCTTTTCAGTTTAACAAAAATCTCTCGTCATCTGAAAATAACATAATTCCTGAATCCATGGGAGTATTATAAGGTTTTGAATTAACATATGAATCTCTTGATATAAATTAACACATGTTGCTAGGAGCCACATTGGCTCCTAGCAACATCAATGCCAAGGAAATAGTGCAAACTCCCAAGCTTTTTGGTCTGGAAACAACTTTGAAGGAACAATTTTAGATTTGTAATGTTTGAACTATTTCTGTCAATAATTATAATATCATCCACATACACAATAGGAAGAATAACCTAGAATTATAAATGATAATAGAATACGGAGTAATTGTTGTTATAATAAGAGAATCCAGACTTGAACAAAATTATTGAACCAGCCAAACTAAGCCTACTGGGGCTGTTTCAAACCATATGAACTTGTTCAACCAATGAACAAATTTAGGCTCAAGCTGAGCAACAAACCCTGGAGATTTCTCCAAATAAGCCTCGTCGTGTAAATACCATTTAAATAGGTATTCTTGACATCTGATTGATGTTAAGACTAGTAATGAATAGAATCTAACAAAGTTAGGAACCTAATAGAAGTCAACGTGATGATAGGAGAAAAGATTTCAGTATAATCCATTCTATATGTCTGATCATATCTTTTAGCTACTAGATGAGCTTTTAACTGAGCTAAAGAACCACCTAGATTTACTTTTACTGTATCAACCATTTACAGTTAGTGGGTTTCTTCTTATAAGGTGAAGAGACTAGATCCCATGAGCGATAATACTCTTATGCAACTCTCTTCTTCCATTGTTGCTCATCACTTAGAATGAGAAATAGTCTCGAATACAGATGGAGACACTAATAAAATTCAAGACGGATACAAAATCCCGCTAAGCAAGAACAATATAATGCGTTCTACTCTTAGGTTGGGCAGTAAGGGTCGGAGAAGAGCAATCACTCATTCTTAAAACCAGCATTTTTAAGACCAAAGAGTCGGGTGGGGAAGAACCAACTCGCTACGGGATGGCTCAGGATCCATGTATTGAGTACAGTTGTGTTAACCATTATATTACATTAGAAGGTTTGACTCAATCCTTGATTAGGAACAATATATCTGTTGAAGGAAATAACTATTTTGATAGGGGCCTACTTAGGATCTGCTCCAAGTGAAATGCCAAACACATGATGAGGACCATATTCATAAGTTTTGAGTGACAGGAGGACAAGAAGGCATATGTGACAAAGGTGTTGGAAAAATAACCTTATGAACATTCTAAAAATATGAGTATCATCAATTGGTAGGGTACTCAACAATGGATTCAATGAAGATACATCAGGATAATTGAGTGTTGACTTATAAAATGTGATATCAGAGGACACTAGGTAGTGTTCCAACTTCGGAGAGAGCCATTGATACTTGTTTTGTGTTTGAATACATCTGCTGCAAAGACTTGTGATTCTTGGTCCGTTGAGGTTGAATATTCACAAGCATAACATACACAACCAAACATCTTTATTGGGTGAGGATGTAATGGTTTACCCGAAAATAACACATGAAAATGAATCTCCTCTGAAGAACAATTGATGTCATTCGATTCTAAGATAACTAGTTAGCATAGCATCACTCCAAAAATTTTTGGAACTCCCATTTGGAATAATAGAGCTTTACCAACTTCTATCACATGCCTATTTTTTCATTTGGCCACACCAATCTTTTGGACGTTTCAAAAAGGATGACTCATGAAACATCCCATGCTTGGATAGGAATGACAAAAAGGAAATAGAAAAATATTCACTTCCATTCATTTAGTGTGGATAGTAGTATAAGATTGGGTCCTAACTTTGGTGTAGAACATACAAAAAATGGAATGTAACTCAGAATGATTTTTCATCTAGTAACGCATGAAAAATCATAAATAAAAATAACAAAATAATGAAGTTCCAATTTAGACGAGAGTGGATAATGTCTGCAAACCTCTGATTGAACTAGCTAAAAAGTGGTAAAGGTCCATGTATGTGTATTTACTCCAGGGCAATATGATTGACGGAAATACCCGGATACTTTCGGCGGTGAATTATAAATTAAATCTGGTGGACCTAATTCTTGAACGTGTGAATAAAATATTGGTTTGTCCGTAAGAATAAGAAAATATTTATGTAATAGAATAATAATAATAATACATTTGTCCCACCTGATCTCTCTTCTCCACTCTCGAATCTTCTTCCCTCAACAAACCCTCTTTGCCTCTCCCTCTCTCACAGTCTCCAGTTTGGTTCTCTCTCTCTCTCTCCCTTTCTTGCAACAGCTCTAACAAATTGCCATTCAAATCTTCAGCCCTAAACCCTAACCGATCGGCCTTCGTGTAACCGCCTGATACCCTCTGCCTCACTGCGATGAGCCTATTTAAACCC
The DNA here is from genome assembly GCA_033239525.1 of Nepenthes gracilis. Taxonomy (NCBI): domain Eukaryota; kingdom Viridiplantae; phylum Streptophyta; class Magnoliopsida; order Caryophyllales; family Nepenthaceae; genus Nepenthes; species Nepenthes gracilis. The sequence continues at coordinate 2,981,696 of BSYO01000018.1, read as the reverse complement.
CATTCCAGGGAGATTGCAAGGGGAGGAAGGAAGAGTGTGAGCAGTGTGAGGCATTGTTTCCGTGAGACCAGCACCGCGGCGTTTCGTTTCGGTGGTCTTGCTGCCGTGGCCATGGGCGATTGTTGCTGCCGTTACTGTGACTTGTGGCCATCGCCGTCACTGTTGCTATTGAGCCGAAGCCAGTGCCGAGACCTTTTTGTTCGGGTGAATTGCTGCCGTTGCCGTTATCGATTTTTTCTGCTATCTTCGTTACTTTAGTGATATGGCAATTAGGCAAGTGAATTCTCATTATTTCGCTTCTTCACTCATAGCAAGTAACTCTTCTGCTAATTTGCAACTGATCTGTCCTCTCGCTTAATTAATCGTATTTCTCTCCAAATGCTATTAAATTCTTGATGCATGTGGAAATTGTTATATAAGATTGAATCGGCAAGTGAAACAGAGGACAATGCTCTATTTTGGGTTACTGATTTTGGAACAGTGAATTGATGAGTCACACGAAGCCGTGGCTTTGGGATTAATTCATGTTATGGATTATTTGCTTAATTAAGAAAACTGAGTTTTCTAATTGTGCGTGGGATGTTGGATCGGGTGAGAAAACAGAGCCTCGTGCTTTGCCGGTTGAAATTGTATATATAATCAGTTTTGTAATTTATACGAAATGCGGTATACACATTTGTATGTATAGGTACGTGTGTTTGGGTACGAGTATGTGTGTACATATATGTGTAAGTATATACATACATATATATATATGTTTTTATTTATTGTGTATTGTGTGTGTATATATATACTCGTAAATACACGTGTGTTGCTGTGTGCAGGTGCGGGTATGAGTGTGCAGGAGTGCACTGTGCGCGGTGGGTGTGTGGTGTATGCAGTGTGTGTGTTGGCAGATTATATATATATATATATCCTGGCAGTCTGTGTACTTATATATTTGAGTGAGGATGTGTCTGTGGGTGTGTGTATAAGTAGAATGGATGTAAATTATTATAAATGGGTTGTGTGTGGAAGAACCCTGTAACGTGACCATGAATGTTAAATTTTAGAGGGTGGAGTTGAGAATATGATTTAATTTCGTGGGTAGTATGTTAAAATAATAATTAATAAATAAATAAAATAAAATATTATATATACTTAGAATCAGTTGATTTATTTTGGCTCGTCTGTAAGTGATCATTAAATGTGGCCTTAGTAGTAGGTGTCGCACAGGAACAGAATGGAAGAATAGTTAAATGGTTGAATTAAGTAAAATAAATTATATCTCGATTCGTGTTTATTTTTTCTTCGTTCCATGATAAATCTTTTGTATTAGTCTTGATTGCGTGAGTACGGTCCTTGTCAGCACCGAACGATATTTCTATCATTGAAATTGCAAAACTTTCTTTGCATTATACTCGATTGTGTGAGTATTTGGATTGTTGGCTTTCTACGGTTAAGGTTGAGAAGAATGTATGAAAACATTAAGGTATCTAGTTGAATAGGAGGCTACGGTACTTTAATGTGGTCTACGCTTATCCGATACTGAATTCTATGTACGGGTGGTGTTGAGGTACATTGCCTAGATTGGTGGGATTCTTATGGCCATGTGACTATCGTAGTTCATGATGTCAAGGGTATCGTGGTGAGAGATGCTGGGTTTGACATATGAGATACCTTCCGTACCTTGTAGAATCGGAGGAGGAGCATGTTAATGAGATCATCTGTATCTGGTTGAGTCAGATGATGAGTATGCTAGAGAGACGTCTGTACTTTGTTGAGCAGAGTCTCCGTGGACCATGGATTTTGGTCGTAGGTCAAACTTGCGAGCATAGGGTAGCCTATGCAAGTACCCGACTCTCTCTAATTCCAAGAAAACAAGAGAATAAAAGAAGTGAGACAGCTTTGTGGAAACCTCCACAATTAGGGTTACGGTATATGCAAATATACATTGGATTATTTACAATTTAATACAAAGACTAAAATATCATTATGAAGGAATATATTGTTAGCATATTCTATTCTAACATTAAATATATTCTACTACTAATGACATGATATTCTAACAGGATAGTTCTTATTGTTTCATTGATAAGCTTCGGAACATAGATAAAAATATTGTCTAATATATATTGATGTTTTGACCTTCTGATTCTGATGTTTGATATTAGGAAAATATGCTATTATGTCACCGGATTGGTTACATAGTGTGATCATGGAATGTCATATTGGCCGATAAAAATAGGTATCATGCTCTCTGATGCCATGGAAAAATTCATGATGTCACCACATCTGCTACATATCGTAATAGATTAACTGATATCTAAAAATTAGTTGATTTATCTGATATTTGGCAAATATATCATTGATATTTTCCTTCCAGCTTAAGATTTGCAAAAACAATTTTGATTTTGATATGTTAAATACCAATATGTATTATTTGATAAGTATGATACCGATATAGATATAATCGATACTAATACTTTCATTTATGATATTTTGTCGATATTTATTGGTCATTTTTTTGTGTTGATTCTTTCTTGAAAGTCTAAACCTGCATGATTTAAATATATTTTATTCTTTTAAGAAGTCTAAATTCACATATTTATATAGATGTATAAAACATGCATAGGCCAAATGTTTTGGGGTAGTTTTTCAATCACCTAGAAGGATAGCAATTTTAGTTTTTAATAAAATTAAAATATTTAAATATAAAGATGGTCAAATTTTAGTATATAAGTTACTTTTGTTGTGGTCATGAGATATTTTTGTGTTTGTGACATCTTATACCAATAGGTATCGCTAATACTATCACAACCGTAACTAGTACCAATACTGATATTGTAATCTATACTCTAGGGATCTTTCTCTGTTCTCCACTCTATTCAAGAATTTTCTGTCTCGCTTTTTTGATGATACATGATTTTTGAATAGCCTTTAGGAGGAAAACTCAAATACCAAGGTGACTCCCATTGAGTATGGACATTGGATGGTTCTTAGGATAAAGGTCTTAGGACAAATACAAACAAAAGTGTTACATTGGACTTCGTAATCAAAGTGAGAAGCTATACAGGGGACTAGGAGGTAGTAGAGCTTTGGCACTCCATTTAGTGATACACTGATGATTGACTTATTGTGGTTTCCTAAGAAGCATGGACACTCCCATGTAGTTAGTGTCGGACATGTATTGGACACTGATTGACTATAGGTACTCTTAGACGTGCAAACATGTTTGGGATTTGTTATTTTTGTTTGGACATGCTAGGTACACGTTTTAGTTTTTTTTTTCAAAACAAAGAAAGGGTCTTTTAATAACTTAATTTTATGCTGCTTAGCCAAAAAAAGAAACAAAATTCCAATAAAATCCAGATTATTTTTTATGTTAGAGAGTAGTAGGTATTCATACCCACTACTGATGAAAAAACACAGAGAGATTTAGCAGTAATATTAACTTCTTAACTTCTTTTGTTTGCTATATTCCCCTAATTAGAAAAATACTGGGAGGGGAGATCTTATATTCTGTGAATATATCTGTGCCACTATTTTTTCTTAGAAAAATTGTGTTGCCGTGCTCGCGTTGTGTTGTATCTTTATATTCTTTCCATGCTTCTTAGGTGGTTGCATGCGTTGCAGTTTTTGGGTTTTCTGTTTTATCATTGGTTTGTCACCCTTGCAATCAAAAGAAACCATAGAATCAATCTCTTTGTATTGTAGAGGTAAAGTTCGTACACATACGACCCTTTTTAGTTCCCACAATATGAATCTTCGTGCACCAAACTACCAAATTTTCTTCACAAGAAACCAGCACAATTTAAGGAATCTTAGTGGGGGAATGCCTTTATTTAGCGGCCTTTATGTATATTAATAAGGTTTCCTTCATAGTAACCTTGCCCAAACACTGTAATGCAAGTGTGCCTTGTGCACCAGTCAACCATTTTTTTTTTTTTTTCAATTTTAAGAAAGAATTCCTAATAAACTTTATCGTAGTGGATAAGTTCAAATACAGGTACAGTTGGTGGAAATATAGTAGAACTCACTTTACTTTTGAAATGAGTATGAAGCATTCTGCCTGAAAGTAATTTAGTTTTGGAGTGCTTGCATTCATGCAACGATATTTGACGGAACATTCTCAGTGGGAGACAGACTTAAGCTTGGGTCTTGCCGGTACACCTAATGATTTCTCATCTTTGTGCAAAATATGTAATTAGATTCTTTCTTTTCGATACTTAAGTTGTGAAGTATAATTTAGCTTAAAACTCGTGTAAGTCATGGATGAAAACATAATAAGCAATTGTCTTTATCTCCTATTAATAAAATTGTTATGCTGTGATATGACCATGAATATTTCTGCCATGTGGGAAAAATCTGTTTTTTTTTTTTTAATTAATGCTTGAGGAATTGTGTGTAATTTATGGTAGTTGCACCATTTTTCTGGGCTGCTCCATTCGCTTTAATGTACTGATAGCATTTTACCTCTTAACGGTTCACTTCTACAGGTATGGTTCCAATGGGAGGCATCAAATTTTAGAGGACAGATTGATGAGGCAGAAAGCTCAGTTTTTGCTTGATGAAGCTGCTTCTTGGTCACTTCTGTGGCATCTATATGGAAAAGGAAACAAGTCTCTGTCCTTTAATGTTGTTGGACTAATAATAAATCTGTTCTGTTGGAATGCGTGGATAGTATTGCTACAGTATTTTCTTGTCGCATCATTTTCCAGAGCTTAAATTTTGACAGTCTCATCCATGTTAACAGTGAGCGGTGACAAATGTGCCTGCCCTGGTGCCTATTCTTCCTTACGGGTCCTTTTTTGAGATATTATATTGGATAGGAGTAGACTGGAGCTTGAACTGTATCAACCATTGCATTTTATTATCTTTTACCATTTCAGCATTATTGTTGGCCTCCATCTTTTCCCCCTTTTTATCACCTTTTCATGGTCCTATAAGCTCGAGTTGTATAGTTCACTTGAAGAACACTCAATCACTGGAGCCTACATTGTTTAGGAAGAGAGTTGACCTTTCTTGGAAGCATTCTTTCAACAATAAATGTGTGGATTGGTTTTCCAGAATGCTTGTTGTGTTTTTTAGTAAATAATGAATAGCAGAGCAGAATATCCAGCTTTAATATTGTCATTGATGTTTTTGTAAATACATTGAGCTGTTAGGTTTTTGATATCTAGTTTATGCTGATAGGCTTTTGATATCTAGTGTATGCTCATAAGTTTTCAAGTGCGCTGAAGAGAAGGAAAGCCAAGATTAGTGATGCTTCAGCTGGAAGTGCTGAATTTCAACATATGCCGGCAAAGTAATGTTTGGCACTTGTTATGATACGGCATCTGCTAATAACACTTCGAAACAATGCTTAAGCATGCTATGCTTTTCTTTTTTTGCACCAAGATTCAAGTTTTCATAATCATTCATTGCAGATTCTAGATTTTGTGATACACTACATTTTTCACCCTGGGATAAAAAATAAGGGAGAGATGAAATTATAATGCATGTTTTCCATCTAATTCATTATCCTAGATTCACCTATATTCAAAATCTCTTTGTAATAACATGATGGTAAAATTTGCATGCTACGAGGTTGGGAGACTTGATGATTGTGTTATGACTCGCATGCTATGGTTTTGCTTTCCTAGTCTCAAGGCACAATGAGATGGCGGGTGACTATTATTTTTTGTTTCTTTTAGGATAGATTATCATAATTTATTTTTGCCTTTTGGCATTCCTTCAAAGTTTATCTTGCATCTTAGCAAACTTTATTGCACATTTCTTATGTGTAGGCTTTGGGTTTTGTCTAAAGCTGTTTTTTTTTCCTTTCCCCTTTTTCAGAAAGTGAAGAAATTCCGGACGATCTTACAATGGTGATGCATCATCCTTGAAATATCTTCACTATGCCTTTTTCCCCTAAACTAGGAAATGTTCACAAATTGCCATGCTTGTTACCTTATGACAGTCCCCTTCTACTTCACTTTTGGAGGCTTGCCAGTTTGTTGCCACAAACCTGACGGCCCAACTATGTCTTCGAATTGTTCAGTGGCTTGAGGGTCTTGCTTCAAAAGCCCTTGATCTGGAAAACAAGGTGATAATCTTGTTCGTAAACTCCTTGTTGGAATATATTGTCTTGATAATGATAATCTGTGTGCTACTCAATAGAGGAACAGAACCTGCTATTCCTTATGACTTCTTCAGTTTTTCTTATGGGATTCTCCATTTGTATGTTCCTTGTTTGCTTGTTTTTAATGAATCTTCTGAGATCCATTGCTTTAGATTAGTCTATTAACAACAGTTAAATATTATTTCTTTTGGTTCCTAATTTCAACGTGGGTAAATAGATTATAAATAAGTAGTTAGTATTCCACCAGAAGCAGAACACATGCCTATCTAACTGGCTTCTGAGATCTATTGCTTTAGATTAGTTTATTAACAACTGTTAAATATTATTTCTTTTGGTTCCTAATTTTCAACATGGGTAAATAGTTTATAAATAAATAGTTAGTATTCCACCAGAATCAGAACACATGCCTATCTAATCGGCTACAAACATCCATGAATCAAGATGTTCCATTTTCCTGGCAAAAATATTGCAAGAGTAGAAAGGCTCTTTGACCACGTGGAGGTGTAGCTGTAAGTAAAGATGCTGGTTGTGGCAACATGCACATGAATCGACAAAAAGGAAAGAAAACAAAAAATGAAAAAAAAAAAAGAGATTTGCAAATGGCATTCAGAACTTTTGCCGCTGAAGAAGATGAACTGGGTAATAATTAGGCGTGTAGAACAAAATGGTTTGTCTCAGGAAACCCTGTCTTTCTATCTGTTTTGTTTTCTCTATAGAGTAAGAAACAATTTTCATTTCTTTTTTCAAACCTTTCTCATAAGGGTAGCTCTATTCATATATACAACCAATACTAGATTTCATGTTTGTTCTTCCTCTTCCACATAGATTCTGGGTTGTCAAAATGTTGTATGGCCTTAGTTTGCATATAAAAGAGCTTATTCTGGAATCATTAGTTGGTTCTCTATTATTCGTGAACTGAGCTGATGGGTTTTTCTTGTGTCTGGACTTCTTTAAATGTACAGATACGAGGATCTCATATTGGTACCTATCTCCCTTGGTCCGGAATCTGGCATAATACACAAAGGCAGCTTAAAAGCAGCAACGTAAATCCAGATACTGTTCATTACTTGGATTTCGATGCTCCAACACGTGAAAATGCACTGCCGTTGCCTAATGACCGAGTATCCTCCTGAAACTTGCCTAACTTTTCTTTCCCCCTTCTCCCCAAGTTTGGATCTTGTCTTTGATGACTGTTTAATTTTTCGTCCTATATCTTGCTTGCCTTTTTCCTGATTCGTATGTATAATTTTTGCAACCACATTAACTAGTGCCAATGATTCTGATGATGCATTTTTCCATTTCAATCAAGCTACTTTAACATTATGCATATGCTCATCATTTTCCTATCTCCATGAATCATTGCTTCAAGCTAACAGAATCTGTTGCTTCTATGCATTCCACTACTACTATAAGCTTTTGTTTGTTGTCCCTTTCAGAATCCCCTAAATGTGTTTTAAGCATTCTGGATTTCCTTTCATCGAAACCTCTACCACCTGAAGTTCTCTTTATTTTAAGTGTTGAGTAAAGTGAAAATCTAGTTATGAGGCCTATTGCTGCTGGATTAATGTCCAGCTCCTAAAGTTGATTATGGATATGAAGTCAGTTACCTGGTATTGTCTCTTCGAAAGGAAACCGTTCATCTGTGCCAAATGCCAATATGATAATGTTACTGTCTCTATATCAATGGTACCATGCTTTGCCATGTCTTATGTTATATTCTCAATTAAGTAATTACGCACACTTTTTTTTTTTTTTGGTTACCGGTAACATTTTTTTGGTTTTGCCAACTAAACTGCATGTTCGGAACTTGCTATGCTCATCTTCTAGGCACTGGATTTTTTAGCTGTGCCCTCTGTTGTCGTGATCATTGTTGTGGCATCTGTTGAAATCGTAAATTGTAGCAGATTCTGAAGAATTTTGTGAACTACAATCTACCTTTATATATGTTCCCCTACATTTTTTTTTCAATGTCTCAAAAGATGCAGTGACCGATTGACTTCATCAGAAACAAGATGAATCTCTCTTGGAAGACATTTGGACTCTGTCACGTGCGGGAAGACTGGAAGCAGCATGTGAGCTTTGTAGGTCTGCTGGACAGGTACCGCCATCCTCTCCATCTTCCATGAACATCTTTTGAGAAAAGCAAATTCTATGGTTTTGAATAAACAGGATTCTAACGTGAAGTTCTATTGATAGCCATGGAGGTCTGCTTTGTTATGCCCATTTGGTGAGTTAGATCTAGTTCCCTCTATTGAAGCTCTGGTAAAAAATGGGAAGAACAGAAGCCTGCAGGCCATTGAGCTGGAAAGTGGTTTTGGTCATCAATGGCGACTTTGGAAATGGGCTTGCTATTGTGCTTCAGAGGTAGGGATGACACTCCTGCATCAGAGTAGTGTGCTTTCCTTCTTTCCAATAATGAAGGAATGTTTTGCATTGTTATGAAAAGAAAAATTGAAGGGATGCAATTACATTTATTAAATCTGACAATTTATTTTCTAAGAACTCCGCATTTGTCAAGCTCATCACTGAACATCTGCAACCTCTTTGCATCTTTTGTACTGTCGGTCCCTAGTTTATATATCCCCCTTTTTTTTACCCTCTCCCACGAGGCACAAACCCAAAACAAAGAGATCTCTGGATATAGGTTCCTTTCTAGAATGGCTCCAGTGGCTACATTTATGCTAAGCCTGGTCGGCTGGGCAATGCTAGTTGTCCATTGGATAAGACCGAGAACCAAAGCTGTTTGTCAAAGACTGGGAGGTTCTGCTAAGAATTGTTGACCAACTTTGAAGATTTCAAAGCTGGGCAAGGAAGACATCACTTCCGAGCTCAAACTCTATGCAACCATGAGGTGCTTTTTTATTGAATAGCTTTTATACGAGAAGTTTCTGTACTAAAAAGTGGGAAAATATTAGTTGCAGAAGACAAATATCATAAAAGAAGAGATCGTTCCTTCAACTAATTTGACTCCTTAATGGCTTCTCTTGATCAAACGTCCCATCCATTGGTATACGCCATAAAGAAGACTCACACCAATCCAGGTCAACTAATCTTGTCAAGGGGTGCAGTTACCTTTATTAACTTGGTGCAGTTACCTTTATTAAATTTGACAATTTATAAGAATTCTGCATTTATCAAGCTCACAACTGAGCATCTGCAGCCTCTTTGCCTCTTTTGTACCGTTGATGTATAATTTACTTAGCTTTCTTCTTGTTTGTTAACCCACTCCTACAAGGCACAAACCAAAAATAAAAAGATATCTTCATGTAAGTTCATGTTATTTTCTATTCTTTGTGGATCCATTAATACTCCTCTTATTTTATATTGTTTCTCCTGTCCTACAAATTATATAGAGGATAGTGGAGCAAGGTGATGGAAAATATGAAGCAGCCGTATATGCAGCTCAATGTAGTAACTTAAAGTGCATGCTTCCAATATGTGCTGATTGGGAGGTACATCTCTGCCTTAAGTCTGAGTACAAGCTTACATTATATTATGAATTTCTTTTGCTCTGATAAGACTTGCAACTTTGTTCTGTTTGCTGCGTTTCATTACACTAGTCAGTGGTGTTTTCAATCTCCCTTTCTGTTTTTCCCATCTCTGTATACCTATGCATTTATGCGGGTTCTAAGATTTTATTTTAATAACTGAAATACTTGCAATTGAAGATTCAACGCACAGATCATAATCTGTAATTAAAGAGTAGTGAATTTTAATTTTGTTTGCGGAAGTGAATTAAATATTTCACGAATCACAGTCATATGCTAGCGTATTATTTAAGAAAACCCGCTTCTTCACTGGATTTTACTCTCTTTGCCCGGGTTTGGATTTGGATAAAATCCAAAATTCATACTTAGGTTTGGGTTGGATTTGAGCTTACTATGCCCCGATTCAAACCCGGCCCAAATATGTAATTAAACACACACATGTATGTATTTATGAACATAACCTTTATATTGTGTTTTGTGTATAACTTTAGTTTGGGATCAACAGGTTTCATGAGTTGCTTAGAGATTAGAGAGCCGTACAAATTTTAGTTGTCTTATAAATTTGATATTCAAGATATCTATGTTCTTATTTGATGATAGAAAAATATTTTTTTATGTTTTTTTAGAGCTAAATTATGGTAAATGGATTATAAATTTGAATTTATTTCGACAAATTGCATTGTTTAATTGACCAAAAGACAATACTAATATTGTTAAATTTTTTTATTTTTTCTGTAAAAAGAAAAAAAAGGGGCTTTGGGTTATCTTTTCATCTCTTCTTTTTTGACTGCTGCTTATACTTAATGATTTGTTTTCCACTTGACTGTGGATCATCTGCAGTCGGCATTCTGGGCAATGGCAAAGTCGTGGCTCGATGTTCAGGTCGATATGGAACTGGCGCGCTTGCAGCCTGGAAGGATGGATCAGTTTAAAGGTCATGAAGATGCCACCGAAGGGAGTCCTGGACAAGGAGACCATGTGTCCCAGATATTGGGACCTGAAAAGTGGCCTACGCAAGTTCTGAACCAGCAGCCGAGGACCATTTCTTCACTTCTGCAGAAACTCCATTCGGGTGACCTGGTGCATGAAGCCGTTACCCGTGCATGTAAGGAGCAGCATCGGCAAATTGAGATGAATCTTATTTTAGGAGATATACCGCGCCTGCTGGATCTTGTGTGGGCATGGATATCACCTTCAGATGACGCCGATCAATCTAACTTCAGACTTCATGGGGATCCCCAGATGATGCGTTTTGGGGCCCATTTAGTACTCGTACTCCGATATTTGCTCGGGGACCAAGTGCAGGATACCTTCAGGGAAAAGATAATGAACGTCGGAGATCTCATTCTTCACATCTACGTGATGTTTCTGTTCTCAAAACAACACGAAGAACTGATTGGCATTTATGCTTCTCAGCTCGCGCGCCATCGCTGCGTTGACCTCCTTGTCCATATGATGGAGCTACAGCTGAATGCTGGTGTGCATGCTAAGTACAAATTATTCCTTTCAGCCATTGAGTACTTGCCGTTTTCCCCTGGGGACGATTCGAGAGGCAGCTTTGTGGAAATTATGGAGAGGGTGTTGTCGAGATCCCGGGAAACTAAACTTGGCAAGTATGATAGGTCCTCAGATGTCGTTGAGCAGCATCGGTTGCAGTCCCTCGAGAAAGCTGTGGTGGTTCAGTGGCTTTGCTTTACGCCACCGCCTAGCATTGATGACGGGCAAGCTGTTAGAGCGAAACTTCTTCTCCTAGCACTTATGCATAGCAACCGACTCTTCCGGGAGTTTGCGCTGATTTCAATGTGGAGGGTCCCAGCAATGCCGTCGGGTGCCCACAAGCTGCTTGGCTTCCTTGCCGAGCCATTGAAGCAGCCCCCTGAAAACCTCCTCTCCTCCGAGGAGCATGATGTGTTGGGCTATCTGAAGGAGTTCAAAGATTGGAACGAGTATTATGTTTGCGATGCGACCTACCGAAACTGGCTAAAAATTGAGCTCCAGAATGCCAAGGCTTCCCATTCGGACCTGTCCGTGGAGGAAAAACAACGGGCTGTTTCGGCAGCAAAGGAGACACTTGGTTCTTCACTGTCACTTCTTCTAAGAAAGGAAAACCCTTGGCTGACTCCCACCGAACATCGTGTTTATCACGCCATGGAACCCGTTTTCCTCGAGGTCCATGCCACGGCAATGCTATGTACGGCTTCCGGCGAATGCATTCTCCCTGATGCCATCTTATGTACGATGTTAACGAGTGCCCTTCACTCTTCTGTGACAGAGGCGGTGGCCTTGGAGCGCCGATTAACTGTGAACGTGACAGTTTCTTCAACAGACAATTATTGTATCGAGGTAGTGCTCCGGTGCTTGGCGGTGGAAGGCGACGGAATCGGGCCGCATGAAGTCAGCGATGGCGGTATTCTTGCGACGGTGATGGCAGCCGGTTTTAAAGGCGAGCTTGCTCGGTTTCAAGATGGAGTAACGATGGACATCTCGCGATTGGATGCTCGGTATTCTAATGCCGGAGGTTCAGTTGAAGATGAAGCCACATACATCGTTCGCGGCCTCTGTCGCCGGTGCTGTATTCCTGAGCTCATTCTTCGATGCATGCAGGTGTCGGTTTCAATGGCGGAGTCCGGCGAACTGCCTGAGACCCACGATGGATTGATTGAACTAGTTGCCTGCCCTGAATCTGGATTCATGCATCTGTTTAGTCGACAACAGCTGCAGGAGTTCTTATCATTTGAGAGGGAGTTTTGCATACGAATCGCACAGATTCAAGAGGGAGGAAGCTCTTGACTTGTGGGTTGAGGTAATGTCTAACTGTGGAGCTACTGCTGTATTCATTTCAACAGCTTCAATATACTTGAAGGTGATTTATTTATCCATTTTCAGCTGAGTTTAGAGATGGCAAAAGAATTATTAAGGAAAATTAGGGGGCTCGATCTCTTAAAAAGATAAATATTATTTTTTAAAAAATTTGGATCATAATTATAATTAAATTACTCTTAAAAAATTAAAATTTAGTTAAAATTAATTATTAAATTATAATAATTTATTTAAAAATAAATAGTTTATATTAAAAGAAAAATAATATCTAATTAGGAATATGGTATAGACAGCAAAAATTAAATGTAGAATGTATTCTCAGGCAATATTTAATATTTAATTGAAATAAATTAGGAAATGGATGATATTCTTTTAATTTATTTCTAATTTTTCTTATGATTATGCCAATAAATACATATGCCCAGATTTATAGGCTATAAGCACGTCAATGAAATATGGCCTGTCTATAGATGAATATAGTCCTTAGTACCTCACAAATATAGCATAACTCTGTCTCTATTTAGCCGTGGTAAATGGGCCTGTCTATAATTTATTTATAATTATTATTTTATAAATTAATTTTTAATTATAGAATATAATTTTTTTAATTTTAATAGTAAATGAATATGAAAAAATTATTTTAACACTCTCACATGATTTACATTAAATATATATACCGATAGTAATTCTAAAATATTAAAATTATAACCTAATTTTGATCAAAATATCATTACTACTACTACTATTTCTAATCAATCACTAAAAAATATTTTAATAATGTATGATAACTTTTTAAAATTAAATTAGTAAACGGTTATTAGTGAGTCATTTGTTAAAATATATAAATAAGATTATACGTGTGAAAATTTGTACAAGATATTTAAAAAGACACATAAAAATATAAGAGATAATAATTATTTTTAATTCAAATTGAATTAATATTGTAATAAATAAATTTTAAATAATTTGAATTATAATTAATTAAGTTAAAATAAAAAATTATTGATGTCAAATGAAAACTTTGATCAAAATTGATATTCAAATCAGATCACATTAGACCGAATGATACTTGATCAGCGATCAGTATTTAATATTTAATTGAAATAAATTAATAAATAGATAATACCTTTTTAATTTATTCCTAATCTAGTTATATCAATAAATACACATGCCTAGATTTATAGGCTAAGCATGTCAATGGAATACATGTCTTTGGACAACTCTTATAGGCTTTATTGGTAAGCTAATACTCATACTAAGGTGCCCTAGAAGAGAAGGGTTTTAGCACAACACATTTTCTGATCAAAACAAAAAGAAAAAACCAGGAGGATAGAGAGCAGTAGTGGTACTATTTATTATCTTTTTCTTTGTAATTTTCACTTAACTTAATGGGTCTCTTGTGAGAACAATCATGATCAGTGTGTCTATAGATTAATATAGTCCTTAATTCCTCACAAATGTGGTATAACTTTGGCTTTAATTGACCCTAACCTAAGTCACTTTGATATTGGTTCAATAATCTTATTTGCAAAGTCAATGTTATGTCTAAATTATTAATATGGGCATTTTGAAAAAGTCTTTAATTTTTATTGTCCCTTTTGAATCTCTATGCCAATCATGTAAGAACCTTCATCAAATCCTTCATCTCATTACTTTCATCTGGCAAAACCAATGAAGATCCTTGGTTTTTTTGCAGAGCCTATTTTCTTTTATCCTACTTCTCAGTTCTAGCATGCTCTATAGCTTTATCCTTCAGAATCTAATCGTGTCATCCTAAATCATCCTTATCGACTGTGCTTATTCGAGCTGATAAGCCTACATTTCACAATCATGGCAGCCATGGTTTCCTTCAAATACACAGCGTAATAGTGGATACTAACAAGCATCAAATCAAACAATGGGTATAAGAATTATCAGCAACATCTTTCTGGAAGAGTTTCTGCATTCATTATTACAAGTTCAGTGAATACCCAGTAAGCAGAAGAGAAGAAAATCAAGTATGGCGACGTCCAAGTTGCTAAGCTCGGATAATAAATAGAGTTTGACCTTATTTAGACGACCAGAGTTTTCCTGCACCGAGCTAACTCACATGGGTAAACTTTGAAGATATTGATGGCTCCATGTATGGAGTTAAAGCATGGATAGAAACCTTTCGTGCTCGGTTTTTATATGATTCCTGGTGATATCTTTGACACTCGAACAGCCTGCAAGGGCCATCGTGAGTTCTAGTTCACCCTTCAAAATCTCAATGATGTGCTTCACTCCATATTCTCCCATGGCTGCCAAACCGAATATCACAGGCCTTCCAATCTAATGATACAATCAAACAGCTTTTATAAAGCTCCTATTCGTCTGCACATAGGAAATAAAAAAGGGGAGGAGGGGGGACAATTCTCATAGTATCAGTAATCAAGAATATGATGACCTATTTTGGTGCTTCTTTCTCACTAAGTGGGTTTTGATTATATAGGCTCATTTTTTATATTCCACTGGATTTTGTGTGACATCATCACAATAAAAGCAATTCTAAATCATTTTTTATCATCCCATTTCAATTTTTCTTAGGTCAACATCTAATTTTCTTTTCTTTTTCTAATCACAACAAACTTATATTTTCTCATAAGTGTTTCATTTGGTACAAGACCAAATGTTGAGCAATCTTGTGTTGAGGACCTGACTTTTATGAGAAGCCAGATTGCAGAAAGGCACTTCAAGCGGTCAATGGGCAGAAATCAGAACCTGTGGCCAAGTTGTGCAGACCTCACACCAGACCGAACTTTGCTGATGCTTGATTACTGAGCTACACTGACATGTGCACAGCTGAGCTTTGAAGTGCCAAACTACTCTTGCCAAATCCAGCTGATTTCAGCTACCGAGATCCAGGGACATGACAGTGCGGAACTAGCAAGGTACTCAGTATGCTGAGGCTGAATTATGCTTGTACTGAAATATGTTGACACTTACTGAAGCACATGGATGTTTGGGTAGCGTAGCAGAGGTTTCCCATTAAGGGCAAGGTTGTATTTGGATTTCAGGTGTCATTAGGGTTAGACAGGTTATATACAAGGACATTATTGAGGAGAGAGTATTTTGGCCATCTGTGAATCGTTTTTAAGACTTGACGGCTTTGAGAGCTTGAGAATCAATCCTATAATTTTATGATATCTGTGTCTTCCTAGATTTCACTCTAGAAATTACCTAAGCTAATTGAGAATCAATCCTATAATTTTCCTTTAAAAGTTTGTCTTCACATTGATATAATCTAGCCAATCTAGTATTAAAAATTGTGGATTTCGTCATTTGAGTATTTTCTGGGTACTTCTACAACTTCTCTATATTCTGCCTTGGAAATCGTCTGGGTTGGCTTGGGTCAATTTTGTGAACCTATTTCATATATCTATTGGCTCTTTCAAGATTTAGTTCTGGGAATAGCCTAGGCTGATTGAAGGTTAATTTTATGATTCTGCTTAGGAGGTTCATTTTCTTATTGGTGCAACCCAGCCATTCTATTATTAAATAATTATGGATTTCAATTATTGAATCTGCACATCATTTGAGTATTATTATGTAATTTGGAGTTAATTGAGTAAACCCTAGTTTTGGGTTGTTAAGTTGGGGCATGGATGAAAATATCGGTACTAGTACTGGTATCAGTTGTTGCCATATTAATATTAGATGTGTTAAAAGAAAAAAATTTTTAAAAATTGTAAGTTAACAAGGCCGTATTAACAAAATATCATATATATTAGTTGATATTTTAAATATTGGACGATATATTGCTGATACAATAATATATCGCGATATAGTTATAGGATCAAAAAATATCGGTTTCAAAGGACTTGATATAAATACATATCAGGGCGATATTTACAATATTGGTTAATATTTACATTTATGATTGGGGGTTTGATTTGGAATCAAACTGATATTTTTGTCTTGATTACAGATCCTAGAGCCAGGTCCTTATCATCTTGCTTCCAACCATGTCTATTTTGTCCACCGCAATTTTATTACAAGATGAGCAATTTTGTTTGCCAGGTGTCTTATGATTCTCTTGCAACTTGGAACGTCCTCATTGATGCAGAGTCTCAATATGCAGCTTGAGACACATTGGCAGCTGATATACAATTTGTCTATTAACGAGGAACACATAGATGTTACTTATAGTGACTTGATTTCTTTTTCTACTTCTGCGACTCTTTTTCAGTGACATTTAGAATATAATGATTGAGAATTGAATCATGCCAAACCAATAGTAACATCCAATTCATACTTTTTTCCTCCTAAATTAGTACCATGGAGAAGGAAAGTTTGTGGGGATAGAATCCAAGCCACTGGCCTAGGTAAGTGGAAGCCCACTAATAGGACAAATAAAAAAATCTCCCCGATACCAATATTTTTAATAGCACAATAATATTGCAATATTTTGATTAATATTCAAAATATCTCTAATGCATTAGATATTTGGCTGATATATTAGCCGATATGACTTTATCAATTTAAAATTCTTAGATTTTTTTTCTTTTAATATATCCGATACGAATAAATACTATTCATCATATTTAATACCAATATAACTACAACCGATAGCAATAATGATATTTTCATCCATTCGTGTTACCCTTGATTCCAATATTCAAACTTGTAATTTCTTTTTTTTTTTTTATTTGAGAAGTAATCATATTCGAAATTATAAACTAGTGTGACATATGATCATAAAATAAGAATCAGATATTTGGAAATCTACAAATAGTTAATGGGAAGGCTCTTACAAGAACAGCTTGTGCACCCAGGGCTAAAGCCTTGAAGATGTCTGCTCCACGGCGTACTCCCCCATCAAAGAGAACAGGAACCTGCCCTCCAACGGCACATACCACCTGCAATTATGATTGTTGGATAAATTAAACCATAGAAAAGTTGCAGCGACCCAAGTTTATATTATAACATATTATCCACTTTGGCAATAAGTATGGGACAGCATCCAAATGATTTTATTCTCTCTGAACTTTCCTAGTAAAAGACTTGTTGTCATAGAGATATTTAAGTCTTATTATAAGGGACATCTCCTCTCCTCCCCCAAACAATGTGGAATTCTAGACATTAGCTCCCACGTAGATGCCACTTTGTTTTTGGATACTAAGAAGGAGCTATGCCTAACAGGAAAACTTGGTAAAAAACATTCACCTTATTTGTTTTGAAGCATTCAAAGAAAGGCCGTGGAAACGGATACACTTCCTAAGTTACAACATTTATCAGACATTCCTTAAACTTGACATAAAGGTTAGCATTCAATCATGCCTCACACTGTCAAAGCTGGCCACAGACATCTATCCAGTCATTAAGTGCTAATAGCTGGATGCAGCCCCATTTACCAGGTCTTTGGGTGAGCCGTTGGAGAGTACTTTTGGCTATTGACATTCCTCAACAGTCAACAGCTCATTTGGTTTCCTAAAGAAGAAAAAAGTATTGATGCAATTAGAATAGTAACAACAAAAACATTTTTCCAAAAGCTTACACATACGAGCTTGTTGTGAGTTTTTGTTGCTAGTATATATGACAGACATAAATTCCATCTCATTTTTCTTCTCTATTTTTCTTCTTGGACCTCAGTAATAGGTGTCTCTACTGTACTCATATTTTTTTCTTTATTGAGAGAAAAAAAGTAATCCTTTTAAGAATTTTTAAATCTTCATAATTCATTTAATTTACTTGTGTCATTTAAATGAATAAATGTCAAGAACTATTTTACTATAATGCTATTTTTAGTGCATAAAAATTGGCTTAATATTTATTTGATCTTTTCAAAAGTTTTTATTTTGTACCAATTTTGAGGAAAAAGAAACGAAAACAAATAAATACATCAAACAAACAAGAGATGTTCTTATTGGTCATTTAGCATTTCAATAGTAATGACTAACAACAGTCTAATCAAATATTATTTTTATATATAACATCAACGACAACCAACAACAGCAGCATTTAAACAACAAACAACCAAAACAAAACAAAACCAAATTTTCAGCAGGCTAACCAAATAGTATCTTAGCATAGCATCAAGAAAGGGAAAAAAGTTTAATAAAAAAGAAATACCTCTTCTAGAGAAGAAATAGTGGCTGGGACATAGTCGAGTTGGCGGGCTCCATGATTAGAAACTATAATTCCATCAACTCCAACTTCCACAGCTTTTATTGCTGACAATGGTTGCACATAGATGATGAGCAATGTGATGGCGAACCTCCCAAACAAGAACGAAACGTTCATTTTGAAATTTAGATTTATGTGCCTATTTTAAGACTAAGATGCTTGGAAAACAAGGAAAATATCATAAAAATCCAAGTAACCTATGATACGACTTTCCAATCCTAAAAGCATGAAATCAAATCTAGAATATTCCAAACAAAACAAAACAAAAAGAAGATTGATGAATTATCCCTTAAACAGCATAAAATGTAAAATAATCAAAACTCTGATCTCACTTCTGACAAAGATGATTGCATTTGCTTCTCTTCTTTCTCAAATTGTTTCCAACATATGTGGGTTGATACTTCCCTAACCTTAGACATCAAAGTAGATAAGGAGACATAGAGGCCGTTCAACATGAAATATAAGAACATGGTTCCCTAACACAAACCCTTGAAAAGGTAATTAAAAGCATTGAAAAAGACTACATTGATCAATCGAAAATGAGAAATCAATGATTTTATCCGAGGATCATCAAAAGTAAATAAGTTGTTTCACAAAAATTATACATTTGAAAGAAGCAAATATCATAACATGGAAAATGCCAGATTACCATCTTCCCGTGTAAGTATCCCTTTAACCAAAATTGGCAGTTTGGTAATAGAACGTAACCAATCTATATCCTGCAAAATTTACGATATATTGATCAAATAACAAAGGTGTAATCACTGGATCTTCAAGCCCAAAGGACGACTAAATACATTATTGCAAATCATAAATAATACAGTCTTACAGGGTAGAAGGTGTCAAAGACTATAACAATCTTAGAAAAATGACTATTTCTTCCAAGTAGGAAGCTTATAATTAAAAATTTATAACATTAAAGATAATATATTGTGTGGCGACATGACCCATTAAGATCAAATAGAGCAATATTGATATTAGAAAATAATCTGAGTTTTCGCATTATCATAATTTTTTTTTTTAAAATTTTTGGTAACTTTAGCCATTATCATCACCTGCATTGCAGTTACGTGATCAATTTTTCCTTATCCTACTCCAATTATAGTTTTCCCTAACTCACTCTAATTATAGTTCCTTAAACTTCCTCTTTGAAAAAGATCGGGAATCCCGAGTCCCAACATGTTTAGACCTTTTTGAGCTTGTGCACATGACTTAGTAACAAGGGATCAACAAATCCCTTGGGTTACTCGACGTATACTTCCTCTTGAATGATGCCATTGAGAAAAGTACTTTTGACATCCATTTGGTAAAGTTTAAACCCAATTGTACATGCAATGGATAACAGAATTCTTATGGATTCTAGATGAACTACAGCAACAAAGGTTTCATCAAAATTTATTCCTTTAATTTAAGTATAGCCTTGGGCAACTAAACAAGCTTTATTTCTAGTTATATTGCCATTTTCATCTGATATATTTTTAAAGATTCACTTGATGCCAATGACATTTATATTTTTAGGTTTGGGTACCAAAATCTACACTTCATTCATAATAAATTGATTAAGTTCTTCAAACATGGCATTAGTCCAACATTCGTTATTCAAAACCTCTTCAAACTTTTTGGGCTCTATAAGTGAAACGTAGCTAGTAAAAGCGCGTTGGTTTAAAACTCGTCAATGCAATCACATTCCCTTAGGTCACCTATGATGTAGTCTTTAAGATGATTTAATTTGACTCTAGAAGAGAGTTCCCTACTTAAAGTGATGTACTCAGCATCATCATGGTTTTCATCAACGGTTGCTTCAAGGATAGGTTCGTTTTTGTCACTTGCCTCTTCCGAGCATTCACTGTTCACAAGCTACTCATTTTGGATATTGTCAATTACTACACTGATAGATTCTATCAAGGTCCGGACGCGGAGGTTGTACACTCTATAGGCTCCATTAGAATGAGAGTGTCTTAAGAAAATTCTTTTATTGCCTTTTAGAGTCAAAATTTTATGAGATTTTTTCTATCCCGTAGTATGTAATATTTACTTCAAAAAATGTAAAGTATTTAACATTGTGTCTCTTTCCTTTCCAAAGTTCGTAAGGAGATTATCCATTCCAAATCTCAAGTAAATCCTGTTAATTATATGACACACAATGCCCATTGCCTTGCCCCAAAATTGCATTGCTACATTTTTACTTTGTATCATCATCCTAACCATTTCCTGGATTGCCCTATTTTTTCATTCAGCTATTCTATTTTGTTGAAGAGTGATAGAAGCGGATATTTTGTGTTGTATTCCTTCATCACAAAAATTGTCAAAGTTGAAGTTCTCAAATTATTTTCCATGATTACTTCTAATTTGGATAATCAAACACCCTATTTCATTTGTGAGCTTTTAGCAAAGAATTTTCATACATTCAAATGTATCAAAATTTTCACGTATCAGTTCAATCCATGAGTATCCAAAATAGTCATGGACAATCACTAGGATATCCCTCTTATCTCCTAGATTCTCGATCCTAAAAAGTCCCATAAGATTCATATGGATTAATTCAAGAGAATGCGATGTGTGAAAGTTACCGTAGCATGACAAGCCATAATTTGTTTTCCAAGTTGACATGGACCACACACATCGTTCTTGACATTAGTAAACTTTGTAGTCCATCAACAAAATTTTCTGAGAAATTTTAGATAAATTCTTAAAGTTTAAGTGATTGAGGCATTGATGCCATAGTTCGGTTGTGTTAATCTTGGCGGGATGGCACCCTAAAATTGGTCTAGGGGCGATGTTATAAAGGTTATCAAGAATTCCCTTACCTTTTAACACGGATGATCCCTTTGTGTCACAATGCAGCATTTGTTTTGAAAGAATCTCACTTCAAAAATTTTCATCACAAAATTGAATAATACTAAGAAGGTCAAATTTCAAGCTAGACACATACAACACTTCGCAAGGCTCTGTAAAACCAGATATAGTAATATGCCTTTTATCAAAAATAGGAGCCTTATCTCCATCTTTGAACATGACCATCCCATCAGGATGATAAGTAAGCAACACAAACAAAGACTTATTGCCACATGTGCCTGAACCACCCACTATCAAAGTAACACATTGAAAGATTTTGAGCTTTTAAAGCAATATAGGCAACTTGACAAGCAAAATTTCTTTTTTAGTTTTCAAGGTCGCTCTTCTTGATCCTTACCGTATTTCTTGAATTAACTTTCTTATTTAGTTTTATTACTTGCTCATTTAGATGTCTAATATGATTGACAAGACTATTCATCTTTGAACTTTATCTATGGTTGTATATAAGATTAGTCATATAACAATGGGGACGAATATGCCCAATTTTTGGGTTACCATTTCTTTTGGAAATGTTTTCAATAAATCCCAAACCCTATTTATTTCTAGTTGCCTTTCTTAGCCCTAACATGTGATCAAATTTCTTAGTTCTACTTGAGAATTTTTTTATATCATTTTTTGCATTTTCAAGGTCCATTTCAAGATTCTTAATTTTTTCATTTAAGGACGTGTTCAAAATATCATGTTCGTAATATTTGGTGCTAGCAAGGTCTAATTTTGTTTTAGTAGCCGTTCTTTCTTTTTCAAAATCAGCCAATTTGTGATTGGAGGACTTATTGGTTTTCTTGACTTTCAAACATTCTCTAAACAATTTGTCATAAACCTCTTGAAGATCGTCAAATTCTGTTCAAGATGCACTCTAACAACTTCAGCATGGTTAATGATAGAAGCTTTAAGGCCATATAACTTATCTCATCCTCTTCTAAATATTTTTCGTCATTATTTTCTTCCTCTTCATTATCAATTAGCATAGCATTCATACCTTTTCCTTTTAATCTTTTAAAATTTGGACACTCCATTCAAATATGTCCAAAATCGTAACATTTATAACATTAAATTCCTTGGGATTTTTTTATTTTTGAGTCTTTGCCTTCTCTTTTTCTCTTTACTTACAATACGTTGTGTGGTGGCATTTCCTTTGGTGGTAAGGGTTGTTTTGTTATTCTTAGAAAACTTTGTAAAATCCTCATCACCGAAGGATTCATTGGACTTATGGTTTATCTCTTCCATGACAAATTTTAGAGTAATGGATTCTTTTTTCTTTAATTGTGGCAAAGAGTATTCATAAGTTTGTAATGATCCGATAAGTTTTTCAATTTTTAATTTTCCAAGATCCATACTTTTTTTAATTGCTGTGATCTTAGGTCTAAATCACTTTGGAAGCGATCTTAAGACTTTACAAACGATCCTATTTTCTAGAATTCTTTCATTAAGGTTAGATATGAAATTTACAATATTATTTAGTTTGAAATAAAATTCATCAAATGTTTCATTGTTTTTCATTCTAATTTCTTCAAATTTGATTGTATGCATTTGCAATTTCGAGTTCTTTACCAATTTAGTTCTTTTATTAGTGATTTCAAGTATTTGTCATACATCTTTAAAGGTTTTGCACATGAAAATACGTTTGAATTCCTTCGAAAAAATAACAATAAAATAGCATGTAATCCATTACTGTTTTAGTTGCGCGCATCAAGTTCCTCTTTAGTCCATAAATATAGGACTCTAGGTTCGTCACCGGTTGTAATCTTAGGCGGTATCCACCCAAATTGAGTACTATCCTAGACCCATTCATCCATTAATTTTAAGAAAGCTTTCACGCAGACCTTTCAATATACATAGTTGCTCTATCAAAGTAGGGAGGAACAGATAAGGATTGACTGGTATGCATTTATACAAGGGTCGAAGATTGAGGTGAATCTCTAATATCAATTGAAAAAAATCAAGGGATCCCTAATCTCAAAATGTTTAGACTCTTTTAAACTAGCAAAAGCAAAACGTACTAGAATATATAACACGCAAAATATATCTAGATCTAAATGTAAATTATAATATAGATATAAATAATAAGAAAATTAATACACAAATTTTTGGTGGCAAAAAAAACCTCGATAACCAACAATTATCAAGTAAAATTCTCTAATTTCTACAGCCAATGAAAACAAAATACCAAGAAAGTCAACTTATAACTCATATAAAATAGAGACAATTAATCTTAACCGACTTACTCCTAATATCTGACCCCTACCAAGTTATTTGCTCCTAACTAGTGGAATTAGACACCTTTCATTCTTCTTGTCACGCTCGCTACACAATAAAATTTTCACACACTACTGGATTCTAATGTTCATGCCACCATAATCTCAATGAAAGCTTATAGACTCTAACAAATGTGTAAAATAATGGAGAAATGTAGGAGGAGAAAACCTTGACAATCAATCTCAAGAGAAAAGGTTTTTGGTTTTCTCAAATGGAGGCTATTTAATTATAAATGAGAACTTTTAGAGCAGCAGCTGTTTTGCCCTGTTTTTTCTTCGTGCCTCATAAGCATTTAGAAGAGGGGTATTTAAAGAGAAGGTTAAAAATTAGGTCAAAAACATGCTATCGTTTAAAAAAAGTGCCTCAACGCACGTACGTTGAATAGATGCGCTTCAGATGTGCAATCTTTAGCAAGAGATTTGCGCCCTAGCGCATGTGTGCTTCTCAAGCGTGGGCAATCTATATAAAAAGCGCTTATTCACATCTCGGATGCACATCAGGCATGAACATTCTAGATAGAATACGCACATACACGGATCAAGCGCATATCAAGCGTGAGCATTTTGCACAGAATATACACATACACAGCTCGAGTGCATATTAGGTGTGAGCAATCTTGACAAAATATGCAAATATACTTGTCAGGTACAGGTCAGCCGTAGATACTCAAAATACTTGCTTTATCCAATCACAAAATATGCCAATACAAAATACTTATAATACTCTCATATAAGCTACATTTCTGGCATGAATCTCATATTACTCTTCTAGGTGCATATCCTTCCTCAATCTAATAGCAATCCAGCGCACAATGCTCCTGGATTGCTTAACTAGGGATTTTAGATGTTTAAAACATAACATCACGGTTATGGTAGATGATTCTTGCCATTGTACCGATGTCAAGCCTCACCTCCCTTGGCTAACTTTACCTATCAAGGAAACCCCTCCCTCTCCCCAACAAAAAAAAAAAATAAAAATAAAAATAAAAATTGCACCTTCATACCTTCCAGCACAAAGAAGAATCCAACGTCTTAAATGCAAAAGCTTCAAGATTTGAGCCCTCATCCTACAGAAGTTTGAAAATAAAATGTAAAATGCGACTTCTTCTACATAGCAAGCCCAGGTCATTGAGTGCAAACTGGATTTGAATAGGAATGTCTGCTTACTTCATTCACTGATGAAGAATTGGGACATCTTACCATATGATAAAAATAAGAAAACAGAGATCAGAGAGTGCCACTCACAGAAGAAACTTCAGTTGACATAAGACCATCTAAATTTGGCAGCTGAGGTGAAATCATTCTGCAAAATTTAACATGATAGATAAGAAAAACATAAGCATGAGTTTATTGCTAGCCATAAGAGTTGAATAAAGACAATAACATGTATCCTAGAGTTAACCATTGTTCTATTTAAAGAATGAAGTTGAAGAACCAAACAAGTTTTTTGACAACCAAATTTTGGAAGCAAAATGAAGAAACAATAGAATCTCACTTATTCTTTATATCAGCTTCCCTTCGACCTAGCCTGGGTGTGTCCACAGTTAAAACAATAGCCTTGTATCCACTTCTTTCTGCTCTCTGAACTAACAAAGCTGTAATGTTCCGCCTCTTGTATACCTTTTCAAGAAGGGATGTCACATTAGGAGTTAGGTTCCCACTATAGATGAAAATATCAGTTGATATGTATTGGTATTAGGCCCTCTCAATAATGACATTTTTGATATCGCGACAAAATTATGTTATGTTGCTGTATTGGCTAATTGGCGATATATCATGATATATTAGCCAATACAACCAATATTTGGCCAATATATTGCCCGATATGATCGATGTTTCGGCCAACATATCCCTATTAGCTTACGATTATAGAGCTTCTTTTTCTTTCGGTATATCTAATACTGATATGTATTGTCTAATATATTTAATAGCGATAAGGTCATAATCGATACAAATACTGATATTTTCATCCATGGTTCCCAAAATTGGGTATTCAAAAATAGTAATTCTAATCTTGCTAAAGTAAGAACTTCAAAGTGAGATGCAAATGCTTGGAGCTCAAGAAAAAGGAATTACATATAACTGAAAGAACCGTACGGCATTGCAGCAGGAAGCAACCTCTTCTATGGTGCAGGTAGCAGAGAAGGATAATACCTAGAACGAAATTTGATTGATATTGAGGCACCTAACACACAACATATATCGTAATTGAAGTTTGATGGTCACAACCATAATTGTTTTACATGCAGCTGCTGCTTTAGCT
Source organism: Nepenthes gracilis (assembly GCA_033239525.1). NCBI lineage: Eukaryota > Viridiplantae > Streptophyta > Magnoliopsida > Caryophyllales > Nepenthaceae > Nepenthes > Nepenthes gracilis. The sequence continues at coordinate 2,955,767 of BSYO01000018.1, read as the reverse complement.
GTAGCTATCTCTCCTGCAGTGTAGACAATGAAAAAGTATAAACTGAATATGGAATGAATCTTGAATGGGAAAGCTGCTTTCAGAGGATTTCACCTTCAGGATGAGCCAATTTATGCATTGCAGTGGGAGCAATCATGATTGGTGCAGAGATGTTATAGCCCAACACATTTGTTGACAAATCCATATTGCTCACGTCTATAAGTATTCTCGGACAAATCCTATCAGAGGCCAGACCATAAAATGGCATGCTGTGACTAGCTGAATCAACCATGGAAGCATTAAATCCTTACGTGATTCTAGAGAATGCTTCCATATTTTCCGTCAGAGTATACTGGTCCTCAGCTCCCCCAGCATAAAAATCATAGTACATTTTTGGAAGGGCATTCCTAGCCAATTCTTGATACTCTTTCACATTCACCGGCTCTGCAGCCATTTATCCTGGGAAGAGTGGCCAAGCATAACTCAGTAACTTATTGCTATATGATTCTGACTTCATTTTGCAAGTGTAAAACATTGAAACAACGTATTATGGACTATGAAATCTTTGTGGTTTCATGGAAATACCCCATCCTTTGTTAGTGAATTCAAATGAAGGTACATAGGAAACAACTCCAAATAACTGAATTATAAGCTAAAACACAGTAATCTCCAAGATCCAAATTATGAATCTTTTGAATAAAATGCTGTACAGAACAACATTATAATTAGAACTTGAACTTTTTCATTGAATTTGAATTTATGGGTACAGTTAGTTCAGAACCTATGGCATATCTTTATTCTCAAACACTAAAGCAATCCTATATTTAAAACCTAATCAAACAGAAAAAGGGCTGCTTCTGTGACATTGTAAAATGCATTCTGACTTGACATGAAAACAATCCACGAGAAGCATGACTTGGGGGTAAAAATGAAAAACTATTTATAAAATTCGCTGCATTTTCCAGCTTTAAAAATAATCTAAAGTAAAGTTCGGATTAAGATATTGGGAATGGAAAGAATGGAAACAATAAGTTAATTTTCCCTCTTAAACTACTGCTTGTGAGAGAAACCTCGGGTTGGCATTACTTTAAATGACTAATTTTATGTAAAACACTTCTTTTTAAAGTAAAAGGTAGATTTTAAAAAAATTCCTAAAAAAGTAATCGGTTAATTATTCCTCCAAACATGACATATACAGTTAAATCTACCAGAAAAAAGAAGAAGAAGAAGAAGGAAGTTCTATATACTATATAGCAGCATCATTATAAACTTCTAAGCAGTGATTCTAAGTCCTGGTAAGACAAGGAAACAACAGTATGGTACATGGTTGAATTTCTTGAATGATGTTTGGTTAAGCTAACCCTAATGAATTTTTAAAAGGGAAAAATCTAAAAAATATTTCAACCTTTGCTGGAAATATCATATTTTATTTTGTATTATGTATCGTATTAATCTCAATGCAAACAAGTTTATGTGGACTCAAGTTTATACCCTTGGAGATGCAAAATGGATAAATCTGGATCCTAATAAATTAACTGAGTTAAGAATGCCCCAATGTCCATAAACCGCTATTTGAAGGCATTTACCACTCATTCTACAACAAAACATCTTATATGAAAAAGCAATTCATGATCCAAAGTAGAGTCCAGAATAAAATAAATCCTTTATAAAAATTTCATATTGAAGTTGATTCCCCCCACCCCCTTCTAGATAGACTATGGAATGATTCAACATAAGCTGAACCATATCTAAACAAAGAAGCTATCTAATAATTTAAGAAATGAAAAAAGAAAAGAAAAAAAGATAGAGAGAGCGAGTATATCTTCAGGGTTGAGTAGCGAAAACTGAAGTGTTTCATGAAAATTACTAATTTCTGACTCTTTAAGCGCCGAAGATGATAATCTTTAACAGAATTCAACTAAACCGAACTCATGGAATCCAAAATTTTACCTGAATGATTAAATCCGTAGGCGTAATGTCGTGATGATCAAATTACGAGAATACTAGTGAGGGTTAGCGATGAAGATTGAAGAAGCAGATCGAACTGATAAATGACGAAACAAGTTCAGCTCTTCTTTATATATATATACATAGAGAGAGAGAGAGAGAAAAAAAATTAAAAGCGTTGGGTCTCATGTCCTGGCCCATGAGATGCGCAAAGCCACGTGGGATGACGCGCCCACACGGAGATCAGGAGGCCGATGGTAAGATATCAGCCCAACCTAAGGGCGAATGGCGCAAGTTCTCACACCGGAAGGAGGAGGCACCAGAACTCCGCAGCGCATTAAATCGTCGCCGGTAAGCGGACAAAAAAGGCGGAAAATTTGCTAAATTGATAGAGGCGTGGCTGGCTAAGCAAATGATAACGCCACCGCCGCCGTCTGGCAGACGGCCAACCAATCCTCGCCGAGAGAAAATCGGGCGTGGTCAACGACTCAAGCCGCGTGCAAGAATTTGCAATAAAAATGCCCATGCACGACCGTGATCCATGACAAACGACAGCGCAAGAATGGCCCAAGCACCCAGGCGTTTTGGCGCCCAAGAGTCCAACGGGTTGAGATGTATAAAAACCCTCACACCCCACAGAGAAAGGGACATTTTCTTCGACTCCTCAACTCTTTCGATCTTGATCGACTTGACGATCAACCTTGAGACCTTGAACTCTTCGATCAAACTACGATCCTCACGGAACATTGCTTCAAGCGTCCTTGATCATCTTCCCTCCCTTTCTCTAAAAACACAGGAGAGACGAGTCAAAGCAGAGCTTTGCCTCATCTAGCTGACTCGCTCACAATCCCAGCATCCTCTGAGATCACGGGAAAGTTAGCCACCCGCTGCGGTGCATTACGGAAGCCAGGCCTTCCAACACATTCTCACCACATTTCCCCACATCATCGCATAAGCACTTCTACGCTTTCACAGCATTTCTCCGCGCACCACCTTAGCGTGCGCATTTTCGTTTATTGCGGAAATATTGCTGACTTGAGCGTCGGAGCGGCCTCGGTGGGATAAATCCTGCCGGACCCTTCACCTCTTGTTTGTTGTTTGTGTTGTGCAGGTCCAGGTTCATAGAGACGGAGGCCGGACCCTTCTTCCGGAGCGCCCGCACGCTTAGGAATCCGAAGGCTCCCTAATCTGTACGGCAACCTTGGGCCCGGGACGCAACAAAAAGAATACTGTTAAATTATATTCAGATAAAATAATATTTCATATATTTAATTTATTAATATTAATAAATAGATAAAATATTAAGTTATTTAATTATTATTATAATTTAGCTAAGCCAAGTATCTAAGATTATCATTGTTATAAGTCCCACATCACATTTTTAAATTAAATTTATGGATGTATTACTGCATTTCTAATTATTATTTATATACTCTAAATTGTTTAAAATATTCATCTTATGTCATAAAATTATAAAAATATTTATAAAGTATTGATGAGCATTGCATTCCATGGCCAAAGAAATTAACCCAAAATAATTTTAAGCAAGAGGATAAGATTCGACGGCCCAAGTCATCTGCACAGCCCATTTTAACAAATTTGGCTGACATCGTTAAGTAGTCCAGTTTCATGGTCAAGCCAAGACCAATTTAACGGTCATGGCGATTTCCTTATTCTCATCCCCTAACGACCTCGGGCATTGGTTGAAACCACGATCAAAATAAAACTTATTTATCCGTCAGTTTTCCTAATGTTTAATAAGAAGAATTAACTATCACTCAATTTCTATAAAAATCCATCATCTCCAACGGAATAGGGGATTGATTAATCATTTAACACTTTCTCAATTAGAGAAAATAGACAATTAAAAGAAGCCAAAAGCACACTTTCTCTTTCTCAATCTAAAATGCCATTATAATAGCGTAAATTCTCGAATAAAAATATACATTTTACATCCTCTATATTTCCTCTCATTTAAGAAAGATACAGACTTGAGTCTCAAAAGATATATTGAAGAATGAATCCGTAAATTCTTTAACCTTTATTTTATGACTGCATAGGATTTGGATTAAAAACGTACGAAAATCGTATACGTTCTAAGGCCCAACAAACAAATTTCAAAATCTCTTTATTCATACAACAATCAGAGTCCTCGACGCATCAAATATGTTTCGTATAAATTTACAATTTAAAATAAGGTAGAAAATATACAACTTTCACTTTATATTTTTAAACCACATTTGTTATAAAATAATATATACAGTGGTGGTATTTACATTCCTTTTAAGTTGTTTGTTATTTATTCATCCTTATTAGGGGTTGGCAAGCACTAAAAGTATAAATATATTGGATCAAAATTAGGTCATGCAATTAGTTCAATTTAATTAATTTAAAATTTTATAAAATTTTATCAACATATAAAAATATTATGGACGAATTCTATTTGTTGCGTCCCGGGTTCGCGGTTGCTATACGAATTAGGGAGCCTTCAGATTCCCAAGCATATGGTAGCGTCAGGCTGAGGGTCCGATCTCCATAGCTCCTAACCTGAACCTGCACAACACAAATAACAAACGAGAGGTCAGAGGTTCGGCAGGATTTCTCCCACCACGGCCACTCGACGCTCAAATCAGCAAATTTCCGCAATAAACGGAAATGACACACGCGATGGGCGGTGCGCGGATGAACACTGATGAAAAATGAGTGCTGTATATATTTTAGCGTGGGGGGATGCAATGAGCAGGTTGCGGAAGGCCTGACTTCCTTAATACACCGCAGTGGGTGTCTAATTTTCCGTTGCCTGAACGGGCTTGGGGATTATGATCGTGAGAGAAGCGGGCTCGTTCGTGGCCACAGGGCTTGAGTCTTATCTTGGCTCAATTGCTTTTTCTCTTGTGATTTAGGAAGAGGAAGAATGATCAGGATTCGGATCTCCTCCTCTGTGGGGAATGGGAACTCTTATAGGCTCCCCCTGTGGACTTTGGGTGCGAGAATGCCCGTTGCTAGGGTTCCCTGACCTCTGATCACCGTTGCTAACAGCCAATCATGTCGGCTGTCATTTTGCGATGGCGGGCAGGCTCCTAAGCACTGCCGGCCACGCCTGGTCTTCCCTCGAATTGGGATTGGCTTGTTGTCTAGGGGCAGCTGCCTAAGCCGTTGGCGCAGCGTTGGCCGCTTCTCCATTGGCTGGTTTTTCTTTTCTCCTATTTGCTTTTCGACAGCCCATTCATACGCTGCAGGGCGTTCGTCGTTTTCCGTCAGCTGGGTGCCACATATGATCCTTGCGCAGTTAGGCTAGGCTCGATATCGTTCGTGAGCCTTAGCGCGGGACCCAACGCTATCATAAAATCATATTCGATTAATTTTTAGATCAAGTATGATTACAGGTAAAAGTGTTCAAACATGTTCGGCCTGCCTGGATTATAATTTATTTTTTAAAAAATATATTTTCAAAATAAATACCAAGTTTAAACATCTATTTAATAAATTAAATTTTTATACAATTAATTTTTTATGTTAAAATTATTCATTAAAATATATAATTACATAATATTTTATCTTAAATATTATTATCTTTAAAATATTGTATATTTTTTAATACTTTTATACAAATATAAATTTTTAAATAAATTAATTAAAAATTAAAAAATCATTGACCTATTCGAACTGACTCAGTTTAGCTCTTGGACGTATACGGTTAAGCCTTTTGACTTGGTTAACCCAGTGTTGTCCGATCTGTCTCGATTTATCAGTCATAAATGCTTTATTTAAACCCAACCCGTATCCGATCCAATCTGAACCCTATTTTAATCAAATTTAATTTTTGTGTTGTCAAAGCTATTACTTACTAATGGTATTAAAAGTTATAATATAGTTTACTGAAAACTTAGCTTATTTAAGTTGCTTATCATTGTCATGAATATATTACATTTAAAAACGAAATTCCGTCTTCCTCTTTTACTAATTTTGGTTCTGTCATCCACGGCCGATGTAAAACATGACACTGCACATGCCCCAAGCAGACGACGGAGGTGAGTTCGGCCGCCCTTTGGCAGAAGCAAGATGGGGTGGCTCAGCACTACTTTGACCATTGCAAGTAGGCTAGTTCGATCATCTTTGCGACCAAAGGAAATAGGTCTGTCACCATTGTAGCCCGCTTTATAAGAAAAGGCGAGAATTGTATGAGTCGCCTAGGACAGTGAACACAGCATCAACACATTTCAGATAAGTTCAGACGCTTCCAGATCAAGGTCTCATAGTTTATAACCGAAGAAATAAGAATAAGAAAGTCGGTGTTTGTTCCAAAGGTAGTTTGGCTTCAATTTCGGCCAATCTTTACAGGTTGTTGCTGCCATGCCCCATTAGCCACCCTTACCGGTTGTTGCAACCTACCCCATTGATCTCAACACTTTGGCGGTATGCCACCACACTGTCAGATCTAGCAATCCCCCGCCGCCAACGACCACCCACCTCCATCAGCTGTCATTACCAAGGCATCACCAACATGTCAAATTCTCAACCTGTTGTCAAAATCTCTGCCAAAACCAAAAGTTTCAACCGAAATGTGAAAGAATGTTAATTACTTGTAATCACCTAAACTTGAGTGGCATTAGGCAGTGTAGTCGAAATTATTTTGAAGTTGAGATGGCCAAACAGGAATTTAAGTTGACCTAAATTTGTTACTCTTGCAGCTCCAATGTGTTATGGGGCTGAAATAAAATAGATTTAGGTGGGGATGGAGGATTTAATGGTGAAGCAGGTAGTTTTGGTGGAGGCTTTTGTCACAATGGAAGAAGTAAAGTTCTGGTGGGGTGGCGGTGAAGAAGCACGTGGAGGCAGTGCAAGCAGAGGTTCTGGCCATTGGGGTGGCTTTGGCTGTGCAAATGAGAGCATAGGTGGCGGGGCAGTTGGTGGAGGATTTGGTGGTGGCGATAGCAGAGTATGTTAAAGGAAAACTTCATCAAGAAAAAGAATTTTTAGAATTATTTTCTACAAGCTATGACTCCACAAAGCCACATCACTCATTCAATTCTAAGAATACTGACTTTTTTGGTTTACTTGCTAATAAACAGAGATGAGACTCAAACCCAGATCAAACAAAGATCCGCAAGAATTAAAAGCCAACTATGCTATCATTACGCTATAGATACTAGTGCAACAGAAAAAAGAAGAAAAAGAATGCCATAGACTACCAAAATCACAGTAACATTCGCCAATTGGCAACTGTTTTGATCTGTCTCAATATACAACAAATATCACAAAATAGCAAAAAACCCAGATCCCGAGGCCCCGTAGCTTCGCAAATATATATATATGTACTGTTCCCGTGTAGTCATAATGGAGCAATTATCATGGAGCGTACCTCAAATATCGGATATTAGCATTTCTCATCTTTTACATACTACTGCCGATATGATTGTGAACAATATAGATGCCGTGTCATTTGTTTATCGATCTCCTGCTCTTTGTAATTATCGGATATGGAGAAATTCATTGAGCCGAAAAGTCTTTGTAGATATCCTCCTTTCGAAGAGGAACTCGAACAAACTCACCAGAACAACTCTTCTTTGATCAGTCCTTTTCACAAGGAACCATTATCTGGGCTTTGAATCGCTCCCCTTGCCTCGGAATGTTGAAAGCGAGAAGAACGATCGTGGGGCTGTAAAGATTAAAACCAGTTGAATTCAGTTCAGAAATAAAATGCTGACAATTTATTGTATTCATGATATGAAAAAATAAACAGGTCAGAAACCTCAATCTCTTGTAGGAACAATTTAATGGCCTCAGGTTCAGAGGTAATGTATCGAGGGGGGCTGCTGCGTGCAGTAGCCTCCTTCACCCATTCCAACTGTTGGATTTACAAACATCCAACGGTTAATATTCAATCTCTATAAAATATATATTTGACAATTTTTTTTAATAAAATGTTAAAATATCCAAATACTCAAATTATAAGAAACAACAAAAATCATTATTTTCATAATTTTTAGATTTTTTTTAAGGTTGAATTTCACATGTTGGATACTAATCCAACGAATATAAAGGAAATAACAGGGGCTATGGTGCCCTGGCCATCGCAGTCCCCTTGATTTCAGAGCTAACAACCACCCAATTTTCAAGATCCAACAGCATTATCCAAACTTAATCTAAGTTTTTTTTTTCTTCTTTTTAAAATTGAACTTCCCCTCGTCTAATTCAGTAAATTTGAAACATTATTTGCAAAAGATAAATACAGAAAATATAACTTTTTTGGCTTTAATTTCAGAAAAATTTTACTTTTATCTTATTTAGTAAATTTATTTCTTTGGAAAAAAAGTAAAGTTGGATGAAGATTGGATAATTTGACAAGGCATGTAGCATTACTCGAACTAAAAAGAAAACAAGGGGTAGTGGGTGACAAAATCAAACTAGGTTTCAGAATTCAAGATGCATCAGTATATCCCAGTCACATATATGAACTATGATAAGTGTACAGAGATCTATATCCTCTAGGAAACAATTCAAATAGAGAAGAAAGTGCTCGAGCCGACTTTCTCCATCATGATAAAGAAAAGAATCCGTTTGATTTATTAGCATGTGAAGAAAGATCAGCAAGTAACAAGTGCATATTATTAAGCAAACCTTTTAAAGAACTTGCTGAGAAAGGTTCTTCCCTCAGTTTGAAGTTTGATGGAGATGCTGGGATTGAGCTTTGAAAGGCTTGAACTACAAAATAAAAATAAAAATAAGACTCGTTTCCTTACCCATTCAAGTAACAAGCCCGTCTTTATTTTTCAATCAAAAATTGATTACACAAGAGAATCCTCTAATTTCTTGTCCTCCTTCATAATCTCTACTGTAAGAATTTATTATATCAACTTACAAAGTCAGAAATACAATCCTACTCATCAAGTTATCATCATAAAGGGTATGAAAGGAGTCTAAAATAAGAAGACTCCGACAACTTCTGATTGAATTACTGAGAATTTATTTGAATTCAAGAAAGTTTGAAAGAAATGAAAAGAAAATTAAAAAAAAAATAATTTCTCATGTTTGGATTGAATGAAAAATCACAGGGAGGAAATATAATAAAAAATATTCATTAGAATAATGATATTTGAAAAAGGTGAATTTTTCATTTTCATTCATTTTTATCTTTTTTTCATAAATTTCTTTCCTTCAAATTTTTCTAAATCCAAACAAATCCTAAAGAACAGAAAAATAAGTATATTAAAAAGGAACCAAATAAGCCAGACAAAGTAGGTGAAACAAATAAATAAATAAGTAAATAAATAAGACGCCAGAAAACACCTACCCAACACTTGTCACACAACAACACAACATATGAATCCTTCCTATCGTAGATGAAAATATTAGCCGGTATTACAAATATCGGCCAATATATATCAATATCAAGACTCTCCAATATTGATATTTCTCAATATCACAACAATATTATGATATATTACCGTATTGGTGATACATTGCGATATTTTAGTTCGTATTTAAAAAATCGACTGATATGGTCTGATCAATTAATAATTTTCAAAAAACTTTTCCTTTCGATATATCTAATATCGATATATACTATCCGATACTAGTATAGCCGTAATCAATACTGATACAAATATTTTCATTCATGCTCTCCTACGATATAGCTCAACCTAAAGAAGCATCCACTAAAAGTCAAACTACATTCAAATCGTTCTTCGTTTTTACCTACTCCAAGTTTTCTAGAATCTAGATCCACCTCTCCACGTGCATTGGCCTCTAAACTAAAGCAAAATCACTGACTTTTTATGTGCTTGAACAGCCTGAAATGTTTCTTCTGTTCCTTTTATTCTTCTATACGAGCTACTTCTAATTTGCTACAAACGCTAGATTCTTGTATTTTTCCTCAAGAGTTATATTACTGATCTGTCATAGCATCCTTCTATTAGCTAAGCCCGGTTTTTGTAGAGGATGTTATTTTATTGCCCAACAACAATTTAGATCCAACATATTGCTTGCTTTACATCAATTGCAAAACTTTTACTCCATATGCATTCACCTACTTAGCTTAACCTGCCTAAAGCCTATGGATCTCATCTTATTTAATCCCTATTATTGAATTACATTACCAAGGTAATAAAATACATTGTTTCTAAGAATTTATTTTGACTAGCTTATTAATCCATTTATTTTAATGCAGGCACTCTATTTTACTTCTTATATAAAACCTTAAAGAATTTGAAGCATCTCTTCATAATTCTGACTTTGATTCTAGACCAATATTTTCACATATCAAAATAATATCCTCGGCAAGAAAAACACTCCAACATGACCAAAACAACAGAAAATCACATGTTGGAAAAAATAAAAATATGTTAGTTAAAGCTCAAGAAAATTTGATCTTATGGTTTTCACATACCTATATATACATATAAAAACATAAATAAATACATATATACATATACACACACATAATTATATAAATATTTCACATACATATATATTTGGTTCTCTTGGGTTGGCAAAGCATTTCCATGGGTATACTACAGAGTCATCATTTCCATATTATCTAACACAATATTTTAAATGTCCATAGGCTGGATCCCTGGTAAATGATTTCAATACAGTTGACTTAATACCAAATCTTTTTATTTGTCTATACTCTATTTGATATAAATAAGGTAGTAATCCTATGACTTGATGAAGAGAGAACAAAATGGTGGACAAAAAAGCAAAAGAAAAATAATAACAAAAGTATCCTAGTTGAGTGAAAAAACCCAAAATTTCCATGAGACAAATAATATTCTCAAGCCAAGCATTAAGTTGCAACCATTGATGTAAATATTTGCCTATATGTATCTATATTTGAACTCTCTAATACCGATTTTTTTATACCATAACAATATCGCAATATTTCTTCATACCTACTGGTTTCAAAATATGGGCTGATGCTGTTAACATCTTGCTCGATATATTGGCTAACATTTTGTTGATATATCGGCTAATAGGGCTTATCAGCTTACGATTTTCAAAAAAAAATCTCGTTTGATATTTGATACCAATAAATATTATCAAATACTAATATGACTGCAATCAATTCTGATATTTTCTTCCATGGTCGCAACTTACAAGTGAAAAAGGTAGGTCTAAGTTAGTTACCTTGTTCATTGAAATCTGTTTCATTAAATCCATCATAAGAAGCATGGCCCTGCAAGAATCCCATTCTGGACTTCCTCAGATCTTCTGACGACTGACTAGCTGGATCTTTTCCATCTTCGGTATCATCGTCTCCTTCCGAGGTTGTTGCAGAAATCCAATCAGCAAGACTCTCTGCACCCCGGTTTTTCCATCCAAACTTCAAGAGCCGTTTTAAACCTTTAGTTATGTCCTTGCGTGATTGGCTATGAGAAGAGTCAGCAACAACAACCGGTTTTTGAGCAGCTCCCCATTTCTTCCTCATCCTAGCTGCCTCGACCTCAGTCTGGGCAACAGGATGGGGATTCCAATATGCAGGACTCCCTAGCGGTGAGTCCATCGATGCATCAACATCTGAGATTTCATTTGAGAAAGAAAATGGATTGTTCATTCGTATACTCCATGATCCCGGGCTTTCCCCAGGTGATTCCTGGGCTAATCCCATAGCACAGAAAGTCGATGGCAATGCAGTGGGCAACCTGGCCACTGAAGCAGCATCTGTTTGAGAAACACATCTGACAGCATCACTATTTCCATCCCTGAAATTCACTGGTTTGTCGCATTCCCAGCTTAATATTGGTTTCCCATTATCAGTGTCAGCACAATTTTCATCTTCCATGGACTCAAAGTCATCCACTTCTTCTTTAGCCATCATATTTGTCGACTCCTCATCCCCGTTATTTGGAATCTCCAGCGCCACCAAAGATTTTGATTTCGACATGCCAAAACCAGTCACCACACCGACACCATTACCCTTTCTCATGAAAGGCTTTGACCCCGTGTTTCTAGAGAATTCATCATCCCCCTCATTCTCCTCCTTACTATCATATAGTGATGCCAAAACAACACTGTCGGAATCAAAAGAGGAGAAATCATTCAACTGCAAAGGATTAGTAGAGCTCTTTTTCAACAACTGAGACTGCCGTGACATCTCTTCGCCACTACTCCTGCTGCGAGTGTAGCTTTTCATTTGCTGGAAGGATGATACTTTACTGCTTCCAGAAGGCGGCCTTGAATTTTCCTTTCGAAAGTCAGAGAAGTTAGGAACTGATTGTACAAGAGAATTTTCAGAGTGTGATTTTCGCCTCCCGAGGTTAGCATTTGAAGCCTTCACAGATAAGCGTGACACAGCTGCCGCCGAAGTACGAGGAGTCGATGATGCTATACTTTTGTTCAGGGCAAGCCTTTTTGTTTGTGCGCTTCTGGAACAGCCATCTTGTCTGCACAGTTTCCGGCCCGAAAATTCAGCTTGGTCTTCATCTTCATCATTTGCAAAGGCATCGGAAGGCAGCTTTCAGCCGAACCCATTATAGGAGTGTTATAAAAACGTTAGTCAGGGATTATAATTCAAGCTTGTGGATATTTTGACCAACTTGTACATAGCACTCATATAATTAAGCTACTAATAAATAAGCACAAAACCATTTAAAAAAGAAAAACAATTTACCTGCTGTCCCCTGGTTGATCGGGCTCTAAATGACCTAAGTTTCTCTGCTCGACTAGCATGAAATTCTGCGTCATGTCTGTCTGCAGATCCAGCTAAATTGGACTTCAGCTCAGCTCTACTTCTCTCAAGGCTATCCTGCATGGCCTTCATCCTAGCTTCTTTTTCAACCCTTTTCAAACTCCATTCTTCTCTCAGTTTTGCGTCTCTTTTCTGTATATACCTAGCATAAGATTTTCCTCTCAAGTCATTCGAAAATCCGAGGGTGTAAATACTTTGCTTCGGAGTAACATCACAATCCTGATCGTCCAATTTCTTCGTTACTGGAGTAGAGTTAAATCTATTAATATTACTAGAACCTCCCAAATTCTCAGTCATCGTTTTTCTGGCCGTCAACTGAGATGCAGGGACCTGCAAGGCAGGTTTACTATGCAGGGGACTTGCTTCGCACACAATTTGCATGTCAATGGGTATGTTTCTCTGCGTTGAATTTGATTGATCTCCGGGACCACGAAGCTTGTGCTCTGCAAAAAGTTTCTCAAGCTCATCAGCCTTCATTTGCAACTCATCATTTTGACTGTGGTTTCCTTTCAATGGCCTCACCCTCTGCAGCTCCGTTGGTGTTGCTGAAGTTGAAGAAATCTCAAGATTTTCAGAAGAACTTTTCCCCATTGAACCCACTTGACTGTTCCCGAAAACCAAACCACCATCATCCCTCCTTCCTCGAGGCTTCTTTACGTACTTGGAAGCCGAAACATGTCTCTGGAACTTCATTTTCTGAGTATCCAAAACTTCAGCTTCTGCCAAAAAACGATCTAGTAGTTTGTCAGATCTTGACTTGGATATAGAAGCCACTGAATCAGCCACAACACCTTTGTTCTGAATCCCTGATCGTGGTCGATCTTCTGAATCCGATTCCACAGCCACGAGCGTCCTCTGAGATGCCCTAAAATGAGATCTAGGGATGTGTTGTTTCCTCAATTCTATATCTTCCACTTCAGATTCTGGTATTTGATTGCCTTCACCATCCAATTGGCCGCCACTAGACCCACTTTCTGAATGGGCAAACCGGGTCTTCTGTGGAATGGCCATCACTTTCTCACCAGCAAATTCCTGATCTCTTGAACTAAACGGATCTGATTCCCCTGGCAATGATCTGATTACTGTTTTAGATGATTGATTTTGTAAGACAAATTCCTCAGCCCCACCATGTGTTGACCTTGACTGAGTCTTGCTCGTGCTTTGATCTTTCCATCCCACATTTTTTAAACTTCCAGAAACTGATGATGATGCCAACTTTGACTCTGAAGATGAAACCTCTGACCCGACAGAAAAAACTTCCATTTGGGCCCCAAATCCATGCTTATTTTCAAGCTCATTTTTCTTTGAATCAGCCAAATCCCTGATCCCACTATCACCACCACCTCCGCTAGCAACAGAAACCTTGGTCTCAGGCTTAGCAGCACTGCCTGTATCACTTAGCCATTTTTGGTCCTTATCCTCCAGAGATGACGATGTACATGACTTTGCCTGATAAGCATCGACCGAAGTGGGCGTGCCAGAGTTGCTGTAGGAATCCTTCCTTTCACCGCTGTGGTCAATGCTCATGTCGCTGGCCGCACTCCATCTCCTCAAAACGGCCTTCTCAAATCCACTAGAGGAAGACACATCGGATGACAGCCGCCGGAGTTCGGCAGATGATTTTCCTACAACAATGGGCCTGCCACCACTACCAGCAGAAAAAGAAGAATTCTCTTTCTGTTTGTTCTCAAATAAGTTGATCCTGTCCTGCACGCTGAGCCGCCGCATGGGTTGACCAGTCTGAGTTGATGGCTCTGACTCAGTGTCATCTCTCTTATCTTTATCTCTATGACCGCTTTCTCTATCATCTCTATCCTTTTTGTTTGTGTCATCTATCTCTACTTTGAAGAATGATGATTCTGTGGAGCGGTGCAGTGACTGAGAGAGGGTGACTGAAGGCTTGTTGCTGGCTGGCTGGCTTGTGGAAGGCTTTGATTGTTCCAGCTGCTCTGACTGGTGCCGCTGAGGATTTTTCTGGTGGAACCCAGTTTGTGGGTTGTCCGCGGGATCATCAAGGGACATGTCAGAGGAGGAGGATGACCGGAGGGTGCAGTCATCGACTCTGGGCTTCCATGAGGTGATTATGTTGGGCCGTCTCTCACATAATGAGATAAATTTGCTGCATGCTTCACTGCACAGATTTCCAGGTAATTAAGAGAACACATATGATGCTGTCCAGTACGATATTTGGGGTTTTGGTTATGGAGACCTCCTTCTGACATCCAACTCAGTGACAGAACCAAGATTTCACCATGAATTTATTCAGGCAACTCATTACATTATTAGAGAAGATTTTCAAATAAAAAAATGAAAATTTGGTATAAATATTCCACTTTGTTCAATGAAAAACAATTTCTCATAGTTATTGAAAATGAATTTTTGAATTCTTAAGTACGTTTCTAACATATATAATATCAGTTTTAAGATGAGGAATTTATTGTCCTAAATCAATAACATGAGAATGTTAAAGAGGAATTGATTGGAAAAACAATGTAACACGATAGAAAGGCTTTTGGTCAAATTGAATTGTAATTTCACTCTAACCTTACTTTACAAATATTACAACTCTTTTATTTTCAGAAAATTTGGGAGATGAAATAACTATTACATAAGAATTATAATTACTAAAAAAAGTGAAAATAACTAATATCATAAAGGTGATAATATTTCTTAATCCTAGACTATTGCAATTCCTAGTCAGTTGCTAAAACCACCCACCCAGCCAGACTGCCCCAGCTGCCGCAGCTGGCCCATTGGCATTGTTCCCCACCAGCACCTCATACCCATCCCATTGACTCAGTAATCACAACAGGCACATGCAACCCATGCCTACCAGGGCCACTCACCCATCCCTGCAGGGTTGGCAACCAGACTATCAAATTTTTATTCCCAAAGAACATAACTGATTCCCATGAAATGATACAGCGTAATATTTCTTCACACCTTATACATAGCAATACTAATTCCTTACTAATGCTTATTTAATTTCCACCTTATTTCATTCAGACTATCAAAGATACCATTCCCCAAAGTAATATCATTGCCCAATTGTAATGAACTAATCACCGGAGCTGAGGATACCCAAAAATTTTCAATAGCATTTTTGGATGAATCTTTACCTCAGGCGATGAGCACCGAATCGATCTGCAAAGAGCTGAAGTTCTGAGACCGTGTCGTGGTTAAATCCAGCAGCTGATGCACGAGTGCAAGCTGAAGTCAAGTCCTGCCTAACTGTTATGAGCCTGATATCAATAGCTCTAACAAGTTCCTTCCTGCAAAATGGAGAAGATGGAGAATATGGGCTAAGTCTACAAACAATTGAGAGATGTGGACTAAAGTACTGGCTGATATGCAAAATATCAGCCAACATGATCTCAATATTTTTCTATACCTTGACAAAATTATAATATGTCGCTATTTTGATGGTAAATCACAAAATATAGGCTGATACTTCCCCCTATTTCATTTTGTTTTACTTCGCAAAAAAATTGTGCCTAATACGTCATACACAAGGGGACAGCTGCCGAAATTTTCAGAGCACATGGCATCAGATGCAAATTTTAAGTTAAATCTAATTTTTTTTCTATTTTTAAGGAGGAAAATACTTTCCTTAACTTTGCCTTTTATGCCAAAGTCATTGAATTAGATAGTTAAACTTCAAAAGAATAAGGCGAAAAAAAGGTTAGCATGGATTGTATAGTGATTGTAAATGCAGCATTGCTTTTCATGAATTATCAAAGCCATTTTCATCCAAGAAGGGCTGTACATAAAGTAACAGGGAATGAAATTTTACTTTGTCGCATCATATGCTGTAGTGGCTGCTGATACATCCCCACCTAAAGAATATGAAGGATACAGTAACAACATCAGCAAAATGGATGAAACCTTTAAAAAATTCAAATAATCATTCAGAATTACTGCATTGATAGAATCAAAAGAGTTTTTTGTTTTTTTCAGTTTCACTCAAAGAACATGAACAAATATTTGATCTAGGTCACTAGATGACAAAAAAGGGACAGCCTCATGTACGAAACTCAAGTAATGTGCGGGATCTCAGAAAAGGTTGACCGGTTTGAGTCTATTGAAAGCAGTCTTATTTTATATTATGCAAGAGATTATTTCCACAACTCAAACTCATGACCACTGGGTTATATGGCAACAAGTCTATTAGTTGCACCAAAGTGAACTAACGCTGTGTATTCATGTACCATTAAGATGATACAGTGGAGATGCAAATAGGTATGGCAACCAGCATTATTAAGCTAACATCTTTCAAACAACATGACTAAGAAAAAAAGTGTTACAAGCATATTTGCTCTTTGCCATTCATAAGAAGAATATAAGAAAGTGTACTCATAACAGCAGCAAGAAATTCAGCACACTATAAGTGGTTTAACTATGCAAACACCATCTCGACCCATGCGCCTTAATCTGCATGATTATGGGTCACCATATTTAACTTGCTCTATTTAAGCAACCCTTCTTCTAAAACACTATAATACCAACACGAGACACAGGCACAACAAGGCACAAATATGCTAATGAGTTAGAAACGAGAAATTGGCATGTTAGAAACATGTTAATTAAAATTTATAGTTCATTATAAATATAAAAATATAATTAATCAATAACACTATTTTATACCAAATTATAGATCAAAAATGCATATATCTTGTTTCATCATCCAAAATGAATTCAAAGATATGCAAATGAGCCAATATAAAGGAGTTGTATAATAATAGACCTCACAAAATGAAAAAATAATTAAAAAAAGAAGACAACAAGCACTTAGATATCTCCAATTTTTTTTTAGTTTATATTAAGAACTCAATTTTTCTAGAAACTACAAAATAGTCCAACTTATCCAAAATATCTCAGAGAATGTTTGAGTCAAAAAGCAATAATAAAATATTCTGACGTGTGTTAGATAATGCCGGTCTCCAACATGTTATCCTGGGAAAAGTGTTTGTGCTTCTCAACTAAAACCTACTGGTCCGAAAGAAATAAGCAACAAATTTAAAGCAAAAAAGGAAATTCACAAGTCTTGTGTCGATAGGCACCACTATAAGTGCATGTTTTGAGCAATGACATACGTCATGTACTTAGGTATAAGCCCTCACTTACCATAAAAATTAACATATATTTTGTCCTTTCTCGAGATAGTAACAATGGATGCTGCCCATCTTAAGTGGTTGTGGAAGTGTGATAACAATATTTCATACTTCAGCACATTTCCTCAAAAAGTGATTATCTGGACTTAAAATTTATCTCATAATAAATGTTTTTGAAAAAGAAAATGAAACCGTTTAGGCCAAGGCTCTTTGCACAGAACCTCACTCTTGTTTTCTTGTGCAATTTATACCCGAAAGGGTAGCTCCATTTCTTGGAGAACCTAAGGTTCAATCTGCAATGATGCCTTTATCTCACACTAACAGACAAGAGAACTAAGCTACAAATTCATTATTTCTATAGCACCGTGTCTTTGTAGCCATGGGCAATAGGTTTATAATCTTATATTCACCTAACAGTTCGAATTAGAAGTTCGACTGATGAGTAGTGAAAATTAATCAAGTGATTTAAATGATTATTCAATCTTCATTATGTTGGATATTCTTAATTTTGTAAGGTCTGATATTAGATTGGCATTTGGATGCATGCCACGTGTTAATGGCAGATTTATGTAGCACACATGCAGCATTTGGAAATTATTTAGATGGTTTCATCAACTATCTTAACCGCTAACCGCTATTTAACCAACCTAACTTTTAACCGCCTTTTTGAATTGATTAGACGTGCTTTATGTGTCATATTTATCTATAAATCAACATGTGCCATTAGTTTTAGAAAAAGATGAAAAATACAAATTATGTGAGCAAAAAAATCTCATAAATATCAAATCATCTTACTAATTATTTTACTACAGGAAATACTTAATAAGAGCAAGACAATATTGTTTTCGTTGGAGATTCCAAATTTGCTTTCATTACTGCAAAACATAGTCAAACAAAACCTCATTATTTCTTCAAGACGATTCGCAAGAACTTGTTCGCACTTGTAAGAGGTAAACATGTCTTAAGGAAAGCGACGTTTGTAACACACCTTTAAGTCTTACATTTAGTATATTCCTTGATTTACCGGATAATTCTCAAAGGCCCTGATTTTTCACAAAACACTATTCATCCATCTAAATTCTAATTGTGGTCGTCAGGTTGATATGGAAACCTCCCCCTAGAAGAACCACAACAGCTCTCTTGTTTAGTAAACAAGCATATCAAGACTAAATATATACATTTTAATGGTAGTGAGAAATCAGGAGTGTCCATCATATGTCACCACATGTCATGCACATAAGCATGCCTATGTTTGTGGGATACTATACAGAGTGCTCAAGAAAACATGAATTCCCATCGTAAGGTGAGAAATAATAAAAATGGGATCTGTGTTATTCAGATCCTTCAGTTTTGTTAAGGAAACCCTCTTGACATGAATTGACCACCTAGAATGTGTGTGTGTGCGCGAGCGCGCGCTTATACATCCTACAAATGTGAGTGGAAAATTGGACCGATCCAAGAGGCATGGACATAGAGACACCTACACAAGTCAAAGACATGACATGCCATCGACACTACAATATGATATTTTTTTCTAAATATTTGGACTTAGCATGTTATACATGCGTTAACTAAAATTCATAGTTTTCTAGGAAAGGCGAAACAACTATATTTTACCTATTTTACACAGAATCAGCAATCAATACTTCATTTTATAGTCTCATTACCCTAATATGTACATCCTTATCAACAAAAGTTCAAACAACCAAATAAAAAGCAGCAGAGGCATTCAGGAAAAAAGGGTGTTTTTATTGTTCAAAACAACAATTTAGTCAAGGTTTATTGCTTTCCATAACAGAATAAAAATTTAAAAGGAGATAGGGCTTAAAGCCTCCTTTCCATCCAGAGACAGAACGAGAAAGTTGGGGCAAAAACAAGGAAATGCACAAAAATATTCAAGCAGCAATTCAACAACAAAGTTTTGACATTAAAAGAATAGCATCAATTCAGCATCCACATAGCTATGGCATACACAAAAATTGACAATAAAATTTACCATAAGAACAAAAGAAAGCTAGGCAAGTACCAAGTCGCTATCAGCAATCATACCCACCAGTCCCTTCTTTTCTCTATCATGTGGTTCTCTCTCTCTTTAATGGATTGTAAATCAAAACAAGTTGTATTTCTTTCTTTCATCTCAGCCTTACCTTTGAATTGTTTTGACAGTTAATAAGTTGCCTCAACAATTAATTCAATTTTCATAAACTCATGGAAAGGGTCAATGTGCAATACATGTTAGACACCGACACATATCCCCTAATGAGGTGTCCAAGCTTCCTAGGGATGTACACACATCAGATATAAATGTGTTTGGAACTTGCTCTCAAATGTGAGTAATATAGTTAAGAACAAAGCCGTGGTTACAAAGCTTCATTGAGAACCAATGATAGAATAGAGTAACACCAGGGTGCAGTGTATTCAGAGTAAATGCTTCAGACATTCTAGTTTCCTTCAAGCTAAAACTCCAACCAATTGTTCATGAGCGTGGAGCAAAATTTAGATGCATCCAATTTAATACTGAAGGAATAATATCGGTAAAGGATGACTGGTTTTTGACAGATAAATGGGTGCATCAACTCTTTAACACATGATGTTCACGATTCGACTAATATAGGTTAAAATCATTAAATTAGCTGCAAGTTCCTTAACCCATTTCACCAAGCACTTCCTCTAGTTTGCTACAGCCTTTAAATCACTAAAGAGTAATCCAGCACAACATAGCCAGAACATGAATGAAAAGTCTTCATTCCTGTTGTGGTGTCAGCGGAAGCCTCTGCATTACCTATCATGAACACTATACTCAAAGGCCAGGAAGTTCTAGTTCACTTTGCAGATTCATCAGATACATTGTAAGGAAAATCATACAGGAGAGATTCTAACAGTAAAGGTTTCTGTGTTTAGGTCTCAGATCACATCTACTTCAATAGGTACTACATTTCTTCAGTTCAATGGTTATTTTTTATTGTGAGTATACTTAAATGAGGAATTATGTTTTTCAAATTGGATATTGAAAGAAGGAACTAGAAGTCATGGGTTCAAATCACAGTAATAACCTCTTTATAATGTAAGGTGATGCTATGTTCATTGGACTCTCCTCAATCACAATAGTGCAGGATCCTTGTGCACTGGCTGCCCTTTTACTATCAAAACAATGAATCAAGAGAACTAGATTTGAGTTTCCAGTTTTCAGGAATGTAAACTTCCAAGCATTTATGTCAGCTTCGCTCAAGAGAAAAGTAAACCAACTCATCCCACCACCATTGCTATGATCTTCAAAATTTGCATTTTCATATAACCTTTGCTGATTGGATGAATTAGTCAAGTGCCTTCTAGAGATCTTGGTATTTCTCAAATGTTATTCTCTTACAGATCTTGGGAGTTTAGCGCCAGTGTCGCAGCAGTTGGCTGTTGGTAGTAGGGTCGACTTGCAGTAGACGTCATAGAAGAACATAACTAAATTCAGACTGCAGTAGTTAATCGTCAGGGGTCACTAGTGAACTCATATGGTTGCTATAATCAGAGGATCACCAGCCGACTCATATGGCACATTTACTGCTTCAAACTCCTTCCAAAGCAATCCAAATTGATTCTTAATTAAAACCAAATATTGGGGATGTTTTACAATAATCAGAAACATAGTTTTTTTCCGTCTATAAATACCCCTCTAAATAATCATTTTGATAGCTATTCAGCGAGCTTAACTTGCAAATCCTATCAACAAATCTCCTCAGCTATATTTGGGAAAATACAAGGGCTACTATGGCTTCCCTTGGATATCTAACTGTGATACTATATTCTTCTATAAGCTCATAGAATCCACTTGGAGCAGAAAAGTCCTATCCAGGTGGAAAAAGAAAAGGGCAGTTCTTTTTTCATCCCCCGAGACAAGGAGTTCAAACAACTAGTTTGATATGAACTAATGTTATATATAACATTCCTTTTGAGCTCACCAGCACCATCTACAAAAGTACCATTTTATACATCTATTTCTCTTCCATCTTCCTTTCTCCTCAGTAAATAGATAAGTAATTTTGTGTAGCTGCAGTAATAACAAGAACTCAAGTATTGCTAGCGCCTCTTTACAATAACATAGGTCAATATTCAATGACACAGTGTTCCAGTTCAGTCAGCCAATATATGTCCTAAGTTCTAGCCAGGCAACACCTTTGCTCTTAATACCAGAGGATGAAGAACAAGGGATTAAGAGAAACTAAATGCGCAGAAAATTTTCTATTATACAAATTTAATGGAAATTTATATAATCTGAAATGCATTCATCAAGTTTCAGATTAAGGGTAGGGATAGCATACCTGAACCACTGTCCCCTGCCCCCTGAAACAAAAGACTCTACAAGTTAGTAAATTAATACCGTATAAGCAGCACTGATCAATGGAGTGGCAGTTAAAACCTGTGAATAGATTCTACGAGCTGCTTCCAATTGAGACATCTCTGCATCAAATGTGTGTACCATTTCCAATACCTCCGGTGTACCAACAAATCGAACAAACCTACAAATAAAAGTGAGAACAAATTTTTTAAAAAAAGAATGAAAACCCTACTCATTCTCCTTGTAATGGAAGCATTTCGGCACATTATCACATAGCACTCCATTGGCAATGGAAATAACCTCTCAACAGTTCCCTTTGAAAACCATGTTTCTGCACTTTTATGCCTCTCAACTTCAAGCTTAATTGACTTTACCGCAAGTGCAGCCTGTTCTTCTGCAACCTTCAGATGACTTACAAATGGCTTTATCAGCCCTGATGCAAGCTTCTCAGTAGTCCCATTATAGGAAACAAGCAATTCACATCTGCCCATCATAGAAAATAACAATAAGAAATGAATAATCCCCACATATATTAGAGAATTCGAAAAAATTCCAATGCATATCAGATAAATCCTCACCGTGATCGCTTAGGTGATAGTTGGAAAACAGCATAATCAAGAGGTATGTCGGACTTCATTTTCTTCTGATGGATGTAAAACTCTATATTCTATGATCTCATCTCGTGATAATACGATTTTCTGGACAGTCAAAATGACATTCCACTGAATACACTGCATAAAGGTCCAATGCCCGAAAGAAAAGCTACACAGAAAAAACGTGTGGGGAAGTATATCTTCAATGGTAAATTATGTGAAGGATTTCCATGTACGAAATCAGCACTACGTATATTACTATTTCACATGAGATATAAAACGGAAAGAGCAATCAATAATTAATCATCGCACAAATCAATTTCTCCTAGATTTCACACGTTTCACATCAGAAAAACCTCCACTTACAATCTTGATTCTCCAACACACGTAATTAAAGGGGAAAACAAAAGGTACAGAGCACTTGATTCATGTTCACACTGATACCCATATGCAATTAGAATCAGAGCGGAAAACACATTGCTTAGTAAATCTATATTTAGAAATCAACAACATTACACTGACAGAAGGTATAACAACCAACAAATAGAGGTTAAAAACACCAGTGTTCAACGTAGATAAGATGCCAGTTGATCTAATTTCAAAGCAGATAAGGTACAAGTACAACAATGTGAAACAATGTGCTTAGTAATTCGAAGTGTAATTCCATCAATAGCCAAGCAGCAACAAATCTTAACCAGAATTCGAGCGAAAATTGAGGGCAGATCATATAAATTGAAACATACCAGAGTGAAATAACGCTGAGATCTCAGATTGCCCAACCAGATCTTTCAAAATCAGTTCAGTTCTTAAACCAACATTTCCCAACTTCCTTCTGTATCCCTACTTCCTCTCTCTCGCTCTCTCTTTAACTGGAGTCTCTTTCTAGTCCCACTCTCTCTATCATTTTCTGTTGAATCAATGAGAGACAATGCTGGGCTTTCGATCTTTCCTTAGATTTTATCCTGTGCAAGTATAATCGTGTTTTTTTCCTCAAGTGCTGCGGAAACCCTACAATGAGGAAGACTTGTAGATGATGTATCGATGGTTTTCTTTGCTTTTACTGGTAGTCCCACCCTCTATTATCAGTCACTTTCCCTCTCCTCTTTCTCCGTGCAGTCACTTTCTCTCTCTTCTCTCTATCCCAGTGTTTGTGATTGAAGAACAGTATATGCATACTGACGGAGCGTAGAGAGAGGGAGAGACGACAGTTGTGAGTTCTCGCCCAAATCAAAACGTCTTTTAAATTTAAAAAAATTAACGTTTATATAACCCATTATATTAAAGTTAATAAAAATTAAAATTAAAATAATATAAATTTATATTTATTTTTAATAATTTTATTGAGTATGATTCAAAATAAGCCATTTCAGCTCAAAACTAAGGCAGGGATCAAATATCAACGGTTCAAACAAGAAAGCATTAAATTGAATAGGTTAATCGAATAACGGCTTTATAGAGTATTAAATTGGATATTCAATAATGACGAATAATTGCTATTAATTAAAAATAATAATGCACAAGTAAATGACCAAATTCTAAAAAGTCAAAATGGTTTTCATATTAACAGTCAAACGATTTTTTTATTAATTTAAATGATTGTTAAACTTTAAGAGCAATATATCCTAACAGTTGTTATGAAACATCTTCCTGTACAGGCGGTGATTTTTGGACTGATCGAATTATTAAAAATCTGGTTATAAATTCAACTCCTCCTAAATTGAAAAAGAATGAGAGATCCACAAATTAGATACTCAAACAATGAGTGCACTCAACCGGAATCATGTCCGCTCAACTCATACTCGTCCATTTATTTTTAATAAAGATTTTTAAAATGTTAGAGAATATATCGAGAAAAGTGCCATTATCCTCTTACATCTTATTTAGGCTTGTTGTAGACGCGGGATAATAATTTGTAGATCTCAAAAATCAAATTTGTTGCTATTTGGAGCTCCAGAAGGAATAATTTAATTTTCTCATTCGTATAATAATTTAGATTTGTAAAACACATCAAATTTTAATATAAATAAATATATAAATAATATTTTTAGTTAAAAAATTGTATCTATTAGGCTGTTAAAATAATATTTAGTTAGTTTATTTTAAATTTCAATATTAAATGTTAATATTACTAATGAGAATTTTTATTTTATTTCATATATTTACTTATTTCTTGTCTTTTAAAATGACTACAAAATAAATCAAATAAACAAACTAACCTATCTTTCATATAATAAATGCATATAATTGTATAATATTTGGGGCACAACTTGCAAAAATGCACTTTAATAATTAAAATATTAATTATATATTTATTGAAATAAAAAAATAGTGTAAAAATTTTTTTATAATTTTTAAGAGCAAAATAAAATATTATAATTTTGATATTAAAAATTATTTATTAATTAAATATAATAAAATTAAATAAGACAAAACTTATTGAATAAATTTTCTTAATTTTTTGGGTCCGATATAATTGTGCTAACTATAATTTTATTTTTTAATTTATTTTTAAAAAATTATATAAATATATTATTTAAATAAATAAAACTTAAGAATCTAATAAACTGCGGTGTCTAAAAGATATATTTATAAAATATTTTTTATTTCTAAAAGAATTTTATTATGTTAAATTTCACACATAAAAAAAAGTATATTTAAATTGACCTATTTATTTCTTTTATTTTTATATATAAATTAAAAATTAATCATATATTAATTTTTTTTTCTCAAAATTATAATTCATTATACAATCCAAATTAATAGGAATATTAGTAACGAGTTAGCCCACGAAGGAGAAAATGATCCAGATCCACTTGTGGCTGTCATTTGGAGGTCAATACTTTCGTTGATCGGATGATGAGTAAGTGGGCGGTGGAAGAAGAGTAGGATGGTCCATTAAAAACTTAAAAGCGGTCGATTTTTCATTGACCAGGAGAGGTGGCGATGGGCCGGTTGAGATCGAAGGCGTGCGTGGCCCAAGTAGTAATTGGCTCACGTGTCCATTAAAGTCACAACGGTTATACGCGTAATTTTTTGCCTCTCTAAGAAGACAAACTCCATTTATGTGATCATTTCCAAATCGGTGCGTATATCGGGAGGAAGGCGTCAGAATTTGTGCACTTTCTAATGGAAACCCTAACAATTACAAAATATAAAATATTATTTTCTTAGACCGTTACAGTCAGAAAAACACTCACGCCTACACCAAGAAAAACAACAATCCTTAACAGAGTATGGGCATCCAACCTTTCTACGTAAGGAAGACAATCCAAAATCATGGTTATAAAAGGCCATGAAAACTTCCTTCAAAAATACGCTCTCAAATATGTACTAAAACGCCCACAAAAAGCCTTAAAATAATCTCAAACTCTTAGAAGTTCTTAATCTCTCTTGAGCCCTCTATCGCTCTCTCTCTCAACTTTCAGTTTCCAACGAATTTTGGGCTAAAAAGTTCTACTCCTCACAAATAATCCTATAAGTCGCTCATCCTACGAGTGCATTCCAGCCTACACAAAATACTTATCAATATTCATACTACATCTGCTGCATCCATATTCTCATTTCGGAAGGTCAATTATTGACTTGAGTATTGGAGTGTTTTCGGTGTGATTAAATTTCGTTGTCACTTGACCTCTCATTTAAAATTGTGGTGTGCAGGACCTAAAAATCAGTAAATGAAGATTGAAATCCGATGAACAGCTCAACCAGAATCTGTTTAAGCTTGAATCCAGGATTCATCACAAATAATAAAATTTTAATTTTATCTATGATTTCAATTACATCCAAATTAAATTTAGACTTATATTTTTAAATTCTCAATTCCAATTACATAATTCAAATAGATTTTCAAAGAGATTATTATGTGTATTTAAATAATACACAGAAATTTCAAAATAACATATAATATAAAAATTTATTCTCAATCTATGAAAAAATCACACAATAAAAGCTAAACAAATTCATTAAGAATTTATACATAACCCACTTCAAAAGTTCTTTGCAATGCAACAACTTGTATAAATAATTGTTAAATACTAATCTTTAATATGTCTAATAAGCACATGAAAAAAAATATAATGAGAAAATAAATAAATAATTAGTAGTATATTCTATAATCAAAATTAGAACAATATACTCCAATTTGGTGATGATAAAATTCGAATCGAATTTTAATCGGATGTTAAAAATTCTTACTTTTCTCCTTTCTCTGTCTTCCTCGTAGTGCCTCGCGTGTTTTGGCCAATTTAACCCTAAAATTATCATGGCCTTATACATGCACGGGCCGTTTGAGTGACTAGCTCACAACATTCTCACAATACGACAGTAAAAATTCTCTAAAATTTGACACTTAAGTGATCAGTTTCTACCCTTCTCGTGCTATGCCATTGAAAATCCTCCCAAATTTAATACTTAAGCCACTGGCTCGAGACTTTCTTATGAAATAATAAATTAACCAGAAACTCAATGTCATTCTCTCTATTTTTTTCCTTAGTGAGCCGATGAGACTTAGAAGGGATTTCTTTATTTTTAGTAGTGTTGTGATATTAAATTAATTTTAATGTTTAATAAAAATAAAAAATATTAAATATAGTATATATAATATATATATTTTTATAATATTGATATCTATTAAATATTAAATTAATATTAAAAATAATAAAATAAATATTTAAATGATATTATTTGATATTTAAATTTTAATGATTAAATTTTTAATTTAATAGTTTCGATAAGAGAAGTAGGATCCCTAAATCTATACAGACCTAGCAAAATTGTCTAAAAGAGATATAGTCTTTGCAATTTTATTTTTAATCATTAGATAAAAATTTTAACATTAAAATTTTAAAATAAAAAATAGAGATATATTTTTTTAATTTATTTTAAAAATTTTATCTATTAATATTTGTTGCGTTCGGGTTCCACGGGGTCTCGAGGACGTCAGCGAGTTGGAGATGGTGAGGGCAAGTCCTCGGGTGACTTGCTATGGTAGAGAGATGCAGAGGTTGGCGAGGGCAAGTCTGCGGATGACTGCTATGGCCGAGAGATGTGGGATGTTGACCACCTGCGGGATCTCTCGGGGACCGAGGCTCGTTAATGAGGGGTGCGTCGATCGATCCGTGGTTTCGGGCAACAGTGAGTGGGTGAGGTGTTAGATGCGAGATGAGCCCGAGGCTAGGATGTTTTAAGTGGAAAACCTCCTCTTGAATGGGAGGAAAAACCACTAGGCTCGGGGGGCTGTAAAGAGTTTCACTATATGGATTGGAGATTTCTGAGTACGGTTTGAGGTTATTCCCTTCTCTATCTCTCGTTTTGTGTTTATCTCTAAGGAAACTATGCTCTCTAGGAGCTTCCTTCCACGTCTTTGAGGAGCTAGGCGTGGAGAAGGAAAAGGGTTTCTTGGAAGCTTTGGGAGTCGGGGTGACCGGGAAGCTTCTCTCTTTCGTCTCTGTTTTTGCGTATTCGTCCCTCTCTCCTCCTCTCCCTTGCAAAGTGGCTTTTTGTGTATTTATAGTGGAAGTCGGTCGTTGGGAGTGGACACGTGCCGTCCATCCAACGGTTGAGGTCTTTGGACCAGCTTTCTTTAGTTAGCGCCGACTGCGGGAATGGCATACGGGATGGCGCCGCTGCGGCCTTTGCATGTCAGTGTGCGGGATTTGGATATCTTCTCGATTTGACTAGGCATGCTCTGCGGATGCGGCGCGAGTAGGCATAGGCTTTCTTGAAACCGTCGAAATAGGCCGATTGGAATTCCGAGGTCATGGATTGGGTGGTTCTCGGGCCAGCTGCGAGTCCCTTTGCAAGCTCGCGGTCTTGAGAGGAGAGGAATGACCTCTTGCGAAGTCCTCGGGAAAGTCTGAGAGATTCTTCTTGACTTCTTGGCCGCTCGGGTGGTAAGGAGTCTCCTGGGCTCTCGGCCCTTGGACCATTTGACCTGCTCGCGGGGTTCCCTCTGGGCCTCTTCTATTTGGGCCGTGCTTTTATGGGCCTTTATACTGGTGCCCAACAATATTTAACCTAATACTTAAAAAAACCTTCGATGTGATAAGAAGGCATGTAAATGCCATTATATGAATTGAACCAATAACAATCGATTTAACAATGATATTTAGACTCATTTTTATTATATGCACAAAACTTTTATACCCTTTTGAATACACTGGCTAAAGATACAGACTTGTCTATCATTTTTATAATATCTGATTTTTATTTATAAATTATAATATCATCAATATAATTTTTTGATCAATTTAAAAATAATTATATAACAAAAATTTAAAAAAAAATTAGATTTTGGAAACAGGTTGATGCTTGAAGGGTACCTATCACGAACCCGAACCAAGCAGGTCAATTTCTAAAATCTGAATTCCCAAATTATTTTGAACAATTAATACTTAGTCCCAAAATTCGGGTGTGACAAACCAAAACATACACTCAACAAATTTAAAATCTTCACGAGGACCTCGTTGAACAATGGTCAAGAGCAAAATAAAATACGACCTGCTCTGATAATCATCGTAAGGGGTAATAATCCAGGCCAAAAATCAAAATCAAATATAAACAAATATTCAATTATTCCCAACATATAACAATAAAACATAGGCCGATTCCATAATCCAAATGCATCAAAGATCAATGCAAACCATAATAAAAATGAAACTCACCAACTCGGACGAATATTTGGCCCGATCGTATGCTGTCTCTGTCTCTGCGTCCGAACCTTCTACTCAAAGAACAAAAGCAGAAAAATGAGCCTAATGCCCGGCCAAGTATCATATTTAGTCAAAAGGAGTCCAATAATCAGATGAGAGGTCAATGGGTGAAAAATCCAATCAAATTCCAAGATAAATCCAAATAATAGATAAAACGAATCCAACCGAAATCCAAGATCCAAATTTCAAAATCAATGGTAGTCTCGTACTCAAATCAAATGTTCAAGTCCAAACAAATGACCAAATTTTTAAAATAGTCATCGTCGGGACGTATATATATATATAAATATATATAACAAAAACATAGGTGATCCGAACGAATTCCCAAGGCGATGTGACCCGAAGTCAAATCAGAAGTCAGATTCCAAATCCAATCAATGCCGATCGACTTTGTGATCTAAGACAATCCGATGGCGGGATCCGAGTCAAATCCAAATTGAGTCGAAGTCAAGTCCGAATCCAATGCCCGTCGGCTTGTGATCGGCGAGAATCCGATAGGCGGATGCTCGATAGCGTCTTGCATCACAGAAACAACACATGACAGAGATATTCCAAAGGTTCGGATCAAAACATATATTCAAAATCGTTATGCGAGACATACCAAGCCCAATTATAGGCAAAAATGGCGAATCTTAAATCCAAGTCCAAAATCCATATCCAAATCAAAATCCAATACCAATTGATGCAAAAATACAAATTATGCACGAATTTGGGTTCTCATTATTTAAAGACTAACTTGAGGAAGGGTTACACATAATCCCCGGTAACCTTAGGCCAAAATCCATGTACTATGTACCCGTAGATAAGGTTGCTCACTATGTTTTGCCACCGCGAGTTTTGGGTGCATTCCTCGAAACATCGGATATATTAGGACGTCAGATATATTCTAAAGGTCAAATCAAATTATCCAAATGGGAATGGTCACTACTCCAAGCCTTTCCTGCCGGCGGAAAGGGGTTTCCAAATAACAAAATAATCTCCCCGTCGGGAGCTAGCCAGAGAGTCTACTTTCCAAATCCAAATGTAGTGACCACAACCCGACACATGTATGTGAAAATGCATGGCCAATACAAATTTCATGTACATTTTTATATAAATTTATTAATATAAAAATATACAGTGTCCACTAAATTAATCGGACTTTCAGAAAAATATTAAATTCTCCAAAATCATAAAACCCGGTCCAACAATCTCCAAACATCCAATGAATTACACATGCATGTCCAAAATAAATAATTCGGAGCACATAAAAATACATGCATGTTAGTAAAAATCCAAACAGATATCAAAAATATGTAAACTAAATTAGACCAAAGGGGTTTACGAATCGCATGCGGACCTCATACTTTGCGAGATACGAAGAAAGGATGTCCGAAGCACCCAGAATGGCACCATTTCTCTCTCTGATCTGCTGGCCCGCCTTTTGCCCATCTCTCCTCTCTTTCTCTCTCTTCGTGCGCGTCTCACCGCCGCTACCACACGCCGTCGCCCATCTGCCGCCTCGAGCGGCCGTCGTCAATCGCCGCCACTGCTCGGCCTCGCCAGCCGGCAAGCGCCCGATCGTCGAGACGCCGCCGCTACTCTTACGCCCTGGCCAGCCGAGCTCCCGGACACCGATTTCCTCACCCATCGCCGCGGCGCCTCAATCCACAACCACCATGACAATCGCGGCCACACCCACGACCACCATCGGCCCGCTCGTTCACTGTGTGTTGCCGCCGTCGCCGTCTTCCTCTTCTCCCTTCTCCTCCTGTGGCTTAGCCGATCTCCCTCTCTCTCGCAACCTGCACCAGTAAATCGTCGGAGGTCACCACCCCTACCGTGCCATCCTCGCCGCACGCCGCGGCCCTCCCTCCTCCTCTCTTCTTCCTCTCTCCGCTGCGAAAACCCAAAACCCTAAGCCCCTCTCCCTTCACTTTTCTCTCTCCCCGATCATCCTTATCCCTTTTTCTTCTTTTTCCTTTTTTTTTTTCATTCTTATCGATATTATATATATATATATATATAATATAATATTATTATATATATATATATATTATATATATTTTTCATTTTAGTTTTCTTTTAATCCAAAATCCAAAACGATATTTGGGCAACAGGCGCACCCAGGCGCTTGATTGACCGATCAAATATCCTCCCAAAATTTCTCAATATTTAATTAATTTTGTCACGCCCAAAATATCAAAATCACGATTGATATTAAATTGGTCCAAATAAAATCCGGGATATTACAATACCTGTCTTGTTCTCGTACGTATTTGATGTAGAAGTCGCACACCTGATTTGCACCTATGGGCTACTTATGTGCAGTTTGGTTAAAATATTGGCGCCTAAAGCAGGCTGATGCAATGCTTGTGCCCAAATGAAGTAGATTCAGGGAGCTTGATGCACACTTATCCGGTACTTATGTATTGATTTTGTTATAAAAGTGTATTTTCTCATTGTTTAATCATTTTGTAAGAAAGATGAGAGATAAAAAGGAGAAAGAGGAGAGGATTAGAATGAGAGGGGAGAGAAAGATGAGGAATAAGATTTTAAAATTTTTAAAAGTCAAATTTATTAAATCAGATATTTTAATTAAATATTTTTCAACTTATTTTTTTATCTATTTTAAAATCCTTTAATTTTGTTCACATTTCTTATTTTTAATATATATACATGCCATCTTTGATACTCCGCTTTGTGTATTATTACAAGCATATGATTTTTATCAATTATTATTAAATTTTATTAGATTTTACCAAGGATTTTGTTGCGTTACGGATTTTTGGGTCCGAGCAACACAAATGATGATGATTGAGTGAGAGGGAAGAGAGATTGAACACAATATTTTTACGTGGAAACCTTCTCTTGAATGAGAAGGGAAAACCACGAGGCCTGGCCTGAAAATACTTCACTATGAGATTTTTTTTCTTACAAGAGGCTATCCGGTGGCCGAGCGTTTGAATTACAAAGATGAAGACGGTGGCGGCGTTCTCTTTCTCTCACAGTGAGTCTTAGCTTTTTTACGTTTCTCGGAAAAAGTCGTCGAGCTTTCCCACGGTTTACGAAAAAAGATCGATCCCTCTCCACGATGCCGGGGAGAGTATTTATAGGCGAAAATAATTCCGTTAGCCCTTTGGGTGCAGGCGGCTACCTCTCTGACACGTCCTGCGGTGTCGGTGTGTCGATGTACGGGAGGCACGTTTGCCGTCTTTGCTGGGAATGCGAGGCGAGCGGTGAGGCTGCGGTGTCGATCTGGCGGAGGTAGTGCGTTGCGAGGTTTCACGCGTTTGCAAAAGTTTGTTAGGCGAGTTGGCAATCTCGGACTTTTTAGAGTGTCTCGTGCTTTTATTGGGTCCACGGACTTCAAAGCTTGATGAGGGTTCTCGGGTTTCAAAGCCCTCGGGCGTTCACCTTGCCCGGTCAGATCTTCTCTCGAATTTCTTGTGATCATTCTCGAGCTCCTTACACTTAGCTTCCCGGGTCAAGTACTTATCTTTTTTACAGGTGGATTGGGGACCACAGTCAACCCAACAGATTTAAAGGATTTGTATATTTTTACATATTAAGTAAATATTTGAGATAATATATTATATATAAAATTATTTGTAAATTAAAAGTCATGAAATTTGTATATTTAATCTTATATATTGTATTTCATATCAGTCTTCCAGATCGAACTCTATTTAATCACCATATGAGATTGTATTTTCTCACATAGTAGAAGTTTTGATTTATACTTTTCTTATAAGAGAAAAAAAATTTTATAATTTGTAATAGAGTTTAGAATTTGGTATTTAGTTGAGAATAATTATGAAAAAGTGAATGAAAATAATATATTCAGATATCTTAATATACCATATACACTTAAAAAATATATCTATCATTTACGGGCGTAAAAAATAGTATTTGACCCTATCTCTGTAGAGTTATATATAAACGGTCCACTTATGGTCTAAATAATAGTGTTTTAACTTAATATTATAAAAATCACGTATAAACCTCTTTTAAGATTGAAATTTTGATTATTAGTTCTCAGTTTGACATTTTTAAATTTTTTTAATTTTACTTGTATCGTATTTAATATTTAAATTATTTTACCGATTGAAAATTACAAGTTTTGACATATTTGTCCATATCATTTATCATTTGATATTGAACGATTTCATATAGTTTAATATTACATGATATTTGTATATATATTATAAATTTTACATACGAAATTTAATTTGGACATTCATTATTGGACATTTGTTATATTAGATTTCACAAGTATTTTACTATTATTTATTTATTTATTTTATTTTGTAGACATATTTTTATTATCGTATATATATACTTGCAGTGTTTTAGGTTCATAATTTGTTATATTTTTAACCATTTTCAGATTACAGGATATTGGATACTTTTAAAATTCAGACAGATGATACGTTAATGACTTGGTTTCATATATTTGAGTATTCCAATTTGTATAATTTAAAATATTATGATGGTTTGGATTTTTATTAATGTTTTTTCTTATGAGTCTTTGGGATTTGAGTATGCTGACATATTTTTATTTTAGAGATCAGACACAGTTAGTTTTATTAAATCCGGTATTCATTGTGATTTATAATTATTTTGCTCTCTGGTCTTTAGATTTAAATTATCTGACCCAACTTTAAGAATATTTATAATTTTAATTATTTATGAATTAATATTTAAATTATTTATTTATTTAATTATTATTTGTTCGGGTTGAGAACATGATAGTTCTTTTTGTCGAATAAAATGAGATAACAAAATATTTATAAATAGTCTGAAAATTAATTTGATAAAGACTCATTCGAACTTATTTATTTGCAAAGGGGACGATAATTAAGCCTAATTTTAAAACTCATTAAATAAATAATTTAAATATGAGACCAACTATATAAAATAAAAAACAAATACCCCAATTTAAAACCATTTATATAAAATGAAATTGCAATATACCTTAATTTGGAGGTATAGTTTGTATTTAATATCTATATATTTGTAACTAAATAATTATGTAAGTAATTATTAGATATTTTTTTATTTTTATAAATTATAATATTAAAATATTTGATAAAATAAATAAAATATTATATAATTTTATAATTTTTTATAATTTTATTTTTTAATATATATATATTTTATTTCTTTATTAAAATCTTACCTAAATCGGCATATTTCAAAGGGACATATGGCTCGGCACAGGTAGACCACGTGTCATGTTGGACCGATATGATATGATCTATTTAATGTCACTGCTAACTCGGACCATTCATATATCAAGGGTAAAATGGTCATTCTGTTAAGGAAAAATAATGAGTTCGTAAAATTGTGAGTTTTTTTTCTAATATATAAATAAATAACAGAAAATTTAAATATAGTAAATATTATTATATAAATATAAAATATATAAATAGAAAAAAGGAGACTATAAAATATTAAATATTAATATCTGAAAATAATAAAAAAAGGGATTTATAGGATTTCTCCACCGGTCCCAAAAGAATATTAAAATAATGTATATAATGAAATAATGAATTTCAAGTGATAATATTTAAAATACACTTAAATTGTAATAAATTTTCAAAATAATCTCATCTAAAAACTATAATTATTTTATATTTTTTTATTAATTAGATATATATTAAATTTAAAAATTATTTAAATAAATCTTATTTTATATGAATAAGTTTGAATAAGTTTAATACAGATATTATTTAAAAATATTTTTAGGGTATATTATTTTATTTTAAGCAGCATATTTTTTTCAAATATTGTCTATTTTTAAGTTTTTATGTAAATATTAATTTTTAAATAAATATAAAACATTTACAAATGGATCCATATAGGCCAAATTTTAATTATAAATAAAAATAATGATAATTATTTTATCTGAATTATTAAGCTTAATCCAATTCAAACAGATTTATCGATCATAATTCTCAAATAGACTTATCGAGAGAAAAATTTGTTTAATCTCTAAGTCAGTAAAAAACAAATCCATTATAAAGTTATCATACAGTATAATATATAAATATATACTGAACCTACTTTATCCAATTTCTCCTAATATATAACATAAAAAGGCTAACACAAAACCTAGCATAATTAAAAATATAAATATTAATTTGGATTATGGTCATAAATATAATTTATGCCCTATTATTTCTTGGTTTAATAGAGACTAATCCTACCACTTTTTGATGGTGGGGCTTGAGATATGTGTTTGATCGAAGTCAATACTTTGTTTTGATTTTGTTGTTCTCTCTGGATCATTATATATAATTCAGTCATATAGAGATTATGTTGGGATTCAACTTGCTTATTTGAATCTTGAAAAAACGATTTATAATTTATAGTAAATACACAATAATCATCAATAATGAAATAAAAATGTGATTTTTATGTAAAAAAATCTCTTTTAAGAATTAGAGAAAAAAACTATAAAATGATAAATAAAAAATATCTCAATTATATAATCAGTTTGATTACACAAACTATCAAATATAAGGAAACAATACTTTGTCACAGCAAAACCCAAATAGTAAAAAATATAAGATAAAAGAGAAGAAATAAAGCCAATAAATATTCTTCCCAACTTAAATATCAGTATACCCAAGGTTAGTGAAAATTGAATTGTAATTCAAAATTCAATCGGATATTCGAATATTTCTCTTCTTTTTTTTTTAAAAACAGCGTTCTAAGTCTCAAAGAATACAAATGTTTAACTTTAAAAGGACAACGGCGTATTTTCATACTGTGAGTCGCACTCGAATGGCTGTCAGCCACACCTTGAGCGTAGGTGTCACTGGAAATAACGCTTCAGGCACGCCTCGGGCACGCATCAAACTTACTCATTCTGAAATCGGCGCTTCAAATGTTGATTGCGCGCAATTGTAATCCTCTGTATTAGTACAATACCAATGTATCCTCGTCCGTACCACCGATCAACACGTCAAATGGGTATTAACCTATACAGGAATAACTCATAGCTTAACAGGTTGTCCATTCTTCTTCTTGTAACCGTGACAAGTTGAAAAAAAAAAACTAGAAATTAAAACTATAGCAATGCTCATCCCCAATAATACCCATATCATTAGACTATCCCGCATCAAAGTTTAGACTGTATGGACCAGTATGTCAAATTATCCAGATTTCTGATATTAATATGACTATCATAAACATTAGGCTCCGTTATTTTCAATCGATTGAGTTTATTTTAAAACTAATTATAGATCGAGTTTGTGATACTCTTCTTTTAATGCATTGTCCTAATCTTAACATTCAGATATGTTTTTTAACACGATTCAACACCATTCCTCACGGTAATCTAATTTGATAAATATCTATGCACTTCATATATTAGATTTAATACTTGAATTAAAGGGTCCATTGCCCTAAAAGCTAGGGCAGTGCATCTTTTAATCTAATGGACCACCTCAATTGGGGGACACAAAAAGTAACTAAAGCAACATAGATCAGGAGGCCACCTATCTAACATATTTTTTTAAAAAATAAAATAAAATAAAATAAAATTCATCAAATTGAATACAAGTAACATTGAATGTTCAATCAAAGTATTCAAATTTCATTCAATTTTATTATTTTTTTAAAGTTAAACTTATATTCATTTAATTTAATAAAATGGAAAGAATATTTATAAATTATAAGATAAAAAATATGACCTTTTTAACCTTAATTTTTAAAAATAAATTTAACATAAAAATTTTACGTGAATCCAAAAGAACAACTATCACGTAAAAGAGAAGTGGGGCCATATATATTTTTAGAAAAACATATTTAGTATATTTTTTGTATTTATTATTGAATAAAATTTTAATTGTGAAGATTTTAATATATAAAAAATTATATATAATTTTTTTAAAATTTTCTTTTATAATGCATTAAATATTTAATGGAATAGTAATTTTTTAAATAATCATTTAGATGCTTTTTTAAATTTTAAATCTTATTTGTTTAAATTCTTGTATTTTTTTAATAGCTATGATTATTTTAAAAATAATTATGCCCTAACCATCTAACAAAAAAACCGTGCTTAGATGAGCCACCCCTTGGGTGTTGGTGGCCTTGCCACATACCGCCACCATTTGTAAAGTATGAATCTTGGTTTTATTTTTATATAATAATAATTGAGTTAAATTGAGAAAAAATATTAAGGTTAAATAAGATTTTTTATCAAAGTTAATATTTTGATCAGATCACATTAAATTAAGTGATACTTGACCATTGATTAATGTATATACATGCGTATTTTGGATAGTAAGAATACACATAAATGATATATCCGGGGCGTTCGTATGTATTTCAATTAGAATATCAATATTTGATATACGCCCAAGATACACATATGTGTTTAAGATAGAATATATGTGCTTAATACTCGCTTAATTAGCACTTTTATGCTATATAAGTTTTGTTTTAGCACCTGATGTGTGCCTGGCATACATGTACGCGTCACTTTTCTATATAAACTCCCTTTTGGCTGATTTCAATTATTTTCTGCAAAATTTATAGAGAAGATCGATAAAAAGAAGAAATGATGAGAGAAAAGAAGAGAGAGAAAAAGAGAGATAACGCTAGCAAAGGAAAAATCAAGTGTGTCTAAACACTTATTTCTCTTATTGCTATTTTTTTTTCTTATTTCTATGAAAATTTATTATTTGGAATATTTATGCATGCTCTAATCTTGTATATAAAATGTTTAAATATCACATACATGCACTCTTATTCTTATTTCATGTAAATTTTAAGAAAACATGCCTTGAATTCATGCATGTTATATTTAAGACCTGATTTTTTATAACAATGTGCTTATATACCTTTAAATTATAATTAAATACTTTTACCTATTATTGATTTTCACATACATATTCCCGTATATCTTATACTTTAGAATAAAATTGAAAAATTTATACTAATTCTATTAATTTTTTTTTATATATAAATCTTACAATATTACATTTCGATGGGTATGGCGACCCATAGGTTAGCCCAAAAATTTAGCTTGTTGAATAAAGAAAGGCCCAAGAAATGGAAGCCTAGTAATATGCTCACTTAACCCAAGATCCAACAAGCACAATGGTTGACCCGGGAAGCATGATCCAATACTATCTTAAATAAATAGGCAACTAGGATTAATCAGTGGAGTAGCTCAACCACCGTAGCCCTAAATCAGCTGATGTCATGGTAGTTCAGCATATATATTTGGGCGACAGTTATAATAATTTAGCTCAATGATTACCTGGACAGCTCAACAAATATATGAGAAATGTTGTCCCAAGATTACCGATCATCCTAAAATGGTAGTAACAATCCAACAAATATTCTTAGACGGTGGTTGTCATATATTGCCTGCGAGGATCACTCTAACAATTGAGTGAACATACATAGACAATAATCACCAACTGTGAAACTTGAGAAAGGTTAAATCAGCGCTAACTCTATAAATATCCCTTCTTCACCACGAGGAAGAGGACTGATGAATTAACGAGACTGCACCACCAGAGAACCAGTCCTCGAATTCAGAATATACTCTTTATACTCAGGTGTTCATAAACATTGAATCTCACAAAGCCACTTTGCCTACGAGTTCACAATTTCAAAACTACTCAATTTATGAATATACTTTTCCTGAAACCGCTCTCTCCAAAGAAGCGCACCCTTCTAAAAGCTGCTCCTAACTGAGTGCACCTCTCAGAGTCCAATTTTTTGCAACACACTCAATCCACCTCTCTCGCTTGCTTCCACGCGTTTTGCGTTCTTCCATATTTCTTTCTATTGACTAAAGATTTCTGATTTGAAAGTCGAAAAATATATCGAGGAGCGAGTCCCGTATACTACTGACGTCTCATTTATTCGTTATAGTATGTAAAATCCATATTCTTAAGGACAAATACTTGACCCGTTTTAATTCAATCTACCGGATGAAATCAAGTGGCTCCCTAATCTGTGCATCACACTTGTATATATTGAACCTTTAAGTAAATCATTTTACATGCTTTAAAACCTCATCTAACTTTTTTAACATGTTCTTAAAATGTTTATAAATGTTCCTATACATCTATATATTTCTGTATGCTATCAAATTAAAGAAAAGATAAAAGAAAAGTTTACATAAATTAATAATAAGGATATTTTTTTAATATAAAAATATAAAGGATATGCTCGTGATTGAGTAAAGATTTTTCATTTGAGAATGTATGGACTATTGTAGAGAATTAACAGAGATATATTATAATATATTCTAATAAATTATAATGATAATCAAGGTTTAAACTTATTATCTATGGGTTGAAGGTGATATTTGACCCCGTTTATAAGATTATATGCATAATTTATATCTGAATTTTGAATAATAGTGTATAACCTTTAATTGTGTAAAAATATAGATAATCCAAATTTTAATAGTTGTTCATTTGTCGGTAAAGCTACTATTAATCTTTGTTCCACCAATTTTCATATAATTTGAGCATATTAATTTAATATATGATTTAAAGAAGAAAATCTAATCACACCTTCAAAATTTACATGATAAACTTATGAATTTATACCATTATTTTTTATTTTGATCATGTCTTATTAATTTTAATGTGTTTATATATATATTCAACTATAAAAATTATATGCCTTATTGAACGATTGGTTTACCCTTATTTTAATTTTTTTACTAACCTTTTAGATTAAAAAGTTCAAAACGTATTTACAGTTGATGGGATTTGGCAAGACACGGTTCAAGAATAGTTTAGCAATTGAGATAACAATTTTATATAAATATTTTATCAAAATAGTAATTTATATTGACATACTTCGTTTATTTAAAGTTCAATTGTAATTGGCTGTTAATGATATATGATGTTAATGGGAGAATTGAATTTCTGGTTATTTACAGCAATTTGATTAAATTATATTTTTAATTACTCTGATTTAATATAATTATTTTATTTTTATGAATGATCGATATCATATGTGTCAGTATTCAGAGCTACTTTTGAGTTTGATATTTTAAAGAAATAATTAAATTTTAGTAAAAAGAGATAAATATAAATTTTAAATAATTAACCACTTTAAAATTTACAATTGTCACTATATTAAAAACTTATTTTTAAATAAAATAATTATTTTTACATCAATAAAATAATATAATGTCTATTCTTATTTTAGTTTTAATAATTAATGTACATATTTAATCCATCCATCCACCATTTCGACTTTAAAATTAATATCATAATAACAATTCCCATTAAAAATTATTCAATCATTAGCTTGATTTTTTAGATTATAAATTTTTATGTTTTGTTTAGATTTAAATTTTTTTAAAAATAAAAAAGTTATAAATATATTCAAATAGAAAATAAATTTCATAAATATATAAAAAAAATTACTTGAACCTTTTAAAATTCAATTTTATTTTTCTTTAATTTTTTAAATATTTTTTGAAATTATTACAATTTTTGTGTTGGCACGTGGCAATCTGAGATTGGCTGTGAAGATATCACATGAGCCAGGCTTTTATGGGATGAGGGTTTCTATCTTTTAAAAAAAATAAAAGGAACCATTTTTTTTAAATTTAAATTTTTTATTTTAAAATAATTAATTATAATTTAATAATTAAATATAATTGATTTTATTTATTTTTTAAAAAATAATTAAATTATAATAATTTATTTAAGAATAAGCAATATAAATTAAAAAAATATTTATATCTTTTAAAGTGATAAAATTCATTAACACTGTCATTGATTGGAGCCGCATCCATCGCTATAAATTTAAAACCTACATACCATAAATTATAAATAAGAGGTCAGAGAATGACAAAAATTACTCCAACTGCATATCCTCCGACGCTAAAATTAAAAATCATTCTCAAATAATAGAAAGATATTAGAAGGATGTGAGAAATGAGTAGATGCATATAGCGGTAGATGAAGCGTTTGAATGTGCCAACTGATAGGTGAATTATAGGTACGCCCGACAGAACGACTTCTTAGAGGTACACCCATAGAGGGGCGACTCAGAGGTACACTCGGTAGAGGCGCTGTTCAGAGGTGTGCCCGGTAGAGGGGCGGCTTAGAGGTGCGCCCGATAGAGAAACGGCTTAGAGAAGTGCCCTCAGGGAAATGACTTAGAAGAGCGCCCGACAGAGGAACGACATAGATGAGTGCTTGACAGAGCAACGACTTAGAAGTGCATCCGTAGGGGAATGGTTTAGAGGAGCGCTCAACAGAGGAACGGCTTAAAAGAAGCTCGACAGAGGAGCTGCTTAAAAGTACGTCCTATAGAATGATGGTTTATAAGTGCGTTTGCAGAGGGGTGGCTTAGAGGTGTGCTAATAGGGGGCGGCTTAGAGGAGAATGACTAAATTGTACTGGTGGGTCAAAATCCCGGTCACTTGAGCAAAATGTTGACTCTCGGATAACGAGCTTCTGACTCTAGGACGAGAGCTCGTGACTCTAGGATGGAATATTCCATGCTTCGGGATGGAGGGATCTTGGGACGAAGGGTTTGTGGTTTCGGGACGGAGTGATCCTAGCTCTAGGACAGAGGGCTCTTAATTTTGGAACAGAGTGCTCTTAACTCTGGGATGGAAGGCTCATGGGACGGAGGGCTCGCGGTTCTGGAACGGAGTGCTTCTTACTCCAAGCCAGATAACTCATAGGACGGATGGCTCATGGGACGGAGGGCTCCTGGATGAAGGACTCCTAGCTTTGGGGACGGAGGGTTCCTCGCTCTGGGACAGAGTGTTCCTGGGACGGAAAGCTCTTTGCTTCGGAATTGAGGGCTCATCGTTTCAAGATGAAGGGCTCTTGTCTTCGAGACAAAGTGTTCATGGGACAGAGGGCTCCTGATTTCGGGATAGAGGGCTCATGGGATGAAGGGCTCTTTGCTTTGGGACGGAGGGCTCCTAGTTCCAGAACAGAAAGCAACTCCTTAATTGAGGGTAGGCTTCCTAGAAGGAGGACAACTCCTGATTAGAGGATAAGCTCCTTTCCCGTGAGCATCGAGCCACTTGGAGCTTCTTCGAGCTTGTCCTCTCAAGTATGAGGGTGTCTGATTTTATAGTGTGTTTTGTAGACGCACTCCTTTTACTTGAGTAATGTTAGACTCTTTATTTTAAAAAAGTTTTGTTGAGTTGGAGATGAATTGTAGGCCTACTGTGAGGCATGATCTCTTAGACTCATGGCTGTTGGACCAATCAAATTTAATTAAATTTTAAAATATAATTTAAATTTAATATGATCATAAAAAAAATTTAATATTAATATCTATAGCAACGTTTTAAATTAATTAACATTATACTAAAAAAACACATTATTTATGACAAATATCACATTCTTCTAGATTATCAATTAATTAATTAAAGACTTATAAATCATTATATACATATATATAGTTAATTTAATTTAATTTATTTTTTAAAAAATAATTAGATATATAAAATTATAAAATATTCATAAAATATGATATAATTTGGTTTCTAATGTGGCAAGGTGGCAGCTCTGTGGTCGGTCCACATGGCAATCCTTAATTGACTGATATCAGTTAAAAATAGGGATCTTATTTTTTCAATTATTAAATTAAAATTTAAAATTAAAATTTAAAATTTAAAAATTAAAAATACATATTTTTTAAATTTTAAAATAATATTAATATGTATTAAATATTAAACCTAATATTTAAAAAATATTTAATAAACATAATTATTTAAATAATGTTATTTAATATATAAATTTTATTCCTTGAATTTTTTAATTAATTTTATTTTAAAGGAAATATTTGAGTCTGACAGGTTGGTGGCCGGCGCCAAACGTAAAGTGGGCCACATGGTAGCAAAATATCGTAATTGTCCAGGACACATCGAAGCACGTGATATTTTAAATTATTTCAATTAAATTTTAAAATTAAAATCATTAATAAAAATTATAATTTTAAATATATATAAAATTTAATTAAATAACTAGTCCAATAATATTTATATATGTTATTTTTTATTTTTATAAATATTATTCTTAATTTCTATATTTATGATAAATGTATGTATTTTTAAAAATAGGATCATAAATTTCTTAATTATTAATTTTTATAATAATTTTTATAAATTTGAAAATTCTGGA
The DNA here is from genome assembly GCA_033239525.1 of Nepenthes gracilis. Lineage (NCBI taxonomy): Eukaryota > Viridiplantae > Streptophyta > Magnoliopsida > Caryophyllales > Nepenthaceae > Nepenthes > Nepenthes gracilis. Next base: position 2,912,281 of record BSYO01000018.1, on the reverse strand, counting down.
TGTGAAATGTAATTTTTATAATTATTAATTTTTCAATAAATAAAAATAACAAATATTAGATTAAAAAATTATATTATCAACTCATAAAATTTAAGGAATAGAAAGTTTCAATCGGCCACCGTCGGTCATTGCCATAAATTGCCGGCCTTGCCAACCGGTTTGGCCGGTCAATCGTTAGAATAATTATTCTCACCATGTTAATTTTTGAAAAAAAAATAATTATTTTTTATAAATTAAATAATCCAAATTTATTGAAAAATATTATTGTCCCACCTAAATAAAAAATGGATAAAATGCTGCAATATCAGTGGGACATTAACGAGGGGCGCTACGACACAGTTGCCATATTACGATGCCCGCATGATGTCATACAGTAATTGTCGAATCTAAATTATACGGCTGTCATTAATTCTTTTATTTTAAAAAAGTTATTATTTTTTTAATAACAATCTAATTCAACAGTTAGATTTAGATTCGACGGCTGTCGTATAATATCGTACGCACGTCGTATGACAGTCGCGTCGCAGTGCCCTCCGCTCGGTGGGATAGGCAAAACTCTTACTTTACTTTATTGGACATAGGGTTGGTCAAGTTCCCTGACGGGTCAAATTGTAGAAGATATTATAAGATAGTTCGAGAAAATTATAAATATTAAATAATTATTTAAATTATTTAATATAATATTTATAATTTATTTATTCAATTTCTAATCCCTATCGATTAATATTCAACCGTTTGATGAATATGAAAATCTCCTACTGAAATGACTATAACAGTTCTCAATAGTTTGAAACAAATGCTTAAACTGCAGATGGTAAAGATATACGATTAGTAGCAGAAAAATCAAAGCGAAAATCTTAAATATAGTCTGGGTTTCGATTTTTGGAGGAATCTTGCAATCTTTCAAATTCGGCATCTCTTTCTCGATATGTAGGAATCAAAGTTTGCGATGCGAAATATGAAATTTCACCTTTTAAGTGTAATAATTCTATTGCAGTATAAGTAAGTTATAATACTTGATGGTCGGTAAAGATTTAAAGTATTTACATTCGAGAATCTTAAAATTAATTGAACAGGAAATATGAAGATGTTGCGAGTTTCATAACGAGGAGCCAACTCCACAAGAGTTGGTCTATAAAACTGAGGAGTTCTCTTTATTATGTCAATCTTTCGAGATTTTGACTCTCCTCTTGGACTTGTGTTCGTAATAATTGTATTTTTATTGAGACTGTCGGTCCGGAGAGGATTACCTACGAAGGATTTTAACTTGAAAGGACTAACGGAGAGGGCTACCTACGGAGGAATTGACTGAAAAAATCGAGTAAAGCACCGCAAAGTGAGAGCCACTAGTAAAAACCGCTGAGTGAAATGTTGTAGAGTACAGCCACCAAGATCTACGACTGTCGAAAAAAGAATGAATATTGTAAGTCTCATATTAAGGAGCAAACTCTACAAGAGTTGGTTTATAAGCCTGATGGACTCTCCCTCCTATTAGACCAATCTTTTGAGAATGAACTCTCCTCTTAGATTTGTGCTCGTAAAAAAGATAATACAAATAAATATAAAGATGATACAAACGTACTGGCCATTGAAGTGCCCTTGTTTCCTCCTTTATCCATTGACGAGGGACATTCAACTGATGATATTTTGACAATAAAAATATTTTGTTTTTATATTTCATAAATATTAATTTTTTTAAAAAAATTTTAAAATAACTATCTTAAAAACATTTTATTTCCAATATTCCATCCTGCATAACCTTGACATTTTCATCCAAAATATATTTTTATTAAATTTGTGAAAATGCTGTATTTGTTGTGCAGATGTATTTTTTTAAAATATCAATTTATTTTGTTACACGAATACATATGAAAAATATGTATATAAAAAAATAATAACTAAAAATATGTAATTGCTTAAATATAAAAGAAAAATTCAGAATTTAAGATGCATATTGACATTAGACATACATTAAAAACTAAAAACATAATTAATTTAAAAATAAGAGTAAAAAAATAATTTATATTTATTATTCGATATATAAAACTCATTGAAAGGCCCGGGGACCAAGACCCTACAAAAACCCAAAATTTAACAATATCATCAATAAAAAAAAAACTTAGCCGGTACCAGTCTCGAATTGCCCCAAGAGGTCGGGAAAGGCTCCGGACTTTCCCGTAAGAAGATCCTCAAGAAATATCCGCGAACTTTTAATTATGCTCATTTGTAGACAATTTTTGATTAAAACTTGTGTATTGTTTATTCCATTTTATATTATTTATTTTCATCCAATCAAACAAATACCGTCTGCGTCGTCGCATTAAAAAGTCAACCACCCGAACGTGTCTTATTGAAGTTTCCCTAAAAATACCCAACACGAGTCCCTTTCTAAGGGGATTGGACTCTCTCTCTCTAAGATTAGAAAACTCTTCCATTCTGAAAAATAAAGCAAGAAGAGTTGTAAAGCCAAATGCATAATAGAAAAGAGGCATAAAATAAGAGATAGGGAATGGAAATCTTTGTAAAGAAACAATCCAAATAGTGAAGTATTAAATGGTCTCGTGGTTTTCCTCCCCATTCAAAGATCTGGTCTCAATCTTCCTCATTGCATCCAACACCTCAAACTTATATTGCGAAAACCACGGATCCGTGGATCTCGCCAATAAATTTTGGAAATCAACACTTCTATACTCATTCCCACATTTATTCATCAATAAAAAAAAGAATTAAGTGAAAAATATATTAGTTTTAATTATTTTTTGTATAATTTCATTCTTGTGTATTGTTTATTCCATTTTTATATTATTTATTTTCATCCAATCAAACAAATAGAAAAAGTCATAAATTATTGAAGTTTTCTTGGTATGTTGTATAGTTCAAGCAACAACAAATGCATGAAAATTGAATAGCAAAAAATCTATTATTAAATGGCAATTCAAAACATTGCCTTTCGATCTATAATCATAAATTTTAATCATATTTTTCTATACATACTTATCTGATATATGATATTATAATATTGTAACACATCTACAGTTTAGCCCAAGCTCATAAAATATCAACAAATATAATCTATTTTTTAAAAAATTAATAAATTTGTGATATTGTTTTCTAATTTTTTATTTTTCATCGATTGATTTGCTTTGATTTTGCTTAATTTCTTCTGGTTGCATTTACGGGTATTGAACTGCATATAAACCTTGATTCGAGGTGAGAAAATAACCTCTTCCTTCATGTTCGAGGTAGTTGATTGTTGAATTATTTAAAACTCTATTAAAGACAAAAATCGACAGTATATATCCAATTCACGATTATATGGTCAGTTGTATGATGCTGTGGAAAATAAAATGTCAAGCATGTGATCCTATAAACAATGAAATTATCTTGTGGGTTCTTGTGATATTTGAGTTCAATTGAGCCAAAATCAGTATGGATGAGCTTAAAATATTGTTGAGTTTTCAATATATCAGCAGTGTTGAATAAGCAGTAGGTATTAATTTTTATAATAAATTGTTATAAAGAAATGCTTGTATTGTAAAATATACTGATTACTAAAACACAATAGATAAAAAGTTCAAAAAACCTAATAGTTAAAAGCACCCTTCTTGTAAAATAATGTTGTCTCGTTTATGAAAGATTGGATTATCTGAATCAAAAGTATTATATACTGCATTAAGATCATCTCATATTTATAAAAAGTATAATGGAAATATGTAGAACAAGGCCTACTTTTCTAATACTTCTCGTTATTTGGGATCCTATTTATCTATTTCGGTTATGATTTAAATAATAAATATGTTTTTATTTTCCTTCATCTTTACATATATTGATTAGTTAAACAAGTAACATGGACTTAAAATGAAACCCAAAGGGAGAACACGAGAAGACTTATTAGGTCTAAACATAGTAATGATTGATAGATTGAGAGCTCTTTCTTGATTTTATGGGTGGTGGTGTCTGGCTATTATGAGTTGGTGGAGCGATTTGTTTGAATAATTTTGTTAACGAACGAGACCTCAAGGGGATGAAATTGAACATGGACAAAAGAACTCGTGTAAGTTCACATAATTACAAGGTGATTCGAGACAACATAGATAGATTTCTAATTATTATAAATCAAATTCTTGTTGTCTTATATCTGAACTTATCTGATATATTATTTTTATCGAAAAAGGTACGTATTTGAAATTTAATCTAAATTTAAAATGTGGGTGTAAGAATCTTTTACTAAAAAAATCCACGGAGGGAACACTATATATGATGAGGATTTTTTTAATCTATTGTCATAATATTATTGTAGTTATTTTGTATTTTAATTTTGAAAGCAAATTATTAAGTTAGATAAATTATTTTCATATTACTACATATTTAAGGAAAATATTTTAAATGTAAATATAAATGGGTGAACGGCTAATGAGCGGCCATTTTATCCCATGGTACATCAAAATTTTACTTATGTGAAACAGATAACAAATTTATATAAAGATTAGATTACTGCATTCTTATTGTTTGAATTTATGATGAGATAAATATTAATGACTAATATACAAGTAGAAACTATACAATCAATAACACATAATAAATGTGTGTAAAAGAAAGCAAGTCATGGCTCCTCGTTAGACCAACGATTGGTATCTCCATAACCGCCTGACGAGGTCTCGGCTGTCACACCCACATTTAATGCGGGGATCTTGATCGCCAAAAATAATGACGAAGGAATGGTGCTCACGTGTAAAAGAAAGAAAGAAAAAAAAGAGAGAAAAGAGAACACTCAAGTGTGAACAAGCGGCATGGCTAAATAAGAAATTTTATTATGGATTTCACTAATAAACTCTCTTAAAATAGGAAGTGGCTAACGGCTACAGACTACAACTATCTACTCTTGCTAGATCCTGGAGAATCCGGAGTGGTGAACATTGACAGGTTTGCGCGAGTCCGAATGCTTGAGTTCCGAGAATCTAGGATGCCGACGTAGAAGTTTGGCCCCTCTAGCTTGGCTAGCCTACGGCTAAGACAGATACCGTCCTGGAACCTTTCTTCTAGTGCCGGAGCCACTTTCTCCGGCTTAAGCCTCAACCTCAGCTCGACCTCTAGCCGTGCGTGTTCCTCTCCAGAATCCACCCGGAATCAGCCGAACTCCTCCTGAAGAGCCATAATGCGACTTCGAGCCTTCATGTTGGTGATAGCAAGACGAGTTTCCCTTGCTTCTGACTCAGCCCACGCCCTCTTGAAGTAAGCGGCTCAAGCCGTCATCTGCTTAATCTCCCCAGCCAGGGCTCGTACCCTGACCCCACAGTCCTCAATGGCCCTGGCCACCTGCTGGAGTGCGGGATTCACCCTCCGAGGCCTTTGGTGTCGTGAGGCTGTAGACGCCCCCTCCATCTCAAAGCCCGATGGGGCCCTCAAAAACCTCCTGTGGCGACAGCATCAGGCGCAGCGCCACCACGGACTCGCGAGGCGTGCGTGTCCTTCACAGTGTGAGGTCCCACATCAAATGGGGAGGGGAACGAAGCGTACTTTATAAAAGTGTGGATACCTCTTTCTTGTGGATACGTTTTGGGAGTCGTGGGCCTGCCAGAAATAAAACCGTGCGGGCTTGGCCCAAAGCGGACAATATCCACATGCGGGTGCCTGGGGACGTTACAGATGGTATCAGAGACGGGATCCGATTCGATGTGCCAGCGAGGACGCTGGGCCCCTAAGGGAGATGGACTATGAGGTCCCACATCGGAAGGGGAGAAGAATAAAGCGTGCTTTATAAAGGCGTGAATACCTCTCCCTTGTGGACGCGTTTTGGGGGTCGTGGGCCTGCCAGGAACAAAACCGTGCGGGCTTGACCCAAAGCGGACAATATCCACATGCGGGTGCTTGGGGACGTTATACACAGACCCTCTAGAAGATGACTCAGATTCCGACGAGGAAGACGATCTCTCCATAGGATCAAAAAAGAACAGGAAGAGCGCTTGACTCACACCTTCGAAGCTACTAAAGGACGCAAAACCCTGGGAGGGAATTCTAGAGTTTAAATAGCCTAAAGTTCCCCCAGCCGAATGCTTCAAGAGGAAACCAATCAGCTTCTCCTGCGTCGCGCTCCTCTAAAACTTTGTGCTTTTCCAAGGCAGATCATTATGGCGCAGTGTCTCATGATTTCTCGCATAGTTAATGTGCCAAATGACCAGGCGAATGTGACATCCACCTGCGGCATTTGAGTTTCCAAGGCGTCCGCCGCCAAAAGTCTCCTCCTGCCGCATCCTCCTGTCAATGGTCTACATTAAGACTCGAGGGATGAGACCGGCAGAACCAACCACAAGCATCTGAAGGCACTCAAACGCACAAAACGGTGCGTGACACAATGTAAGGAGAAAATTACCCATGAAGTACGGTCCAAAAAGCAGTTGATAAGAAAAGATGTATGTTACAAGACAGAAGAATAAAGACAAAAGGATACTTATTTTATTAATGAAGGCTTTTTTTATAAAATATAAAATTTGTAGCAGTAAAAGTATAAGAAAGAGGAAGAAAATATGGCAAGGGGCCTAGGCCCCAAGGCAATTGCCCTAGATAGTTGGAGCACGTTGGGAAATATGATCTACATGAGAACACCGCGACCCCACCGTTGGTAACCCAACAAGCACAAGCATCGGGAGAAGCCAGGTGTTAGTCAGCCTTCAACGGGAGATGAGCCCAATGTTAACTGTGAAGGCAGAACCAACACCCAACTCAGGAGCCTCCGGCAGGGGCGCAGAAAAAGAACTTACTCTTCCCCCACTGGGACCCCACTCTCTACCTCCTCTCCAGCCGGCGTGTGATCCAAGTGATGTGGAGACCATGAGCGATGCACTACACGGGAGGCAAAGCACCCCGTGATAGTTCCGCAAGGTTCTCTTGTACACCATAGATCACCACAAGCTGGGGGGAGGCACGTGACGACAGTAAAGTGGCCGAGCTACCCTCATCAGCATGAGAAACTGCCCACGGTGTGGGCGTGAAGACAGTCTTCACTAAGAATTTCGGATCTCCAGCTAGTCCATCCAATCCCTTCACGAATTCCCACCCGAGGCAGGATGAACCAAGGTCTTCACATTGCTCTGACAAAATCAGCCAAGGGATGAGCCATGTTGGTTGAAGGTACTTCCTATTTATAGACAAGTTGACGCCCTACCACAAGTTAATTTGGTGCGCACCTCAATGACCCTTTTTTACAAAGAAGGAAAAGCATTTAGCCCAGGGCAATCCCAGGCGTGCGAATATAACCTTCCAGGGTATCAAATGTCTGTGGCGCTTGAAAAGCATGTGTGACTGCCTAGGGAAGACGCGATGCCAGAAGATGACGAAGCTGGACGCTTCCCAAGGGGAATGATGTGGTGACCACCCGAACTCTGGATAAAAATCCCAGGCCTCGACTGCAAGTCGGCCCCGACATGAGGGGTTAGTGTTGGGTTCGATACAAAGGCCCAAGGAAATTTCGAGCCCAACTCATGGAGCAACGGCCCAAACAGCGAATCCGGCCCAGAATCCCAAAACAGCCTACGTGGCGGCCCGTACTTGCAGCCAATGGGTGTCGCCTGTAGCGCATTAATGCGACTGTCGGGTTACAGTAGTGACGTAGAGGAAACGAGTCAATGGAAAAAAGTTAGGTGCTGCCACTCACAGCTCACACCGCTATCCATAGTTCTCCGGCCAATCCCAGCGCAAGAGGAAGATCAAGCATGACCTGCCACGCACGATGGTCTGCCTGCCACCGCAAGGCGACAACTGACAAGCCAGCGACCACCGTCGACAATCAGCGGCTAACGAATCCCTGCAAGAAGGATTCTCGCGCCAAGAACTCCCGGCGGATGAGCCGTAAATTCCCTCTTCGCTTACATAAAATGGGGAGGATGAATTAATCAATCCAGACCGAAAAAACCAGAGCCCAGTATTGAGACATACGCTCTCGCAAGCACCAGTTCTCAGAAACATAGCCAGCTCTCGTACTTCTCCAGCTCACCACGGGCCATTGCAGTCAGCCACCCTTTACGGTGCATTTTGGGAGACAGGCCTCCCATTATCCGCTCACTAATCTCTCATTCCTATATCCATGCACTCCCTACGTATTTACAGTATATTTTCACGCACCTCTAAGAGTGCGCCTCTTTCTGTTCATTGCGGGAAGTTGCTGACTTGTGTGTCAGAGTTTTTTCGATGGGAGAAATCACGCCGGGTCTCTGACCTTTTATTTGTTAGTAGTGTTGTGCAGGTACTATGTTAACAGAGATGGAGATCGGATCTGCTCGCGATCACCTCCAGACGACGATGAATTCAGAAGGCTTCCTTAATTCATACAATAACCGAAAACTCATGACGCGATAATAATGAATGATAATACATGTAAATATTTAAAAGAATATTGATAAAAAAATAAGGTAAGATAATAACATTTAAGATAATTTAAAATTTTAAAATATAATTAAATAAAAAATATACGCAATAACATGTTAGTTGTGGTTAAAAAGACAATGAAATAGATAGCCGTAAAAAATATATATAGAATAATGTGACTAAAAAATGAGTTACAAAATTATATGTTTAAATTATATTATAGGGGATTAAGCAAAATAATAAAAATAAATTATAATTAAAAAATATTTTTAAAAATATTATATGATTTAAAAAATTATCATTTTAAAAAATATTTTTAAAAAAATATTTAAAGATTATCTATCATTTAATTCAAATCAAAGATAAACTCTACCCCTCTCCCCTTCCGCAATTATATCAACACCCAAACTCAGATTCAGTGCTAAAAAAAACGTAAATTTATTTAGGGATAAGCGCTGAAGATTTGCCCATTTTCATACAATTCTGGGTCTAATCAACGCCCAGATGAGCACTAAAATCGATTGTCTCTTTTAGCATGACGAATTAACAGTTCAAATTTGGCCAAATGGCAAAAAATAGACAAAACAAAGACAATAAATTCCACTCCAAACCCTCCTCCAGAATTTATGGGTCTTCATCCATAATCATGAAGCTAAAATTGGGTTATCATTACCACCGCCACTGTTATTAATATCATCATTATTGATCATTATATGATGATTATTACCTGCAAATCATCAATTCCTGCTTAACTGTGAAAGCTCCAACTGGGTCTTCACGAAGAACTTCATCCTCTGCAACTCAAGCTCCTTGGCAAACTTCATCCTCTGCTTCTCCATCTCCACAAGCTGCTGCAATTTCGAGCTCTCCGCCTGCTCGTACGCCTCACCAAAATTCAATATTGCCCCTGTCAGCTCCCTCACAGACTCCCACCACTCCTTTTCTACTCTACCATTCCCTCCTCTGCCACCGCCGCCGCCGCTGCCACAGCCATTACCGCCCCTTTTGGTGTTGCCTGTATTATAATTGAACTCCATCCTCGGCCTCTTCCGCCTGTCATTAGTGTCAAGCAGGAAACTATCTGTCGAATCCGGGGACGGCTCGTCCGGCTCTGATTCAGAATCCCCCGGCGGCCGTTTCCTAAACTGCTGCTTACTGCTGTTGATTCTTTGGTTCTGATTTCGCGGCTGTGCGAATTGTTGCTTGATCGATTGTTGTTGATTTTGTTGAAAGTGATTAAGGGAACTCACTCCAACGGGAATTCCGACTAGAACCTTCTGGTTAAACCCTGGTGACGGCGGCAGAGGTGCGGCGGTGGGGGCCTTGCCGGTAGGGCCGATTAAACGTTCAATTCGATCGAAGAACGACCACTTGCTCGGGCCACCGCTGGCTGCGATCTTCGCCTTCTCGATCTTGTATTTCTTCTTCACCGTATCAATGCGATTCTTGCACTGAATATCAGTCTTCGGCAACTTCGCGTAATCCTCTCGACTGTTCACAATATCCGCCACTTCCTTCCAGTGCTGTTGCTTCATATTCCCTCTGCTCAGCTCCAAGTACCTCTCCCCCCACGCGTCGATCAGCACCGACGTCGCGCCTTCGCTCCAACAGTCCTCGCGTCCTCCACCACCAACGCCTCCGCCGCGACCTCCTCCCCCGAGAGCGCCACGGGTTCGAGGCTGTTGAATCGGGAGGGCAAGGCTAAGGGAATTCTGAGGAGGTGGTGCCGTCGCCGCCGACGCCGACGCTACGGTTACCGTGCTTCGGCAGTTGTTCTGCGGGGATGACGGAGATGCGCTTCCTGGCAATAAACGTGAGTAGATTTCTTCATCGTCTTCCATGGATTTTCGACTAAGATTGAACGGAAGTTAGCCGGATTTGAGATTTCAGGCCGCACGTCCGCCAGAGAAGAGCGGCAATTTAAGGGAGAACACGATCGCCATCAAACGAATGAGAGAGAGAGAGAGAGAGACAGAGGCGTTTGGTCGAGCAGTATCATCGACCAACGGACGGCTTGGATTCGGTGGGGTTAGACGCCGTCCGTCAAGCGCCGAAGAGGGACACGTGGCCGGACGTGGGACGACTTCACTGCCTGTACGGATTCCAATTGGCTACTTATCCGTTAATCCGTCGGCGCCCGCCGGTCTTAATTCAATTCACGCCGGCTCCTGTTTGCTCCTGTTGGTGTCGTTGCTCGCCGGTTTTCCTTTCCCTGGTCAATTGACATGAAAGCCCCTGGCCTGGATTTTTATTTACAGTGAAGTGCCATTCTTGTTTTTTCCATGGTAAAATAGTAAACATGTCACACATCAAAGAATTTCGAAGCCTTTTTATTAACAGATTATTCAGAGGACATGACAGTGAAAAAAAAAAGAATATCAGATATTCCTTTTTCTATTAAGGGTAGTTTAGTCATTTAAGATGATGGATTGAATGGTGGATAGTGTGGGGCACGTGGCCGACGGTCACAAACCGTAGCAAATTATTAATGAGCTGTCAATTTTAAGAAATACATTTTATTATTTTTTAAATTTTAATTATTTATTTAAAAATTAAATTATTTATCAAATATGATCTAAAATCGATCGGCCAGACCTAAATTTTATTGGATTCACAAGCCATCAATTCGAAGTTAGGTTTTAGGGCAACCGAGCTACCAAACCGACATAAAACTAATTCAAAAATAGGTCCAAAGAAATAATCGGCCAATTGATTAAATTGTTAAGTGGTTAGAGCATTAAAGACTAGAAAAATTAATAACCCAACATAAAAATAAATCAAATATTAAATTGTGATAAATGATTTTACTAAATCGATGGATGATTAGTCACACAAGAGTAAGTAATAATGATTGAATAAATGCTAAATATTGATTGCTGAATGGTTTCAAAAGTAATATAATGGTAGAAATCCAAACAAGATCACATTTCAAACAGTAGACACGCCAATTAAAAACGATCGGTTTGTTGGCAGTTAGGTTACAAATATTGCAGACCTCATGTCCATTCGACCTATTACAGATGAGGATTGTTTGGCTGTTCTCGAAAAATTATCTTGTCTTGAAGAGGCAGTGTGCTCTCCTGCATTAGGCACTACTCCTGGCACCTTTTGGGAGCCGGAGCAACTCGGTTATGGTGGGGACCCAAGCCCTTGCACCAGTATTGGCAAGTTGAGACGGAATATTGTCGAGACAAGAAAGCAGTTAGATGCTAACAGAGCCCGTTCAGCAATTCCTTCTCCCCATCTTGCTGACAACGGCTTGTCAGTTTATTCTAAAGGCAGAAGTACTAAATCTAGCCTCCAAAAATAAAAAAGGCGCAACAAGTAACGTTCTTCTTCCCCTATTCCGCTAGTTTAGCGTTGTATTTTTGGTTGTCCAGTTAGATGGCTATTATTGACCGAGGTGCATATGACAGAAGTCATCACTTTAGGACAACGGTGCAAATGATTGAGCTTCATTGGTCCATGGATGCGCCCAAAATTGAGGAGGGTAATTTCACAGGCAGCACTTGGTATGCTGGTGGGATTTGATTACGCCAGTGGGATGATGATTTTGGCAGATGGATAGAGGCTTTGGTTGTTTATTTCCTTATCATGATTTGTTTCATATGATCAGGGGATACCTTAATATCTATATTTTCCATTCAAGTTGGCAAAACACTTGATGTTAGAACATAGAGTGCTTTTGTAATTTTTTTTACATTTTAATAAATTTTACTTACTCACCAAAAAAAGATTATAAATATAAAATTCTTATTCGATACAGAAGTAAGAATTGCTTGAGCCACAGAACGACTTTTTCTTCAAAATTTACAGAGTCGAATCTTCCTGATGCATCCTGAATCCAAACTTTGAACAGGTTTCGGTCGAGCTGTACGTTGGATTTCGGTCTCCGTCCGCCAAGCTTGGGACCCTGTACACCACAACTTAAAACGAGAGGTCAGGTGACAGTAAGATTTAGTCCCATCGAAAATACTCTGGCGTTCAAATCAGTATAGAGCCTTCCAAGGATGATAATGCAAAGATGAATGTTTTGGATGAAAAAGTAAATGTAGATAATGCAAAGATGAATATTTTGGAGTGTGTTTGGGAACGTAAGTGGGAGGTGCACTCGCAGAAAGAGTGACTTGGTTGAATGTTGCTTGTATAAAAAAATTTTCTCTCTGTACTCAATTTGCAAGAGACCAAGTATAAAGGAACAAGGGAGAAAGTGTCGGAAAGTTTGAGAGCGTAGAGAGTTTTTGCCAGCTTTAACTTAATAGATGGCGTTTGGTAGGTAAAAGAGAGCGTGTCTATGGAGCGAATCTCCATGGCCTTTTATAGCCATGGTTCTCCACAGCCTTCCTTACAGAGCGAGGCGGGATGCTCCCATTCTGTAGGGATCGTTACTTTCATTGCATGGATACGGACGCCATTCTTGGTTGTAACGGTCAAGAAGGCGGATCCCTTTCCTTATGTGTAAAGTAACCATTAGGGTCTCCTCCGTGGATTGTGCGTTGATTCGTATACCTTCCTCCTGGGATGTGCTCTGATTCTGAAAAATTGCCGTTACAATTGAGATTGTCTTTCTTGGAGGCACAGAGAATCAGGGTAGCGCAACCGTTGAGATGTGCGTGGGTCGATTTTGAATTGGGTTGCAACCGCCTACCTTGCTGTCTTTTCGATTAATGGCTTCGTGAACCATCCTAGGTGTAGCTGGGCCTTTACTAATCTTGGGCCACTGGCTCCTTTTTGGGCGGTCCATTTCTGGCATCTCCATCACCTCCAAATTAATTATCATAAACTCATCTCCTTTCATCCTTTCATCTTTTGAATATCCTGTGAAAAATTTTTGACTTGAATATCAGATGATATATTAGAAAGTAAGTCCTGTATTCACTTTATTTCATATTAATTACAATGGTACGTAGAATCTGAATAAGGTTCAAAAGTTTAACTTATCAAATTTGGGTACCAATTTATGTCTACAATACGCATCACTGCTCAAATTTTTTTTAAAAAAAATCTTCTTTATCTCTCTAAGAAATGGAGTTTGATAAGTCTGGTACTGTAAGTCGCCTGAGGGTCCAAAGTACAGTAGAGACAGCCTATCAAAAATTTTTCAAAGCCCATCGCAAGGCAATGGATAGGCACGCAGCGGAGCCTAATAGTTTCAGCTCAATAAATCTTCTCAATGTATTTTGACTAAAGTCCCACATCGCTCAAGCTAGTAGGTGAAACTCTACAGATCACACTATAAAAGTAGTTGTCACAGTAAGTTTCCACAAGGCTTCGGAGGCATGGAAAAATTCGCAACGGTTGCTACTTAGCCACTCTCTTGCGAGTGTATCTCCATAAGTTGCTTGTTGGTTGGGCGCACCCTAAGAGACTTGGCCTCTGCTCAGGAGCCACCATCCGTCTAGGAGATGTCGTTCTTTAAGGAGGCCTACCATCTATTCAGGAGTCACCATCTATCTAGGAGATATACTCTATCCTGGAGCCGCCCTCCTTCTAGAAGTTGCCCACCATCCAAGAGGTCTTCCCTCCATCCAAGAGCCGTCTTCCTCCCAAGAAACTTTCCCTTCATCTAAGAGTCACCATCCGTCCAGGAGACCTACCTTCCATCCAGGAGGCCTACATTCCATCTAAGAGCCACCCTCCATCCGGGAGGCCTGTCCTCCGTCCATGAGCTGCCCTCATTCTAGAAGACCGACTCTCCATCCAAAAGGCTTATTTTTTATCCAAGAGCCACCCTCCTTTCAAGAATCACCCTTCATTCAAGAGGCCTGTCTTTTAGCCAGGAAGCCTGCCTTTCATCCAGGAGTTGCTCTTAATCCAGGATGCCTTCCCTCCATTCGGCAGTCGCCCTCATTTTAGAATGCCTGCTATCCATCCAGAACGCCTACCCTCTATCTAGGAGCCGTTCTCCTTCTAGAATACCCCTCATTCTTTCAGGAGCCACCCTCCATACAGGAGGCCTTCCCTCCATCTAGGAGTCTCCCTCCTTTTAAGATGCCTTTCCTCCTTCCATGAGCCATCCTCTATCCAGGAGTTGCCATCCTTCCAAAAAGCATTTCCTCCTTCTAAGAGGCCATCCTTCTAAGAGACTAGCCCACATTCCATAGAGCCATCTTTCTAGGAGCTCAGTCCTTTGGGCACACATCTAAACATCCACTTAATTGAGCGCACTTTGAAGTCGCCTCATCAATCGGATGCACATCAAAACCGCTCATCAACTCAGCGCATCTCGAAACCCCTCATCAACTGGGCGCACTTATATTCAATTCCCAATTACATACATTCATGCATTCTCTTATATGCTCATTATATTTTTCTAATCTTTTGAAAAGATTTCTAATTTAAACACCAGAGAATAAATTAATGAGTAAATTTTATTAATTTTTTAACTTCTTATTTGTAAGTTGTGATATACAGATTTCATGTTAAAAAAATATAAAGATTAGACCTGCTCCAATTCAACACGTAATGAAAGATCGAGTAACTCTGTAACTCGTATAATAACTAGGATACTAGAGACGCATCAGAGCTTTATTGATCTCTACCTATATCATATCTATTGATATATAATTTATAAACTCTACTCTAATTTTTAAATTGATTTTATATTTATCAAATTTAAAATAAAAAATTTTAAAAATATGTTTACGTATGCTTGTTTTTTATTATTTTAAAAAAATAATAATAAAGTTCAGCGGTCTGTACCGCGAGCGTTTAATTTTGGCGATTGTGCTGTCTGAAATCGCAACCGCACAAATCAAAAGTCTCTTGAGATGAAGACACGTGTCCGATGAACTGTGGGCCCAACAGTTCAACATGACAGTAAAACGAGTCCAAGTAGCCCACAGCTCCCACCTGTCCCAGCCCATCCTTCGGGATCATTCGTCAACCCTTCTCGAACCTTCAGGCTCCTCACCTCTCCCATCCTTTATATCCCCAAATTCTAGGGCGCTATCAACAGGCTCGAGATCTCTCTTGATCGCTGATTACTAGCAGTCAAAGCCGATTCAAAGGTAAGATTACTGGCAAAAATTTTCTTAATTTGGCTAATTTCAGCCATGGCGTTCACAGTTTAGTGTTGATGAAGTTTAATTCGAACTGCGGATAAGAAGCAAAAGGAATTTCGTATCTGTTGAAATGTTTTGTACGCTGACTTTTTTTCTCAACTCAGCTGATTTCAGCCATGGCATTCACAGATTTCGCTCAATGAAGTTGTGTGGTGTTGAGATGTTTTGTATTTTTTTTTTTTTCACTATTTTTGGGGTGGTGTTGTCGGCTGACATATGGTTCAGATTTGCGATTGATAGGGTGATTCTGTGACACGGGAATATGTTTAATGGGGATTTAGCGACGCTATTTAACTTTCCGGAAACTATGGATAAGTTCATGTACTCGTCGTCATCAGGGAATCAGGAGAACAGTGAGAACAGAGCAGCATCGAGTATTCCTGTTGATATTCTTGAGAATTCCACGGAGTTTGTTTTCTTTTTGGATGTCCCTGGCATATCCAAGTCCGACATCCAGGTATTTCCATCCCTCCCCCCCCCCTCTCTCTCGTTCGTCTTTTGTGTAAAACTTCGACTTTTGGGTTGGACCTATAGGAGATTGCTTCTTCTTCTTCTTCTTCTTTAATGGAATCTGGCTAATATTCCTGCTGCCTTCGAAGTTCAAACATATTCTGTGCGGTCTGATGGCAGATGCGAAATTTGGCGTTCCAGTGTAGAAAATGGAACCAATTAAACATACTATGGCTGAAAATAGGATAAGCAGAATACCAAAACTCTTGCTATGAATTCACTTCAAAAATTGAAAGTGAAAAAACAACTAGAAACAGAATTGGGATGATAAATATATTGCAGTCCCTCCTTGAAATAGAATAACCGGTTCAACAAAAGCTAATTTATGTGTGATGATTGCGTAATGTGTTGCAGGTGACGGTTGAAGACGACAACATCCTGGTGATAAGGAGCAATGGAAAGAGGAAGCGTGAGGATGGAGAAGACGAGGAAGGCTGCAAGTTTATTAGGCTTGAGAGGAGAACTCCCCGGAAACTTGTGAGGAAGTTCCGCTTACCGGGCGACGCCGACGTTTCAGCCATCTCAGCCAAGTGTGAAAATGGTGTCCTGACTGTGGTGGTCGGAAAGCTGCCGCCGCCACCAAAGCCCAAGACCATTGAGGTTGCTATCTCCTAATTTCTGCCATCTTTCGCTGGAGATTCCTCTGCATTGTTTATCGTCGGCTGTTAGTAGTAACTCTGCTTGTACAACTTCTTCAAAGTAGAATGCAGTTGTTTTTGCAATCTCATTGCAGATCTTCATAATTTAATCTTATTTATCTTGAGTTTAATTTATAGAGTTGTCAATTTTTATTTCTATATTTAGTTATTAAAATAAAATAAATTAAAAATAAATATTTTATTATTTAATATGTAATAAAAAGATAAAAATAAATTAAAAATTTATAATAATAATAATTTTTTATTTTTATTTAAGAAAAAAGATGTTCTATTATTATTTAAGTTAAGAAATATTCTATTATTATTTTACAATTTTCTCAATAATTGTTTACATAGACAAAATCAAGAGTCAATTTTACATAGACAACTTTACATGAAAAAGGTAGCCCTTTCATACATTCTAAAACATAAAATACAACAAATTGTCATAGGTTAAAATCAACATATTAGCAAGCATATAATGTATATCCTGCATCCCAATGTAATAAAACATCAGCATCTGGTTCGTGCAGAAGTTCAGAGGATGAGCTTACTCTAAAAGGATTCCTAGGAGAAAAAAATTTTCTAAACTTATAAGTTGGAGGTTTTATCTTAGACTCATCGATATGGGACACGCATCATTCCTCTCCCATTTGACTGTCGCAGATCTCAGTGGTTGCATTCTACGACACTTCACTTTGTGGCTTTTACTCGGCGGCTCTCACTCTGTGTCGCTTCACTCTATCCTAGCGTACTGGCAACAGGTCAGCTCCCCACAAGTAACTATCTTCGGTAGCATTTTTTAGTTAGAATCCTTCATAGGTAGCCCTCTCCTAGTCGAAGCCAATCTCAATGAAAGTACCATTGATACGTACACAAGTCCAGGAGAGAGCACAACACAAAAAGATGCCTTATGAGGAGGCAAACCACCCAAAACTTATAAGATGAAAATTCTACCTCAAACTCCCTGATATGAGACACGCATAGCATCCCAATTTAATACAATATCTCTCCCATCATCAGCAACATCAACATCCCAGCGTCAGCATCCCAGCACATCAGCATATTAGTTTAAGAGAATATCAGCATCCCAACATCAACCTATCACATCAGCCTATCAGTTGAAGCAAAAACACAGCTCCACTCACTATATGAACAGATGAATCAATTGATCCCATAAGATGTTAACATCACTTTTCACCATAATGGTCAAGAATCCAGCTGCAAGGTAACATAACACAAAATGTCTCCCATTATTAGCAATAAATATTTCACAAAACAGGTATACACAGGAGAAGTCACAATATATTTTCCACGATTACGTACAATATGTTTTACTGTAGATATTATTTGATCCAATCTAATCAACAGGTGCATATCAATAGTTTTTCCAATTTTACACGGACATTTCATCAAACAGGTGATGCTCAATATACAGATTTAGATAATTAGCGTTGAGAGAGAGGGTTTCTCACAAGCAGGAACGAGAGAACAAAAGCATACCAAGGAAGGCACACCAAACGAAATATATGAGAGAGAGGAAGCAACGAGATTATTGAAGAAAGCATACTAAGGAAAAAACGTCAACACGGATGATTTCTTACGAAATTCTAACAAACAAGAATTTTGTGACAAAATACTTCCAGCAAGTCGAAACCCCACTTGATGAAACCGAACTGGGGCTTCTGACAACAAACACAGATGATTTCCCGCAATAATCACATGAATTAGCTTTCGAACGGCGAAATCGAACTAGGGTTTCACAGAAACAGTAGAAGGGTTTTGCAGAAGCTTTCTTACCTTTTGTGTAGCAAATTTATAATGTGACAGGAGATGGAGATGCCTTTCGAAGCAGAAGCAGAAGGGTTTCAATCGAAAGAAAGAAAAGAGGGAAGTAGGGTTTCACTGGGGAGAAAGGAACGCACGGCCGGCTGATTGAGACAAAATGAGAGGGTAATACGGGAATAAAAAATATGGGCTGTGAGAATAGTTATTTTTTAATATTTGAGAATAAAAAAGATTTAATAAAATATAATATTTTTTTATTTTTTGAATTTAAAAATAAATATTTTTTTAAAAATATTTGTTTTATATAAAAATATAATTAAATAGTAAAATATTTATTTAATTAAAAATAAAAAAATAAAATTTTTATTCTTATCAACCAGACATATCATAAGTCGTGTTGAGCTGTCATGGCATATTTATTGAACCATCTACCTAATTTTGACTAAGTATGACACGTGGTCCATGCTGTGATAAATTGACCGTGTTTATAGGCCGTGTCATCTCGTACTATAGGTTGAAACAACATGGTTTTTATGTTAAAAAATATAAAAAATAAAATTATATAAAATATTATATAAAAATATATTATATTATATTTATTTTATTAAATATTTTTAATTTTAAAATTTAAAATATTGACACCAATAAAAAAAGGTTTTATTTACTAAAAATAAGAAAAAAAAATCATATTTTTACTTCTATCTTGATATAGTTTTGTACCATCAAATTTTTATATTATGTAATAAACCATATGGAAGGGTTAAGAATTCAGCCCATCCTTATCAACAATATTTTAATTTATTTATGATGCGTTTCGGATTCAAATTTTGAATAGATTTATGTCAAGTAAATCGTTTCAGTCCATCTCCGTTCACCAAGTTCGGATCCTACATACCACAATTAAGAATAAGAGATCAGGCGTCGACAAAATGTCCCGCTAAAAATACTTCGATGTTTAAATTAGTAAATAGCCGTTGAGCTTGGAAAGTAAAAGTAACGAAAGTGATAAAAATACAGAGAGTGTTGAGATGGATAAGTGCTCTCGTTGAGAGAGACTTTTGGGGGGGCCGTGAGAAGCGCTAACTCTAACTGCTGTGTTTGCTAGGAACGCAATAACAAAAAGAGTGAGGATTGCGTTTCTGAAAGCGTGAAAGCTTCGTAGAAGATGGCTTCTCGTGAGCAAGTGAGAATAACGATGGGCGTAAGATTGTTAGAGTATGCAAGTGTTTGTGAGCCAATTCAAGCGTCGTTATGACGCGAAGGCTTCAATGTCTTTTATAGGCGTTGCTCTGGGCTGCCTTGTGTGAAAGGGCTTGATTCTCGTATCCTGTTAAGATTACTTACCATTTTGGTGGAGAGTTTTTATGGCAATAACGGTCGCTGCATCGATTATCTTTCTTCTGTGTTCTTGTAACCATTAGGGTTAGCAGCAAATAAGGAAAAGATTCTAGCCCCTTTCTTTAGGAATGCGCGTTGGATATGCTGATGACCATTATTGAATGATTGTCTTCTGTGAGGAGCGCGAAATCAAGGAAGAATACCGTTACTGGTTGTGGACATACGCGTCGGCTAAGTTGGGCTTGGGCCGTGTTAAGCTTAATCTTCAAGTAGTCAAGATTTCGGTCAACAGAATTGTTGATCGTCTTGGAAGTTGGCCGTCTAAGTTGTCCGTCATGATTTCTCCATCTGCTTTGGCTTTCAACCGGTCAACGCCCCGCGTTGACCGTCCTAACGTAAATGGTCCGCAGCGATTCTGGGCTATCACTCCTTTTTGGGCCAACTCATTACTAACGTATCCATCAATTTAATATTTAGAAAATACATCAAATTAAATTCTTTTATTATTAATTTTAGATTTCTGATATAATCTTTTGTGTCAAATTAATATTTTAAAAATACATACTTTTTAAGATTTTTAATATCATATTCTTCTTTTTGTCAATTATTTGACTTTCAATATTGAAAGCTGGCATGTTGACACTACACTTGATAGAGGGGCTAAAAAGTCTCATGACATTGATACGAATACATGAAATGTATACTCGTTAGCCTTTACATTAATCCAAAATTTGAATTTAAACTATCATTTATAATATTAAAAACATGATACGATTACAAGTAATAGAAAAGCTTAGGTAATTTATATTTTTACCAACTTGTCATGTTCTATATCCAATCCATATACTAATGAAAGCAAATCTTATCGATAATCTCTACAGTTACTTCTATTATTAGAGTGGACGATTTTAATATCGACTACTGTGAATATAAGTCATACATTACATGTAAATTGTAGTAGACACAGGCATTTATTTCTTCTGTATTGTTCATCATCCTCGTGTAGAATTTACAATATATATATATAATTAATGTAAATTTATACGTGAGTTTATATTTATGGTGAGGCTGGTTAGCATTTAAGAACTTTTTTAATATTTTTTTAAAAGATATAGTTAAATAGAATATTAATTATTTTTTAATATTTTATTTTTTAAAAAAATATAAATGAATAGAATATTAATTAAAGTTCTATTTATTATAATTTTAATATGTATTTAAAATAATTTATTTAAATTTAAAATAATATGTTTATTTTCAATATCAATATTATTTGACCAAAATTCTTGTAGTCTTGAAAAGGCACAATTAAGCAAGCAAATAATTATAAATGGTTCAATGGTGGATTCTGAATAGTGTATTTGGTACATACAAGTTTATCAGCAAAATAGAGTGTAAAAATACTTAATTATTTTAACAATTTTTTTAAGTAATATTTATAATTAATTTAACCATTTTTTAATTAATATTTATAATTAATTTAATCATTAGAATATTATTTTATAAAAAAATATTAAAATAAAATAAAAAGATATATAGCTATCAGTATCTGGCACGTTGAGTTTGATCTTATTAGGTAGTTGATCTTTGTCTTTTTTATAAATCAATCTGTTTTATCTATATAATATTTTGAATTATTATTTTCAAAAAAATATTTTAATAAATAAATAACACTTTTTATTTTCAAACATAAGAAGAAATAAACTTAAAATATTTTAATATAAATTTTAATAATATGACATACACATTATGTATAAAATAATTTATCATTTAAAATAAAAAAAATAGTAAAATTATTATTTAAAATATTATTAAAACTAATAAAAAATCTCATCAAATATTTTAAATTTATTTATAATAATACTAAATGTTTTAGAAATTGAAAAAAAAAAGTGTGTAAATGTTTAAAACTTTTAAAACTAATAATTATTTTTTACAACTTTTAATTTTTAAAAATTCAATGTACTATAATATAAATTTAAAATAAATTATTACATGATAACTATATATTATTAATTAAAAAAATATTATATTTTATATGTATTAATTTAAAATTAATTCTTATTTAAATTATAAAAAAATAAATAAATAGAAAGTTTTATTATTATAAAATAATAATACTAATATATAAATTATAAATAAAATTAATATAAATATTGTTACATCCCTGAATTCAAATTATACGAATTAAAAAATTGGTCAATCTTCCACATCAGGTTGAGCCAGAGCCGATTCGATCCCCGTCTCTTCGAACCTGACACAATCTGAAGTCATAGACTGTACTATACACAGTTTAATATTATTCATTATAGGCAATAGCATATCACCGGCTGCACAATCCATAAAATACCCCTATGGGAGCCTTCAGAATTTTCAATACTTGCTATTTAATTATAGTTAATTAAAATAATTCAGTGAGATAAAATAAAACTAAGGTAAAAAAACATTATTTCTTTGAGTGCTAAATTACAGTAGCAGTACCATCTAAGTCGGTATTTTACTATTAAAGAAAATCTAAAGTAAATATATATATATATATATATATTGATGGGTACATTAGTAATGGGCTGGCCCATAGAAAGGTCAACAGAAACCCAAGAAAGCCAGTCAACATTTTTGACGGCCCAATAAGAAGATGGGCCCAGGAACTGGAAAGCCCAAAGACGGTCAACGTTGGTGTTGACCGTTTTGGCGGCCACTTACTCACAAACGGTCAACTCAATGTTGAGGGCGATTAGGCGCTTAGAGCTTTGCCATGATGATGGGTGATATTTCATTTCGACCACCCGTGATTGATCGCCGGCCGCTTCTCTCTGCATTCTCCATGAAGGCGCCAACACCCCGCGGGCGGCCAACTCGAGGCGTTGGCCGTCGCACCCATACATTGGCCCCAAAAGGGCTCTTCTACAATAATGGACTTGGCTCACTCAGGCCCAAGGCCCATCTGGAGGCTGACGACGGACACCTTTCATAAGGGCGGTCAACATGCACGCAGACGGTCAACCCAAGCATTGACCGTCCGCGCTTTGCACGTTAGGCCCCAAGAAGCCTCTCAACAGTAACGGGTCTGGCCCGTTTAAGCCCACCAGTCATTAAAAGGCTAATCACGATCCTCCAAGGATATTCCACGATCTCAAAAGGAATACCAACAAGATTGGCGCCCTCCAAAAAAGGAAAGTGCCAGATCTTCCCAACTCCTTGCCAGCCAAGGGACCCCAACGGTAACATACTGGGGAGGAAAGAAACTCACTTGGAAGGTTGTGACCGCCACACAAGGAAACAATCACAATCAGCATGGTAACCGGCATCTGCCCCAGAAGGCAAGCTTGCCAGCAAATCAGGAAGGCAATCGTTCCTTCCAAAGAAGGAGGATTGGCCTCTCAGCTACAAAAGAAACTATTGAATCCTTATTCAAGGCAGGCTTTGATTGATGCTTTGATTATTCACTCACACAAAGAAAAACCCTAAGTGTTCTGAGAAACAAGCTCTCTCTCTCGGCAGCCAAGTTCTCAAACACAATCAAACTCCAAGGCAACGAACGAGTCTGGACGGCCGTTCTCTGCCTTCCCACCATCCAGATACGAGAAAGGCCTTGCGCCTCTCTAACATCTAGAACAAGACACTCTCTTCCCCACTCCCATTGCTCTCTCTACTTTCAATTCCTTCCTTTGTAGGCTGTCTTACTGACTTGAGCATCGAAATATTTTCGGTGGGATTACATCCCGCCGTTAACGCTGACCTCTTGTTCATTTTAGTGGTGTGCAGGATTCGTACTCAGTGAACGGAGCCGGTTCAATCCATCCAGAAAAATCCGAATCTGTTCGAAGTCGAATCCAGGTACGCATCATATATATATATATATATTTATTTATTTATTTAATATTTTTCAACACCATAAAAAGAATCCATTTAAAAAAAATAAATAAACATAATATTATTTAAAAATATCCAAAAGGGTATTTGGGTAAATCTCGGGAAATACCACACCCTTTCTGCAGAATTCGTCTCAATATGCAGGCTTGCTGCCGCTTGGCTGCACCTTTCACCTTCATGTTCTGTAAGCTTAACTCTTAGGGACGACTACAAGATACAATTACATATAGGATTTGTTCTTCTTCCTCGAATTCGGTTTTCTTTTTCGGGTAGATTTCTCTTCTGTAATATCATCGTCCTCTTCATCCCCTAGCAAATGCTCGTACTCTTCAAAACTGGCAAACGGGGACGCAGATGTCATTCGGGTGGATTGGCGTCTCCTTTTCTTGTTCTTAGTCGCGTGATCCTCGTTACCATCACCATCATCAGTATTGCCAATGTCAACAAGGGACTCACTATCACTGCCACCCCTCTCATCATCATTATCACCAAAATCATCTGCATCCAGAGGCATCGGCAACTCGCCATCACTACTGGAGTTACCAATCAAATCATCATCATCATCATTGGCAATTCTGTCCAAGTCATCGTAGTTGTAATCACCACTGGCATCCGTGTAAGGCTCAGCAGGATCCAACATGTTATCGATGTCATCATTGTCGCTCTCATCACCACCGTATAGATCCTCGGCTGCTGCCTCCTCCGCTTTCTTCTTCTTCTTCTTTTTCTTTTTTGCATTCTTCGAGGAATCGATTTTGTTCATATAGAATTTGTGGAAGACAAGGTCCTCTGGGGGTACGTCTTCTTCGGCTAGTGAGAGAATTTCGTGGCCAATCAAGTGGCTGTTCATGTCAAGCTGCGAGGAGGGAAATCAAAATTTGCCGTAAGATATTGGGGTCAATTGATGTGATATTGCTCTCAAAAGACGAGGATTTAGGCTTCTTAGAATCCTTGTATATGTTTAAAATGAATGGAATTAAGCTTCAAATAATGAAGCAAAAATAATGGCTGATACACGTCAGCTAACGTGGTGCCATTGGTGAAATTAAATATCGGCCGATATTTTCATCCTTGGCTCTAATGTCATAGGTTTTTTCAGCACGATTTAGATATCAGAGTTCAAACCATAAAACAATCTCTCCACAACATAGGGTAAAACCATATCTATCTGACCCTCTTCATAATGCTTATTCATATATGTGCTTATCCCACAACATTAACCGAGAAACTTTCCCAAAATACTTCTACTAAAACAGAGATAATACACTTTATCTACCATAAACAATTATTTGGTGATAAAAATTAAAATTTTTAGCAACAGAAGATAGAAAATTCAGAAAAGTCTAAAGGAAGAGAAAGGAAACCAACCTTCTTGGCGGGTTCAATTTGCGAGCCACCGTGCCATGTGCACTGCTTCGGTTTCTTCTCCATGAACTTGTCAAGAAATGCACTCAGAGAAAGATCGTTCAATGGGTTTCCATTATAAACGATATTTGCCCCAGAGAGAAGGGTCCTCGCCATGGTTGAGACAGATGGGTGCACATGAGAGGCCAAGACCGTTAGCTCCCACCAGCTTGCTCGATCAGCATTGCTGTCGTGAGGAAAATAAAATGGTAAGAAGTGCTAACAAGAGAATGCAAAGTGAAGCAACTTCCCCATTTCCTTCATATAAATAGGGGCTCCCACACCTAGCCCTTCCCACCATGGATGAAAATAATGGTATCAGTATCGAAGGATATTAATACCGATACATATCGGCTGATATTTACATCAATACTTACCTAATTTAATTTACTCAAAACATTTATCAACAATATTTCTTATACCTGAAGTATCTAGAAACTATTCGAAGCATATCGAAACCCTAATACAAATGAGTAGGGTAGTAAATGAGCCAAACCATTCATGAAAAGGCTTGGAGGTCAGCTTGGTAAGGCTCATTTAATCTTTGTTTGTATTTCTTGAAAAAAATGAGTAACACCCAAACCTAGTTTTCAAACTCAGATAAATGGGGCAAGCCTAAGCTATACAGAGCTTGATTCATTTGTACTCATAAATAGCAATAGGCTCATGAAACAAACTCGTTTATAGACTTGTGAACAGATTCAATTTAAAAGATAACAATAGACTAGTTTGTGAGATTATATAGACCTGTTCAAAGCATTGTCAATAGACTCATTTAATCGATGCAGTTTGGCGCTGTTTATTAGTTTAGACTGATAAGAGCTCGAGCTCGACTTGTTTATGTACATACAAATCAAGCCAAAAAGCCAGGCTTAAGCTGAAATAGTGATGCTTGGCTCAAGATGTGTTTGAACTTTTCTATAATATAAAAAGATCCCAGCTAAATCTGAACACGTCCAAGCTTGGCTCAGCTCGGTTCATTTGCAGCCCTAAGAATGAGCAAGAAATAGTACCAATAAGAAGGCTCCCGATGCCGAGGGTCATATTCACTGGGATGTGAAGCCTTAGTAATGGGTTCTCGATTTTGGTTTCTGTTATGATCGGGGAATTTATTATTCGACTTTGAATGCTGTGACACCTCAACATTCTTTCCTACTATCAACTCTTTGGCATCATCGGAATCATCCTCCTCTTGAGAAGAACTGGCCAAGGAAGGTTCCTCATCTTCATCATCCTCCGAGGAATCATCATCCATCCAACTACGACCAATGCTGACATTACTTTTGGGTTCTACAACACCTGTGCTGGGATTATTCTCAGTTTCATCAAGGACGTCTTCAAAATGTTCGAGCTCTTCGTCAATCGACTCATTTTGAAGCACCATATTCCTGCATGCAAGTGTTGAAGAGATGTTTGTAATCACAAAAATATCAACTTCCCAAGCTGCTAGAAGATTCAATGTGTAAAGATTGTGAAAATATGTAGCCGCCATACCAAAGCGGTGACCTTGCCTTAAGAACTTGAGACAAGAGAAACAGGCACCCACAAGCGTACTGGGGTGGCTGCTGGAGTGCAACCTACAGAAGACGAAGAAAAAAAAGGTAATTTTACAAATGTAGGAAACAAACAAGTAATTCACTTCTAGAATAAGATCACTCGGCATAGAGGTAATTTGATATTTCAGTCCATTAAATTTGCTGCCTTTTTACTATTTCCGTTTTTGAGGTTTTATTTGCTATAATCATTGATCTAAATGTCAGCCTATACGATATAGATCGTCTGATATGTATCAATAATGGGACCCATTGATACCGATATTTTTCAATACCGAAATAATATTATGATATATTTTTTGTATCAACCAATATAAGCTGATATATTAGCCAAGATTCAAAATATCTGCCAACACAGTTATGTTAACTTACATTTTTTAGAAAAATTTGCCATCCAAAATATCTGATACTGATATGTATTCTCTAATATATCCGATACCAATACTGGAAAGGCTAATCTTCATCTTCGACAAAACCTCCTTCAGAAATGAAGCCAACGATGTCCCTAGATAAGAAGGCTGATCTTGTATTACGAGATCGCCCTAGAGCATAAATGCGGGACTACTAGTTTACTCTTTGACACATCAATTAGGCCATGGGACACAAACACAAAGGTGAGCCCATATATATTTGATAAAAGTTGACACTAAATAGGAAGAGTATGCTCAATTTCAAAACTGAAATACCAGGGCGTAGTCTTTATTTGATGAAATTTAAATATTTTACACAAAACAGACGCGTTTCTCATTTTATTAGACAGAATAATCACAATACTATCTTTCACTAATTATTTCTCTCTCTAAAAATGAATCAGTAATCCTTATGCTAAAACTTAAAACATATCACATACACCTTTTGTTAAAACTATATTTTCAGACGTAGCAAGAATTATGTTTTTCTTCGACATTATTGCAGGAACTTAAGATGAGATTGGACTTTCAACACATTTTATAAATGCTTCAGCTAATTAGTTTCTATTGGCAACCTTTCTATCTCGCTAATTAAAAAAAGTCTTAGTGATATTTAAATTCGTGGCTTTGTTCTCATTTGATGAAATACGATGAGAACTATGCTTTAAGAAAGCTTGATTTATTATAATCTAGAGATTACAGGTTTAAACTATGAAAATAAGCTAGTTTCTCCTAAGCTCAAGCTTCCAAAAATTAATGCATTGTACTTTAATTGGATTAAGAGAATTAACCCTTCTGAATATAGTCAGAAATTGGATCAGAAATAATGGTAACACTTGAAAACAGGGTTATATAGCAAAAATATTCCCAACATTACCGAATCATGCAAATCTATCCCGATTATTTTTTCTTGCAAATCCATTCTCAACTTAGAAAATCTAGCATACTTATTTACACCATTAACTCCATCAAAATTAAAGCATAAGTATCCATTAATCATGCTTACAGAACTGGAAAAATGAAAATGCATTGAAATGGTACCGACCTACTTAAAAATGGAAATGGATTTGACATAAATATGTAAAATCCCTCTTAAAAAGATTATTCCACAATTAAAAAAAAAAGAAAAGAAAAAAACCAAGAACAAAAACACTGCCATCTCTACCCGAGCATCACCATCTCCCTCGAATCCAATTACTACCATCACCTCCCTCATGACCAACCAAATTAAAATTTTGAAAAAAAAAATTTGTTTTACTAAATTAAGTTTAATCAAAGCTAATTAAGGTTAATTGCCCTAAACATTCTGTTTAAAATGAACGATGCTTCAAATTTGACAGAAATTAATGGCACAAAATGGCATATAAAATGGCATAAAGTGATCTCCAAGAGTTTCAAAGGTTGATGATAGATTTGTAATTGGAAAAAGTTTGGGATATTTTTGTTTTGCTATTCAACACCTTAAAAATTCAAAAGCAAGTAGAGTTCAGGAGCGTTAATCACTTACCTATTCAGGCATAATGTGCTTTCTTTAGGGCAGGTAAAAAGGCCAAAAATGAGAAGAAAAAAAAACATATAAAATTCGTAGGTTACCTGAAGTAGACGCTTTGAGAAGGCAGCCACTCGCCTTATATTTATGTCATTCTTCATAGATCTTAATAGTAGTCCAATAAACATCTCTGCCTGCAAGAAGAGTCACAGAAGAAAACAAACAAGTCATGTAAAAGATTAGAAGACCCATTTATTAGAAATGATGCTCCTTTAGAGTTGACAGCATGAATGTTAGGAAGACCAATAGCATGTATAGACAATGTCAGGATTAAAACATTTCTAATGCAACATTTGATCCATTCTTGATGCATTACATATAAAAAACCTATTGCAGAAGTGAAACGAAATGAGTTGAATGCTCAAAGAAACATTTTAAAGCACTGCAGCTTTATTTTACCTATTCTTTTCTTGATTGGCAAGAGAACTCTAACCAGTACAAAGAGAAAAGTTAAAAAACTTGGTATTCCTAATGAAAAATTACACAGATGCCTGCATCTTTACTTTAACTTGAGAACCAAAGAATCAAAATAGAGATGCCAATTCAAATCCAACCCAGCTGTGATTTGAAGTCTCCATTCAAGATAGAAAGATTATCTTCTTTCGTAATTTACTTTAGTTTTTTATGCCCTTTTTTTTGTTACTGTTTTTTATGCTTTTTCATTCTATTATTTTTAAGAATTATTTAGCCCTTGTCTTGTTGCCTGGAAATACTCTATTTTTGGGATAATAAGCTACAAATCAACCAATTTAAGCAAGAAGTTCTGAACCCTTCCATTATAAAAAATTAGGTCTAGGATCAGTGCCCTGATGGGGCACCGGGGCTCAAGTGGTGCCGTGATGATAGCAAAATTTTTCACCAGGTGGGGCAAAGCCAGGGCCAGTGCAGTATAAGCCAAAATGGGCCATCCCCAATTCAAATTGAACCCAACCTTTAATCTTCATCCTTATTCTTCAAACATATAACGACAAATTTGAATGACATGGAAAAAGTAACATAGAATCACTAGCCTTAGAAGAGTTCATGGCCACTGGGAGAAGCAATTTTGAGTACAAAGCGCGATAAAACCGGTCGCTGACCACTTGATTTTTTGATGAAATCTTATCGAGCAGCATTAATGCTTGAATGCCCACATTGAAGTTTTTTGAATGAACCTGCATATTTAATGCTCTATGTTAAAATCAAGCAGCCGAAAGAAAGATTAAATATGATATTATTTATGCACAGCGAAAATTCCCAAAATTATAAACAAATTTCCTGACACAATTCATTTCTTCATGGATAGGAAATGCATCCTTTATCCCGATCACTTCAACATAAATTTGTTAACTTACCAGCTGGAAAAGCATTGGTGTTTGCACTTCAACAATTTCATCAGCCTCGTCACTAGAAACAAAAGGAAATGCTCTATTGACACCCTACAAAGAACAAAAGAAGTCATCCAAATATACTTGAGAAGCCTCTGACCTTAAGATCACATACCACAGGCCATTATAGTTCATAATTAGATAAACATTAAACTGACTAATGTGAACAGAAGCAAAACAAGAAGAAAATAGACAATAAAAGCTTAGCCAGACCATGCAGGAAATTAAGTGGTACAATTCACAGTTTCACTAAGTTTATGTTCAATTATACTATTACTGATTTTATTTCCAAAAAGTACATTATATTCAACAACAGTTTTGGAAGGCAGTTTTGACACAACAGTAAGATTTTCTAATAGTAACCCAAAAGCCATGAGTCCAAACCGTAGAGACAGTCGTGTGATGCAGGGGTGATTTTGTGTACATCTAGTCTTCACGAGGCCGCATAATATGGAAGCCTCATATGTTGAGCCGTCCATTATATTCAGAATTAGTTTAAACTGGATAAATTAAATTATTACAACTGCCAAATGTATTATGTTCTCTCCTATACCCAATCAACTAATTCACTCCTCCAAGATATTATAAGAAGCATGAACAACTAGAACGAATACAATGAAACATATAGTAATTCATACTACCCCATTTAGAAATGAATACAATGATTCACACCATGGAATTTGTAAAATATCTTTTGTCAATTATTGTTTTATTTTACCAGGGGGAGGGCGGAGTAGGGTTTTTTATATTTTTTTCACATTGTTCACATACCATTCTTTCACTTAACTGCCTATTGTTTGCATTTCCTTTCAATTTGCTACTTCTGTTTATTTTTTTTTTTTGGCTAAATTCCATTAATTTTTAATGAAATGATTAAAACATCCTCATTTCTTTCCACATATCTCAAGTAAAAATGCAAACATGTAGTTTGGGGAGATTTTAAGTTCAGTTTTAAAATATGATAAAATTAGCACACTTTCAAAAGTTTTAATAGATGTGAGTTGTGATGGTATAGAAACAAAATTAGCATGTTGGACTCGGGCACTTAAAACCCAAAGGGCTTAAAATAAGTAGAAATAAGCTCAATACGTAAAACATAATTTAGTAATTCTATATAGAAAAATAAACAAATTAAAATAAAAAATCCAAATATTTCAAAAATAATAGATTTTATTATCTGGGATCCATAATTTAAGAAATTTAAGATGTAAATAATAACATGACACCTACAATTAAACATAGGGTGGTTGAAAAGGAGAACTGAATTGGCTGTATTTTGTGATAAAAATATATATCTCAAACTGAAATAATAATATATAATACAATCAGTAGATCTGGCTATACTTCCGGGATTAGAATATTAGGCTATCAAACAACATGAACAAAAAGTAAATGTTACCAAAATGAAAATGCTAAAATGAATGAGTGAAATCATATTAAAAGATAAAATAATGAATGACAATGTTCGTAAGTGCTTAGATGTGGAACTTATAAAAGAAAGATGAGTAAATAATGTTTAAGGTGGTTTGAACACTTAAAATACAGAGGAAAGGAAACATCATTAAGGAAATGTGAGTTGGTTGTGGCCGCAGGAAATAAAGGAAGTGATAGAAAAACTTCAAGTGTTATAAAAGACTTAAAATTAATATTGCACTAATTTGAATGGAATGTAAAAACGGATTCATATAGCCAATCATAGTTAGTGGGACATTAAGTTTGGTTGTCTTAAAATGTGCCAAAAATAGGGCAAAGGTTGCAAATTGAAAGATAATGCAGAAATAACGATAAAGCAAATCATAGATGGTTAAGTAAATGAAGAAAAATAATGATAGTGGCTACATGAAACCAAAATAAATAAAAAAAAAAAAACAACAACAACAACAAAATATAGGCGATCACATTTGAAAACCCCCAAATCATAAATAGATTTAGTTAAAAAAAATTATTTCAACAAAATCATTGAACGCCATTTTGGAAATTTTGTTTTAACATAAAAAAAGAACCTGCTAGTTAATCACATACTTACAGTTAGAAGAGCAGATAGAAGCCGTGAATCCAGTTCTACATGAGATTCTGGTGAATGTTTTGCTTTCTTATTCTTGCTTGAAGCATTTTCAATATCCACTTTGCTCTTTTCATTGGTTTTTATAACAGTGTCTGCCTCAGATATGAATACCTGAAAATGTGCAATATTAACTCCAACACCTCATTCTCAACCATGTATTATGATGTGAATTGGAAAAAGAAGAAAACAACAAAACAAGGAAAAATTGCCCCCCCTAAAAAAAACTGAAATTTAGGGGGGGGGGGGGGAATATGTAAAAACAAATTTCTGCTGCAGAGCAACCAGAAAACACCAAAGGCATAACAACACAGACCAAGAGCCCCAAATGAAAGAACCAACAATAATAATACCTTGAACAATGCAAAATATACATCAATCAACCTCTTTGCAACCTTAGGTCCATCCCCTTTGTGGCTCAGTTGAATCTGGCTCAAGAAGTTAACCTGCAGATAGTGAGGGTAAACCAGTGAAAGTGAACTACTTATATCAATCAAAGTATTAACAGTTATCTTCCATTGATCAAACCTATATGTTCTTCAAAATGCAGGTCCATCACACATTCACATGCATAGTAACTTGCATACAGTGAACTATACATACACAGATTCAACCCAAATCTTTAACAGAGGAAATAGGTTCGACCTGAATACTAGATAATAAATTTCATCAGGTTCGTAAACAAATGATGTATCATGGAAGCCACCTATCCTATTTAATCAATTTAAGAATAAAAGATGCACAGCAGGAAAGTAAGCACATATTCTTGGATGCTTAATGCTGCATCTGTAAACCAACTAGCTCCTTCCAGATTCATGAATAAAAATACCAAATGGTAGCGACAGAAGTACTTATGTTAAATGACTGCAACAAACATGTCATCGTCTTTCATGGTTCCTATAATCTCCAGACTGATTTTATTAAACTAAAGAACATAACAATCACATTCGGTAGAACAATACTTCACAGCTAGAAATTGGAAACACAACGCAATATTTAGCTGCTAATTGTCATCTCAAACAATGAAATCTATTCCCATAATTCATCAGCTAATGAGCTAAACCTTGATATGACACTTACACATCCCATTGAACAGCAACATAGGTTGGGATCCATTTAGCCAAATGTTCCCCAAATTTCAGGATTAGAACAAATAGTAAGGAAAAGACAAAGGCAGACCAACAAAATCCAACTCAAAGCTATTCAACAAGTTGAGTTGCACAAGGATGGCACAATTTCAGCAAAATATCAATCATGAACAGGCCATGTCATCATACATCGAAACAAACAGGCCATATATAAGCCATGTGTAGTCTCTTGTTCAATGGTTTAAAAAGTGGAAATATATCCACAACTGCAAAACTGTTGAACAATGATTCCATCATGCATGCAACAGCCAAAAATTCAATTAAACAACAAATTGATGCCACCTGATCCAAAAAAAAAAAAAAAAAAAACCATAAAATCTTCATTCAAATCAAGTTTAAAAGAGAAAGGCATGTTGAAACCAGACATACAGAATGATATTTAGCTCGTAAACCCAAATTTGGCCGAAAGAGGAAAGAGTCCACCTCATCAATCACCACAGTCTGCAGATGCAATTGGGGAAAAGATTCAGATAGCAGATAGTTAAAAGGTGCCAGAACAATTTTTCCTATCATGCTGGAAGGAGAAACGGTCAAGTGAGAGGGCCCAGAAAGGTATCCCGACATACTAGCACATCAAACACCACTTTCCCAAAGATCATACAAAATTACTAGTGGCAAAGCAGCCAATGAAAACCAACTTCACAGTAAATAACAGCTAATAGAGCAAAAACAATGCTTCGTGGCAGCACAACCACATTGTTATGAAGGAAAAGAACCAATAAATTATAGATGCATTCATCGATGTGGAACAGTTGAGCAGAGGTAATAATTGAAAACATTATACGCCCAAGATGAAGAACATAAAAAGTAATTAAATATTCTTTTCTTTTCTTTTTTTGCAAGCTGTGAAACTTTATGAATGTCAAGTAGAGATCAAAGACTGTCTACAAAAGCTTTGGTGCTTTTATGAACACCTATGCGTATTATTGAAATTTCTGAAACCACCATATTTTACTTCCTCTACCATGGACAAACACATGGAAATAAATTAAAGAAAAAGGAGGCATAAGTATATCTGAATTCAATGGGCTTCCATTAAGAATCAAAGATGGATAGTAGCCTAAAAGACTAAACAAAACCTCAAAGAGAAGTTAAGAAAAGTTAAGTTTCCCAGTATTCAATCAGTGATAAATCATGTAGGACCAGACTTCAGGATTTCCTTGGTTTTCTCTACCTCGGCTCTACATAAGATTTTTACTAGGCTTCTACAGGTTCCAACACACAGCTGTTTCAATGCACTGGTGATCAACTTAGCACTTTTATAGGCATCAAAAGTAGTCATGAAGCATCTCTTCATCAGACATTAATGAAGGTACTCTATTCCTTTAGCTATATTTTCCTTTGAGTTAAATTTGTAACCGTACAGTGTTCTTCAAATTCAGTTCTCAAAGAATGTTTTCCAGCAAAGATGATTCAATTCAGTAGATCCCAACAAGGAAATAAAAACATTTAACTGTTGCCTGACCTTCATATTTGGATGATCTGATAGAAGGTTTGACAGGTGAAAGTCAGCATTGGATGCAGCCTTATTTCCAGGATCCCCCAGCTGTAGGTCATCAAATAGTGAGAAAGATGGCAAATCAGTCTACATTGTCATACAGAACTCAAGAAGCCTGTGCAAAAGCCAGTGGTTACAAATACAAAAGATTTCTAATGGATATTTACTTTGTTGACTAATGCAGAAAGCAACCGACGCTCTTGCTCAGGTTTGCTCTTTAGCAGCACATAGAGTGTCTATTCACAAGAAAACATAATAAAAATGAAACAAGCTAATATTAGAAAAACTACTAATGAAAATGCAACTATATCTGAGAATTAAATGACTGAAAAGGAAAGATAACCTTCAATGCTTTGTCCTTAAGTATAGGTAACATATCTCTCGATGCCTCTTCAAGTGCAGAAATGAAACGTTCATACCTAATGCAAGAATTCACGCAATGAGAACAAAATAGTGTATAAGAGGATGTGCAGAAGAGGTTTCAGTAATGGGCTACTGGGCTCCTGAGCAGCTTATCCTTTCATAGCATTACCAATAAGAAATTGATTGAACGGTGACAGATGATCCAGACAGTTCTATAGATGACAGTTCAACTCATGATACATAAGCTCATTTAATTCTTGAAGTGTGGGGGAATCACCAAAAACTTGTGTCTACTCCAAGATTATTCTTTCAGTTCCACAAGAATAACAAGAATTGAATAAATATCAACTGAAAAGCATCTGATATTTTTCTTCCGCACAGATGAAGGACAAAGGAAAAAGCAGAGATGAGATACCTCAACTTCAAGCATTCCTCCCAGTACCAAAAAAGCAGAAGTGAATAGCCATCTTTCGTTTCAGGAAGATGATTGAATGACCGTTGGAAGAGGGTCTTCAACTTACGATCAGGCAATAGACTGCCAATAAACACAGAAATTCTAACATTTAATCATTCTAGCTTAAAAATTTTCTGATGCAGATATTTTCCGATGCCGTCACAAATGAGCAATAAGTACCCGCGATATATTAGCTGATATACAAAATATTTGCTAATACACCCGATATTGTATGGCAGGTTTCAAGCAAAATAACTGTGTTCAATACGTCCGTAAGATCACCTGATACACCCAAAATTGATAGGGCCACAATCGATATTAATGCTAATATTTTCATAATCTAAATTAAGGTTCAAGCCACAATCGATATCGATACCGATATATCATTATCATAGCCAAATTAAGGTTCATTTCACATCATGCCATGCGGTGACAAGTGATGAAAGATTGCTGCAGTCACTCCATCTGAACAAATGAATGGTAAAAGATAGAGGGTGGCATAGTGTACAAAGTTTCCCGCATTCAAATGAACTATAAACGATCATGAAGCAAAACTCAAACTAATGCTCAGTACTCCAAGCAGCTAAAATGGTGTTATCAGACCATAAAGGAACCATATATCACGGGACTGGCATTGTGCAACTAATTCATGCATATTCAACAGAAGAGGAACAGTATATAAAAAATAGAATGGAAACGTAGGTTAGAGAGGAGGGAGTACACAACCTTTGCAAAAGCAATTCTTTTAGTGCTTCAAAGCCTGTCAATGCATGGCGCTTCCCCACTTTTGATGTTACCATCGCTGCAATAGAAAATGACCTATTTAAGCAACTAGAATAATATTCGGCACAAAAATCTACTGTGCATGCCCCCTTGATTCTCAGCCCCAGCCCACGGGACAGAAGGGAGAGCAGAAAATATAAGATTGATTGCAGTTTCATTGATTATAAAGAAAAACAATAAATACCACGGGAAGCAAAGAAAGGTAGTTTTCAAAGAAGGAAAGCGGAAAGCACATTTAAGAGAAAGCCAGGCAAAATTAGTGAGTTTTACAAGATCGATGTCTCAGGGCCAAGAAGTCAAATAAAAGCACACCACCGTTTCATAACCAACCATGATGGCTCCATTTTGCATCCAAAAATTTGTGTGGCATAAAAAATATTTGAGAAATAATTGAGAGTGGAGCCTATAATACTGGAAGCCTTCAGAGATACTTTTTCTCTGATCACCTTTTCTCTTTTAAACTTCTCGGACCCCTCCATTTCACAATATCTACATTAAGCAGCTAAGTAAATAATCTCTTCCTCTCTCTTTTCAGCAACATGCAGTCATATACATACTGAATTCCTTATGTTCATACAATATAACAAATGCACATACTCACAAATCCACCAAGATCAACAAAACCAACAGTCAACACCATGAAATACTCAACAGGGAATTATGCATGTGTAAATTTCCAATGAACTAAAAATGGCATTAGAAATTATGCACAAAGGAATCATCCTCATTACAGAACAAAAATTAAATTTACCCAACAGAGCATCCAGCGATCGCATATTCGCAATGGGATTATCTGCGACTAAAACTGAATGAGCAGACACCTTATCCACAGCTGTTCCTGACCTCTGTGTAGCAATGAGCATCTTTATGTCCCCACTCTGCCCCTTTGATGCCTCGTAATCCATCGTATACTGCGCCAACAACCTCTCCCCCAGCTCCTTCTTCTTGCAAACTAAACTCTTCCACTCCTCCGCATTCCCAATTTCCACTCTCCTACTCTCTGCACTGGATAACTTGTCCTCCAACTCTGCCTCATCCACATGCCAAACTCCCAAGGCACTAGCTTTCACCAATGGAAGCTTTGGAAGGTTCTTAAACCTCTCAAATGACTTAAAATCAGCATTAATACTGCTGTTACAATCGCTGTTGTTGATGATTTGGGGTGAATTGGATTTAGGTTTTTGGTTTGGTGGGTTTTTCTTCTTGAATTTGGAATTTTGAAAGTTGGGTTTCAACGTCTGCGGGTGCTTTTCGCTTGATTTTGGCTTCTGGGGCTTAGGGATTTTTTTAGGTTTCAAAGTGCCAGTTTTCCTGAAATCGGTGTCATTAAAGTCTGAGTTGGGGAGAGAAGAAGAGAGACCAAGAGTAGCTGCGAACGACGCGACGTCGGATTTGATCCTTTCAATGTCTTCCCCAGTGGTTTGGAGATTTTTTTGGCCTTTTGGAATCCCCATGGCTCACCGAGAGAGAGAAAGAGAGGCTTACTGATTCAGAAGTGGTTAAGGAACACCTACGACGTTGGCGAGTTGAAGCGGCGACCCCATAACGGCGGCCAACGCTGTCAGTTTCGCGCGTCCGTGTCTGCCTTCACTCCGAGATTTCAAGTGTATGGTGGGCGAGACCAACCCGTAATCAATGTACAGCGTTTTGGAAAGAAAACTATCGCAACTTATCGTTTTAAAGCGGAGGTGGTTGGCAGCTTAATTCAGACGCGGAGCACCAAAGCGTTTGTCGGCTTCTGTACGATTCAGCCGGTGGAGAGACGTTTCGATTCTTCGCAGCAAAACTCGGAGAAAAATGGCCGAGTGGGGGGAATGTGTCGTTCAAGATCACCCTCACCTCCGATCCTAAGCTTCCATTTAAAGTGTACCCCTCCCTCTCTCTCTCTCTCTCTCTCTCGCTCGCTCTCGCTTTCGCTCTCAAATATTATTCTTTTCTGGATTATAGTTCTGATTCCAAGTACCGTAAAAATGGAACAGGTTTAGCGTACCTGAAGCCGCCCTGCTCACCGCCGCCTCAAGTTCGCGGCAAAGAAATTTAGGGTTCCTCCTCAAACCAGTGCCATTAGGATAAACATAGAACGACGGCGAAAGTGAAACCCTACAGTCGACCCCACTAATTTTAAAATACAAAAAAGTAAAAAAAAAAAAAAATCTATGTAAAAACTTACCAGCAAAAAAAAAAAATCATCAGACGCGACTAGAAAAGTTGTTACAAATATTTTCATTTTTTTTTTAATTTTCAAAATTCAGTCCGTTGTTTTTATTTGAAAATTTTATTACACCAATGGACAAATAATAACTGTTGTGTCCCAAATTTTTCGCCTATTATACGGATTAGAAAGCCTTCCAATTTTCCGCTACGGATATATTTAGATCAGGTCAGATCTTCGTCGCTGATAACCTAAAATTTACACAACATAGACCATAAATAAGAGGTCAGAGGATAATGTGAGCTATCCCCCGTTGATATTTCGACGCTCAAATCAGAAATCTTCCTCAATAAATGGAAGAATGTACATTTAAAGATAAACGTGGCGGGAGTGTAAAGATGTAGCGATGAGAGGAGTGCAAGAGAGATATATTGGAAGGTTTGAACTCCATGAATGTGACCAGCAGAGGAGTGACTTAGAGGTGCGCTCTGTAACATTCCCAGGCTTTCACTTGTGGATATTGTCCGTTTTGGGCTAAACCCGCCCGATTTTATTCCTGATAGGCCCACGGCCCCCAAAACGCAACTACAAGAGAGAGGTATCAATGCCTTTATAAAACACGCTTCGTTCCCCTCTCCATCCGATGTGGGACTTCACAGTTCACCCCCCTTGGGAACCCAACATCCTCGCTGGCACACCGAATCAGATTCTAGCTCTAATACCACTGTAATGTCCCCAGACATCCGCTTGTAGATATTGTTCGCTTTCGGCCAAGCCCGTACGATTTTGTTCTTAACAAGCCCATGACCTCAAAAATGCGTCCACAAGGGAGAGGTATCCACACTTTTATAAAACACGCTTCGTTCCCCTCTCCATCCGATGTGGGATCTCACATGCTCGGTAGAGGGGTGGCTTAGAGGTACGCCCACGGAAGACGGCTTAGAGGTACACCCGGCCAAGAAACAGGTTAGAGGTGCGCCCGTGGAAGGCGGCTTTGAAGAGAAGGACTAAGTTGTACTGGTGAGTCAACGTTCTAGTTACCTGAACGGAGAGTTAACTCTTGAACAGCTAGCTCCTGACTCCGGGATGAAAAGATTGTGGCTCTAAGACGAAGGGCTAAAAGTCTTCGAAAGGACGGAGGGCTGAAAGTCTCCGGAAGTAAGGAGGGCTAAGAGTCCCTCAGTGGCGGAGGGCTGAGGGCTTCTAGGACTGGCGGAGGGCTGATAGCCTCCGAACGGGATGAGGGTTAAAGACCTCCTAGCTAGTGGAGGGCTGATGGCCTCCAGACATGATGAGGGCTGGCGACCTCTGGGATGAACAGGATGAGAGGAGGGATGAGGGCCTCCTGGCGGCGGAGGGCCGATATCCTCCAAAAGAAAGGAGGACTAAAAGCCTTAAGGATTAGAGATAACCAAGGGGCCCCGGATGGACGGAGGGCCAAGGGGCCTCCTGAATGAGAGGAGAGTCGAGAGTCTCCTGGCCGCCAGTCTGCTCTCGTTGGATATTGGCTAGTAACGGCTACGCCCTTCTCCGAGTCATCTGGAGCCTCATGGAGTTTTTTTGAGTTCTTTCGAGTTTCTCCAACTTATCCTTCAATATTTGAGGGTGCTTACTTTTATAATAGGATTTACAAATGCACTATTCCTCCAAAAGCAATGTGGAAAATTTACTTTGAAAGAATTATATTGGAATGTAGGTTTATTGCGGGGCCTGACCCATTAGGACCATACTTACTGAACCCATCACTAGCCCCATGCCGGTGAACCAAATTTTCAACCTTTGACATGTTCATAATGGGATGAGGCTAGTTATGTTGTCCTCTCAAGTCTGACTTGGATTCATTGACCGGAGTTTGACTCTAGAGAGTAGATGGAACCAGATTGATGGCTAACTAGTTTGGTTGACCGTATCACTTGATCCGCAGAGCGGAACAAAGTCGAAAATGTGGTTGCTTGATTTTGTTGACCAATGTGCTCGAAGCCGGAGAGCAAAGCAGAGTCGATAAA
Organism: Nepenthes gracilis; assembly: GCA_033239525.1. Classification (NCBI taxonomy): domain Eukaryota; kingdom Viridiplantae; phylum Streptophyta; class Magnoliopsida; order Caryophyllales; family Nepenthaceae; genus Nepenthes; species Nepenthes gracilis. The sequence goes on along the minus strand of BSYO01000018.1, from coordinate 2,871,960 downwards.
GCTAGTTGACCGGATGTGGTAACCAAAGTGCTCAAATCCGAAGGGTAGTGCGGAGCCAAAATCTTTGTTGACCAATTCTGCTGACCATAGCACTTTAATCCAGAGGGCAGAGCGGAGACAGACATGGTAGTTGACCGTATTCATTGATCGGCGAAGTGCTTGAATCTGAAGAGTAGTGCGAAGTCGAAAATTTTTTGTTGACCGGATCCATTGACCGGCAAAGTGCTCGAATCCGGAGAGCAGCGTGGTGTTGGAAATCTTTGTTGACCGGAGTTGTTGACTTGTGAAGTGCTCGAATCCGGAGAGCAGTTTGGAACCGAAAATCTTTGTTGACCGGATTCTTTGACCGGTGAAGTGCTCGAATCAGGAAAGCAGTTCAGAGTAAAAAATCTTTGTTGATCAGATCTGGTGAACAGCGAAGTGCTTGAATTAGGAGAGCAGTTCAGAGTCGAAATTCTTTGTTGACCGGATCCAATGACCAACGAAGTACTCAAATCTGGAGAGCAGTTCGGAGCCAAAAATTTTTGTTGATTGAATCTGTTGACCGGCGAAGTGTTCGAATCCGCAGAGCAGTTCAGAGTCAAAAATCTGTGTTGACTGGATCCGTTAACTGGTGAAGTGCTCGAATCCGGAGAGCAGTTCCGAGCTAAAAATCTTTGTTGATCGGATACATTGACTGGCGAAGTGCTCGAATCTGGAGAGCAGTGTGGAGCCAAAAATCTTTATTAACTGGATCCATTGTGAGCCATCTGAGTCTTAGGCTAGAAATCAGATCTCCTCGCTGTAAGGACGCACTTCGAGAAGTCGAGAGGCAACCTGCCTTAAGATAGCTGATCGTTTAAGTTGTGGTAATAGGATGTACCTTGCATTTCTTAGAAGGGTTTTTCTCGACATGCATCGCAGTTGGCGAGCCAGCCAACAGGACTGGGAGTGAGGAGCCCCCAAGAAGCTCAGTTGCTAAAATTGGGGATCCTTTGCCTCTCGGGTCGAGTGAATGGTTTAATACTGTGATCACGGCCAAGCTTGGGATCCCGATCTCAGTGACTCCCTCTACGAAGATACCTCTTTGCTTTCTAGTAGAGTGTCAGGACTGCTGACGATGATTAACACTAGATTTCGATCGTTCCCGTGAAGGAAAGTTGTGTCCCTGAGGAGACGCGGTTGTCGTCTAAGCCTTCTGGCCGTGACGACTGCGTCTGGTTGGTTGCGCTCGCCCCTGCCAAGAGGAGGTCGTGGCGCTAAGAAGATGAGGTTGCCAGCTAAGCTTTGAAGCTATTATTACCGGACTTTTGCTAGCCTAGGACATTACCCTCATATACCGTCAATGCTTGGTCTTACTTAAAGACATCGTAACTTTCATACATCTGGTCCATCGACTGTCATTGACTGATGGTGCTCTCTCCTTCGGGAGGAGGCCACCGCACACATACTGAAAAACCCCCTAAGATTTTGAATTCAACTAAACATGGGCCACTTGGTGATGGGACCGATGTTTAATTCGACTATTTACGAGCCGCTTGGATAACTAAGGTTTAATTCAACAGCTCATTGGCCACCTGAATGATCAAGGTTTAATTCAACCGCTTGTAGATCGTTTGAATGATCAAGGTTTAATTGCGAGCGGGTGAAAATCTACCCGACTTAGGAGCAGTTTAGGTCACATGATTTATACAGTGTTATGTAATCACTCATATGAGCAGATAATATTACTATCCTATTAACGAAAACGTGATTCAAGCAAGCGGTATGGTGTACTCAAGACTTACCTGGATTTGATGTCGAATCATCGTCGAAACGTGAGTGGTGCTTTTGTAATCGGCTCACCATATCGAGTGTACGATTGGCATGCACCACTTTAGAGGGTCGTCAGGACGCTTTGGCACACACCTTGGCCTATGTCCCCCATGCTCCGTGGGATTTGGTCCTTTACCATGAATCAGGTAGCCTGTTGGTGTGCTAGGTAGCCTGTTGGCCAGTGGATCAGGTCCCGTTGTCGGCTGATTCTGCCTCTGGTGACCTAAACCAGTGCAGCTCTTGGCTAGATGATATTTTCTGGCATGCAATGGGTGGTAGGTCGAGCACGTCGAGCCCTCATTACAAGCGTTGACATAATTTTTACATGGTTTGCTACCGTGTAACGAGTTACAGTAGGATCATCCTGTTGAGGGGAGCGATGCTGCTAGGTGAAGATCAGGCCGGAGAAGATCTGGCGGTGAGAGCTTTGACTGGCCAGGGAGATTTGGCAACGAGGAACTCCAGCAGGCCAGAGAAGATCTGGTAGCGAAAGTTTCGACGGGTCAGAGAAGATCTGGCGATGAGTTCTGCAGGCTAGAGAGATCTAGTGGCGAGGAGCTCCGGCAGGCTAGAGAAATCTGGCGGCGAAGAGTTCCAAGAGGCCAGAGAAGATTTGGTGGCAAGAGCTCCGATAGGCCAGAAAGATCTGGCAGCGATGAGCTGCAGCAGGCCAAAGAGGTCTAGCAATGAAGGTGACTGGTTGGAGAGCCGGAATGCTTCTCAATCCAATTGAAACGTCGGAATGTTCCTCAATTTGAATAGAACACCGAGAGCTTCTCAATCGAAAAACTGCTACCAGGTTGATCGAATGAGAGATGGAGTGCCGGAGAGCTTTTGCGTTCTGTAGGGCTCCGAGATGCTCTATTTAGTTGAAGAGTGAAGGACGGAAGCGAAGTTTAAGTTTTGAGAAAAGCTTTGCTGCCCGGCCTAGCCCCTTTGGCCTGGCTCTCTGCAACCGGATCGATCATGTCTCCGGGAGTGGGCCGCATCGCTCGGATCCTCCCATATACCGAGGTCATCGTGTTGATAAGATAGATATTGGGGGTTGCCTGGGTCCTGAGATCGTCGGGCCGATTGATCCTCTAAGAATGCTGACTTTCTCGAATCTCTTAAAAGCTGATCGGCGAAGCCCCTAGTGTTACATCTTCTGACGGGTGCAGACGGTCTGGGAACAATAGGTCTAAAGCACCCGGCTAGACAATGAGCGCTTGCGCACTCGAGATTGATCGTCCATCCACATGGGTACCTGGCCCGGGGTCATTGCCATGAGTGACTTTGCCTCCAGCTGATGCAATAGCTCGTACTCGGGATGTTAGTCTTCTTCATCTATCTTGGAGTTAGAAGAATGAGTCCTCAGTATTGCATCTTCAGACAAGAGCAAATGGTCAGGAAGAGGGTGCTCTGTTGAGCGCTAAACGCTCGTATATTTGGTGTCAATCACCTATTGGCATGGCTACCCGATGAGTGGTCGTCGCCATGGGAGGTGATATCTTCAGTCAATGTGCTGGTTGGAGTACGAGTATTGACCGTATTTGTTTTGCTATTGTGAGGTAAAAAGACTTTTTAATCATTCCCACAGATGGCGCCAAGATTACGTCCGGGGTTCCCGATTGTTCTACAGATTAGGAAGCTTTTCAATCTTCCACTGCAGGTCGAACTAGATTAAGTCCGATCTTCGTCACTGATAACTCGAAATCTATACAACACAAATCACAAATAAGAGGTCAAAAGATAATGAAGGGCTATCCCCCATGACACTCCAACGCTCAAGTTAGAAATTTTTTGCAATAAACGAAGGAATGCACATGTAAAGGTAAACGTAGCGAGAGTACAAAGATGCAGCAATGAGAGAAATGCGAGAGGGATATATTGGGAGGCTTGAACTCCATGAATGCGATCGGTAGAGGGGCGGTTTAGAGGTGTGCCCAACAAATCGGTAGCTTAGAGGGGCAGCCGGAGAGGTTGGTTTAGAGGTGCGCCAGGTAGAGCGGTAACTCAGAGGTGTGCATGCAGAGGGAGGCTTAGATGTGCGCCCGCGAAAGGCAGTTTTAAGGAGAATGACTAAATTGCACTGGTGAGGCAACGTTCTAGTTACCTGAGTAGAGGGTTGACTCTTGGACAGTGAGCTCCTGACTCCCGGATGGAGAGATCGTGACTCTAGGATGGAGGGATGAGGGCCTCCGAACGGGAGAGGGTTAAGGGCTTCCTAACGCGTGAAGGGCTAAGGGCCTCCGGGATTGGAGAAGGGTTGAAGGCCTCCTTGTTGGCGGAGGGCTGATGGCCTTCGGACTAACGGAGGGCTGGCGGCCTTCGGGACTGGCCGGACGGCAGAGGGTCGATGGCCTCCAAACGAGAAGAGAACTAAAAGCCTCAAGGACTAGAGGTGGTCGAGGGGCCCCAGATGGGCGAAGGGCCATGTGTCTCCTAGCCGCTAGTTTGCTCTTATTAGAAATTTATTAGTAATGGCTATGCCCTTCTCCGAGACATCCGGAGTCTCATGGAGCGTTTTGAACTTTTTCAAACTTTTCTAACTTGTCCTTCAATATTTGAGGATACTTGCTTTTATAATCGAATTTGTAAATGCACTTTTTCTCCAAAAGCAATGTGGGACTTTTACTTTGAAAGAATTATGTTGGATTGTGAGCTTACTGCGGGATCTATCCCATTGTGCCCATCATTACTAGACCGATCAATAATAATAATAATTATTATTATCTATAAATAGATTAAATTTAAATATTATAAATACTTGATTGGACATATCATATAATCTCAAAATAACATAATAAACCATAAATTTAACTATAGATATAGAACCTAATTAAATTAAATTTCGTCCAACTTTCAAATAATATAAGAACTAATTCAAATTTAAATACCTGTAAAAAAATATCTAACTAAATATTCAAATTATCAAAAAATAAAGCTGCATAATTAATTCACTTGATACATTCCAAAATATATAAAATTAACTGAATATTAAACTTGTATCTTTGTACTTTTGTATATATTGAATTCTTAAGAGTTAAAATGATTTTCAGTAGATAAATTAAGTATATTCTAACAACCTAAGTACACAAATTAAATGTAAGATTTAATCAAATAAAGTTTTATTATATCATTAAAATGATTTGTACGAACACATTTGTATTTGTAAATGGCGAATGATATTTTTTTAAAAAAAAGTAACATTGTAAAGCATATTGAATTTTTTTTTGAGAAATCACTCATATGAAGAGGCCACATGAAAACGAGAAGACAAAATTTAGAAAAAGTATCCGCATCTATTTCCTCATTAAATTTTGTTTAATTTTTTAAAATGTTAAGGACAAAATTTTATATGGAGCAGAAGAATGTAAGGTCCGAATCTTCAAATTATGATAATTTTAGTTAATTAGAATAATATAATTAAAATTAAGGTCAAAGAATATAAAAAAAATTAATCAAAAGTTAATGTTTGACCAGATGTGGGTCAAGTGGAGTGGCGCCTGAAGGAGGCCTGACTCATGCTCGAGTCTCAATGAGCTCAGGGCTTGACTCACTTGAGTCACGCTTGAGCTTTGATTTTGGTGGGAATAGTGCTTGATGAATGCTTGATTGGCGCTCAAGCTCTATATTGTTATGAAAATGCACTCACGCTCATTTTTGCCAATTTTATGGTGATTTTTAGAGCCAGAGAGAGAAAAAGCTAAGAGACTCGAATTTGAAGTGAATCAAGCTAAGATTTGGATAAATATAAGTCAAGGCAATTACATCTCTAAACCTATTTCCTTTGTTATAGATTTTTGCTGATATCTTGGAGTATTTTCTCATTCAAATACTCATGCATATTCTTAAATTCGAAGTATACAAATTTGCTAAGCATGCATGTTGATTTCTCATCATTTTGTGACAAAATTTTATAGGAAACCATGTTTAAGTTATGAACAAGAATAATATATGCTAAATTCTACATGGCATCAGTTGTGCATGTCTAAAAATGTGAGTAAATACCTTTGCATGCCTAAATTTCGCATATAAGCTTTTGCATGTCTAAAAGATTTGAATAAAATTATCTGCATGTACTGAAATTCTTCACAAATTTCCCTGCATGTTAGGTTAAGCTATTAGAGGAATTCAGGAGCTGAATTCTGCCCTTATTGAACTATTTTTTACATTTTTAAAATGTTCATACATGAAACTCATACAATAGTATTTATGTACCTTAAAATATTGAATAAAGGTTATAAAATTATGAAGTCGGTTGCGTCCCGGGTCCGCGGTTTTCGTACGGATTAGGGAGCATTCGGATTCCTTGGTACGCGGTGGCATCGATCGAAGGGTCCGGTCTCCGTCTCTATGAACCTGGACCTGCACAACACAAATAACAAACAGGAGGTCAGTGATCTGACAGGATTTCTCCCACCGAGGCCACTCGACGCTCAAGTCAGCAAATTCCCGCAATGAACGGAAATGGTGCACGCTAAGAGCGGTGCGCGGATGTATGCTGTGAAAGCGTAAGAGATGCTCGTGCTATGGTATGGGAGTGTGGTGAGCAGGTTGTGGAAGGCCTGACTTCCTTGGTGCACCGCAATGGGTGGCTGGCTTTTCCCGTAGTCTGAGTAGACGTGGGGTGAGTAATCGTGAGCTTGCTATCGATGGTCGGAAGAGAGTTTATACTCAGTTCCCGTTTGCCCCTTTCTTGGGTATGAGTGGAGAAGAAGGAAGTTCAGAGCTGGTCGAGTTTGATTTAGGATCAGTATCCAACCAGCAGAAGATGAAGAAGAGATCGAAGAGGAAAAAGAAGGTCTCCTTTCTGTGGAGCGCAAGGGCTCTTATAGGCCTCGCCCCGTTGGACTCTTGGGAGCCAAAATACCCGTTGCGAGAGCTACTGCGCCGCTGGTCACTGTTGTGGACCGCCGGTCACGCCGGTTGTCCTTTTGCCCTGAATGGCACGCTTCTGAGCGCTGCCGGCCATGCCCGATTTCCCCCTAAGAGGGGATTGGTTGGCTGCCTACAGACGGCAGCGGAAGCCGTTAATGCTGTACCAGCCGCTCCTCTATTGGCTAGCCTTTCCGCCTCTTCACCGGTTTCCCGACAATCGCATTAAATGCGTTGCAGGGTGCCGTTGTCTTCTGCCAACACGGGCTCTGCACGCGTTTCTTGACCGCTGGGCTGGGCTGACCATTTCATGTGGGCTTTTGGACCTTTCACGGGCCGCGGATTTCTTCATGGGCTTGGCAATCCTTCATGGGCCAGGACATGGGACCAACAAAGTCTTTTTGCAAAAATTGATGAATGATGCTAAATTATCGTAGTGCATGTGCTGCTATTAAGTTCCTACATCCTCATACTGTTTTTTCTGAAATTTCTGCTGAATTATGAACTCCCCATACCCCAAATTTCGTACAGCAGTCCAATTATATTTTAAACTATATGTAGATGTCATGTATAAGTCGAATTTTCAATAAAAATTACTGAACTATGCCTCATTTTGCTGAATTTTGCATGAGTTGCTGAATTCTGATTTTTTATAGAATTTTTCAAGCCTTCAATTGAAATATGATTAAGTTTCTGTGAAGTATAAGAACAAGATTATGAAATTATGATTAAAAACTTTACAATATGCTAAAAATTATGTATATTTTCTCTAGAAGTGAGAAAATTAAGAAGAGTAAAGAAAAAGTGTATAATTTTCATAAGAATAAGAAATTGAATCAAGATTAATTCAGCAGATAGTATATTTTGACATACCTTAATATATTATAGTGGTATGTCAATACCCAACCCTATTATCCATGGGATCAAGATATCGTGTGGCCTCGTTTATATGGTTATATGTAGATGGCTCACCTATGAGTCTTGAATATGAGCGTATGACATTTGATTATCTAAAAATATACACAATTTGAGTTTCAATTATTCATTCATTTAGCCAATAAGGCCTACTAGTTCAAATTTTTAAAGAAAAATAAGAATTTCAACATATTTTTGATAGCTAAGATAAAGAAAAAAACATGATAAGATAATCTAAAAAATTATGTATAATCCGGACATGTATTTATATGAAATTTCCTAACATATAATTGAATTTCGATGTATCGATCTGTCCGTTATGTTTTAACACAAATATATGTATATGTTATTTGTTATATGGTGTCTTACTGAGTTTGTTACTCACTTTTTTACTATTTTACAAATCTTTCAGATTAGGTACCCAAGTATTTGCCAGTAAGTAGGATTGAAGGCCGAAAAGTGACAGATTATGTTTCTAGAGATGTTTAATATTATTATCATGTTCTCAAACATCGTTTAATGTATCTATGTGTTGTATTTTGACTTAATTTTAGTTCTGGTCAATTAATTGTAATGTATTTGGCTTTTCGAATAGCGTTTAGATGTCTAAAGTGATAATTTATGGCGTCCAATTATGATTAATAGGTTATAGCACGCGTTGAGAGCTAGTGGGATGCATTGGATAATATATTTAATGTTGACATATGTTTGAGGTCAGTAGGCTAAATCTAAAGTCAAATTGTCAACTGTCAAACATGTTGATGTTGGTAGCAAAAATATACTTGTGGGTTGTCAGTATGTATAGCGGTTGTCATGTAGTAGCATTTATGATGATTATTGTAGATTTTATTTCTCTGATTAAGATTTACAGGCATTATTCCTTACATATGATCCGACTTCACGTATTTGAGTCGATGTCAAAGCTATGAGTGACGTGATAACATTATTTGGGTCCTGTGTATGTTTTTATTTATGTGCATTGCGGTCGGTTGAGGTATTGACGTGAAATTTACATCCGAAAATTATTAGACGACTATTTAGTTAATTAATTTTGACTAAGTCTTACTATTGGGATTGAATTTGGGACGTGACACTAGAAAGACCAAGAGTAAATCCGAATGATGTGACGTCGGGTTTGAATCTTCCAATGTCTTCTGCAGTGGTTTAGAGGTTGTTTTGGCCTTTTGGAATCCCCATGGCTCATAGAGAGAGAGAGAGAGAGAGACCGAGAGGCTTGTTGAGTCACAAGTGGTTGAAGAACATTGACGACGTTGTCGGGTTGAAGCGACGACCCCTTAACGGCGGCCAACATTGTTAGTTTCACGCGGCGTCTACCTTCAACCGAGATTTCAAGTGTAGGGTAGACGAGACGGTTCAGTCTGGTGAGATAATCAGGTTAGGTCCCGGGTACCTGTTCACTAACAGCCCAAATAATGAGTTTTTTTTTTTCAAGTATTCAGATGACGTCTTTTAGAAATATTAAAATATTTTTAAATAATATGTCTGTATTTATAAATATCTAAAAAAATAATAAATATAATATTAAATCGTCATAAATAACCAAAAAAAAAAAAAATCTCACAAATGCTATTTTAAAAGAAATATATATAAAATGTCTACGTAAATAGCAGTATCAATCCCTACACTCTTATGTAATATACCCCTAGTAATATTGCCTTGTTGTCTATTGATAATAATGTCAAGTAAAATTAATAGTTTTTTTCTCAATTTTTATTCTCCATTTATAACATTACTTTTGACATAAACTGATTAACCATCTAATACTAACCTTTTTCTTGTGGCCTATCAAGAAATATTATAAATTCAATATTTTTTTATATAAAATTAGAGCACAAAAGTTACCTGTAAAAGTCATACAATAGTAGAGTTTAAACATATAATAGTACGAATTAAACTCATAATTACATATCCAATTACAACCCCATAAATTATTATTAATATCAACTTGATGGGGATGGCTAGAAATGAGTCAACCCAACATGAAGGCCCATGAACGAGTTGGAAGCCCGGTGGATGACTGTTTACTGCCCGTTACCACACTATAAGAAAAACTAGCCATAACCGGTTGAAATGAATGAAAGAAATCAATAGCCAACCGATACATCTTTATCCATCCAGACAGTTCAGAACGGTTGTTACCAATTAGGAAGTCCAAACCGCCTGCCTCCATTATAAATATTCATTCACTTCCGCAAGCAGAGAGGGGAAAAAGGAGGACACAAAAGAGTAACTCTTTGTCTAAAAGAGATTTTTACAATTCTTGCTCTCAAGTTGCAACATACCAAGCATATCACCTTATCCAAAGCCACTCCACACCAAGCACAGCCTTCGATACAGACATTATCCTTATTAAAAATACATCTCTTATCATGACATTTTTCTATTTACTAAAAATAATTATCGATTTAAATATCAAAAAATATATCGAAGAGTAAATTTTACTATTTCTTAATTTTAGTTATAGTGTCAAGATCCCAAGGCCGTACTCGCTTTGTTCAACCACACAAGAAAGATCCAAATGGCTCCATATTTCGTCGTCAACCCAAATCTAAGACGCATCACAACTATAATAATTCAAAGAAGGTAGAAGTTTTGACAATCCCTTATAGTTTCGATTGCAGTTAGAGTAACGCATTAGTTTTTCAAGAGAAACTCTTATCAGAGTTCACTATAAATCTTTTGGTATCTTTTGTGATCAAATTACACGATTTGAACAATCTGCATGAAAAATTTTCTTTTATTAATTTTTATTTTTCAGATACCATTTATATTTAATACTGGTAAAATATAATGGACTAAAAACTCCTCACCGCTCCACTTAGTGAAATACTTTCTCGTGTCTAATTGATCAAAAAGTTCACAATAAGCGATGAGCCGGATCACACTTAACATTATACCCGGAGAAGGTTTTAAGGCCAAAAAGTGACCAATCCGGATTAATTATTAGATATTATTTAAAAATAATTATATAATATTTGTTGTTATTTTATTTCTATAAGATATTTTTTTATTATAGTATCACTTTATTTCTCATCCATGCCATTGCTCTCCTACGAGTAAATGGTTGTGCATTTTCTTTCATCGCGCGAGTGAAATACTATGCAAGGCGAGTGGTCACCGGAGAGCAGAGCATCACGAGCATGGATGGATGGCAGCGATGCTGTGATCTTGAACAGTGCGACTGTCCGCAGCAATTCTCCTAAACCGAAATCTTCTTTCCAGATCAGAATCTGTCAGTCCGTAAACAAGAGTGCGTATGCTCGAATCCCGCTATGTCTAAGCGATTTTTACAAGAAATCGGAAGAACCAGAATAACCCTAGAATACTGATCGGATATCTACAATATAGATAACTACAGAGTCTATACCGTCAATCTTCAGGCCGGTGGAGGTAATAAGATAGGCTTCGGAAAAGAATTTGCTGTCGATATTCACCCTCACCGGCGCTTCCTGTTGTTAGCTTTCCTATGAATGGGAAACGGAAACCCTTATTTTGATCGGCTGAACCACAACCTTTTCGGACGGGTTAGCTCAACAATGGGGAAAATCAATTTCGAAATTAGACGAATGCTTTTGACCTAGTATCGGCTTCAATGAAGAACGCTGATCCAGATTCAACCCACCGCAAAAAGCTATCCGAAAACTCGGCGGATTTACGCCCACCGTGCACTCTTCCCTACAGAGGTAGAAGAAAATGCTATAAAGCATAAGTGGATATTCGTGGCAGAATCAGTTGGCTGGTCCCTCACCTTGGTGCCCGAAATATTGTTCAATGGAGACAAAGAGTAAGATCAACTGACCTCGGCTGCAACGTCACCCGACGCATGTCCATGTGCAGCGGTAGGGGAACCGACGAGTGAAGACCTGCGGCCACATGAAAAACACGTCAAAAATGGCGAGTTTTTGCAGCCGAAACTCGAATATCACACTCGAATCTCGAAAGTTGACTCAAAAACTGAATTGCATGCGGTAATTTTTTCATGCCAGAATAACTATTACCACCCCCGCCATGGTTATTTGTTGTGATGGCCAGCAGTAGTGGCAGCAGTGGCAACGGCCACATCTGAAATAATTATTGCCTCTACTCAAAGAACAAATAAAAACATTGTTGACACTTATCACATATTATTCAATACAATCCTATCAGCTGATAATTCTCATAATTTTATTTCTTTCATATATTATCCAATATAATCCTATTAGTTTATAAAATGTCCTTAACAGAATCCTTGACCACACGTCTTTATTAGCGTATGATTCTCATAAAATCATTCCCTTCAGATATTATCTGATACCGATATATTTCATCCGATATATCCGTTATCGATACTGATATTTTCATACAAGGGCAGGGTCTCCTTGCATGGAAGTTTTACAGATATATCAAGCACTGCCATTACTTCGAGCAAATTTACCTTAGAAAGACCCATCAATCAAGCCTATCTTAAGTCACAACATAAAAGGGTCTGCATTAGTTGACGATAAGGTATAGAGACTGATAGGTCTCGGGTTCAGCTCCCTCTCCCCCTACTTTACATAGCAAGAAAATTAAAGGGTCTGCATATAACAAGAGGGGGGAAACAATTTTGTAGCTTTGCAGCAACATCACTGATCATAGCCAAAGCAAACTTCTCTGACCAAAATTGCCATCTCAACACGACTTAAGACCGACAACATTTGTTCTCTTACTTAGTTTGCCTGCCGTCGTTTGATATTTTTGAAGATATTGTTGCTAGTGTACGCTACTATAACAATATCTTTTAAGTCTTACAAAATAGAGTCAAGTCTATGGACATGATTAAATGGAAAATAGAAGCCATTTTAACTCTGCCCCGTTTTGCTATTTATTGCATTAACTTTTTCATCCAGCCGATCCCAATCATGAATAGAGGTGGGGGTTGCTTTACATACTAACAATCAACATAAACCATGGATCAGTTGGGCCGTGATATCCGATATGTATCTTCATTGCGCCCCTTGGTATCGATATTTTTCATGATATTGTGATATATCAACTGATATAATCCTGTTGACTCATGATTTTCAGAAAAAATTTTCCTTTCAATGTAACCAATATTGATATGTATTATTTGATATATCCGATATTGATATAGTAGCAATCGATACCGATATTTTTATTTATTTGGGGCACGATGGACTACAGAAAACAAACTTATAGATAGGAAAATATACATGCAACCAAACCAAATAAACTAAGCCCTTTTCAAACTACATGAGGTCAATTATATGGATCCTAAACCTCCATCCAGCTTCATCACAGGTGATTTTCTTGCATATCTCCAGATATGCAAGAAAATATAAGTAGAACGAGTGGGTTTTCTCTGTTTTTTCAATTAGGGTTGTTCACAAATTTAAGAAGTGTAATTTGACCCAAGAAAGGGGAAATTACCTGTCATATGTTTCTTCTTCCAATGAATTTCCAGATGATGATATCTCGTCTAGATCAAGCATATCAGAGGAGTCAAATGCATCCCCATGTTCACCGAAGCAACCACAATCGCCTACAAAACACTGTCTGTCGTGCATGTCTGTGAGAAGTTGCCGGGCAGACATTGATGGAGTATAACTGAAAAGAATAGACAGCATCAAACAAGACCAATCAATAGCTAGAGTAACAATAACAGAACTGAGGTAGTTGCAAAACTAACAGTAAATTAAACCCTCTTTTAGTTGGTTAAAGCACTACATACATTAGCACTGATTCAAAAGAAGCAAGAGATGATAATTCATATTATCTACACTTTCACAGCAGGGATATAAGCATTGAACTTTGAAAATGTACTCTATTAAAGGATACTATGCCAAACATCAACACAATTAGGACATCTTCCACAAACATGGAACCCTGAATTATTCCACAAACTTACCTGGATACAATCTGGATGTGGAAATGACATTGTTCTAGGAGTAATAGAAAAAACGAGAGGACGCCTAATATGAACATATGATATTCGGATAACAAATTGGTAATACGTGTTACACTATTTCAGATGAACATAGCCCCAAAACATAGTCAAGAAAGGGCGTCTGATTTCAAGACAACGCTAATTAAATTTCCCCTTCCTTGAGTTGATTGGGCCAGAACACTATTAAAATGAGACACCAATCTGCCCATGGAACATGGACTCTCTTGGACATATACCAATGTTGATATCAGTTCTCAAATATGCAGAAGGAAATGTGATACGAAGATAGAAGAGAAACATCCTCAATGAGATAACATCCTCTGATGTACATGCTAGCAAATACAGAAGAGCTTCAATATACACATATTTTACTGAAAGTAAAATTAAACCAATCAGTAAAAGCTGTCATTTCGAGAGAACAGGCGTAAAGGAACGACATCAATGCTCAAATCTTTAGAATTGAGGTGGTCTAAGACAGATTTTGAAGTAATTATTTATGACAAAGAATCTAGTCTTCTCTTCTCTTCCATCGAGTATAAGGGTTGGAATAAAACCAAACCCACGACTACTCAGGCTCAATTGAGTAGATGAGCACTCGGTGACATCCTTCAGGTTCTTAATCTACTCAACCAAGCCAATGAACTGAGACCAGGTAAAGAGATCAAAACAATGCCTTGTTTCCCGTATAAAACAGATCACATCTGGAAACCTAAGCTTTGAGAATAAAAGCAAGGCACAAAAACCAACTAAGCATTGTGGAAGTTCAAAATATATGGCAGTTGACGTTCAGAAAGCAGAATTCAGAACCATTTTCTGAATAGAAGAGTGGAGCTTTGCATTAGCATCAAAATAGACATTATTTAAAAAAGTCAAACAATAGATAGGCCTCTATAAGCATTGAAATTGAATGCTGCAGAAAGGAGCATATAGTAGTAGTTCAACTGCTGATCCTGTCCTGCCAGGGTGCAAGGAGGCATGTATGGCTGAGAATAACATGAAAACCACAAATGCAATCATCAGATCAGATCCAATGAAATTCCTTCATCTAGCATCAACAAGTTTCATTGACCAACCCGGATGGATTATATACAAGCCAAATGTGAAATTTACTTTCATATTTGGTATTTTCTTAGGAAATCATAATAATTTCGTAACTTTTTCTTTCTCATAAGTTCTTTAACAGCATATTTTCTATGGGCCTACAATTGTGTCTTGGCAGAATGTGGTAAGTTTCAAATAGTGTATTTTTCCTTCTTGCACTGGGACTGCATTTGAAAAGATTTTGTTTCCTAGGAGTATCATTTTTGTTCAGTCCTAGAACTAGCTCTTCTTATCTACAAAATGTAACTAGTGCTCCATGTAATTCTAGGTTGTCGGTCATTATTGAGATTATTACACTTAGTTTCCTCTTCTTTCTAACTCCCCTCTGAATCTCCCCTCTCCCTTTAGTTCATTCTTTCTCCATACTTCCTAAGTTTCACCTCTTTTTCCACCATGTTTCCCGGTGATTTGGGAAGTTCAATCAAGTTGTATCTTTCACACAACCGACTTAAGCTGGAAAAGCAGAAAAACTCCAAAGTCTCAACAGCCCAGGCAGCCAAGCTATGGTCTGTGATAATATCTTTCATTTGAGTTCAAGAGGTGAAATAGAATAGCCCAGCTGAAGAGTAATAATCATACGTCAAGCATACAAGAAATATATGAAAGAGACACAAACTGACCTGGAATAGGATATATTAATTTCACAAGGTGTGGGTATGTCGCTTTCACATGTTGAAATATCTGGTTGGGACTCTGAGAGACCCTTATTGCTACCTTCTGCTGTAGCCGGAAAAGGATGGGCAGAAATACCCTCACCCATGATATCTGATGGTGTTATAGGTGAGCTACTGTCACTGATTATATTGCCATCCGATAGTGATCTCCTTAAGATGGACCTAGGCAACCAGGAGAAATACCTCCTCATCATAAGTATAAATACGTCAAGCCATCATTTTTTTTTCTTAAGGTGACGGGGTGGCAAATCACTAATTTTTTTAATTGTAAACACAAATTACACATGCCAGCGTATAACAGGATGATCTCATTAATAAAAGATCAGGATCCAATTGGATTTATTAACAAGTAGTAAGTCAAAACATGTAGAGAATAGAATCTGAGGCTTATCCATCTGTGAAACCTAAGTGCTCATACTCACAATTAAATCCGATCAAGCAGGTTTTCATAAAATATAAAACAAGACATACTTGTCCATTAAATATGATGCAAAACATAATGAGGGGATTTTGACAAAGATATTCTTAACAAGAAAGGATAAACAAGACCATGGTATGGAGGAAATGGAAACAAGTGATCTAAGATAATCACCAAGAGAACTAGTAAAAGCCCATATTCCCATCTATGTGAAATCATACTTGCACTAGTGAGAAACTCTGACTCCAACACAACAAACATCATTACAGTGACAAATTGCAAAAATCAATGACAAACCAAGGTCAAAACTGGGATAAAGCAGCAGATCAAGAAAAGAGTTGAAATTAAGCTGAAAGTGTCTTACTAAGACAATGCCTTTGCCCTTTTGAGAAGTGAACACAACGATGAGCTTGGCACAATGGTGGCGTTGTTCTATTATGATCTAGAGGTCACGAATCCAAATTATGAAAACAATTGCTCCACAATGTGGCTGCACACATTTAACTATCCCCACTCTCCATAATGTAAGCCTCGTATACTGATTAGCTTTTTTTGATAAATTAACCAAAAAAAAAAAAAATGCAAAACTTGATGGTCCCAACCCAACTCATAATGATATGAGAAGATACTGGATAGCTTGTTCAGACCTTAGAATATATATAACATACAGCACATAAATTCCATTTCATGGGTACGTAAAACGAAGTATAATGCTACCCTCTTTGTTGCTGTTGTCAACTTCGGCAAGAGAAGAATCTGGGATTTTTAACTAGTAGAAGAGAGACTCAAACAGTAGTTCAGTTAATGGTGAAAGTTGTTGACTCCGATCAGGACATGTTCTTGATGTGCGAAAACTAGGCATTCCTCTGTTATTTAGTCTTCTGTTGATCGTCGGTCTGTCCTGAAGACCCCCCAAGGATGCCTAAGTTAATTTTGTTTTGCCCCTTCCGTTTGGGGTTTGTACAGTTGTTTTCTTTCAAGAAGGTAATACAATAAAAAAGGGAACCACAATTTGATAAAGCCAACTCACAGTGGTAAGAGCAAACCATGTTATCTTATCCAGAATCTAGAATACAAACACTTCATACCTGGGAATGTCTTCTGAAAATGATGAAGTAAGACTACCAATGCTAAAGTGTTGATCAGAATCAAGTTCCCAAAGAGCTGGTCTACCAACTTCAGGCTGAAAGTGCCCTAAAAACCTGCTCAATTGCAGAGGGACATGCATGACTGACCTATTTCAAAAACATATTCCCATTGGCACAGAAAGGGATGAAAAAAATTGAAGATAAAAGTACCAAGTTACAATTTTCTATTAGCACATCATATTCTTTTAAGAATAAGTATCTGATTTCCTCAGTCTCATTTTATTTGTCTTGTATTGCCACTTGGCCTGTCCCCATCAAAAACATTCTAACAGTATTATAGGAGAATAATGCAATTTATTCAACACTTGGCACCATCTTCAGTCTCCTAAATTTTCTAGAATTACCCACCAAGTCCTTCCCTGTTTACACCCCCATATTCTCAATGTTTAAAAAGGTTAAGAATGGAAGGCAAATTTCTTTAGTGCCTCTAACATTAATGATTTTGCCTCCTTTAAAATTTCATGACATTTCAACCGACGTGAGTAGAGAGCATATATTTAACAATGCAATGAACAAATCTGACAACACAACTACGCAAGAAACAAAGACAAAAAGAAGATTATGACTGTTTGAGAAAGAGATCACAGCTCACTGACAAATTAATAGCATCTTGCTTCACAGCATCCATGTAAGCGTTGCTTAAGTACCGTTGCAGTGTTCTGATGAATTCCTGTGATTGTGTTGCTGCTTTCCATTGACCTCTCCTTTCAGAAAATATCTGTACTTGTTGGTAACAAATAAGTAAAGAAATGAAGAGTAATAGAAATTAGGAGAAAACCACAGTTTGAAAATAATACAATAGCAAGAGGATACTACCAAGAAAGATCTTTGGAGAATACTGACAAGAACTAGGGGCTAGATTAAATAAAATAGAAGTATAACCGTTGAAATTTGATTGATTAAGGAGAATTTCAAGTTCAGAAATGTCAAATATTTTCAAATACTCAGAAAGAATCATGGGCTTCTTGTTTCTCAGAAAGGTTAAGTATACAAATGTCTATAAAGCAGTCATGCAGGGGCTTCATGATTATAATTTGGGATATAAGACCGTAGAATCCTCTCACCACCCATCACCAAATAGGAGGCACTTGATTCTGTTTAACGTGTAAAGACTTCTTTACTCAAAAAGGTTTACCATACACTGATGATACAACAAGCAATCAGGTGCTCAGTGCTTAACTGTAATGTGGGAACAATAGATTTTAGTTTTTTTTCACATTATTTCACCTAATATTTCATACAATTAATGTTGAAAAGTTACAGCTCGAGGAATAATAGCCACAAAAGTAAAAACAAAATGAAAAAGACCGCTTGAGTTCTTGAGACTGGGAGGGGCACTCCCGGTTCTGGGCCAATTTCAGTGACACGTAAAAGAGTTAAAAAGGAGGTATCATCTCAATTTTTAACCAACTCATGGAACCACAGGCACTAACATTTCAAAGATTACCTTATTGTGGGCTGCAGATCCACCATATTGCAATGCAAGTGTATCACCCATTGCCTCATAGAGGCCCATTAGTTTATACGCCAAAGGGTCATCAATGTCAATTTCTGGAGCATTAGTGATGCCTAAAGCATGCAGCTGATGGCCAAGAGCAACCAATCCATATGCATACTGAGCAACATTTGTGCGGTCCAAACAATCTATGCAGTTTGTCCTCAAAACCCCACTCTGGAGCCTTAGTGGCTTGTCAGAGTGGTCCCTCTTGACATTCCAGTTGTTCCCAAATTCTCCACCCGGGGAAGACAAATTAAATGATCCATCAGATTTTACATTTGGAAGCACTTGGTGATAAAAAAATCCAGTTTGATCCAAGGCATTAGCAGCCACTTTGTTTAGGAGCATAAACACTCTAGTACCCTTGCTGCAACATAGTTGAATTTCCTCATGTTATGTTTTTAAACACAGCTTAGTCATATCCACTTCACAGTAATTAATGGAAAAATCTAAGAAAGGAAAAAAGTCTAATTACAGGAGGAAGAGTTTTTGCAGATCCATGGTCTGAAACTTCAAGCGATTCTCCTTACTCAAGCCTTTGTTGATAAAAGCAACAGCCTTAACAAACTCTCCATGGAGAATAGATTCACGGGGCTTCTTCTCCTGTTTCTGCTATTTGTTACAATACGTGGGGCAGAGCATATGAATCACTGAGCAGGGATGCAAAAAGACAATTTGTACACTAAAGAAAGAAAATACTGTACCTTAGTCAGATTTAATATAA
This sequence comes from Nepenthes gracilis, assembly GCA_033239525.1. NCBI lineage: Eukaryota > Viridiplantae > Streptophyta > Magnoliopsida > Caryophyllales > Nepenthaceae > Nepenthes > Nepenthes gracilis. The sequence goes on along the minus strand of BSYO01000018.1, from coordinate 2,852,881 downwards.
TTATTGGGCTTCCATATCTAGCAACAAGATTTTGAAAATGAATTTGAGTTGCTTCATAATTGCCATCCTTGTTTGACACTGGACATTGTTGAAGATGTATCAGACAAAAAATATTGGGAATGTAAACATGAAATGCAGCATATCCAGCACATACATATAATGGCGGGTTTAATATTTAAGCGTGAAGTCTCTTGGGACCAGATAAGGGGGATTGAGCCACGGTTCTGCACAACGGAACTTATTCCAGAGAGGGATCCACCAGGAATCTCTTCAAAGACAATCTGTTCTGTCTCAACATCATTAGCAGCTTGACCTTTCTTATTGACACCTCGTTTCAGATATCTGCCATCACAAAGAGAAGTAAAACAATTACAAACTCTGCCTTATGTAAAGTTGCCAAACCACCATGGAACAAAATGTCGGCCGATCTACAAAATATCAGCCGATATACGTTGGTATCAACTCACTAATACCACAACAAAATAGTGAAATATTTTTATATATGTGATAATATATCGGACAATATCTAAAATATCAGTCAATCATCCAATATTTTCAACATATCGGCTGATTTACCATCAGGTTACGATTCACAAAAACATTTTTGCGTCTGATACCTTCATACAACCCTATATGACTTATTTCTATACGCTCGCAACCAATAACAACATTTTAAACCATGGTCACCACTTCTCCATGCTCACGGTAAAAAGGCATCCAAATGACAAAGAACAAAATCTACATCTGAAACGTTGAGTTTATGTAAAATAGCCAGGAAGATGAAATTGGTTTACTCTTTCTATGAAGGCATTCATAATATCAGAAGTGTATTTCATAGGATCACATCTTAAGCTGTTGAAACCTAGGGAGGAAGGTATTATCAAAAATTTACCAAGAGTTCATGCATGAAGCCACCACGAAGAATGTGAAAATGGGAACTCAAAAAGTAAGAAAATTAAGTTTCAAATTTGTGAAGCATAAAAGAATCTATAAGGGTCAAACCTGGTACCAGCATAATGACGTGATCGTCTTGCAATGAGAGTTACACTGAAAGTCCGGCCAGATTTCGAAAATTTGACCTGAATATATGAAGCATAAAGTGTCAGTATCTCAAGAAATAGCAGGTCCAAGTACAAAAGGATGTTCTCCAAAAAGTGTGGCCAAAGATGATGGTGCAAGCCTCCATAATTTATTAATCTGTCAAAAGCTATTCTGCAGGTTAGCTGGAACAAACCAATAAAGTCTGTCAAAGCACAAGTACTCTAGTCTCGATTAATGCTACTGAATGCTACAATATCACAGGAGAAAGCCCTAGAAAATAAAACAACAATTGGAGGTAGAATCTAGAACTCAAGCTGGAAAGCAGAAAAGAGATGACAATACAACACTCATCAATTTGACAACTAAAATAAAGAGTGATATGTTTCCCACTCTGGTAAACCAAAAAATCGCTAGACCATTAACAACAAATTCTGCATTTCAGAAAAAAATAAACCATGGGGAGTAAAATTTGAAAGCAGAACAGAATCAATATGCATGACAATTTCTCTCCACTGAAATCCTTCCCACAGAATTTTTTTTCCCTTGTATTTTATATTCCGATAATTAGCTATTACCAATATACCTAGATAACATATACCTGTCTGAAGAAGCCATATATTAGTGCAACCACCCAGAGTGTATTGCCAAGATGATTCCGAATTTGCCGAGTCAAGTATGTATTCCAAACAAACATTGTATCATAAGAGAGTACCCCTGTCTCACTATCGCATAGGTTCTTTTGTAGACTATGCATGACCTGGTATGAGTAGCTGAAAAAAAAGCCCTTTGTAATGTCCACTGTGTATAGGAGCTTCTTGTATCTATTCAATTCACCAAAGATGGAAAATAGACATCTCATGAATATATGACTATAACATAATTACCAGGAACGAAGGGGAAGATTAATATGAATAAATTAAAAGCTAACAGCCATAAGTAGAAAATGAAAATGAAAAAAAAAGTAATTTCTCTCCCAGAACCTGGATGATACCTTGTCTCATTGAAAAAGTTAAACTAACATCATTACAGCAATGAAGTTTGCCCGCGCAATTTGCAGGAATGAAACATTACAGAATCACGTTCAAAATGGGACCAAAACTACAAATATAAGTACCAGAGGAAAGTGACATCCAGTGCAAGGCAAACAAGCCCACAACATAAATCCATACTTAGCGGTCATAATCTTATGAATTATAGAGAATGAACATGTATCTCCACAATATATAAGTTTTTAAATTAGACAAGATTCACCAAGTCTGATTAATTATTCCAGAAGACTTGAAAATAGCCAAAGTAGGGGAGAAATATAATCAAAACCCCATAGACAAGAAGAATTCCCATATTGACTTCTGATTGTAAGGTCTCTGTACCAAATACATTTTACTTTTACATGAAGAATGAACGAAAGACCTGTTCTCATTCTTAGAGTAATCCATATTGGACCGCACAGTAGAATGAGAAATTGCGATCATCTTGCTTTTGGAAATGGCATATATGGCCTGACCACAAATTACACCAACCTTCCTTCTCTCCGTTATGAGAAGGATATAGTAAGGTCCCAAAAATTTGATGAAACCTGATAATAAACAAAAAACATATACATCAGTCAGTTGTCAATTAATTTAACCAAATCCTCCAGTGTGTGTTAGTAATCTAGAGGTTAACTTACCCACAATTCCGTAACACGTCGTGACAAATTTAAGGCCACCTGTGCGCAGATTTCCTTCATGTATCCGCCTTAACAGAACACGACACTCATGGAATGAATATATTGTAGGATCTTCATAAATGACAAGCTCTGAAGGATCTGACCTGTCAATCTTTAGTACCCTCCAAAACCTTTTGCTTTTGTCTCTTCCAAGTAAATAGAAGTTCTGCATCATAGACAGTAAATATATAATCTAACCAGAATGGGCACATAGAAAGTCAAACAAAATATCTTCTCTACTGATACAGAAGCACAGCATTCATGCACTGGCACAATCTAAGGGGAGAAAGAAGCAGTCTTCAAAAGTCCTATAAAGAGCTCTCCATGAACAGCATTGACAAAGCTAGAGAAGATACCCACAATGACAAGTAGCATAGTAGCATACACTCGGTATTAGAGAGTCGCCTACTACAACGTTGAGTTTCAATATATGGGCCAAATAATACATTTCAGAAATTCACAGGTAAAGACTAAAATTAAGTTGTTAATTGCAAGAGACAGCAAGGATTCAAGATAAAATAGGTATACTCTAGATGGAATATTAAAGCCCACATAATGAAATGACAGCATGCTGATATAACAGATGGGATCAATAAATGCCTTCTGCTAATTGATAAACAAACAGAATCTCCTAGCAGGTCTCACAAGCAGAAGAATTGTAGGCATACAATGACAGTTAAGGAGGAGAAGAAGGAAATGTAGAAAGACACATCAGTGGGCAGGAAAGTCAGTGTCATAACTATGGCCCCACAGAAAATTTGCTTCCTAAAAAATTACTTCACCATTGATTCTCACATCCTTTATTGGCCCAATAAGAAGTTGCTGACAAGCTCACAGCTCCATATATCTTGTCTGCAACATTCAAAACTCCCAATCCATTGATCGAAGCAGAGCAGTTGTAGATATCATCTCATAAACACAAGAAAGCTTCACATGAAGCATATCTGGCAGTCCACTTTGTGATTGTCATCAGACTTTTCCTTGTTATGTAAGTATCTCAGACTTATATAGATTACAAACCTAAATTTCAAGCAAACAATTAAATGTGTCCCCAGAATATTAAAAATCTCTGCTCTCTTGGAATGCATGGAAAAAATGTAAAGACAGATTTCACATTGCCTGGTCTCACTTGTCGGAGCTCCTTGATGCCTGCCAACTATTTTTAATGCTCAGTTGACTATCCAATACCCATCAAGAGAAGGGGGTTTGGTCAGTTTCTCCATATCCCGAGAGCTCACATGTAACACACACACTGTTCAATCCTTTCTTAGCAATCAATTCAGACATATGACCTTTGGTTTTTAGGAAACCTAAGAAAGACCGACACCTCTCTCGCGCTAACATGTCGAACACTGACACTTTGACAACACTCTTCAACCCATCAGATATTTTATTTTTTTTCCTTTTGACTTCAACATGTTCTGACACGTTTTACACACATTAAATTATTTTATAATTTTGAGTATAAAACAAGTTTATAAATATAAAATAAAGAATTAAAGTCATTTGGTAATTAAAAAATTATTAGAAACCTAAGTCCTCATTGTATTCCTTTTTTTTTTCATTATGTGGGGTATGTTATAGCACTTTTTCCTATTGGTTCACTTACATATTGCTTCTTCCTGTGAATTTTTTTATGATGAAACAAAAAATATATATATTTTTAGTGACAATCTAGTATAAAGTAATATTGTTGATTAATTATATTCTCATCATATAAATAAACAATGTAGTTAAGTATTTCAGCGTCCTCATTTTTTAAACAATAGCATGGTAGCATCGTATCATATTCATATCTTGTGTCGGTATCCATACTTCTTAGTAGGACACAGAACACAATTAAGATCAAAATTGAACCCCATAATAATATGCAACGAATCCCCAAAATGGATTTGCAAATTATTTCTTTAGTGAAATTTCCAAGCACAAATGAAAAACTATAGAAGATCAATCACCAATCAGATAAAGTCAAGCCTTTGTGACAATACATTTCAAAGATAACCTTATACAATGGTTATTAACCCCTATTTATTAGTTTCATCAAGACATGATACTAATCATGAACATATAGGGCAACCCAATACACAAAACTCCCATATCGTGAGGTCTAGTAGAGTCAGATATATGCAATTCCAAATAGAAAATAACCTCCAGGTTAAAATTTACTAGGTGAAACTAATATATGCAATTCCACCTCTATATTTCAACAAAGTTTCTATGGTTTAAACTCGTGACCTCCAGATTACAATGAAAAAAATCTTATCATTGTGTTATAGCTCACTCTCTACCAATCAAGAAGATAGAATTAGTCTTTACATCAGAGACACAAACTAATACAGCTATCATTCATCAAACTTATTAGTTTCGCATAGCAGAATATCATATCACCATGAGAAAAGAGATGCAAATTACTTCATCTTGTCAATCACAGGAAAAATAAATAAATTTCCAGTGAAGCTCCAAGTACTTTTTTCCTCTTTTGCCATGTAAAGTTAGGGGGAAGCAAAATTGAACCTGATATTTTTTAGTCCCAGAACCTCAGCCTTAACAAACTTAGCTACGTTATTTTTTGGGGGGACATAATTTTGAAGAAAACAACAATTAGTAGTTTTTGTGAGAGTTATTTGGGTTCTCTTGGAAGGGGTCTAAATTGAAACTTGTCAAAAAGATCCAAAACAGTAAGGAAATTAAATCAGCTTTTCAAGGGGCTTCAATAAGTCCCTGAACATGTCGGACCAACTCACAAATGCCCCGGTTCAGGAAGTGTTGCCAATTCAGGCAACATCTGCCTTTAGCAACCAACTTTGGAACCACAATGAAGCAAACTTTGAGGACGAGAAGGTTGTGATAGCTGGAGTGACATGTCATCATCTGCCAGCAAAAAAGTGTGCCTGCCACATAAATGGGAGATGCTTGCCACACTAGAGGATAGCGCCTGCAGCACCGAAAAAGGAAAACCTGTAACGGAAGCCAATTAGCGTGACAGTGGCAGTTAGACAAATCATCTCAGGCATTGACCTTCAGATACTCTGCCTAATAACCCCCGCCTATATGGCTCAACAACTCGTTTTGTTCTCTCATAAACTACAAATCATCTCATTGCAAATAAATTGAAAAACTGGGGAGCAAAAGTTCCATTGTTCTGGAGAAATCTCAACTCACCCCACACTTAGACAAAACTGTCATCCCTTTTAGAACTGGGTGTCTATCTTGAGAAATATAATGCATTCTTATTGAGTAGTATAGTTTACTGGAGCTATTGTCTTCACACTCGAATTCTGTAGCTCCCTCCTCAAGCCATCTACGGAATCTCCATTGACACCTAGCCAAAAGGATCAACCATCCTAACAGCCTTGCTTCCCGATTGAGCCTTGTTCATTAGCTCGGGCCCCTTCTCAATGCCTGAAACATCAGTCTTACTGATGTAGTCATTGAAAATATTTCAAATTAAAAAAATTTTAACTTTATTTGATTAGAAAAGATTTTATTTTGTTTGATTTCATTTTAAAGATCTCATTTTTATTTTAGGATATTATATCATATTTAGTTAAACAATTATATTTATTTCTAAATTATCCTTAAAATATAGCTTCTCGATATAAAAACCCTAACTCTATTATTTGAATTATTGATAAGTTGAATAAAATTTGAGTAATTGTAATTTTCTTTTCTTTTTATTAATCTCTGTTTCTCTACCCTTTGTTCCCCCTCTTCCTATTTTTTCTCCTTCTCCAAATTTCTTCTCCTTCCTTTCCCATACTTTCACCATTTCCTTGCATCAAATTTGGTATCAGAGACTAAATTCCTACTTTTTATGCTACATTTCTAACAACCAACAATATCACCAACTTCAATGTCCCACCATCTATTATCCAACCTGCAGTGTTCTTCCGGTACAATAAGCAACATCACCAACTCCACTGCCCCACGTTTTGCACCGTAGCATATAGTTTGCATCTTCTTTCGGCAGGTGACATATCATCTATTTCTGCTTTCCAGTTATTTTCAAAAAAAAAAAAAATGTTCTCTCTATAAAAGGGGAAAAAAAAGACTTGTTGAAAAAAAAGGGAAGAAAGTTATAGATGAAACAGTAGCAATTGGCAACGCTGCAACAACAAGAGGAAGAAACCTGTCACCGCCAAAACCATCCTCCACATCACCATTGACCACCACGACTACCACCTCTCTGATCGTCGCCAAGCCAACTCACGCCCAAACCAACCATTCAAACCATCCTGAAAGCCCTAATCGACCACTCACCCAAACCATAATCCACCACTTACCCGAAAAATCCAATACCCAAGTTCCCCCACCATCAATTAAATCAAACCCTAACCCGAATGCCCAAGCCGTAGCCCAACCCAAACCCTAGCCACCACATTGACCTTTCTTTAAAAAGAAGTCTGAAATAAAAACTCAAAGAGAGAGAAAGTAACGAAGTGGGTTGTGTCGATTCTTCGTCTTCTCTATCTTTGTTTTCATCTTTTTTGTCTTCGTTGTCGTCTTTTTTGTCAACATTTTCATCTTCGTCTTTGTCGTCGCCTTCATTGCCGCCACCTTCATTGTTGTCGCCACCTAAACGAGAGAATGCTCAGCAAGCACCCTTGAGTACCGCATCTCCTCTGTGTGTGTGGGCTTTGAGGCCCAACTCAACTAAACAAAAACAGAGAAAAAGAAACGCAAAAAAAAAAAAAAAAAAAAGCAAAAAAACAAAAAGGAGCAAAAGAAAAAGAAAAGCGAAAAAAAAAAACAACGGCAAAATCAAAACAGCAAGTGGAAGGTCCTCATCACACAAGGCCACCTTATACAAGCGGCCCCGATCATCTTGATATTCAAATGAATTCATTCTATTTTATTTTGGATAGTATATTTTTTGTTTTTTTTTAATAATATTTAGTTTTATCTGCGTGTGCTATTTTTTTTTAAAAAAAAGGCATTCATCCCTTTGACATCCTATAACTACCTTTATAGTAGATACAATCACATTATAATTAATTCCTACTTCATTATTTTAATAGATTAGCAATACTTATTTGCATGATCTAAACTATACGAAATCTCAACAAAAAAAAATATTAGCTTGGATTGCCTCGATTGTTATTAATCTTAACATCATTAGTCATATTGGTATTGTATGTACTTGTAAAATGATCGCATTATTTTCTAAAATATCCCTGACCTAATCATGAACTCTAACCAATTTGAAATTCTAAATTAACAATTAGCCCAACTACTTTCCAATAAATAAAAACACAAGACCACATGATTACCATTCAAAATGACTTAGTCACTACACGTCAGAGAAATTTGAATATCGCAAATCGAATTGCTACTTTAAAAATAGGACCTCTCTCATCAAATGCTGACAATTTTGATGTATCTCGTAATAGGGTCCATCGACGAAAACAAGATAGTTGAGCATCTTGTAGACGCGAATACAGGGCCCAATACTATGATCAAGAGCGGGATCCGGATGAACACCTATTTAAAAGCATCAAATTGGATGCCCCTACTTTTGATGGATTCTTGGATCCTCGAATTTTTACTCAATGGGTTTGAAACATAGATCGTTTCTTTAAATGATATGGCGTATCTGAAAATAGAAGAGTTTAGTTTTCTAACCTCAAATTGACCGAAAATGCTCAATTATTTTAGGAAAGTGTTGAGAACCTCCTTGCTAGACGTTAGGCAGCCCCTGTTAGGAGTTGGGATGAAATAAAACGACAACTTCAAAAGAAATATTCATGCCGTTCTTACAGTAGCAATTTACTAGACCAATGGAATGCACTTCAACAGGGTAATCGATCCATAACTGAATATATGACTCAAAAAATTTTCAGATAAGATGTCATATCATTGAGGACGAGGCCATGACGTTGAGTAAGATTCGACAAAAACTACACGAGGATCTTAAAAGAGAACTTGTCATCTATGGAGTTACAACTTTGGACCATATGTATAATTTAATCTGAGACTTTGAATTAGTTACCAAGATACCGTATCGTCAATCAACATGGCACACTCCTAATACCAATTCCAAGTCTGTCATAGGATCCGCTTCGTCCACAATTTCCCTTGCCCCCGAGGAAATGGTGTTGAAACCCCGAGAAGACATTCTCAATTACAATACTTCAATTGTAAAGGTTTTAGACATATTTTTTCCAAATATCCAAATAGAGCCTTATTTATTGAGGAGCAATATGAAATAAATGTGGAACCTCTTGAAGAAGAAGTATATGAACCCAAGTTAGAGGAGTTTGATAACCTAGATAATAATGACATTGATAGTATCAATGTGGGTTGTATTAGGACTAATTCCTCTAACCTAGATTCCTATTCTTCCTCCCCTGATATGCCATTTTTGGATATTATACGATACACCTTAACACAATCCAATGCGGCTGATGATTGGCGTCGTCATATTATCTTTCGCACTTATATCAAAGTGAATAAGAAGGCATGTAAGATTATCGTAGATAGCGGTACTTGCATCAATGTAGTTTTGGCTAATACTATTTCTCGTTTGAGATTAATCCATACAAAGATCTCGCGGATAGACACATCTTCTATAACCGTTAAAGAACGTTGTCTTGTACCTATTTAATTCTTAGAATACAAATATCATATTTGGTGTGATGTTATAACAATGGATGTGGGTCATGTCATTATTAGACACCTTGGCTATATGACTTGAATGTGACAATCTAAAATCATTTTAATTCCTACTCTTTTGTTCACAATAGAAAAAAATTCACCTCTATTCCTTACCCCCAAAACTAATGATTCCCAATAAAAAAAGATTTGTGGTAGTAACAAAAAAATTACAAATCATTAGTCCCATAGCATTTGAATGAGCAATTATAAACGAGTTTATTGTGTTTGCTATCATCGTCCTCAAAGTCCTTCCGAATTCTTTTGTATTGATTCCTAATGAGACACACCAAATCCTCCAAAACTTTCAAGATTTTCCCAAGGACATCCCAATCACTTACCAACTTTACGTAACATTCAACATGTTATTGATTTTGTTCTAGGTGCATCTCTCCCAAAATTACCTCATTATAGAATGAATTCTACTGAGCATACTAAACTTCAAAAACAAGTTGAGGAACTCCTTCGTAAAGGATTTGTTCAAGAAAGTATAAGTCCATGTGCAGTACCCGCTCTCTTAACACTTAAGAAAAATGAATCATGACGGATGTGTGTGGGTAGTAAAGTAATCAATAAAATTACCGTGAAATATCATTTTTCCATCTCTAAACTTGATGACATGATAGATATAATGGTTGGTGTCATAATCTTTTCCAAAATAGATTTAAAGAGTAGTTATCACCAAATCAGAATTCGTCCAGGGATAAGTGAAAAACAACTTTCAAGATGAAGGACAGCCTTTTACAAGTAGTTGGTCATACCTTTTGGACTATCTAATACACCAGGTACCTTTATGAGAGTCACGACCTAGGCTTTATGACTTTTCATAGGGTAGTTCTTAGTGGTTTATTTTGATGATATCATCATTTATAGTAAGAACAAGGAACATTTAGACCATTTCATATAGGTTTGCTTCACTCTAAGAAAAGAAAACTTGTTCGCTAATTTTTTGAAGTGTTCCTTTTTTTGGGATAAAATAGCTTTCCTGGACTTTATTGTTTCTTTTTATAGTATTTCTCCTAACCTTGCAAAGATCCAGGTAATTATAAATTGGCTTAAATCCAAATCCACCGATAAAGTTCGAAGTTTTCACCGTTTAACTACTTTTTATCAATGGTTCATTAAGTGATTTAGCACAATCATGACTCCTCTCACAGAGTACATGAAGAAGAGTAAATTCAATTGATCTCCTGATATTGACAAAGTTTTCAAAATTATAAAGGAGAGGATGACAACAACCCCGTCATGTGACTTCTTGAATTTTTTAAAGTGTTTGAAATAGAGTGTGATACCTCAGGTATAGGAATAGGAGGTGTTCTTAGTCAAGAACGTCATCCAATTACCTACTTTAGCAAAAAGCTAAATGATGCCAAACAAAGATACTTTACTTATGATAAGGAGCTATACGTCATCGCACAGGCCTTACATTATTGGCACAATTACTTGGTTATTTTAAAAGTTTGTCCTCTATTCTGACCATGAAACTCTTCAATTCTTAGCTCCTAAAAGAAATTAAATTATAGGCATGGTCGATGAATTGAATATTTACAAACCTATTCTTTTGTCTTAAAATATAAGAAAGGAGTTGAAAACCAAGTGGCCAATTCCTTGAGCCATCATTTGTCCTTATTATCTGTTGTTTAAGTTAAAATTATTGACTTTGAAAGACTTAAAGAGGAGAACGAGTCTTACCCTAATTTTAATAAAATCTTCCTAATTTTACAATGTGGACTCTCAAACACCACTGACGGGTTTCGTACTGAGGATGGGTATTTATTCCGGATTAATAATCTTTGCATCCCTAAAACGTCTGTCCAAGAATTCATTGTCTGAGAGATTCATGCTAATAGTCTATCTGGCCATTTTGGACGTGATAAAACAACAGAAGAGGTGGAACGGCAATTATACTGGCCTAGTTTGAAGAAAGACATGGCCAAAATCGTCAGGACTTGTCGAACATGCCAGCTAACCAAACATACAAAGCAAATCATTAGCCTCTACACTCCTCTACCTGTACCTAATGGTTCTTGGCAAGACATAAACATAGACTTTATGTTAGGGCTTTCACGTACCCCTAAAAAGCATGATTTTATTTTTATTGTTGCAATAGTTTTTCTAAAATAACCCACTTTATTCTTTGTAGTAAAACTACCGATACTTCTCAAGTTACTCGACTTTACAGAGATTGTCAAATTATATGATCTTTATAAGACATTATTTCTGATAGGAATGTTCGTTTTACCGGTTGCTATTTGGGGACCTTATGACAAATGGTTGGTACAAAACTAAAGCTTTCCATTACCTACCACCCTCAAACAGATAGTCAAATTGAAATTATCAATCGGAGTTTAAATAACTTATTACGCTATTTGGTTCAGGAAAATCTAAGGAATTGGGACTTAATCGTTCTCACTTCCCAAGTTGCATATAATAGCTTTGCTAATAGGTTTACAAATATAAGCCCATTTAAAGTTGTATATGGTTACAAACCTCGGAAGCTATTAGATCTTATCCAAATATCTCCATATGTTAGTGTGTCCATGATGACCAAAAGTTTTGCACAATATCATCATAACTTAGATATCGAGATCAATAAACAATGGAGGCAAGTAATACCTCATATAAATTTTGAACTAATATGCATAAAATACATGTTAAATTTAATATTGGAGATTATATTATGGTTTAAATTAGGCCAGAGCAACGCCTAAATGGGCTTGTTTTTAAATTGCAAACTCGTAGTGCTAGTCCATTTAAAATTTTACAACGGATTGGATGAAATGTATATGTTATTAATATTCCATCTCATTTCGATTTTCATAATACTTTCAATGCTGAAGATTTAATTGTTTATAAATGTAGTTTTCACTCACCGATTATTCCATTTGATGTACTCCCCAAATGCGCCACATATTGCACATCCACCCACGCCTACACAACTCTCCACCTCCTAGCAAACAAAGATAAAATTGATACTATTCTAGATGAGTAGATTATATTTACCAAGTATTGAGTAGTTCAGCGTTTCCTTATCCATTGGGTTAGCCAGTTAGAGTTCGAGAATATTTGGATTTCTAGAAAGGCACTCCAACAATTAGACCCAAATTTTTTGGAATTCTATCAGAGTCGGTAAAATTGCTTATCTCCAAGCTCGAGTCTTGTTCATTCCAGAGACAATGGTCGCTTAGTTAGACTTCAACTTCCACTCGCACGTGTCTACCAACATTAGCGGAGGACCGCACAACCACTCAACTTGTGGTTAGGGAATCGACTACAGAAATTTTACTCAACGGGATTGAGTCCTAGCCACTTGGGGAGAATTAATACGGGCATTGAAAAATTTTCAAATTAGAAGAGATTCTATTTTACTTGATTAGAAAAGATTTTATTTCATTTGATTTTATTTTAAAGATCTCATTTTTATTTTAGGCATTATATCATATTTAGTTAGGTAATTATATTTGTTTTCAAATTATCCTAGAAATAGAATTTCTCTATATAATGACCATAACTCTATTGTTTGAATTATTAATGAATTGAATGAAATTTGAGTGATTGTAATTCTCTCATCTCTCTATTAATCTCTACTTCTCTTCCCTCTGTTCCCCCTCCTCCCATTTCTTTCCCTTATTCTAATTTTCTCTCCTTCCCTTCCCCTACTTTCCCGCTTCCCTGCACCACTTACGGTCAGGTCCAAAGAGTAAATAACTTTCTTCCCCTTTTCTCATTATAAGCTCATATTGACTTAGACATCGGAGGAGTCGAGAACACAACTAAGCCCCTTTATTCTTCCCGTTTGTGGTGTGCAAGGCCCAGGAACTACCATCAGAATTGAGGCCCTCATCTGGCCCTCTCTATCTTGGGTGAACCCTCAGTTCACGGACACATCAATATTTTTTTTTCTTTTTTGTTATTACAATTTATAGTTTTTCTTGCAAATGTTGTTTCAGCAGCAATATCAAGCAGGATCAATTAACCAAGCCTTTGTCAGCGAAGTATACAAAGCTCAATAAACATCATCGAAGACATCATACCGAGACTTTATAGAAAAATCACGCATTGCAGACAATAGAATCAGTTTAAGAATAATCAAAAGCAAATCAGACAAAATACATTAAGTCAAAAGCACAACATGAACCCCAAAAACAAGAGAATGGAAGAAGAGGAAGCAGACAGAAAGCAGATTCACACAACGTCAATAAACTCAATCAGACTCATCAACAGTTCAAATCACTAACAAGAAAGAACAAGTCGAAGCAAAGGTCAAAAGCTATACCGAGCGAGTTTGATAGAGCTTGAACTTCGACAAAAAATACGGGATGCTCGGCTCCACTTTCCCTTCCTCATCGATTAAAGCTTGCTTTTGCACTTCCCTGCTCTCTGATCCCATTATTTCGTATTCCTACCCTCTCAGGCCCAGGTCAACTCAATTTGGCGTACAAAATACAACGAGATCACTCCACAAATTCAACTCTAAGCTACATAAAACCCTACCAATTACTTTCACAATCTATATATTGCTTAATCTTTACTTTTCCATCGACTCTTGCACTAAACATGAAAAGGAAACAAATTATATCAAATCTTCAAAGCCTGCATATGAGAATCTTGCACAAAATAAACAAATTCCAACGCAATACTTAGATTCACAGGATATCACAACAACGTTACGCGTTCAACAACATTCAAAATTTACAAATTAAGAGCAGTTCTATAAGATACAAGGCAATCTGGCCATCAAAACTTCGATTCTGAGAGCGTGCGGGTGATTTATTTTTTTCTCTTTTTGATAAGAGCGTCAGGGAGGAAGCGGAATATCCCGAACGAAGAGAAAAGGAGTCTTTCTAAGAATAGGAAAGTCTTAAATTTATTATCGCATTATTTTATTAAAAATTTCATTCTTGTCGTGTATTTTTAGCATTTAAATAAGTATTATTAATAAGATTAATCAAAAAAATAAATAAAAAATTTTAATCAAAAAAATAAATATTATTTTTCCTCACATATCAACCATTTATTTTAAAATTAATAATTATAATTTAATAATTAATTTTAATTAAAATTTTTATATTTTAAAAAATAATTAAATCATAATTATTTATTTAAATATTAATTTTTTAAAAAGATTAAGCCTCCCTTATCCCATAATTACGACGTAATATAGCCTAACTTACATTGAGAAGAAAGGAATATTAGTATATTCCTAATTCTCACTTAACCAATCCTAATCCACATCTCAAAGCATTTTCCAAGCGAGGAATATTATAATGAATTATAATAATAAACTCGTCAATAATCAATACTTATGCAATAATTCTCAAAAAGACAAATCTTGATATAATAATAAGACTATCTGATATATACTAAAAGTCGGTACCATGAAAATACTTTTACAGTATCCAGAAATTAAATTTATATTTCACAAAAGATTCAAAACGTTAAAAGTATCGTGTATTAAATCATCAGTTTCAAAATAAGATACCTCATTAGTAGTCAAAAAAAGACAAATACAGTATTTTTTTCATGACAATACATTAGCCAATGATCGGATAATTATTTTAAAATATTTTATTTAATTTATTTTTACTAAAAATTAGACCTGATTAAAATTAAATTTGAATTCGACAATAGTCAATTTAGATAAAAATTTATAACCATTAAGCCGAGCTATACTAAACACTATCCGATCATCCAAATGAAAAACCATAATATTGTCTTCATAATCCAAATAGGACTAGTTTGAGCTGAAACATGGATATTTTTTTATTTTTAAGTATTTTTATTTAAAATTTTATAATTATATAAAATATCTAAAATATAAAATATTTTAAATTTTATAATATATAAAGTAAAAATATTACCTAAATAAATATTTAAATGAAGATCTTTACATAAAATTTATTAATTATATAAAAATATAATATATTAAAATATTTGTTTAAACATGACATTTATTTAAAATAAAAAATATAGTTTTATTTAAAATTTTAAAATTATATAAAAATACTTAAAATATAAAATATTTTAAATTTTATAATACATAAAACAAAATGCTAACTAAATATATATTGAAATGAAGAACTTTACATAAAATTTATTACTTATATAAAAATAAAATATATAAAATTTTTTAAAATTTAAAATTTAATTGAAATAAAAAATATATTTATAAAATATCTATAGATTTGAATTGGGTTGGCCCAAATTGATTATTTTTACTTATGATCGTACCTAACCCCAAAAAATAATTAAATCTAATTTTTTTAACTATATTTATTTATAATACTAATATATATTGACTAAATTTTATAAAATTTTAAATAAGTAGTACCTGACTGATCAGATAATTCAATTTTGGTCAAATTTACCCTAAAATATTTATTATATGTTGGAGCATTATTTATTTAAGTAAGAAAAAATATCATTTTATATGATTTTTTTATTATTTCTCTTATTATTACTATATACCAAATATTAAAAAAATAATTTATAATTTAATTTTATCCATTAAAAGTGACTAACCAAATTATTAAATATTAATTATTAACTCTATTTTTACCTTATTTTATTATATAAAAATAATTAATTAATTTTTATATTATTTAATTCTAACAATTAGATATAACTAAATTTAAAATAGAATTTTATTTTTATTCTACCAAATATGTTGGGAAGGTTTAAATATTTTTGAAATTCCGCTTATGGCCCAAACATTACATGGGCCCTGCCTTGGTTGGGCCTTAAGACTTATTCACATTGGATTCAGACGCTGAGCCCAACACTTGTGCCTACACAATTATGACACGTGTCCACACAAAAAAGTACGCGCCAAAATTGCACAATATTTTTTAGGGGGGACCCACAAAATAAATTGCCGAAAAAATATTTTAATTTTTCAAATTTGATAATTTTCATTCTTATTTTTAAAATTTGGAGTAATTTTATTTGAATTATTAAAGAAATTTAGATTTGGATGAATTAGATGGGCCGAGAAGTATTGTGAAAAATTAGGGCCCATAAGGCCCAACAGATGTGGGCCCAAAAATAAATATTTATAAGAAAACAAATTCTTTCAAAAATTTTAAAATAGGGTCCACAATTGTGGAAAATAAAATTTATTACTATAAAATTATAATGCGAAGATATTTTTTTTTTTGTTTTTTTTGATAAGTAAAATGTATTGAAGTAAAAAAATTACAAATCCGATACTCTATCTCAAAGTATTTTACTGACTTAGAAATAGAATAAAGATATTAGGGTATACCCCGAACATAATAATACATATCTCAAAAGTAAGGAAAAATATGAAGGAAACAAACAAAGATATATACCTACTTCAGCCGTCAACCTAGCCAACTAAATGCATAACCTCTAGTAAGCGCCACCCCGACATATCCACTCTAGTCGAAGCAAGTCTGCACCGAGCATGACAAGTAAGTCAGCACTCCAAACAAATTGGCATTTTGCACCATATCAGGAGGAAGTATCCTACCAGGCAAACGGCAGAGGATTAGTTATATTGCCGAAATCGGAAGATAGGCGAACTCCAGCCTGCTAGCCAATAAGATAATTTTTTTTTTTAATAAACACTATATACGCTATAATTTTTTAAAAATTTATAATGTGAAGATCATCGACATATTATTTCTCATTAATATTATATATTATTGTAATTATTAGTGTCTCAAACCTAGAAAAATGATTAAGGAGTTGAAGCATTTTCTCGATCAAAACCAACACATGAGTGCTCTGATAAATCACACACCACCGGCTCAATGAAGATTATCTTTAAAGCAACAAGCCAAGTTGTCGTTCAAATAGGACACACACACATATCAAAATCGAAGGATGAACATGGGCCTCACTAGTAATGTGGCTACCTGAGGGGGTGAGACCCACACAAGTCAATAGGGCATGTTAACATCAATGAACGGGAGAAGCTGTTAACCTACCTTGATAGTCGCATACACGGTATCAAAAACTTTCCACAATGCCTTTTAAAAGTGAACCAGCAAGCGACAGCTAATTGGATATCTTTGTGACACTTGACCAGGACCATGGCTGTGCCAATTACAGTGCCTTGAGTATTAATCTAGTCGTGGCATGATAGCACAGTATAGTAACTTTTTCAAGTTTTTCCTTTCATAATTATAAGGCTCACAAGGGCTAAGTTTCTTTACATTGAAGAAATTAATCCTCAACCGATACTTAACCAAGTTTCTTTATTCTCGTAAATTAAATTATCTGTTTCAATAAGTATATTACGTCGTTCTTGAGCAGTGAATTCAACCAAACCTAAACTATTACTACCATATCGTCATTGCATTCTTCCATACTTAGCATTGAATTCTCCTGGTTAAACTATATAGGGCTTCTATTGATTTAGACATTGATAGGTTTTTCTCGGGAGAACTACATAGATCTATTTGCATGTTTGTTTATGGTGTACAAAGTCTTAATTAAAGGTTATTGTGGACAAAACCTTAAACCCTCTAATTTTTAAGTTGAATATTGATTCAACTATGCATGATTAGCCGAATTAATTCTTGATCCATATTAGAAGGCTTGGGCTCCAATTAGATGATCATGACTTTGATCATATGACAACACGAAATTAGCTAATGGAGATAGAAGACTTTGGGAGATATATTTTCCAAGGGAGATGCATCAAGTATATCTCCGATCCTCGCCACTGGATAAAGATCTAACGGTGGAGAAGATTTTAAGTTAAAAAATTCTTTAAGAACCGGAGGAGGAACTCCTTCTATAGAAGGGCCTCATAATTGGATAGTGCTAGTGTTAGTTAGCAGACGAAAATGAATAACTAAAAAAAAGGCGGAGCTAGAAGCTTAAGCTGGGGATTTTGCTTCGCATACAAGTGAAGTGAAATCCCACTCCTCTATTCCGGGCAGCTGGATTGTGCCCTTGGTCGAATCTGCCGCCCAAATTTGTTTTTTTTTTAAGTTTATAATATAAATAAATTTGGACAGTCGGATTTAACCAATAATGCAATCTGACCACCTGAAATGGAGGAGTATGATTCTACTTTGCCCGTACACCAAGAAGGATACCTGGACTCGCTAGAAGCTTTGTGTAGCATTTGGTGTTTATTTCTTAAATTATTTGGATGTTTAATTATTAATTAAATTACTAGAGATAATTAAATTACATATAATATATTTTAGAGTTGATACTCAATCTTTGGACCTAATGGGTCGTATATATTTACGAATCATTATAATTAGGCTACATAAATGGGTTTACTTATGAGAATATTTTGGGTTGAATAAATTAAAAAGGATATATTTAGCGGGTCGACTTTTTGACTAATCTTGGGATTATTTAGGGGAGGAAAAAACAAAATATCGCAAAAATAAATTAAGTGATTGGGCTCGGGTGATGAAGTATAAACAAAGGTAATATATGAGTGGTATGTAAATTATAATTTTTTATCACAATGTAGTATACTGGCAGCTAAATGGCATGCTATTAGCTTGGAAGTAAGAGATTTTGATCGGCTGATTGACTAGTATTGGACTCAATGCAATGACAGTAGCATTGTTAATAATTCATAAGATATCTTTAGTTAACTTTCCTTTTATTTATGTTGTTGATGGAACGGTAGAAATGAATCGACCTAATATGAAAGCCCACAGATTCAGCAGTGCACCTAGAAGGTATCTGGCCCACAAGGCCAATGGCCGATCAACATTCCCATTGACCCAAAATAATGCCCCAGCTAACTAGACAGCCCAAATTAGCCTTGGCCCAATCCGGTTAGCCCACAGAGTTCTTCCCACACATTGGAGATTGCTTGCTTTAGTCAGCCTAGTACCCAAATGTTACTCTTGTTCGCGATCTCTCCAGGAGTATGGTAACTTTAACGCAACGGATCTTTCATAACGACATCTTCTTTTTCAGTGGACATCACATAATGGCAACCCTAATATCCACCACGTCCAACGTCTCCTCAAAGATGGAAGGGATTCTTTTGATTAATCATGAGTGCCTTGATTATCGCCCACGATTCTCGTGCCAGCCTATCAAATTTGTACAACCAGTTGGTAGCCAACCTTAGCGCCCAAGTAAAATTGAGTTGGCCCAATGGTTATAAAAAACCTTAGAGATAAACTCCAAAGGATATGCTTACATTCCTGTTCAGACTCGCCCACAAACACCCACATTCAATAGCTCTCAAGTGACCACTCTTAGTCCAAAGAGCCTCCCAAGAATTCCTCCATAGTTATTGCTTCATTGATACTAAAGTCGCTCCTTGCGAGCACATCACCACGATAAAGCTGCTCCATGCTGAGCGTAACATCTGAGTCATATTAAAAAAATTTGCATTCTTGTATCATTGCGCATACCCCTCATTCTTGTATTTTTTTTCATCTTTTGAATAAGATTATTGATTTGAGTATCGAAGGATAAATTAGAAAGCGAGTTCAAACAATTTTTTAACTTCTTATTTTTGAGTTGTGGTGTGTATGATCTGGGCCACAAAGGATGAACACTGGACTAGCCTCAATTCAACTCGAAGACCAAGTAACACCCTAATCCGTTAGTAATCCGAATCTAGGATGCATCAGTTATAAATGGTTTTTATATATCTATCAATCATGCTAGTCATGTATCTACGCATGGCTTTTGTATTCAAATATTTACCATGTTTCGATTTTATCTATCAATTTAATACCCATTGGTTAATTTGCCAAATATGGTATTAAGTTAATATTTTTTCACAAGGATTGTGACGTGGTAGGTAAGAAGACAGATCAGCTCGTTAAGATTGGACATAAAATTAAATACCTTTTAAAACTTTTATCTCTACATCTCTCATGTACATGTTTCACTTATCCACTCATTGCTATTATCTTATCCAATTTGTGGCACAACTGGCTTGGTTATCATTCCTAAACTCATATTTAAAATTTAATCTTTGATGGTTATATAAGCCAAATTACTTTTGACCTTTTTTATTATATATCTTGTAATTTGGGTAAACAAACGACCTTATTTTTTAATAAAAGTAACTATTTACCTCTACATCTTTCAATTTGGTTCGCTTTGATATTTGGGGTTTCAACCCTGTTTTATTGATCATATCTTCACATAATCCAACAAAATATTGTATTGAGTATAAATATTGTCATATTCTTAATACTATTTGTAACGGAACGAGTCACAAACCTTTATAATCTTCCGTTAATTATCTTACTTAATCAAATAAGACTGATATACTATTATTTTAATCATTTAATTTTTTGTAGAAATTTTAGTAGAGTTTCCTCTAAATGTAGACAAAAATCATACATAAAATCTAAATAATACAAGCAGTACAAGACATTTTAACATATAGATTTCAAAATTAACCACATTCTTTTATCCACGATACATACACAACTCATACACAGGATCAACATTAAATGTTATATCATCTATAACTCCAACACAGTATTTATAATTACCGTATTGAATCTAAATAAGAGATATCGTCTAAGCCCCATTCCAATCCAAATCAAATCTGCAGAAGTAAAACTATATCAAAAATGGCATGCGGATGCAAAATACTAATCCGTAATAATATACAACATGCCATGCTAATTTAATGCATAACATTCATCCAAAAACTTTAGTTGTTTACATTTACAATACATTAAAAAATGCCCAAGTCTCAAGGTCCAGCAAATCTTCCTTAACTAATCCTCTACCTTTACTCTGTTCATCAGGCTTCAACTTATTAGTATCATTTGAAAGGAAAAAACAAAACAGCAAGCGTGAATTATAAGTTCAACAAAGTACCATAAAAATAAACATGCATTTTTCATGTAAAACATAATATATATATATAAGTAGAAAAAATGTTGAAAGAACAGAGAACCAAATATACTATGGATGATATAAAAAATTGAAAAAATGCATGAACGTGAACTTGTAGTTGAATTCTTGTCTTGGTTCATTTTATCCTTCCCCTTAATTATTCTTTCCTTTTTCTTAATCTGACAAACATGCTAAAAATATCAAAATGCATATAAAAGGGCAAATGCATAAAACGATGCATCAATATAAACTCGTGTACAAAAACATTGTCTTATTTACTTTATCTTTTCCTTGTTATATAATTCTTCTTCTGAATTTATGAAATAACTTAGAACTTCTTAACTTTTGAAATAAGCTCTTTTATTATCTTGAGGGATCAGAGTTAGTAAACCCTATCAACTAAGAAAGCGAATAATCGAAGATAGATTGTATTTCACACAATCAAAGGTGTCACGACCCGGGACCACAATATACGCAGGTCAAAAATAAAATCAATAATAAGATTTCTATCAACCATATATAACTCATCCCGGATGTGACAATCAAACATATGCAGGACCCAATATAAATAAAACCCGCACAAGATCTCATCGGATATGAATCCGGATAAATAATACATGACCTGCTGACCATAATCGCAAGGGAGGTATCCAAATTTACAACTCATCCACAATACTATAACTTCAATATTTCTCATTACAATGATCAAGGCACCATCACGCCATAAATAATAACCATAACATATCCTCGAGATCAGAAATATACCAAATGTAACATCTCCACTCGCCAAAAGGAATATCCGAGCCCGATCACGTCCGAGCTCCTGCAAGCGTATCCATGCCACTAGTCTGAAGGGATAAAACATGAAAACGTGAGCCTAGAGCTCAAAGCAAGCATCATCGTATAAAAAAAAAGACTCATAAATCGTAAGCGGGGATATCGTATAGCAATCACGTAAAACAAAACATCATGTCCGTGAAATCCCCGAAAATCGAGGAGATGTCTCGCATTTAAATCGTCGCCTCGCATTAACTTGTCCCTTCGGGACAAAAATCATATCAATCACGATCCGGTAAAACCTCATAGACGATATCATATCATATGATCCGAGGTCACATACGTCGCAACCGTCACCACATCCACGTGGAGACACATACCGTCGTCCGGATCTAAAACTCATAATGCAGAAATCAAGAGAAAACCGCCAGAACTAAAACATAAATCAAAACACGTTCCGGTTTTATCACATCGAGACGCACGAGACATTCCTATCGCCCATCCGTGGGCCAAACCACGTATCTCAAATCATCATACACCCAAATACGTGCGTAAATACAAAGCATGCACGAAATCGGAGAACTAAAGATCAATGATACCAACTTGAGGAAGGGTTACCTCGTAGGTAACCACGGCTATATATCGGCTATTTAATTAGGCAAGAGAGCTCAAGGCCATCCATGTACTGTCTCCCATAGATAAGGAACTTGCTCACTATGTTTTACCACCCGCGACTTTGGGTGCAACCTCAAGTTTTAGTTATATTTAGGACGTCCAAATATATTAGTTTTTCGTCAATTCCTTACGATGGTTCTCAATTAAATACATAGTGGGGCGATACCTCATCTTCCTTACGGCGGAAGTAGCCAATGCCTCATCTTCCTTACGGCGGAAGTAGCCAATGCCTCATCTTCCTTACGGCGGAAGTAGCCAATGCCTCGGATCACGTAGTGATCCCACCCCTGGCAGCATGCATGGTTAGTGCAAGGCCTGGTTCATGGTTCCACAATATACGGATACCAAACATACATAAATATCGTCCGGGTGTCCAAAACCCCTCCAAATCATAAATACAAGTACAAAACCACCGCACAACCGATAAAACATACATGCATGTATACAATTGATAAATTGAGGGTATTTAAAAATACATGCATGTTAGTAAAATCTCCACACGTAGTCAAAATACATCGAAATTAAATCGACCAAGAATAGGGCGGAGGATACTTGCCTTAACATCATACTGCAGATCAAGAAAGGATGTCCCGAAGCACTCGAACTGCATTTCTCTCTCCTCGCCACCGCGTGCGCCTCCTCTCTCCTCCGCTCTCCCGTGCGCGCGGCTCCTCCGCGCCATCGCTGGGCCGCCCGGCAGCCCTGCCCTGGCCACGAACCCATTGCCGCCGACCTTTCCGGCGACCCCGCCACCGCCGCTGCCTCCCGTCCGCCGCCGCCCTCTCCCGCAAAGAACCTCTCTCTCCCGCGCGCCCTTCCTCTCTCCATCGTGCACGGCCCTTGCCGGCCCGCTCTCCGCCGCGCTGATCGACCACCTCACCACCTCACGAGACCGCCGCCTCCTCCGCCTCACCCGGCCCGTGCCGACGCCCGAAGCCGCCGCCGTCTCTCTCTCGCTGCAACTTTGCCGTCGATCTCCTCCGTGCACCCACACCTCGCACCACCGTCGCGCCGCCTCAAACACCGACCGTCGCGGCTTCACCCGCAACCCTCGTCGCTGTCGCCACCGCCTCCTTCCTCTCCCTTCTCCTCTTCCTCCTCCTTCTTCTTCTTCGAAACCCTAGCCCCTCTTTCCCCCTCAATTTCTCTCTCCCCGACTTTCCTTCTCTTCTTTTTCTTTCATTTTCTTTTTCCTTTTCCTTCTTTTACTTATATATTATTATTATTACTATTATTATTATTATTATTATTATATATAACTTTCTTTTATTTTAAATCTAACTCGACATCCGGACAACATTACGGGTGACCCCGAGCACCACTCCGCACCTCCGATCATTCCCAAAAATTTTATAATATTTTAATTTATTTTTTACCACGTCCAAAATACCCAAAAATTACAATTAATATTAAAATAATCCAATCGGGATCTGAAATATCACAAAAGGTCTTGGTTCTTATTTCTTTCTCATATAATATCTCATATTTTCTCCTTATTTACATCCCAAGGATCAGAATTATAACGGAACAGGTTCTAACTTTTAAGACCCTCCGTTGATTATCATACTTAATCAAATAAAACTAATATGCTGTTAATTTAATATATAAATTTTTACATAAAATTCAGCAAAATTTTTTCTGAAATTAGACGAAAATCAAATATACAACCTGCTTAATTAAACCTGTATAAATATATAAACATCCAAATTTTAAAATTTACTCCATAACACACATAGGACTAACAAATATCATATAATCTATGGTTTCAACACAGTACTCTTTAACTACTACGTTGGATCTAAATAGAGTTACCATTTAGGTCTAAACAAATCTAAAGTCAAAACTCCGAAAGTAGAACTAGATCCATAAACAACTTGCAAAAACATATCAATAATCTATAATAATAACAACATGCCACAATTTAATACACAATATTAATCTAGCTTGACTATCTATATTTCGATACATTAGACATACCCAAAATTCTAAGCCTCCAAAGTCCAACAAATCTCCTTAAGCAAGTTCCTCTCTTTGCTTTAACTAATGAGTGTCGACTCGTGGCTCTCATCTGGAAGAAAGAAGAAGTAAGAGTGAGCTAATAGTTCAACAAATGTATCATATACAAAGACAACAAATAATAATAACAAAATTAAGCAAAAGAAAGATATATGAACATGAAAGAGATACAGAAACATGATCATGAATAAACATGCTTGGGATACAATTGACTTCTCTTTGGAATATAATTTATATGTAATTATTTATCTTTGCGGATCAGGATTAGTAAACTCTTACTAACAAAAGGTACACGAGGACGAGAAAATGATCATGATAAGCTCATGATCTAAGGCCAAAATTCATATTTGCTGCCATGCAGTAGCCTTCATCATATGTCATATCACATTCACATTTGCTACCCTGTGGTAGCCTTAATCACATATCATATTTATAATATCACATATGCCTCTACATTTCCCGGGGCCCAGAGGCCGTCATTGTCCTTCCATAGTAATATCATATGGCTTGTCAAGTGTATCATCCGTTATAATACACGGTCAGAATAAATCATTGAGTCTCCACTATAATACAAATGACATGTCAAAGGATATTACCTATCCAGATATGAATCTGTGGTCCTAGTTTTATGATTACTTATTCTTTTGAGGAAGGATCCACCAACTGGGAGGCACGCCAAATATCTCTATCTGTGAGATCAAATCCATAAAAGTCCCAAATGTGAAATTTTCCTGCAATTGTTCGTATGCTTATTATCTTACTTGCGGATTTAAATCTTTTCATAATTTAATTTAATGTACGAATATCATATGCACATAAAAGATTTAGAATTCTTACCATCGCAAAGCAGATTAATTTAGAGGGCTTTCGGATACAATTTTCCTTTGGAAATGTACATGCCAAAGTTTTCAGAATATACAATTGAATTTATACAGATACATATCACTTAACCAACAATTAAATATAGGAAATTATACAAAATTATTTTTCAATGTCCTCGAGCGAACAGTACCCGTGTAAACAGTACGCGTGAACAATGTTCGGATGCGCATATCGGTCAATTCTCAAAATTTCGGACATCTAATGGGTTCATCATCAAATTTAAAACATGGGTAATTATTATCCTAAGTGAATTGATACATCAAAACTTAATTTAATCTGTTAACAGGGACCGGGTGAGGGTTAGGGTCTTCTTGAACGAAATTTCACACAAAATCACAAATTCGAGTACCCAATCAATAAACTAACATGTCCAAATTATGGGTAATCATATTCTAACTCCAAATTTAGCAAAAGCCCTAAAATTTCGTGGGTAACATGTCCGGACGTAGGGGTTAGGGTTTACGTTGTTCGAAAACTTATCAAATCTACAATTTTGGGCACCAAATTAACATATATGCATACTTAGGTCGCGAAAACTATAAAATATAAATTTAATCGGGTATCGGAATAAGGATACTTAAAAAAAATAAGATAAAAGTGTAAAAAAATGAAAGAGGAGGGTATAAGTGCACTTACCTCAACCCAATCAATCACCTTCCTAACTGGCTTTCAGACAGATATGGACTCGGAAGCCTTGTTCTCCACCTTCTCTCTTCCTCTTCCCTCTCTCTTATTTCTCCTGAAAATAGTAAAAATGGCCGAGAAAAAGCGCGTGGGGTGCTTTTATTCTGCAAGCTGATGCTCAAGCGTCGGTTTGGTGCGCCGCAGGCGTGCCCATTCTGCCTGCCAGTGCCTGCCTCGAGCATTCGAGCGCCCAGCGGGCGCTGGCCCACAAGTCTTGGGCGCTGCGGTGCCACCTCGGGCCCCTGACGAGCCCACTACACCGAATTAACCCACATTCCTAAAAATTAATCTTCCTATATGGATTTAAACATAATCTTGATTATATTGATCCAACTTCCTCCTAATTATCATATTTTAGAACTCGGATCGTTATAAGGATGATCTCAAATTCTTAATCTTGTCCTCCATAGTAATGCCCTGAGGAAGGCAAACCACATATTATTTTATGGACGGAGTTATCCTTGATTATCATTGTAATATCTTAAAACTTGTCAAGAATATCACCCGCTCTACTAAGCGGCCAGGATAAGGGGCTAGGGTATCCTTGAGTCTCTACCGTAATATTCGTGACAGGCCAAAAAATATTTCCTACTGAACAATTATTAGTCCCGTTTTTTACTATTTTTAACTTAACTTGGAGGATCTTGATTCTTGGTTTTTAACTACGCTTCTCAATCATTGGTGGTCACTTGAATTGAGTCTTTCAATCGATTTGCTTATTAGTCTTGAATTCTCATTCTTTAGTGACCACTTCATCTTTCTCATGGTTCTTAGCCTTTGTTCTTATTTATCATTCGCTATTTCAACATTCTTTACTGAATCTTAAAGATAATCTTTTAACATAACTTTCAATCAAATTGCAGATAAAATCCTTCAACATACGTTCATACTTCATAATACAACCTATGCATATCATAACTTAATATTTATGATCCTTACATCTTCATCTTAATTGTTTATTCTTCGAATTTTATTTTTCTTCGTATAATTAAATTCTTCAGGCAATCTTGGAGTCCTTAGTAATATTTAACCCTGTAGCTTTTGATAATATTACAAATAGTGTATCCATTAACTTAAATACTTCACAATATCATATTTCCATATCATAATTTATTTTTCTCCATATTTATTTTTCCCAATTTTCGTTTTAGGGTTTGATGAATAGTGTTCAGGCACAATCCGAATGTGTAACGCAAAATATATGTTGAGAATAAACTTACCAATCACAATATTCATGTTTGATCATACACTTATTTATAATATCATAAGAAAAATAGAAAACATACAGTATTATATACAAATCTTAAAATAGGGGGATTTTGGAGTAAGCTAAAAGCAGTAATAAAGAAAATCAGGGGTTAGGGTACACTTACTTTAGCCTGATTTATTATTTTTCTTACTGTGATCGAACCAAAAACGGTGTAGAGATCCTTTCCTTTCTTCTTCTCCTCTCTTCTTTCTTTGCGTTTTGCTCCCTCAAACTACTTTTCTCTCTCCCCCTTCTTTCCCCTTTTAAAACATGAATAAAGTCGGTGGGAAGATTCTAGAAGCGCGCTCGAGCACTAGGCGAGCGCGGGTCTTCCTAGTATAATCTATTTTCAGCGCCTCCTTGGTTCTTCAACGAGCAGCGAGCGAGGCATTCTGTTTTTAATGCCTCCTTAGCGCTCAAGCCAATGGTGAGCGCAGCTCCCATTTCCCTTTAACTTTGATGAATTTTTAATTTTTTTCAAAGTAACTTATTTTAAACCTACTTCTATTATTTAATTATCAAAATTTACTATGTTTTAGGAATCAGTACCTCACACTGTTCATACTCTATTCACATCTACTTTTCATGCCAATTCCCTTTGGAATAAAGTTACCATTACAGCCATTTACAATATTAACCGAGTTCCATCTCTCACCATTTTCATGCAATCGCCATGTAAGCGATTTTATAAAAAGGTAACCGATTATTTCTTTCTTTAAGTTTTTCATCTATGCTTATTTCATCTTCCTACCTTCTTACGAGTATATCAAATTTGAATCTCATTCTCGGCTTTACTATTTTGTTAGTTATAGCATTGAACATAAAGATTATCCATATTATGATCTCATAATTAAGCATTTTCATATTTTCAGGAATATTAAATTTTGGAAGCACAAAAACTTCGCTTATGTCTTTTCATTCCTTTCAGATCCTTCCGCCATCTTTTAAATTTTCTTTGATCTGAGCATTAATCCTTTCTGAAATTTTTCATTTGATACAACATCTATAGACTTAGCTGCTTTTCATGAATTTGAATAATTTAATAACCCCTACATCATAACCATAGCTCTGATATTATCTTCTACTATGGATATTTATCGCTCTAGTCGAGTATGAGATTCTCTTATCCATTTTCGTGATTATCATCGTTTCTCTACTCTTACTACTATTTATAAGTCATACAATTGCCACAGCTACATTCTAACCCTCTCTAACAAGTTATATCAAAAGAGTTTGATATTCTTCATAAAACCCACACTTGAAATTTAGCTGCTTTTTCACTTGGTAAGATTATGATGGGAAACAAATGGATATACAAACGAAAAATAAATTCTGATAGTTTAAAAATCTAATATAGAACTTGTCTTATGGCCAAAGGCCTTACCCATGAGTATAATATTGATTGTAAGGAGATTTTCACTTCTATTATTCGCATTATTTCTGCTCAATTTCTCTTGACTGTTGCTATTATATATTAATAACTCTTATTTAAAATGAATATAAATAATATATTCTTACATGGAGACTTGATTTAGAAAGTCTACTTGAAACATTCTTCTCACTATCCTCATTCCTCTGGATATGTATGCCATCTTTAACAAACATTTTGCGGTCTAAAATACGCTCATCGTTCTTGATTTGTCAATTTTAACTCTACTAGTTTACAACTCAGGTTCGTGTCCAATTTTCATGGCTCTACTCTTTTTCATTATCTTACGGTTAATATCATTATTCTTTAACTTCATGTTGATGACATAATTATTATTTGTGATAATAGTTTCAATTTTTTTGAATTTAAACGATTTTTTGGTCAATATTTTGAAATGAATTTCATTTTTTTTTGCTACTTTTTTGAACTTGAAATATCCCCCACCTTTTGATAGCTACCATCTAGCGCATGTTAAGTATCTTCCGACCTCCTTTCTCATATTGAGTTCATGGACTATAGGACGGTTATTGGTCTTTTTGAATATAATATTAAACTCTGTGCTACCGATGACAAAACTCTTTTGGATAATATCCTTTATTTCTAATTGGTTGGAAACCTCATTATATTATCATTACCAAGCCTAATATTATTTATATTGTGTATCGTATCAGTTAATCCATGTCAATTTCACGTTCTATTTACTATACAATTGTTCTCCATATTTTCGTCATGTGAAGGATATGCTGTTTCATGGGCTACACATTTCCTCTCCCTCTTTATTGAAAATTTGAATGTATTTTGATACTTATTACACACTCAATCCTACTGATTGAAGGTTCAATACCAATTTTCTCTTATTATTAGGAAATTCTCTCATCTCTTAGAGTAATAAAAAGAAGGTCGTTGTTACTCGTTCTAATATTAAGACAAAATATTATACTTTTATTGACAATACATCTGATCTTCTCTAACTTCATTAGCTTTTACAAGTTATTGGTATTCCTCCATCTAATGGCACTTTATTTTATTATAACAATTATAATGTTATTTAGATTATTTATAATAATTTATTTTATGATTACACAAAATATATCGAGATTTATTCTTATTTTGTGTGTTATAACCTCAATAAAGGTACCCTTTGTCTCTTTTGGGTTTCTTTGACTAATTAATTAATTGGCATCTTTACAAAAATTTGTCTATTTAATTTATACATTAATTTAGTTTTTAAATTTAAATTGGTCTCTTTAAAATTATCTTAAATTAAAAAAATATTACGATAATATTATTTTTAAATTTGAAAATCACTATACTTAATTTAGATTATTTATATATCTTAAAATATATATAATATTCTTCTTAAATTAGTAATTAATATTTTTAATTTATATTATTTATTTAATTATTATTACTATATTCTTTTAAATTTAGGTTATCTTATTTTTATAAAAAAATAACTTATTGTATAGTTATAAAAATATAAAAATAAAAAAACCCTATTTATCTCTCTTTTTATATTTTTATAATTTATGTGTTTTTTCAATAAACATTTGTTTTTTAACTTTTAGGTTAAATTTTAAATTTTATCAATTAATTTTAAAATTAATATTTCATTTATAGAAATTAAATTCTTTACTTTGAATGCTTTTTATATTTCAAACTTTTTACTTATGAGAAAAATAAAATAACACAGTGAAAATGTGAAAGGACGAATATATAATTAGAAATTTTGAAATATTGGGTTATAGTTTAAGATTGCTTAAAATAAACTATACAATAAATAAAATTAAGAAATTATATTAAAAATAAATAATTAAAAAATGATGTTTTTTCAGACAATCAATCATCTTGAAAATTAAATCCAATCTTGATTTATGTTTTCATCGGATACATTTTTCATTTTCCCAAATCCATTGAATAAAGAGTAAATAGTACAAGACGTCTTGGTTGATGATTATCATTTACCTGGCGTGAAATCATTATCGCAGGTGTAAATTTACAGGTTCCCATTAAATGTTTTCTTGCAATTTTCATGTTCGTCGTGAAAATTTTAAAGCTTTATTCAACCCTTGAGATGCTTTCCCCCATAAATACATATATTCATGCATGGAGTGGGGCAGGGGGGAGGGATAGACTGAGAAGGGGAGAATACGTCATCGCGCCAATCTCTCTGTTGCTAATTTTGTCGGGTTGTGATAATTGATTACATCTGAAGGTAATATATGCTATTATCTGTGTTGTAGTTTTGTACTCTTCTTTTTTGTTTTGATTTCGTATTATGAAGTGCTAGTTCTTATAATCTTCTGTACTCTGATTACATAAAGCTCAAATAATTGGATTTCTCTTTTTTTAAGGAGGCGTTTGGTATTCGAATTTCCGGATTAAGAGGTTGATTCCGCGTGGATTCGCTCGATGACAGGCGAGATTTTACTGGAATCCTTTTCGTAAGTAAACGTGCGCGAAATTCATATTATCCCAGTAGAAAGGCGTGTTTTATATATCTAGGGTTTTTATATTTCTGGTTTTTGGGTATTTTGATCTGACTGATGATTTTTTGTGGTGAAGTGGTATCCCTTTCTTTTTGGCCAAGTGGAGTTTGTGTTTCATGTTTGCTTTGCCGGGTAATTTTGATTGCGGGCAGTGATTATCGGATTGATTTTTTGAACAATTACATCTTATAAGCATTGATATTTGGTCAAGCAGTATTTTCCTTGTCAATGAATCAGATGGAATCTGGGTTCTGGTATTCTTTGTAGGAGAATTGTGGGAGTAGTTGGAAATCAGTTTTTCTAAAAGTTGGTGGTTTAGCCTACATGTGCCTTTGAACAATTCCTTTTTTTTTTTTTTCTATATTGAATTACATCATTATTTTGATCTAATATATTTATTTTCTTTTCTTTGAAATTGATTATTTGTGGGCAGCGGTTGATGACTCGAGTTTCAATAGACTGTTGGAGAGCTTATGCAAGGGATGTGCTATTGCAAACCCAGTTTGGAATTTATTGTGGAAATTATCTTTGGTTGCCAGAGTTTCGAGTTCAAAGTATGTCAAGTGACATTTTCTGGTAATTGGGATTAGAGTAGTTTTGGGAATTTGGGTTCCAGATCAGTTGAAGAAAGCATGGCAATTTTGAATTTAGATGGTGCATTCAAGAGTTACAGACTGCATGATCTGGGCATTGAGTCAAAGTTGTTTCTTTACTTTTCTCTTGTAATTTAAGTTGCTGCCCTCTGGTAATATGTTGCTGTGAGATCTTTCTCCATCCCCACCATGCTAAAAGTCACTTTTGGCCTGTAACCTAATAGTAGTTGTGGCCAAATGAGCATTGCACAATGAGTGGGGAGGGAGTATTTTTGGTATATGGACAAACCAAACAAGAGTATCTTTGATGTTCTCGTGGTTCTCAAATCCTGGATCCCTTGGCAGTCTGAGCCAAATAATGTGTCGAGGGACTTTTGGATGCCTGATCATATCTGTAGGGTATGTTATGAGTGTGACTCCCAGTTCACGGTATTTAACCGTAAACACCATTGCCGACTCTGCGGTCGAGTTTTTTGTGCAAAGTGTACTTCGAATTCAGTTCCTGCTCCTTCTGATGGCTCAGGGAATTCCCGGGAAGAGTGGGAGAGGATTCGTGTGTGTAATTACTGTTTCAAGCAGTGGCAGCAAGGCATAGCTACTGTTGATAAAGGGGCAAATAATGCCAGTTCTGATTCCCCTTCTCCTGCAGACAGTTTTTCTAGTGTTAAATCCAGTGAGACTGCTTTCTGCAGCACTGCTACTTTTGATTCATTGTCATTTTCAACGGGTCAATGTGAGCAGATTTCTGAGAATACTTTCCTCAGCCCTTACCAATCTGCAGTAATGGATCTGCATGCAGATATGCTGGGTGTCAAGGGATCAAGAAGGAGCGACAATTGTGCTGCAGATGCCATTGCCGTAAACCCAACTGCAAACAATTTTGGTTTGGTTATGAACAGGTTAATTCTCTGCTTCCTTTCTGGCAAAAGACTTAAGTTATGATGATGTACGATGAAATTGACCTCGGTGAAATTGTCTTTTAAAACTTGTGCATGTTGGTTCCTTGTTTTGTTGTTACTAGTGGCATCAATAGATCTTCAAGTCATGTTATACAAGGAGAAGGCACCACATACATATTAAAAGGCTGTCTTGCTCTGCCTCCCTGAATGAGACCATCTTCTGGGCTGGACGGGGGACATGAAACTCCCTCCCTCCCCATATCTCTCTCTTCTACCTTGGTACATGATGAATTGAATGGTTGATTTAGTGAAGGCTAATGGGATTAACTGTTGAATTCATGAAGGCCTCTAGCAAGCCTAAGAACAAACTGACTGAAAAAGCTGTGTGACAATAGGAAACTTACTAAAAACAGGGTGGCTTACCGTAGAAGGTGATGTCTGGGTTCTGTTCTTAATTCATGAGTGCCTCTACTGGTGGGAAAAAAAAAAAAAAAAGCCTCTACTGGTGGGTTTTGTTTTTCGTTTTTCTTTTTTGGCTGAATATGTCTGTGGACAGAGTTATATGATACAGATTTATGCAGCTTGTCCCTTAAACGGCCAACTGGTGTCTTGGAGATCTTTAACCCATGGCATCCAGATTATCATGGAATAGCATTGTTGTTGTGCTATGGTGGTGAATGTTGCAATGGATAAGCAAACATTTTTTACCCAAATTGCTTCAACCTTTGCACAATGTTTTCACACCCATTTGTTGTGTGACTAAAAATGGTGATTAAGAACTGGGGTTGTGCTCTTTAAATGGATAATTTTATAGATGGTAATAAGCATAAGCAGTTAAGCACATAATTGATTTCCATTTGCTGTTGACGAGCAAAATTCCATTAAATTAACAGATCAACCACTCTTGTGCTCTCTTGTTAATATGGAGCAGCTGAGTCAGTATACGACTCACTTCCTTGACTTTATTTCTATTTCTTTATTGATGTATCTCAGCAATATTGTTATGGACTTCATGAAGAACTTGTTGTAGGAGCCATAAACTTTGCGCTCCTGTTCTATCTCTGAATAATAAAGTGGTTTATTCCAGCATGATGCTGCCTGAATGTGACTGCGTGATATTTGAGCGTCCATTTTGTTGTCTTGTTGACTCTTGTTTAATATTTACTTCAGGAGCAGAGATGGAGATGATTATGACTGTGGAGTTTATCAGTCAAATTCCAACTCGATGATCCATTTGCAGACCAATGATAACTACCGTCAGTTTGAATCGGATGAGGTTCAAAGTGCATATGATTCAAATAATCTGCATGCTGATGGAGAACAGTCTGACCCAAAATGCTTGAGTGGCTCTGCATTCCAGCATAGTTATGATTGTCAGGGTTCATATACTATCGAAGCAATTGGGAAGGACGAAGATGATCATGATATTTGTGAAGAATGTGACGCACCTTCATCCCTGTGTGCTGCAGAAGATGTCGACATGGAGCCTGTTGATTTTGAGAATAATGGGCTTCTTTGGCTTCCACCTGAACCTGAGAACGAAGAAGATGAACGAGATGTTGTTTTGTTAGATGATGATGATGATGGAGACACCATAGGAGGGTGGGGAGGTTTGCGCACTTCAGGGTGGTTTGGAAGTGATGAGCATCGTGGTAGGGATGGGCCATTTAAAGAACATAAAAAGGCCATGAAGAATGTAGTTGATGGGCATTTTAGAGCATTGGTATCTCAACTCTTGCAGGTCGAGAGCATATCAGTGGATGAGAAAGATGTCAAAGAGAGTTGGTTGGAGATAATTACTTCCCTTTCTTGGGAGGCAGCTACACTTCTAAAGCCTGACATGAGAAGAGGTGGGGGAATGGACCCTGGTGGGTATGTAAAGGTGAAATGCATTGCTAGTGGGCTTTGCTCTGACAGGTAAATGTTTACTAAAATAATACATGCTGATTATGTAATCTTTTTTTTTTTTGGTGCATATTTGCTCACGAGCCATGGTGTAAGGGAAAGGTTGCCATTTTTGACTTGCAGGACAGAGGTTCAAACCACAGAAATAACCTCTCTATAATACAGAGTAAAAATGTGACCCCATGATATGGAAGCTTTCTGCACTGGGCTTTTTTTCTCATGAACCAATATGGACTCTGTGCATAATATACAATATTCCGATCATTGCTCTTTGATGTATTGGGGTTGCCAAGCGTTTGTTTTGTTGTGTAGCTTCTTGCCAACGCTAATGGTCAATGCATGCACCTTTTGTGTTTATGTCTAGTGCTAAAACCTGAAAAAATGCCAAAAGATTTATCCAAATTTCACTTCTTTTCAATTCTGTTCTCAATTTTTCCTTTTCCTAATTCTATTCTCAACTTTTGTTGTTATACCAATGTTATTCTATGTAAAAAACTAAGTCAAGTTGATTACATTTCAAGTCATATGTTGATACAAATGTAATTTAGGACCTGATCAGTAGTAGATCATATCATGCATTTGAATCCGAGAAAGAAAGGGATAGGCCATATGTTTATAAACATGTTAGGCAAAAGAACTTTAGAAATGTAAAAGTTTAAAATAAATGTCAAGTTTGGAGTTTTTCCACGATGATTTGGGCAATTTTTTTTAGAGTTTAATTGATTTGAAACAAAAGTTGAGAAGAGAATTGGAAAAAAAAGGTGAAAAATTGAGTATAATGTTGATAATTTTTGCTGTACAATCTAATTAATTGCAGAAGCGATATGGGTCAGATATCCTTGTTTTCCCTATCAGTTTTTTTGGTAAATAATAGTTTCATTGAATAGGCTCTTAGGGTGCCACGTATGTGCAAGATGAGGGTATTCAAAAGTAAGGAATGAAATACATAGATGAACCTTGCCTGTCTCTGGGGGAATGTCAATTGTTGAAACCTTACTCATTATTATTTTTAAATGAAGTTTCTAGGGAAATTGTGATGTTTGATGATCAATATAGCCTTTTTTCTCCATAGAATTAGAGAGTATTGTCATAAGGTGTTGCTTCTTTTGCATTGAAGCTATCGTATCACAACCACTGCTTGAACCTTATCATTTTCTGCCCATAGGCAGCAACATCGCTTCAAAAATTACTTCAAAGCAGCTTCAGAAAAATTGTGGGCATCCTCCAAAATAAGAGGACATTGAGAGAGCTGCTACCTGTTTAATGGAGTAAATAGGGTTGTTAAATTAACAAATTATTGGAGGCTCTAATGAAGATCACTTGATCAAAGTTTGTGGAAACTCCATTGGGGAAATTGATGAGTCAAGCTCAAGTGTATTTTTTTTACCTCATTTATTATGTACCAAGCCTTGAACATGCTACTACTTGGAATATTCCTTTACAACTAATTGAGCTATTCAAGTCAACGCATGATACATTGGTTATATGCTAGTTTTAGCTTAGCTTGTGAAGTTTAGTGGGCAAAGATCAAGCCTAATCTGAAGTTCATCGTGTATTGACTCAAGTTAAGCTTATTTGTAGCACTAGACAGAATTAGACATTATTCATCTTTTCTCCTGCCAGAGTACAAATTTCCATGCATTGCTCAATCTTAGAAACTTCTACATGTCATTAGGGTTTCTACTCGGCTTGCTAGTTACACATTGTTGTCTGTTATCTGTCCAAATTTTCCTCTGTAAGCTTTTTTTTCCTAATTGTGAATACCCTCAGCAATTTCATTCAACAAAAATAGCTTCGCTACACTTGACCTTACCCCATGAATAAACTAAATATAATTCCTTAGTTGACCATATTTTATGGAGATTTGTTGCCATAAAATTCTATTTTGTGTGCCACATCACTGTAGCTTTCTTGTGATCACCATATTTAGGAGGCAAAAGGTTATGTATTAGATGGTGAGATTAGAGAGATTTCTTAGAGGTTTATAGGAGTATTCATCCTTTTAACATGCCCGTTACTGTTATAGCCTCATTTTAACCTTTTCAGCAACGGTCCTGATAATACTTCTATCTTGAAATCCCTCCCCACAGCACAATTTCTGGATAAAAGAATTACTCTCACTTGAGCATGTGAGTAGGCAACTCTATTATTTCCAAATTAGACTGCAACTAGACTAATGAAAAGAAACCTTAAGTTCTACTAAGTGAGGTTGGCTATATACATCTGTTTTTGTCATTCCATCCAATTTAGTGCAAAGAGAGAGGGGGAAGGAAGTTACAATTACTTAATTGTATTCAATTTTTCAAAACATTCATCATTTGTCGCTCCACACAATAGAAGTAGGGTTCTTATATAGAGAACCCGAAATCTAGATTATGTTGGAAAGAAATATAACTTCCAAACTAAACATGACTTAAATTCATAAAAGAAAAGAAATTATCAATCAAATAAAATCATAGTATAATACAATCAAATAAAATCACAATTTTTCAAATAAAATAAAATCAAAGGGAATCAGAATAAATCTATTCTAATTTGGTATAATTTGGATGTTTGTATTAATTCTCCCAGCGTGATTGGAATTCAACCCCGTTGAGTTAAAATTTCTATAGTGAACTTTCTAACCGCAAGCCGAGCAGCGGTGCAAGCAGCCATCAACGTTGATAGACACATGGGAATGGAGCCAAAATTTGACTGAGCTGCTAATGTCGTTTGAAGGAACAGGACTTAGGCCTGGAGATGTGCAATCTTGCGAACTCTGATAGAGTTACAATATACTTGGGTCAAATTGGTGGCATGTCTCGCGAGTAATCCAATCAATCTCGGACTCTATCTAGCCAATCGATTTGACGGGGAAGCGTTGAACTGCTCTATCCCTGGGAGATATAAGTTGCTCATCTAGAATAGTATCAATTTTATCGTTGTGTGCCGAGAGGGTGGAGAGTTGTGTAGGAATGGGTGAACATACGATATATGGTACATCTGCTTGTTTGAGACTGCCTTGCGATGAGGATTTTCTATTGTCTAGATTTTATCTGCTGTGCTTTGTTCTTTTCTTTTCTTTTCTTTTTTTTTCTTTCTTTTCTTTTTTTTTCCTTCTTTTTATTCGCTCCTTTTTTTCTACCTCTTTCTCTCTCTCCCTCTCTATTGTTTTTTGCCGTTTTTTTTTTCAAAGCATATAAGTGGGGTTTTAAGCAAAAAGAGGAAGTGCGGATGCTTTGCATGCGCGCTCTCACTCAAGCAGCGATAGCGGCACTCAGTCAGGTGCCAGCGACAACGGCGGCGATGAAGGCGGCGGCGACAAGGGCGACTGCGACAGCGTTAAAAGCGACGATGAAAATGAAGACGAAGACGAAGAAGATGATGATGAGAACAAAGCTAATGAAGCAAAGACGAAGCAGTAGATGGCAAAGAGGACGACAATGAAGAATCGGCACAGCCTGATTTAGGACTTATCTCTCTACTCCCTCGTTTTTTTTTTTCAAAGGTCTGTCGTGCAGCTAAGGTTTGGTTGGGCTTCGGTTCAGGCGTCCAATTAGGGTTTAGGAAAGTGATGGTGGTGGGCATTGGGTTTTTGGGTGGGTGGTCGAGGAGGTTTTGGGTGAGTGGCCGATTAGGAATTTGCGGGTGGTTTGGTGGGTGTGTTGGGCGTGGTTTGGCTTAGTAGTGACCAGAGAGTTGGAGGTCGTGGTGGTCAGCGGGGATGTGGAAGAGGGTTTCGGCGGCGACATGTACTTCCTTCGGTTGTAGC
Source organism: Nepenthes gracilis (assembly GCA_033239525.1). NCBI lineage: Eukaryota > Viridiplantae > Streptophyta > Magnoliopsida > Caryophyllales > Nepenthaceae > Nepenthes > Nepenthes gracilis. The sequence continues at coordinate 2,814,312 of BSYO01000018.1, read as the reverse complement.
GGCAGCACCGACTGCGATTGCTTCGTCAGCAGTGGGTGCTGCTTCGAATTGCGTTACCTCCTTGATATCTCTGGTTGATGCAGGGATGCAGAGGAATTGGGTCTCTATCTCTTTTCGTGCTTCTTTTTTTTTTTTTCTATTTTTTCCACAAATAGAACACTATTTTTTTTTTGACAATATAAAGAGGAGATAGTACTAGTGGAGACGAGTTTGCCGGCAAAAGATGCAACTGGATACACAGTAAGAACTTTGTAGGATGACCAACGGGTGGTGGGACAATGGAGGTGGTGGTATGGTAGGCTGTTGATTGCGGGAAGTTGTGTGGCTGGTTATTAGTTGTAGGAAGGTGATGTTGGGGGAGGCAACAAAAGAATCGGACTTTTTTTCTAATACTAATTTGATATAGGGAAGGAGAAAAGTAAGGAAGAGAGATAGATAGGTAGAGACAAGAGCAGAGATCAGAGGGGCATAGATAATAAAGAGAGAAAACCAAGAGAGGAGAGGGAAGGAAGTCACAATTACTCAAGTGTATTTAATTTCTCAAAACATTCATCACTCGTCCCTCCACACGATAAAAGTAGGGTTCTTATATAGAGAACCCGAATTCTAGACTAAATTGGAAAGAAATATAACCTTTAAGCTAAATATGACTTAAATTCTTTAAAAAATAAAATAAAATCTCAATCAAATAAAAGCAAAATAAATAAAATTGTAGTATAATAAAATTAAATAAATCGTAATTTTTCATATAAAATAAAATCAAAAGGAATCAAAGTAAATCTCTTCTAATTTAGTATAGTTTGGATGTCTGCATCACCCCCCCGGGTGTGTTGACATGGGGGCTAATTCCTGGGAATGGTGTTTTTGGTCAGCAATTCCGTTGACTATTGCTTTGTGCCTCCTTTTCTTCCCCATATGTATCCATCCTTAGTAATGCTTTTTTGAGATAAGAATTAAAAACTTTTATCAAGAATGCTGCTGGGCATCTACCATGAAGAAGTGATTTTTGAGAAGGCTAGTTCTAGAATATCAGCAGACATTGTCTATGGATATCACTAATATTGTCTTCTCTGCTTGACTGCAAATCCATTTCCTTCTTGCTATAGAGATAGATACATGTGATATGATGATTTGAAAGCTGCTATCCATTTGATATGGTAGAACAAGCTTGCGAGACTCCAACTATTAGGTGAACTAGAATAATTTTTACATCTAATTTTCCATCTAAGCAACAAAATCTCTAACAAGGGAGTTTTTTTTAGCTAATGGAGACATCAAATTGCATCCCAGTGTCACTTTATTGCATAAGTAGAGATCTTTAGGGAAATTGATAAATCCTTAGTGAAAATTATAAAAAGGATTATTTGTATTATTAAGGAGCTTATCACCAACAAGACCGCCAACAACAGCTCCAAAGGAGCTGAAAGAGGGAACCCTAGAGGGAAGGGGAGCAAAGAGCGATGGCTATGCTTTTTCCTCTTACTTTTGTTTTTGGTTGAAATATGAATGTAAGTATTTGTTCACTGTGGTCAGTGTTTGCAAATTGGTGTTGATCTTATTGACATTTCTGTTGAGCCTTTTGACTTGTTTTGAAAGAAGAGTTTTTAAATTGGCAAAGAGAAGTCTGCAGTTATGTGAAATGGAAAGCTGGCCCAAAAAAGACTATGAGATTGGAGCAGCTGATTTAATAGAAAAATCAATCAGATACGGATTTGTTAGGTTAGGTTATTTATGGCATGGCTATTGAGGTTGTGTTAGAATGTTCTTTATGTTGTACCCACCCCATTAAGCATTGGTGGCTTGGTTAGAAATACCCACTTCCAACATGCTCGAATAAAGTGGTTCAATACCACTTGTGTATGAAATATGGACTGTTGACTCATGATCTCAAATGAGGCCACCCATCAGTTGTAGGTAACTCAGACCATTCCATTTTTCTTCATCCTCAGTGTCTTTTATTTTTTATTTTTTTTTCAGTCATCATCAATGAATATAGACACACAAGGGCTGTACACTGTAGTTGTCCTATGGATTTAGGACAACTGCTTTTGTGTTGTGTAATTAATTATGTGATGATTCTTTAGCTCTGCGAACAAGTTCCTTTCATGAGGTAGTCTTTCTGATGTAGAGTATGCCATTATTTTTTTAGCATGATTGTGAAGGGAGTTGTGTGCAAGAAGAATGTGGCTCACCGTCGAATGTCAACAAGAATAGAGAAACCCTGGCTGATGATACTTGGAGGAGCTCTAGAATACCAGCGGCTTTCTAATCATCTGTCGAGTTTTGATACTCTCTTACAGCAGGTTGTGTCCCCCTGCTTGTTTAATCTTTATTTACTTGGGAGAACACTGCCCCAAAAAAAGTAATGCTTTCAAGGAGAACTTGGAATACTTTGCTGGTGCATGAGAAAATAAAATTTCGTTTGCTCTTCCTTAATTTATATCCTGATCTTTATTAGGAAATGGATCACTTAAAGATGGCTGTTGCAAAGATAGATGCACACCAACCTAATATCCTGCTGGTGGAGAAATCAGTTTCCCGATTTGCACAGGAGTACATCCTTGCGAAAAACATCTGCCTTGTTCTTAATATTAAGAGGCCACTTCTAGAGCATATAGCCCGATGCACAGGAGCTCAAATAGTTCCTTCTGTCGATCATCTTTCCTCACAGAACCTGGGTTATTGTGATTCTTTTCATGTTGAGAAGTTTCTGGAAGAGCATGGTTCTGCTAGCCAAGGTGGGAAAAAAATGACAAAGACGTTGATGTATTTTGAAGATTGTCCGAAGCCCTTGGGTTGCACTGTAAGTTACTGTAAATTAGGAGTGAATTTGATTAAATAATTTTTGTTTTGATTCATATGCCTTGGCTTAGTTAGATGTCCACGAGATATATTCCTAGTTCATTTACAAATCTACTTTCGATAATAATGCTATGTGACTATTATGCATGGAATGAACTATTAGTAGATCTATATCGATATCAGGCCCTCTAGGAACTGATATTTGCTGACACTGTGACAAGCAATATGCAGAGAAACTCCTGTCGCAATATGCTGCCGTATTTATAATGTATCGGCCGATATTTGACCCTTTGGTTATAATTCACCAAAAATTGTGTATGATATCTCTTATAAATGTACATATCACCTTATATGGCTGGTACCTATATCGATGTTTTCATCCATGGGCCTTGTATTTAGTGGTTTGGACTGAGAAGCCATCCTGCTCCTCAAACAGAATGGAATTTCAAATAAAAATGTGACCAACTTGGCCTGTTTGAGTTACTACCATGAGGGTGATTGATCAAAGTCATTGACACTATTTATCTTTCTTTTTTGTTACATTATTCAGATATTACTTAGAGGCGCTAATGGGGATGAGCTGAAGAAAGTGAAGCATGTTGTTCAATATGCAGTGTTTGCTGCTTATCACCTGGCTCTGGAGACGTCTTTTCTCGCTGACGAAGGAGCCTTCTTGCCAGAGCTACCACCAAAAGAACAAATAACTGCAGCACTTCCTAGTAAATCTCTAAGTATTGACAAATCCATCACAACTGTGCCATCTTTCACTATTCCTGCAAATGAAAGGCGACTTTCTAGTGGGGATTCCCAAATTTTGAATGATCAATTGCTGTCGAATACAGCTTTACCAGGTAGCTTGGCTTCTAGGTTCGATTCAGAATTGGCAAGATCATTTTTCTCTCCTGAGGGTTCTTCCTCCCAGGATGATGAATGCGCTACAGGTTTCATTCATGCCTCTTGCTTCTCCTCCAAGCCTTCAACTGACAAGCTTATTTCAGATCTTTGTCTTGATGGGGTCTCTTCTACAAGTGCAGCTGATGAGAACAAGTATGTAGAAGAATCTGTGAATGAAAATGCTTCTGCAGCCAATAATGGCGAACCTGTTACAGTTGATCACCTAGTAGAATATGACCCTGAACCTCCAAAGGCAAAGAAACATGAAGCGATGTCCAAGAGCATTGACATTTCGAAATATGCAACATTTTCAACTGAAATTGTAGCTTCAGAGTCAGCTTCCTTGCAACAAGACTGTACTGATGATCAATGTGATCAGCTAGGGTCCTTAAAAGAGGAGCTCCCTCCATCACCCTTGGATAATCAGAGCATCTTAGTTTTTTTATCATCTCGGTGCGTATTGAAGGGGACCGTATGTGAAAGGTCCCGCCTTTTGAGGATCAAATACTATGGTAATTTTGATAAACCACTAGGACGATTTTTACAGGACCATTTATTTGATCAGGTAAGCTTTCTTGTTTTCTGATTGAGGGGAAACAATATGTCTCTCAGTTTTTTATTCTTGTTTGATTCCATTTACTTGGATGATGATATTTTGAGAGTAAACTGAGATAGATGTTCTGTTTTCCCACCTTACCAGAGTTACCGGTGCCGTTCTTGCGAGATGCCATCGGAAGCACACGTTCAGTGTTATACTCATCGACAAGGCACTCTCACAATTTCAGTTAAGAAGCTGCCAGAAATTCTTTTGCCAGGTCAACAAGAAGGAAAGATTTGGATGTGGCACAGGTGCTTGCGCTGCCCTAGGATAAGTGGTTTCCCTCCTGCAACCCGGAGAATAGTCATGTCAGATGCTGCTTGGGGACTATCATTTGGGAAATTTCTGGAGCTTAGTTTTTCCAATCACGAAGCAGCTAGCAGGGTTGCTAGTTGTGGCCATTCTCTTCACAGAGATTGCCTTAGATTCTATGGGTATGTATGTGCTTTCATGGATGAAACAGCCCATGTTAGGAAATGTTTAGATTGGTGTAAATGAGTTTGACAACCCTTAGATTCTTATGTTTATTCTATTAAACTATTTTACCTCTTATGGATGACTTCAACAGAGACTGCATATTCTTGCTTTTTGCCTTTTTTTCCTCCTCTTGTTGGTATGTGGGTGTGGCTGAGCTTATACATTCATTATCATAATGACTGATGCCTTTTGGTATTCTGTTGTCTGATCCAATACCTCCTTCCTCATAGTCATAAGTGTAATGTTGTGGTCATGGGTGAAAACATCAGTTTTGACCATATCAGACAATAGTATCGGTATCAAATATATTTGAAGGAATTTCTTTTGAAAATTGTAAACTTATTGGGCCGTATTAGCCGAAAATATCACGATATATTGCTGATACGACAATATATTATAATATTATTACGGTATCAAAAAATATTGGTATCAAGGGCCCTAGACTGATGCATAATGGCTGATATTTGCATCAAAGGTTAATGTCTTAACAGTCTAAGATTAGTGTATTAATTCTTTGCATGTCTAGTCTCTTATTCTGTGCCTACGTATCATCTTCTCCACTGTTTGCAGGTCTGGAAAAATGGTGGCTTGTTTTCGCTATGCATCAATTGATGTTCATTCAGTTTATCTTCCACCTCCTAAACTTGATTTTAACAATGAGATTCAAGAGTGGATTCAAAAAGAAGCAGATGAGGTGCACGATGTGATTTTTTGAAGGTGCTAAAACAAATATTGATTCGTTGAGTGAGCTAACTTTTTACAGAAACAGGTTGTTGATCAGGCAGAGCTGTTATTTTCTGAAGTGCTCAATTCTCTTCGTCAGATTGAGGAAAACAAATCTGGTGCAGGGCCAATTAACAGGTGCTTGAGATCTACCTACTCAGGAAGCCATATTACTGAACTTGAAGGGGTTCTACAGAATGAGAAAGTGGAATTTGAGGTAGAAATTATTTCAATGTCTACACCTTCCTTTTTTTCTTCCCGGTTGGACTTGTTATCCTGCCTAAAACTAATAGCATGTGCATTTTGTCCCCCCTTTGATGTATATGAACAAATTCTTTTAAGGGATTACAACTGGGTTAAATCAGAATTCAACTAGTACTCATGCAGCTTCACAATAGAAATGCTTGGACATGGGATATAATAGTTGTTAGCTTTGACCTATAGTTATCCTTCTAGGGATCAGTCTCTCTCTTGCGAAGTTATCCTAGTTATCTGTATCCCTGCACCAGTAGCATCATAGTCACTACCCTCCCAGTGTGAAGAAAAAGAGAGAGAGAGAGAGAGAGGACTGAGCACTTACATGCAGTGTTACCTTCAATGAGGTAATTTTTGTAAAGAAAAACCTAATCTCGGTTAGCATAAAAGAAGGGAGATGGAAAAGAAGCGAAAAAGAAGGACAATTTCCTTCGTAAAGTGATTGCCAATGTTCTTGTTCATTTCTGGCTTGTTACTCAGCAGAAGCTAGCATATCCTTTTCAATGCTCGGACTTTAGAATGAAGATTTAATTTTTTCTGCAGGAAATGCTTGGGAAGATCTTAAATGGTGAGGTAGAAAAAGGCCAGCCAGTTATAGATATCCTGGAGATAAATAGTTTGAGGAGGCAACTGCTTTTCCAATCTTATATGTGGGATCACCGCCTTGTTTATGCTGCCAATTCAGATAACCACCTGTTCTTTGGTCACTTTGGAGGATCTTCATCACAATCTGAAGAGAAGACCCATGTCCACAATGAAATTTATGGCACAAAAATTAATAGTTTTGTTGACCGCAATGAAACGTCTTATCAAATTAGAGAGGATACGTCAGACCTTAATTGTGTGAAAGACCAAGGTAACCTTTCTTCTTGCACTGAGATGGATGAGCCATTGGAATCTGCAGTACCTATTCTTAGGGCCCAGTCTGACAGCAAGTTCTCGTTCATGACAAATTTGTCAGATAATCTTGATGCTGCATGGTTAGGTAAAAATCAACCCGGGATTGGGATTTCCAAAGATAACGGCCCTCCAATTTTGGGGTCAATTTCAGCGGATTCTTCTCTGGCAGCTGTGTCTGAAAGTTCCGCTCTTGAGAATAAATTCAAAGAAAGCAGTGGGATCAAGGTATCCCCATCTCTATCCCTTAACTCAAAAGCCTCTAATAATGTGGAAGATGGCATTAGTTGGTCGTCAATGTCCTTTCTCAATTCCTATCACTCATTAAACAAAAATTTCCTTGGGAGTGATCAGAAGCTTGATAAGCTTGGTGGGTATAGTCCTATTTACGTGTCATCATTTCGAGAGTTGGAGCTACAAAGTGGGGCTAGGTTGCTTCTTCCTGTAGGTGTTAATGAGACTGTCATTCCAGTTTATGATGATGAGCCAACTAGTATAATTTCATATGCGTTGGCATCACAAGATTACCACAGACAGCTATCAGATGAAGAGGAAAGACCCAAAGAAACCATCGAATCTGCAGTTTCACTGTCACTTACTGATTCATTGTCTCTTAGATCATTCCATTCTCTTGATGAATCCTTGTTTAGAAGTTTTGGGCCTGTAGATGATAGCATCTTATCCATATCGGGATCGAATAGCTCTCTTGTGTCAGATCTGCCAGCACATGCAAAATCTTTGCATGTCAAAGTTTCTTTTTCAGATAACGATCATGTTGATAAGGTGAAATATACCGTAAAGTGTTACTGTGCTAAGCAATTTGATGCCTTGAGGAAGATGTGCTGCCCGTCTGAGCTGGATTTCATTAGATCTCTTAGTCGCTGCAAGAAGTGGGGTGCACAGGGTGGCAAGAGCAAGGTCTTTTTTGCAAAAACTTTGGATGATAGGTTTATCATCAAACAGGTTACAAAGACTGAGCTCGAATCATTCATAAAATTCTCTCCCGGATATTTCAAGTACTTAACACAATCAATAAGTACAAAGGACCCTACATGCCTAGCAAAAATTCTGGGCATTTATCAGGTACTTTGAGAAAGCCTTTCTTTATCTCTGTTGACTAGCTACTTAAGGTGATTTTGTGGTAGTAATGCTTAATTTTCTTATCAGTTAGATTTGATAAAACAGAGGCATTTGTATATGATTCGGCAAATGAAGGAGCTCGAAATGAATTTAGGCATTGAAAACTCAAACTTATCCGTGGCTGCTAAGGCCTTTTGCATGTTAGCATAATTTTTTAAGTTTTGCCAACATCTCTATACAAGTTGTATTTTATGCATATTACTTATTTTTCATCGTTTTTGTGCTGGGAATAAAGGTTACGACAAAGCACCTAAAAGGAGGGAAGGAACTGAAGATGGATGTTTTGGTCATGGAGAATCTTCTGTTTGGGAGGAAAGTGACGAGACTTTATGACCTAAAAGGGTCTTCAAGATCACGATACAACCCCGACTCTAGTGGAAGTGATAAGGTTCTTCTAGATCAGAACCTGATTGAAGCTATGCCTACTTGTCCCATTTTTGTTGGAAACAAAGCAAAGCGATTGTTGGAGAGAGCTGTGTGGAATGACACTTCTTTTCTTGCTGTAAGTTTCTGATCTGCCTGTAGATTGCATGTCAACATATTTTGAAGGGAAATATATCTTGTAGATTTCTGTAATGGGTATAAGAAAGTACTCATTCCATTCTTTGTAGGATTTTTCCTGGTTTTTGGTGTCTTATTGGAAGGATTTTTTTTGGGGGTGCGGGGCGGCATCTTTGATGGAGAAGCGACCTATACTTCTCTCAATCGTAACCGTCCATCTGATCATGAATAGTTACTAGTTTGAAAATAATTAAATCACAAGCGTCCACATTCTGATAAATGGTTGAGATTGACAAAGGCAGGAACTGTTTCTTTATGAGAGATGTAGCCGTCGTTCCCCTATTGGAATGCATCTCTCATGGAGAAGCATTCCATACTCATCTTAATCTCAACTGTCCATTCCATTTGACTGTGGATGGTTACTAGTTTAAAAATGGTTAATTCACAATCATCTACGTTCAGATGGATGGTTAAAATTTAAAGAAGTTGGAGCTATTTCTCTATAAGAAATGCGTCCCCGTCCCCTATTGGAATGCTGGTAATAGGAGGAAAGGTTGAAAATTTTGAGAGAGAATATAAAAGGATAGCATGTACGAGGCTTCCACATCCTAGAGTTTTAGAGATTTGGAACCTTATCTCCTGCGTTTTAAAGTGGTTATTTTTTGTGTTTTGAACCCCATAACCTTCGGATCATAAAGGAGCAACTCTTTTATACATCTCTCGTAAAGAAGCAGCCCCTACTTTCAATCTAAACAATCAGTCTGAATATAGACAATTGTGATTTAACTATTTGTTAAAATTTTTTAAAAATAATTACAATCAACTACTTATAAATCATTAAATGGTAACTGTCCATGGCGTGGGTTCCCTATTGGAATGCTAATAGTAGGAGGAAAGGGTGAAAATTCTGAGTGAAAATATACAAGGGCAGCACGCACAAGGCTCCCACATATTAGGGTGTGAGATAATTGGATCTATGCAGCCATATCTTTTGCATTTCAAAGATGTTTTAGTGCCTTAAACCCATAACCTTGGTATCATTATGGAGCAACTCTACAGTGCCTCTGTCATAAAGACGCAGCTCCTGCTATCAATCTAAACTGTACATCTGAATATGTGGTGTGGGCGATTTATATGTAATCATTTGTTAAAATTATAAAAATAAGTAAAATCAATTATTTAAAATTCATTAAATGATAACCATCAAAGGTTAGATGGACGGCTGAGATTGAGGAAAGTAGGAGTTGCTTCTCTGCAAGAGATGCAAACCCCCTGTCATCCTATTGGAATGCTGATAGTAGGAGGGAAGAGTGAAAATTTTGAGTGAAAATATAAGAGGACAGCACGCGTAAGGCTCCAACATGTTAGGGTTTGAAAGAATTAGATGTATGCAGCTTTATCCTCGGCACATTTCGAAGATGATGTTTTTTGCGTTTTGAACCCATGACCTACACATCATAATTGAGCAATTAGGCTAACCCTCTTTTTTCCGGGCAATGGAAAATGTTATCCCAATACAAATGGAAGTGTTTGTCATATATCTTCATCAAAATTTCCAATGATGCTTATGCAGTCAGTTGATGTAATGGATTACTCTTTGCTGGTTGGGGTTGACGGAGAGAAGCACGAGCTAGTTCTTGGAATCATTGACTTCATGAGACAGTACACCTGGGATAAGCACCTCGAGACGTGGGTCAAGGCTTCGGGCATCCTAGGTGGGCCCAAGAATGTATCTCCCACTGTGATCTCACCGAAGCAATACAAGGTCCGGTTCAGAAAAGCCATGACTACGTATTTTCTTATGGTCCCGGATCAGTGGTCCCCGCTGACAATTATCCCGAGTAAGTCGCAGTCTGACCTATGCGAAGAGAGCCCTGAAACCTGAGCTGATTGAACAGACTCGTATACTAGACTTGCTCCATTTTTTTCTTAGCTTCCCTTTTCCCTTTTTCCTTTCACAGTTCATTCATTAGAATAGAAAATCAAATTATATTCTTGTTTAGGGTTCCAGATCCTTTTAGAAGAGACCCAGAAGAAGGCAGAAGCCATAGAAATCAATCTCTGGTGATGGGTAATTTTTTCTTGACCTCACCATTAAAACTTCACATTGTGTGCATACATATATATAACTATGTTTATGACATACAATCTAATAGGATATATATATATGCAGTTGTGACAATTCAATTCGGGTTCGGATTTGTGATTATTGTTTTTATTTTGTATTATTTTGACATGAATCTGCACCTGTGCTCTTATCTTCAGGTATATATGTATTGTGATATGGCATCTCCTATGCCCTATTCAATTCTGAAAATTGGTGAAAAATTCCAACGAAAATATGAGAAAATTACTGCTGTGTTAAAGTTTTTGTCTCATTTGGTGATTTTTTGTGGTAAAAAAATCAAAAGGGCAATTGACAAAGCAGATTTAATAATCTGGGTCTTCAAGCCCTTTTGCATAAACTGCTTCCAGAAAAGGCAAAATGGAAGTGATACAAAGCACTGAAATCACAGAAAGAACTGCTTTGTTTTTTGTTTTATAACATGTATAGAAGTAACATTAGGGGCATGTTTGGTTGGGAGAATTGGGGGAAAAGGAAAAAATTTTCCGTTTGGTTTCAGAATTTTGGTTGACAATTTTAGATATTTGTTTTATTATTATTAATTATTATTATTACAAATGTGGGAATAACAATTCCCACACACACATATATATGTATATTTGTTTTATTATTATTATTATTATTATTATTATTATTATTATTATTATTTTATTATTATTATTATTATTATTATTATTATTTTTTATTATTATTATTATTTATTATTATTATTATTATTATTATTATTATTATTATTTTGTATTATTATTATTATTATTATTGTTATTATTATTATTATTATTATTATTATTATTTTGTATTATTATTATTATTATTATTGTTATTATTATTATTATTATGTATTATTATTATTATTTTGTATTATTATTATTATTAGGTATTATTATTATTTTGTATTATTATTATTATTATTATTATTATTACTATTTCCACCTTATTCCTCATACTATTCTCCAAACCAAACAATGGAATACTAATTCCCACCTTATTCTATTCCAACAACCAAACATAAGAATAACAATTTCAACTCTATTCCCATCCATTTCTATTCCTTGGAATAATTATTCTATTCCCACCTTATTCTATTCCAGCAACCAAACGTACCATAGATGTTATTCTTTTAGCCATCTTTGATAATATGATATTTTGTCTGATATGATATTTTATCTATTCATTCATATTAAAAGTACTTTTATTGTATCATTTAAATGAGTGTAAATTTAAATATAAAACCTTTGACTAAAAAACATATTATATTTAGATCATCTATGATTAAAATTGGCTGTCAAAATTTGACTTAGGTAAAAGAAAAGGGTCAATTTAGATATCTATAGAGCCAATGTTTATGTCAAAATAAAGAAAATTATATACCCTTTGCTCAATCGTCTCTTTTTTTTTGTTACATGACAGTATAATTTTTTACCATTATTATCGGATTTGATTTGAAGAGCCGCATTTGTGTAATGTAGGCCCTGTGCTGCATCAGTGCGGCAAAGACTCCTTGGACCGTGTAATAGGCACATGATCAGGGTTCAAGAGACTAAACGATGAGTCCTTTTACGTGACCAACACGTAAATTTGGGTGACCGTGTAACGATGAGTCCTCAGACAGTGGCTTGATGATTTTCTGATTGGGTATGCAAATAAAATGTGAATGTTAGAATTTTAATCACAACATTAACATGTCCATAGAGAGCAATGCACAAGATAGAAGACGATGAAGGAGAAGAGGAAGAGTCAATCACTTATTTAAATGACAATTCGTATTCTATCTTTTATCAAATTTGGGTATTTTATTGTACACACGGTGTAGAGCTTTTCAATCGGTTTAATTCTTTTCATCTTATGCCTTTTTTTTCTTTAATTTTGAAAAAGGTTTTTAATATAGAAAAATATTCAGTATATAATTTTTAATCTAGAATATTTCCGATGGCATTATGCCTATCTTATTTTTATTGGAACTCATTAATATAAATGATGAATTAAAAGCCACATTATTTATAATGTTTTAAAAATAATCAAATATCTTCTAATATAACTTTTAACATAGAAAATTAATGTTTAAATATAGAAAAAACAGTATTCTTTATCTTAATTTTTATTTATATAACTTTTAAATATTTATAATTGTCATTTTTATTTAACATTTGTGAGACTTTACTCATTTATATTAATATTTTTAAATCTTGATTGCTTAATTTTATACATATTATTTAATTATTCTCACAAAATTGAGAATACATTACACAAAATAAAAATAATAAATTTTTTAATTTTTTCTTAATTCATTTGTGGAGGTTAAAATGTCATTGTGACATTATATCTCCAACCTTCCTATCAATATATGACATTTTTGCACAAAAACAAATCAAACTTTTGAAGAGTTGATTAGCATAGAAATGAGATGGGGTGATTTCTTTCAAAAAAGAGAATTATGCCCACCAAAAGAGAGAGAGAGAGAGAGAGAGAGAGAGAGAGAGAGATTGAGAGTTTGAGAGTGACTCCCAAAAAGATAACCCCAAGCAAATCTTGGTTTACTAAGTTATCGGAACAGGATCCTGCTCTGCGGAGTATGATTTCGCCCCGTAAATAGATTTTTTTTTTTTTTTTTTTATTTCAAATTTCACGCAAAAAAAAAAAAACTATTTATGGGGCGAAACATCCTGCTCCGCGGAGCAGGATCCCCCAATTCCTAAGTTATCCGCTTAAAATATTTAAACATACAATGTTTTATTTTATTTTATTTTCATTAGTGCCTTTTTAATCAATTTGGTCTTCCATATAGCCACACCATACCCACCTTAGTACTAAAACTAACAAGAAACTCTCACTACTTATTTTGCCTACTAATCAAGCTATATACAGAACTCTGGGTTCCTGCATCGTGAAGCATCTGTTTTGTGAATTTTTTTTTTTGGTTCTTAATTATAAATTTTATAAATAAAAAAATCAAAAAAAGAAAATAAAATCATAAAACAGGATCCCCGAAGATACTATATATATAGTTCAACCTTTTTACCTACCTATCTTAGTAGTTCAACCTTTTTACCTGCCTATCTTAGTAGTCTTACGGTCTAGATCACAATAGTTAAATAATCTAAGTTAAAAATGCCTTCATAAAATGACCATTTTAAATGGTTTTAAAAATTATATTTCTAATTTTAATAAATACTTTTTGATATAACAAATGATAGTAGAAAGAAATCCTTTAGATATATTAAGATATTTATACATAACATGACCTCCAATTTATCTGTCTACTAGCAAGTCTACATAAAAATAAACTGATAAAATAATTAATCTAAATTGAACAAAGAAAAAAAATTAGAAAAGAGACTCTTAATAAAGGAACACAGCTAAAAAGATCCAACCATCAATGTTCATTCTATCAAACCTACAAGTAACATAATCAATAGTAAACTCTCCAAAATCACATTTCTAAGAAAAGAAGTCAAGTTATAAGATAAAGATATCAATATTAACTAACAAAATAAAAGTATTTATAACAGTTTAGCTAATATATGATCTTGCTTTCATTAGGGCCATATTTATTACCTTCTCACTCAAAGCCTTTATACCTTATTATGCACATTCAGTATGTGCCTGAGACCTTAACATCTAGCCTTTGGTACTAATAAGTCACTTATAAATAATTATGATAAAGTTTATGTAAAGTTTAATATTTTATATAAATTAATGTAACCAATAAAAATAATTTAAAGTATTATAATTTGGATTATAGTTATCGGTTTAATTTCTGTTGCTGTGTGTCTGAACTTTTATATGTGAGGCCATGTACTCGTAATATGTTTATGAGTACAAACTAAAGCTTCTTGAGTACTAATTAGAACCAAGTAATATTCAATTAGTGCATTATATTGGCAATATTTGACATCAATTTTGACCAATTTAAGATTGAATTATATCTACTTTAATTTGAAAAAAGCCGTGATTAGAATAATGGACTTGATATTTTAAGATATGTGAAATGAACTTAGATTTATGGTAAGAACATACCATCCTAGAGACAGCATGAAGCAAACCCAGCAAGAAAAAAAAAAAGTTGAAAGAATCAAAATCATATGTGTTTGGTTCTTTGGAATAATATAAAAAAAATTTATTCGAAGAAAAAGATATTCCCGTTTAAGTTTGATTACAAATTTAATTTATTTATTTTTATATTTGTGGAAATATCTATTCCCACATGAAAGGTGAGAATAACTATTCCCACTATTATTATTATTATTATTATTATTATTATTATTATTATTATTATTATTATTATTATTTGTAATAATAATAATTATTATTATATTTTATTATTATTTGTAATAATTATAATTATTATTATATTTTGTAATTATTATTATTATGTTTTATAATAATTATTATTATTATTATGTGTTATTATTATTATTATTAAATTTTATAATAATAATTATTATTATATTTTATAATAATTATTATTATTTGTAATAATTATTATTATTATTTGTAATTATTATTATATTTATTATTATTATTATATTTTATTATTATTATTGTTAGTATTACTATTACTATTATCATTATTATTAACTATTCCCATCTTATTCATCAAGATAAAATCAAATAAAAAATATTAATTTTTTCACATTATTGATTAACAATCAAACATGGGAAAAATAACTTATTCTTATCATATTGATTTCCGAAATAACTGTCTTATTTTCACCTTATTCCATTCCAATAACCAAACGTACCGTAAAAAAAAATAAAATTATACAGTATATTAAAAATATCATATTATTTGATAATATTAATCAATTACTTAAAAACTATAAGAAAATTGTACACTTGAATACCCATTAAATCAATCTTAAATATTGAAATTATAGGTAATTTTTAGAGTATATTTGGATCGAAGAAAATATGAATGAAGAAAAAATAGTAAGGAATAAAAAAAAATTTCTTGTATTTAGATGGTATGAAAATTCATGTTGAAAATTAAACAAATTTTCAAAAAGAAAAAAAAAAATTGTTTTATTTGGTTATAAAAAAGCTAAAGAGAAGAAAAATATATTTTTAATAAAATTTTGATTTTTTATACATTGTTTATTTTTTCACTTAATTTTAAATAAAACACTAAAATTTCACTCATATTTTTCATATTATTTTTTTTTCAAAAATATTTCATCCAAACCAAATATAAAAAAATATTTTCATTAAAAAAATTTTTTTAATATTTTTTGATCCAAACATATCCTTAATAAGTAAATATGCTACATAAAATGATATTACAATTTATATTTTCTTTTAAAAATGGATGCTTTTCCCTCCTTCCGAAGCATTCATGAACTTTGATGTACACTTTCTTCTCTGTTCCTTGGGCCTTGGCTACTCACTGCGCTAGCAGCATTGCTGGTTTTTTTCAGGAAGCTGCCTCACAGCATCACCTGCGTTCACTTCTGCATTTGCGTTCTCTTCGAACATGAGAG
This sequence comes from Nepenthes gracilis, assembly GCA_033239525.1. Taxonomy (NCBI): domain Eukaryota; kingdom Viridiplantae; phylum Streptophyta; class Magnoliopsida; order Caryophyllales; family Nepenthaceae; genus Nepenthes; species Nepenthes gracilis. The sequence continues at coordinate 2,798,423 of BSYO01000018.1, read as the reverse complement.
GGTGGTCCTCCTCCAATAATCAGTTGTCCCTTCTGAATATTCAGAGTTTCTTAGCAATCAAAAATTGCCAACTTTGAGCTAGTCCTTTTTCACAGTCTGTTTTTGTAAAGCCGAATGAGGTTTTTCTTGGCTAAGAATATCTAAAATAGGCATTGATTAGACCCATTTTTCATCCTGAAAGCCATGGATGCCACAAATCTAAAACTTTGCCAAGAGGTAACAAGGTTTTGAAACACGGATGACTACGCTTATTTGGTGTTTCTGCCGCTACTGCTGCTCATGTTGTTTTGTTTTTGTTTTTGTTTTTGTTTTTGTTTTGCGGTCTGGGTTACAGGAATTGCAGCAATCAAATGACAAAACAAGCTTCAATGGAAAATTTGAAGGCAACACGTTTGCAGATTCCTTCGCTGACCCCTTCTGCAAGCTCAATCTCAAGGCGACAATGGAGTCGTTTCAGACGGCAAACAGCCATGGAAATGAGAAGAGAAGAGAGAGAACAGAGGGTTCAGTTGGATCAATTGCGGTAGCGCAGAGGAAAATGGAAGCTGCTCCGACGACTCCAGGAAGACCAGTTTTCAGCTTCAGTGTTTCGAAGAAGAGTAACTTCCCTTCAAAGTGGGATGATGCAGAGAAATGGCTGATTGGCACTGCGTCTAGCCATGGATCTCCAGCTCGCCATTCCTTCAATCTCAAGCAATTTGACTCTGCAAAGTTCTCAAAGCAATGCCATGGTTTTAAGCAACAAACTGAAGTTTTTGTAGAGAAATCCAGAGTCACTGAGGACAAGATCTCAGAAGAGACGGTGCTCAACTTCAACGATTCTTCTTCTTCTTTTGATCCCCAAGATGCAGCCACAACTTTCTACAGTGCCTCAGTCCCAGCAGATGTAATTCTAAAAGGTTAGCCATTATTGTTGAGACTTTTCACCCTTTTCGCTTCACTAATTATGAATCTTTATCTCGGTTTACTAGTTAGTCCCATAGTGACCTTTTCCCCTCGATCATTTTCACACTTTTTCTGCACTTTTGTGATGTCGGTTCCTTGTTTATGTCTAAAAGAAGCCAGTTTTCAGAGCATAGATTTAAGAATCCAGCTTGATAACTCTCTAGCAACAGGAAATTGTCATGAATTTCAAAAATACAAGTGATTTGCCCTCGTTTCTCATTTGTTCTGATCTGGGTTAATTGCATGTGTTTTGAAGAACCACCCATTTGGAAAAATCTAGCAACAGCAGTTTCTCTCTCAAGTGTTTGTTGATATTGTATTTCGATTTGGGTTCTGCAGATAAGTTCACGAATGAGGTAGAGAGATTCCTTCCCAAATTCGCATGCTCTAAGCAAACAAAAGGAGGAGTTTTCTTCAAAAAGCATGTAAGCTGTGAACCCATGAAAGATGTGGGCACAGAGGTGATTTATGAGATTAAACATAGAGACACGGGCACAGAGATGACTCCAATAGGAAGCACTACGCCCTCCATAAGCCACACACCATTAAAGAGCACATCACCAGCTCGACACAATACCCCAGAGAACAGGTCAGGCCCTTTGACACTGATGAGCTCCGGCACCGCCAACTCGCTCGACATCGCACACCTGCAGGAGCTCCATTTAGCCAAACTGCAAAATGGGCCGACGCTGTTTGATTCAATTACGCCGAATTGGAGCTCGAGGGAAGAGGAAGAGGAGGAGATCTCAAAGAGCTTAAGGAACTTTGAAATGAACAGTGGTTGCAGGAGAAGTGTTTCAGAGTCTAGGACTTCAGTTTCTTCTGTTTGGGAAGAAGAAAAGGCCAAATATTGTCTTAGGTAAGCAAGATTACTTAGCATTTGCTGCATATTGTCCTCCATGACCGCTCTGTTGAGGATTTGATTGATGGGTTTTTAGGTATCAGGCAGAAGAAGCAAAAATTCAAGCTTGGGTCAATCTTCAAAGTGCTAAAGCAGAAGCTCAAGCCAGAAAACTAGAGGTACATACGGTTCCCCATTTTCTTCCTCCCATTTCTTTCAAGACACTTGTCCATGCCTCTTGGTTGGTGAAAATTTTATTGCATTTTAGGGTTTTTTTTCATAATAATTATATTTTATACATAGTAAACTAGAAGAAAAATTTTATAAAATAGTTATTAAATTAATTATATTTTATGGATCATAATTTTAGCAATAAAATAACAAGGATATAGTAATTAAGCTTTAATAAGAGAACAATGATCAAATGAATGAGTAGAATGTACTAAAAAAATAAGATAATAAGAGATAATATACATCAATAATTAGAAATTATATATATATAAAATGTAATAATAAAATAATATTTAATATAATTCAGATACTTAAAATATATATCAAAATGAAATAATTCTATAAAAATATAAGTTAGTGATAGTTGAATAAAAGAAAGAAGAGATGGACTTAAAAAATTTAAAATGAAGTAATAAAAGTAATATAAAATTACTTAAATTTTTTAAAATATTATACTATATCTAATAAAATGATAAAAATAAATTTATATGATTGATTTTATTTTAGATATTATTATCATGTAATTAAAAATAAGTTATATTAATCGAACATATTATTTTTTTATTTTAAAATATTATACATCGTTATCCTGATATCTAATATGATCAATAATTTTTTTATTAAGATCAATAATCTTATATTTTAAATGTTTTATAATTAATTTAAAATTATTATATTCTTACTATTTTATAAAAAATTAATTAAACTTTGACTAATTTTATATAAATAAATAAGTTATAGCGATAAATGAATAAATTTTATAGAGTTAATTTAAAAATTAAATGAAATTAATAAAAATTAAATTTAATTATTAATATATTTATATTTTATATTTTATTGATTTTTTTTTTTAGTATGAGCCAAAAACACTTATTTTAGTATATAAATCTTAGAGGAAAAATTATCAAACTATTCATTTTTGTAAATTTTATTTTTAATTTTTCAAATTTATCCTTCACTTTTATTTTAATATTAATTTTATACTATTTATAAAAAACTCAATTTTATAAAAAAATAAATTCAAAATTAATAAATATTTCATATTTTACGTAAAATTTTCATGCCATATAACAGGAGACGAGGATATCTCTATCTCTTAAAAATAAAAGGTATTATTTTTTAAATTTAAATCATCTATTTTTAAATAAATTATTATTATTTAATAAATAATTTTAATTATTTTTTTAAAATTTTTTAATAATTAAATTATAATTATTTATTTTAAAATAAATAATTTAAATTTAAAAAATAGCATTTTATATCTTCTTAATTGATGTAGCTCTCCTTGAACCGCAGAGCACGGACCTCTGCACTTGCTATAGGGACCATTTCAGTCACGAGGCCGTATTCATTTATTTTTATTCATGAGATCTGCCACCATTCATTAATTATTTATTTTTTAATTAAAAAATTATATCTTCATAAAAATAGAATTTTAGAATTATATTTTTAAAAAGTCAAAATATAAAAAAATATATTTTTTTACCTTAAATAATAATTTTATACAGTATAAAATTTATATCTTTAAAAATATAAAATATTTGTTTTATATTTATAATAAATATATATTTTTAAAAATTTGTAGATAAATTACAATAATGAAATATTTATAATTGCATAGTAGGAAATAATAAATAAATAGAATTAAAGCACGTATTATCAGAATTAAATATTATTATAATTAATAAAATAATAATTATTAATTATTTTTTAAAAAATAAGGTAGAACGTCAATTTTAATAGCCGGCCTATAGAATTGATTATGGAAACCGCCGTTGGTTGACCGTTCATCGGTGGCTGATGGCGGCGGCAAGCCAGTGACGCTGGCTGTCGACGGTGGCGATGGATGCTGGGTGGGCTGGCCAGAGATTAATATTCTAGTTTATTTGTCGATAAATAAATTTAAATATTTAAACGAGGTGGATTATTTGATAATTAAAATTTTAGGTAAAATTTATTTTTAATTATTATTTTTAAATTTTAAATGATAATATAATAATTAAAAAATATAATAATTAATGAGTTTTACCTCTTAAAAAGATAATATTTATTTTTTTAAATTTGAATTATATATTTGTAAATAAATAGTTATATTTATTTAAAAATAAATAATTTAAATTAAGAAAAAAATAAATTCCATCTCTTTAAGAGATAAAGTTTTATTTATTTTTAAATAGATAGTTTTAATTTAATTATTTTTTTTAAAAAAATTAAAATTTAATTAAAATTAATTATTAAATTATAATTATTTATTTAAAATAAATAATACAAATTAATAAAAAAATAAACTTTATCTATTTAAAAAATAAAGTCTGTACGTTGGAGTCCGCCCTGATTCCTTTAGCGTTACGTTGACTGGTTCGAAGACCGTGAGGCTTCGTTATGCTGATTGTCGACTGTCCAATGCGTATTAATTAATTAATTTGGTCCCTCGGCCTCATTATTCTTTTTGTCTTTGAGTGGAACGAGAACAAGAAGAGGGTTATTTATTTCAAGGGTATTTATGGTATTGACAACACTAATTATATTTTTTATTAAAATAAAATAAAATAAAAATAATTTAATTATTATTAAAGGATAAAATTAAATAACAACAAAATTAATAATTAATATTTTCATATATATAGTTAATCATATTAAATGAGAAAGAATAAAATTAAAATTTAATTTTTAACATTTAGTATATAAAATTAATATGAGAATAAAATCATAAAAAATATTAATTTTAAAATACGGCCATCACCCCACCTTCAGTTTTTTTTTTTGATAAGTAAGTAATTGTATTAAAATTAAAAAGATTTATAAAATTTTGAACTAACTCCAAATATTTTACCAATTTAAAATTAGAATAAAGATGATGGGGAATACCCCAAAACACATGAAAAAGTCCAGATCTAAGACCAAGATCTTTGACATGATAAGTTAAAAAAAAAATACAACTGAAATGTAAATCTAATCAACAACAGCATGCCAAATCGGCAAGAAGGCAATCGAGCACCTCCAGTGCTATTGCCGCCACCGCCATAACACCCCCTATCGTGTGCCGCCCACACCTCTCCGTGGTCATCGCACCACTACTCTTATGTTGTTGCCGTCATCATCTTGGGACGACTATCCTATAGCTACCACCTCATGGCCACCATAATGCCGGTGCTTGCCACCACCCTGTGGTAGTTATACCGGTGCTCGCCGCCACCACCTTGTCATCACCACCACCACCAGTGCCGCATCCCCCCTTTTCACTATCACCGCCAATATACATATATTGTAAATTTTATGGAGCTAAAATAATTATTTGTTTTAAAATTATTATTCTTAAAAAATTATGAATAAAAAAAATCAATCACGATATTGATTTTTTTATCCCTTATTTATAACAAATTATTATTATTATAAAATAATAATTCTTAATATATTAATTAAAAATTAACGGTATATTTCCAATCTATCTGCAACATATCTTCATCTTTTTTTATTTTTTAAAAATTTATATTTATGGCAAACATAATTTTCATTGGTAAATATGCATAAAAGACATAATAAAATATATAATTTTACCTTTAAAATAATAAATTAGATATAATTAAAACTTGCCCATAAAAAAAATAATATTATTATTACACTAAAATCAATTTTTTTTTAATTTAAAAAATGGTTAGCTTGCAATAAATATCCAAAAAATCAAAAAATATATATATTTTTTTTTTTTTTTTTTTAGGTTTGTCATGAGTTAATAAGAAATGTGATCACTGAAATGGATTTTTTTTGACTCAGGTAAAAATACAAAAGATGAGATCAGATTTACAAGACAAGTTGATGAAGAGGATGGCAAACGTTCAGAAAACAGCCTGAGGGATGGCGAGCGGCCGCCCGGTCCAAGCACTCGGAGCAAAGAGGCAGAGAGATCCCTGAAGGTGGCGAACTGCCATAGCTCAAGATTATCCGACCGCCCTTTGTGTGGTTGCTTCCCTAGTTAAAACCTTAGCCATTGACGATTTATATATGTATATATACGGTTTATATATGAGCTGCCTTTGCTTTTGTTATGAAAGATCAAGACTTTAAGGTATGCTATAATGTCATTTCTATTAAGATGAGAGAGGGGTTGCTACGGCGTTAGAAGCGTCGCAGATCGTACGACGCTGTACAAAAGTCGTTAGATAGTTCAACGGTAGCTCTTTTTTCATCTGTTTTTTAAATAAAATAATATTTTTATTTAATAAATAGAAAAATGGCAGCTATTAGATTAGATCCGATGGTTAGTGTACGAGACCCGTGCACTCTGCGACGAAATGAGCGTCGCGGCGCCACTCATTCTCTATTAAGACATTATTCGTCCATTGTAAGTGCAGGTGGGTGCGTGCAACGTGTCTCGATGAGATAATAGAGTATTATTTGATGTGTTTTGTAGTACGAAAACAAATTTGAAACCTTCAATAAAAATATAATTATCTAATACTTATTAATCATTCACTACACTTATGATACGATAAAGGATAGGGCAGATGAATATGTCTATTCTAAGTAATTGTGTTATATCATATTATTGCTGATATATCTGGTTCCAACACTTCTGAAGGCACATATGTTCGAATAATGTTTATTTGAATAGTCTTATTTATTCAAATAATCATATTTATTTAAACAATCATATTTGTCGAAATATTAATTTTCTTCAATTTGAAAATATCTAATAATTTTAATGCTGTAATTGAGTCGAGCTTAATCCGAATATATGTCACCGGCCGACCATTGAAGTGTTGAGCTGAGTCATAATCTGAGTCCCAGCCCGAACATTGAGTCAACTTGTAGGTGGTGCTTGATGTTCTAAACCTTAAATGCTTCATCATCTAGTTTCTTACTTAGGCACTCTAATTATGTTTTATTTTCTTCAATGTGTCAAATATTTATTAATAAAAAATACTATTCTTATTATAAATTTATAATAATTTCATAAAATTATGCTTTAATATTTTGTTGAGTGGACATATATAATAGATATTGCAATGTAATTTTGTAATATTTTATTTTTAGTTGATCCAAATAAATACTATTTACAAAATTTTCTGCTATCATTATGGGCAAGAACGATACCACTCTTACAAAGCGTATATTACGATTTTATCAAAAATAATGATCGGTGTAAAGCAATATCCACTCAAGAAAAATATCGATAAATGTCAGTCGTTTCTTTCTGAATGTGAAACAGTGTCAAACCAAAATAGCCAATAAGTTTTAGCTTTCCCTGAAAATGAATTAATCTAATCGCATCCTTTAATAAGCTACCTTTTTACAATTTCACCCCGGCTATTAGCTCCGTCTTTGCCATACCTCTCATTGCCGTCAATGTAATTACTTCGAGTATGGCCAACTCCTGTAGTGTGACGGGTAATATATATAAGATCCGGGAATAAATTCATCGCTGTATCGCTGACCGCATGATTTCTATCAATTCAGACTTTATACAAGTGTAAGGACAAGTTTTTTGGAGTTGGCTTAACCTTATAGGATCGTGACGCTTTGTTCTGACCATTATAGCACGTGTTGCTCAGCATATAATGGGCACAATGACTTGACGCCATTATAATATTTCTTTGGCTTATTACCAACTATTCATTTAGAATTCCACACTTAGCATTAGTAATTAAACACGAGGGGTATGCTCATTTTGGAATTTAACTCAACACCTTTTGTGATCAGCTGACCACAGTCATGTGTTATCTGTGTTACTATTTTTAGAGATACTCATCCTGAAAGAGATGAGTTAGGGCATTTCAAGCCTTTAGATGTTCATTGCTTTGATTACTTATTAGGATCAACTAAAAATAAAATAAAAAATATTGGTTAGATGGGAATTGAAACCCTAAGAAAAATATTGTATTTTAACTATAGCCCAAAAAAAAAAAAGGAAATTTAAAAAAAAATTCTTTTACTTTTTTTGTTATTATTATTTTTAAATTCTATTGACACTTTTTTTTTTTTTTTAAAGTACCAATCCATTCTATGCTGCAATTTAAACTAATCACAAATTGAGCAATATTAGTATACATATGATATTCAACAACTTTAAAGGAGTTCAAGCTTAAAGTTATTTTATATGATGAATAAAAAAAAAGTCAATAAGAATTTGAATAAATAAGGATAATAAAAGAATTTAAAAATAAAAATATTATTATATATTATTTATTAACATTTGTCATATAGAAAATTTATAAATATGAGGTACCCACAAAATATCTAACAAGTGACTTACTAGATAATTAAAAAATTTATACATAAAATAAAATTATAAAATGATTTATCAATTATTTTTATTATTAGATAATTAAAAAAATTGCTAAACAAATATTATTAAATATTAGTTTGTTAAAATATTTACATTTATACTTAAAATAAATAAATAAATATTTTTTTATAAAAATTATAAAAATTAAAAAATAAAATTAAGAAGATATTATTTCAATTAAATATGTCCTTGACACTATTTATATATGTACATCTTTTAACATATAGGGTCACTTGGTGCTAATATATTTAATTAATTTTGAGTTTAGATTATATATCTATGATTGGGCATGATTTATATATATAGGATTTCCTGATCTCTAGTCAATTCATACGAGGTGTGCTTTGATTTTGTATTCAACTTATAGGTTGGTCTAATGATGAAATTAAGGGCAATTTATTATTTTGATTAGATTCTTGTGTGATTAGTTAGAATAATTAAATAAGATATATAATCATGAATTTATTTAGTAGCAACGAAATGAAAATTATTCTACGTTCTTTGAAATATGATTTGAGACACTGGAAGGGTGGGTGAGAATCAAATACAATATTAAGAGGGTTAGTTGAATAATTAAGATGTTCCTTTGATTTTTCTCTATTCCCGTGTTGATTAATCTTTATGTTGGTTTTGACCATGTGCGTATATTTTATTGGTACTCTATGAGTAAGTAAATGAGATAGTACAAAAACTATACAATATTCGAGCAAATAAGAATTTGTGAGACTTTAAAATAGTTTATACTTTTTCAATATTTATTTTATTCCTGAGGTTAAGGTCATTAATATTAAAAAATGACATTTATAACCTAATAATCATCGTAGATGATGATATCATGGATATTATTAGTGAGGGGCTTCAAAGATGATATTTGTGACATCCAGAAAATTTTTTTTAAATAAATATTTAATTATTTTAAAAGATTAAAATAATAATAATAATAATAATAATGTAATTAGAATAAATAATAATATTATTATAACAAAAATTTTGGGATGTCATAAAATATATCTCTAAAGTATTATTTTGATACTAGCTCCAACTGGGCCTAAATTTCTCTTACCACAACTCTTGATTTACTCTAGAATCATCCTCATCTAACCTGCTACTCTAGAAGAAAGAAAAATAGTAAGAGTAAGTCAAATACCCAACAAGTGATAACAAATCTAAAAATAACAGAAAACAATAATAAATGTCTCAAATATACAATATATAATGTATAACATGAATTACAAACAACAATACGATGTCCAACAGATTAATATATATTCAAGAAAATACAATTCAGCACATTTATGACTCAAATGCATAAAAAAGGTAGATCATTTCAAATACCGATATATCAAAGATCATAAAATTTCATTAATAAGAGGCAAAACCCCTCAAAATCTGAGCTCACAAGAAATAAAAGAGATCTCTTGATCCGAATATCAGCGTAAACGACCTGAAAATCAAATACAAAGAAATAACATGGATTTCACTAAATTTGAATATGGAAAAATTCGACCCATGGATTCTTTCAAATATAACACGTGGATTCAACCAAATCCCAAACTCATGAGATATAAATAATGACGGAATATCACAATAAATCTCCTTGGATCTTATTCTATCATTGTAAATCAAAGGCTGCGTATTTATACCCCCAACTGTTGGAAAAATGTAATGAAATTATCCATAATATCCTAACTACCACTATAGTCCTCACAGAGGATGTACTTATAGTATACCCATACCATCCGTGATACCATTCGCCAAATGATATCCCTGATATTATTTTTTACGATAATCACATTGTTATAAGTATCCATCCATAATAAACAATATACCTCATTATCACCATGATACAAAAATCAGTATCAAATAAATGTGGATCACACTAAGGTGCAATAACCTCCCATTCGATTAGATACTTTAATATTTTCATACGCTCTCCTTAACATTGACCGTAGAAAACCAATAATCTAATTACTCACGCAATCGAATATAATACAAAATAAGCTTTGTAATTACAAAGATAGACACGTCATTCAATGATGATAAAGATCATATTCACGCAATCAAGACCAACACAAAGAAATTTATTACAGAATGAAGAAAAGATAAAAACGAATCGAAAACAATTTATTTTGACATTTATCTAGTTTTTCATTCTGTTTAGATATATGAAACCTATTACCAAGGCCATAATTAATTTCTCACTCATCATTTATAGATAAAGCCACCAATAATTAATTTGTCCCAAAAATATATCTATGTATATATATATATATATATCTTTTAATCAACATGCTCCCAACTATATTGGCTAATATCCTCAATCCCAATCTTAAAAGTCTGCCATTCATGGTCACCTTCACCCATGTAAATCTATTCTTTCACACATGCTACACACCCACGTACTGCCACTGCCAGGCACCACACACACACGGCAATATACACACTGCACACACCACAGCACACACCTAAAATCTATTCCTTTACACATGCTGCACACCCACGTACTGCCACTGCCAGGCACCACACACAACCGCACACACACCCATAGCAAACACACAGCCGCACACACACTATGCTAGCTATACACACATAAATCATACAAAATCAGTTTGTATTGAAACTCGTAACTGATATCAATGTCAACGGTCGTCTCCTTCCAAATCAATTAATTTGATACCCATCGATAGAACTGTTGTTCAAAAGAAGTTGGCCAGTAGGACAAGAGGCTCTGTTTCGGTAATACTTCACAAATCACCAATGTACAACGAAATTCCAAGTTTTACTATGCCACACGAACAATAGAAACTTTACAGCATCAATCCCTAATTCTTCGACTCTACAACCATGTTAATTTTTTGGGAATTCCTCGACTGGGTCGAAACTTTATTTTTTCTAATTTTTTTTTATTTTTTAACTAATTAATACAATCCGATTCTTAAAATTTTTGACAGATTAACATCAATAAAAGAAAAGGGAAGAATTACTTGTAGAAAGTTGGAATTCTATTTGCAAAAATTGGAGTACTGCAAAATAGGAAGATTACGAATGAAACTAAGATCAACTTGCCTGATAATTGAGGACACCAACAGCGATGGCTTCAACAATCCCGACGACACTCCTTGGCAGTAGCAACAATATAAGATCTTTGGCTACTCTTTCCTTATTCTTGCTTTTTCTAGTTTACCCGTAGCCACAATCGAGGAAGTAGTGGAAGAAAAAGGAAAGCAACAATCCTTAAGGAAATCGGAGCAACTGAAAAAAAATGAAATCGAAGCTAGCGAATCGAGAGGAAGAAGAAAAGTTAGCTATTTCAACCGTTCGGCAGAAGAAGGAGGCGACATTGCAGGAAGATCAACTGACCATTTCTCTCTCTTTCCTCTTCTTCGTCCCATTCTTTCATCTTTTTCTTTCTTTTGTTTTTTTATAATAATAATAACAATAATAATAATAATAATAATTATTAGTTTATTATTATTATTTTAATCTTTTAAAATAATCAAATATTTATTTTAAAAAAATTTTAGAATATCACAGGTATAAATATCTACGAGTACAACATTTGATAGGACTATAGAGGTAGCAGAGATATTATGAATATTGGATAATCTCGTAGTATTTACCCAATCATTAGGAACGAAAATACACTACTTTTGGTTCACCATAGTAGAATAAGATCTATAGTAAAGAGTATTGTTATCTCGCATAGTAAGGATTATTATTATCTCGTATAGTAGATATTATTATCTCATATAGTGATGACCTAGTATTGAGCTAATGATTGGATTCGGTGGAATCCATATTACATTTCTGATATCTGATTATTCATATAATTTTTGGGTTTTGGATACAGTATGTTATTGAATCTTGGATAGTAGTTTATATACTGTATGTTATTATTAATTATATATATGTGATATTATAATTTGAGATACTTATTTATACTAATATATTATTAATTATATTTACTCATTGGACATTCAGTTTACTTTTTAATTTTTTTTGACTCAAAATTGAAGAGATATTATAAGTGCTAATTGGGATTTGTAAAATTATCGTTGAGCACCAAGTAAAGGTGATTTTAGACTTAGCGGACTGTGAGCTATAGTGAAAAATATTTTTTTTATTTCAAATAATTTATGATTGTGGATGTTAAATTTATTTATGGTATAATGATTTTTAGTGATTTGATGATTTTGATTGGTTTGATAGTGTTTGATGAACTAGAGGATCTTTTGTCAAGTCGATTCAGGCCGAGTCAGGAAATTCAGGCTCGGTCGTTATACGGTTTGCAATGACTATTCTATATATTTTTTTTAGTATATGTTATTTGCAGAGCAAATTATTTCAATAGATGAAAATAAAAAATATATAAAAATTAAATTAACATAATTAACATAGATTATTGAATCCAAAAAGATTTAAGATGAATAGAAGTAAAACCAAATTTTTTTTTAAAAAAAATGAGTTTTACTAATTCTAGGCAAATTAGTAAACAATTTAAAACCCATGAACAATATATTTATAAAAAGCAATATATTTCCTTATTTTAGATTCATAATTCAACAAATCATATATATATATATATATGATATAACATATAAGATTAATGCACCTTTTTAAATAGAGAAATACATAGGTGTATTTTCGTGTTAAAAATATACTTTAAAATCAAAATAAAATTATAAGATGACTATTAGGCCTGTTCTATTTTATAAATTATAATATATGATAATTAAATAATAATATGTATAAAAAAATTAAGTACTATAGAGTTGTGAAGTTAAAACGAATATGTTGAGTTATACTAAAATTTAAGATAATAAATTATAATACTTATAAATATTTTTAAAATTATACTGTAAGAAGATAAGATGATCAATTGATATTTAATATAGTTCAAATAATTAAAATTTATGGTATAGAAGCATATGTGATAAAAAGAAGAACTAATTATGGTCAGATAAGAAAATAGATTTAAAAATTTTTTAAATATGATGCGTATCTGGATTCGAACTTCGAACAGATTCGGGTGATCCTCTTGTCGTGGCTTCGGCTCCATTCTCTGAGTTGGATCCTACACACCACTAAACAGAACAAGAGGTCAGCGTGTTCGGCGGAAAATTGTCCCACCGAAAATACTCCAACGCTCAAGTCAGTAAAACAGTCTTCGAGAAAAAGAAACTGAAACTGAGAGAGTGAGAAGAGAAAGAGTGTTTGACCCAGATGTAAGAGAGACGTGAGGTCTTCTTGGATCCGGGAGGTGAGAAGACGGTAAACGGCCGTGAGGGCTCGCTTGTTGCCTTAGGGTTTTTTTGGAGGATGAAGGTGACAGTGAAGGCAAATTTCTCAGAGCACTCAATTGACTTTCAGAAAGCATGATTGAGAGCCTTTTGTGTTGTGTTACCGAAAGCATCAATGAAAGCATAGATAAGAGTCCGTTCCTAGAATGATGATTCTAGGGTTTATTTAATGGCTGAGAGGGTGATCTTCCTTCTTTGGAAGGCGTGATCTCCTTTGTCCACCTTGGCTGGCTTGCTTTCTGGAGCGAATGCCAGTTGCCAAGGTGGGCGTGATTGTTTCCTTACGATGCGACCAACAACTTTTCAAGTTGGTTTCTTTCCTCCTCAACATATTATCGTTGAAGTGCCTTAGTTGGCAAGGAATTGGGAAGATCTGGCGCTTTCCTTCTTTGAAGGGCGTCAATCTTGTCAATGTCCTTTTTGATCTAAGTCGAGATCGTGGAATATCTTTGGAGAATCGTTGTTGGCCTTTTGAGGATTCATGGGCTTAAACGAGTCAGGCCTGTTACTGTAGAAAAGCTCCTTTGGGCCCAACGTGCGAAACTCGGACTGTCAACGCTCGAGTTGACCGTCTGCGTGCGTGTTGGCCGCCTTTGTGAAGGGTATTCGTCATCAGCCGCCAGATGGGCCGTGGGCCTGAGTGAGCCAGGCCCATTACTGTAGAAAAGCCTCTTTAGGCCCAATGCGCACAAGGGAGACGGTCAACGTTTGAGTTGACCGTCTGTTTGAGAGTTGGCCGCCCGACGGTCAACGCCAGTGTTGACCGCCCTGAGCTTTTCAGCTCTTGGGCCCGTTTTTTAATTGGGCCGTTAGAGTATTGATCGTCGTTTTGGGCCTTTGACTTTTATGGGGCCAACTCATTTTTTATGTACCCATCAAAATAATATAATTAAAATAATTTAAAATTATTTATATTTAAAAAAAAATCACATTAAATCGAATAGAATGATAAAATAGATTTATATTGTTGACTATATAAGTGAAATATAATATATTGTTATGATTATGATGATGATTATTATCATTATTTAAAATAAAATTTTAAATATATTTTTAATTTTTATGTCAATTTTAATTCTATATAATAAAATTTATAAGAGCATTATGTAAAAAAAAGAAAAAAACCTCTAAATTTAGCTTTATTTTAAAATTTGAAGATTTTGACATTATTTATAAGATTAAATATAATTTAAAATATAATCAATTTGACTTTTAACATAAATTAAAAAGTAAAAAATGGGGGGAATATTTTAATATTTTTTTATTCATCCTCACCAAACCCGCTACATCATTTATTCGGGTTAACCCGACATTATTATGCTCCGTCTTCTTCATCCTCGCCCTCCCCCTCTATTCCCACTCGGTGCATCAAGAAAAATAGACGTTGAGTGCGGCTCTTCGGCGGTGAGCTCTGTCGCTCTCTTTTCGATCGCTGAATTAGTTGCTCTATGCTTTTAAACACGTTTACATTCATCTGTAAATTATGTCATGGGGTTGTGTATTAGTCTAAGGTTTTTGACAAGGTTAATCAGTACTGTTAGGAAACGATGCGATGTGGAGTAAGTGTTATGTGTTGATTTATTACTATTTTTATTCGTTGCATTCGTTTTCTTTAATTTATGGAGTTTAGTTGAAGCCCTAAAGCGGGATGATGTGGGTTCACTTGAAAGTGAGGTGATTTTGCTTGTGCTTAGGTTTGGAATTTGAATTTATATTTTAAGATGATTTCGTAGCTGGTAGTATTGTTGCGAGTAGATTTAATGCAGCTCAATTTGATAGACCATCTTGTTTTTTCGTGTTACACAACACATCCAAATGTCACCCATGCTTCTATAAAACAATGAACTTTTGATAATCGTCATCCCCATTTTGTTTTATGTCGAAAATTTCCATCCTTTTGTTGTCAAAAAACTCTTGCCAGAGTCCTGGCCTATTAGAGAAAGGGAAAAAAGTTGTTAAATTTTTTTGGGTTGCTGATGTTTCATGGTGTGGATTGAAATATGAGAAACCGGGTTGAGAGCCCACATATACCACGTGCCCAACAAGATAATTAAAATTTAAAAGTTGCAGAAACCAACACTTCGTTGTGGAGTTTGCCAACACAAGAAGTCCTAACAATATGTTATTCCACTAAGGGGGTGAAATGAGGGCCTAAAATCTTATATTGGTCGGAGAAGACTACAAAAGAAAGTGTGAATGGTTTATTATGTAGATCAATTGAACAAGGTATCTTTCTTTAGACTGTTAAGTTTACTCTTTGATTAGTTTATTATGTGAATGGTGAATTTGATAAGTTCTCTTGGTTTGTGAAGTATTGACAATGGAGAGTTGCGGAAGCATTCTACCAGAACTTATGATTTGAATTTTCTCAACAAATTGATATCAGGGCAAGGCTGGTTAGAAGAATGTAAATTCAAGTGAAAGTAGGTATTCTTGGGCAACGGGTTTATGAATGTGTGAGTTTTGTTAGTGCTTGTAACGCTCAAAGTATTATTAATGGAGAGTTCTGGAGGTGTTCCATGTTAAATTGATACCATGTTTTCATCTCGTATGGGTCCTTCCTCATATGCATAATGAGAGTAGCTTAATCTTTTTTTATTCCATTCATTTACTACCCTCATTATGAAATGAGCAGACACCGAAGTAAGTGTAGGAGATTAAGATGGAATCGAGGTGAGTTCTTTTTTATTGCTCTTACTAATGAGGCTAGTATTGCATCCTTATTACAAAATACATAGCTACAGAATTCTAATGGAGCTGGCCTCGTATATGCATGATTGGAAGTTCACGTTTTCAGCTTTTTGGGTAAAGTTTAGTCCAACGTAAACACATTCCTGGATTGCTAGACCATAGTTCCTAGTGGATAACCCAAATTTCAATTTTATTGTGCATCCTAATAGGGGACGATCATATTGGTTCAATTTATCTTTCTCTACTTGAAGACTGTGAGGCATGCTTTGGAAAGTTTTTGAATAAGGTAGCTTTGAAGCTGGCTGCTATACTATACTAGTTATAGGCGCTTTACTACTATTAAGTTAAGGGGACTCTAACATCTTTAAATTGACGAACTCTTTTGCTCTTCCCTATCTCTAAAGAGGTGTAAGCACTTCAGTTGCTTGGAATTTAAATTGATTCACTTGCATCTTTGCTAGCACTACAAAAATACCTATTCTTAACAAACCTATTACTGTTGGGCAAACCTTTTTTGGGTGTTCATAGACTCAAATTTCCCATTTACCCACGACAGAAAAGCCACCTGCATCAGGCATTTAAGCATAAGTCATAACACACTTTTATGCGCAACAAATCCACGTTGAAATCGACTTATTCACTCGGCTAATCATGAGAATCTACGAGATATCGTAAGGGCCTGATATGTGAATGGCATCTTGATCTAAAGTATATCCAAATTGAATGAACGATTTGGCTAGAAAATCATTCTAAACTTGATTGAAGAACCAACCTTTATTGAAGAAGCTATAGAGTTGATTACAAAAAATTTACTAGTTTGAAAGGCTCGTTGGCATTGTTCCTCTATGGGATTTACATTATAATAATATGCAACAGAAGCTCCTGAAGTGATAAATGAATATGTAGTAGTTTGGTAATGGTTGGAGCAATAAAACAATATTCAGCAAATATCTCATTTTGTTGGTGGTACGAAGAGGGAATTGGCCCAAAAATTTGGAAAGGGGGTCAAGACATCCTGCGCTGGTGACTGACTTAAGTGACCTGCAGCACGCTGAAGAGTTGCATGTTACACATCTCACTGATTCTGCCTGTGTGAGGGTACCTATTATTCATTGGTGATCAGGCACATGGCACATCCATGCTGTCTATAGCAGTATTACTTCTATTCTTCTATTTTGCTGCTGCATTTGGATCATAATCTGATGGTATTGTTTAACAATTAGTGTTCATCGTGTTATAGAACATATTTTGTGTATTTATTTATTCACTAACTAATTTGTTTTAGTATAGAAGTATTGCAGTGAAGTGCTTTTGGTTTCATATGGCTCTAAAGCTTTACCATTAAGAAGATTTAAGTGCCATATAGTACCACAGAGGACATCCTGGTCTGTGGGGACAATAGTACATATAAAATAATAGCGGAAAAGGAGCATGGGCAGAAGGGCAGTGAAAAAAAGTGCAAGTTTTGTTGGTGTTGACTCCACAAAAGTTGCATCAAGAGGCATGCCTGATAAAACTGTGACAGATCAGAAATTATCAAAGAAGCATGATTTGACGCAGCCAGAGACATCATTTGTGAGGTCAAGCATTCTTATACAAAATATCCCTTTGCATGTTTCTCTCTCTTCATGACTAATTTGTTAGTTAGCCTTTGTACATAGTAATGGTGTTAGAAGATTTTGTAACTCCCTGCACTCATACTTGATGAACCTACTTAAGCGTTATTGTGCTGTGAAAAACTTGCAGCAAGCAGGTTGATCCTGAAACAGCGAAGTACTTTTCAGAGATTGCAAATGTTTTGGAAAGTGGTGAGGTGGACTTGGAGGAGCGGTCTGTCATATGTGGTAATGCTTTGGAAGAAACTAGAGGAAAAGAAGTTGAGCTTGCGACTGACCATATTATCAGCCACACTTTACAAAAACTCCTGGAAGGCTGCGATGTGGATCACCTTTGTAGGTTCTTTCAGCGCTGTGTAAAGAACTTTGCCCGTATTGTAACAGATAGATGTGGTTCTCACGTGGCTGAGACAGCCCTCAAGTCTTTAGCAATTCATCTTCAGGATGAGGACTTCCAATATCTAATTAAAGAGACTCTGAATTTGATATGCCAGGTGTGATGCTACTAAGTTCTTGAATTTTATTATCTTCTTCTTCATGTACTTATTACCATAAGTATGTTTTTAACTATAACTAGATAGCGTTCTGATTGTTTCAATCTATGAGAACAATTTGCTGGCTGTCATATATTTTTTCTTGCCTTCTGTAAATGTTCACTGAAGATGGAACTGTTTTATGATTCATAATTTCATATTTCCATCTCCAAATGGATGTTTAGTTGGGTGTTGAGTTTAGTGTGTTGGCCTTCCCCTAATGCACACCTCTTCATCAAACCCAACCAAGTTCTGTGTCTGTGTTTGCACCCTTTGTAGGTTGGCATTTTAAGAGCATTTTTATCAAATGTTTCCTGTTTGAATTTTATGTAAATTGAGAAGGAAAACGGATGTAGTTTTTTCACAAATGATTGATCTTCATCTTTCCATACCAGGCTATTGTTGCCAAACCTGTTGACGTGATGTGCAACTGCTATGGATCTCATGTTCTTCGAAGTCTGCTTTGTCTTTGTAAAGGAGTGCCATTACATTCAGAGTTTCATGCTGCAAAATCGTCCACTATTTTAGTCCAGCGGTTGAATCTTAAAAAAGATATAGGTGCTGCAAATGATCTGCCAAACATCCATCGGGGGTTCCCAGATTTACTCAAGTTACTTGTGTCAGAGATGTTAAAATGTGGTGTGACTGATATTGCAATCCTGCAAGTTGACCCGTACAGCAGTTTGGTTTTGCAGGCAAGTTTCATATGCTTTATAATCTTGTTACTTGTTATGTAACAGTGCTTGTTAAGATGGGGGAGGGGGATTGCACATCTGGTACTCCAATGGAACAGGACTAGTGCCCGCCTCACCTACAAATGATTGCCACTTGTCATTCAGTTAGGGTCTGTTTATGTTTAGGAAAGTTTGAAGGAAAGAAAAAAAAAATGAAGAAAAATAATTTTTCATGTTTGAATTGCATAGAAAATCATAATAAAAAAATATTATGAATAATATGTATTAGAATATTCATATTTGCGGATAGTGATTTCCTTTTATTTCCTTTCATTTTCATTTCTTCCTCATTAACTTTATTCCTTCAACCTTTCCTAAATCCCAAAAAACCTTTAATACATGATACAGTAGACTGAATTTTTATGTGACCTACTTTTTCTTAGAAATTTCTTCTCAATGGTGAGGTATAATTTTAGAAAGATTTGGTGAGCTGCAGATGTTGGTATTCGTTCATATTAGTGGATGCTTGTCTAAAATCTCATTGTATGGCATTTCTTGAGTTTCAACACTGTGTATCTGAATTTGCTCAGCAACAAATAAAATGTGGACTTCACCCTGACTTGTTTGCGTCCCTAATTGAAGTGCTTTAAGATTGACATGTCTTGCTTAGTGTTATGCTTTATCTTATATATTTAAACATCTCACTTTCTTTCCGTATGTGTAATTTTCATTTTTTTTCTGGCAGACAGCTCTAAAGTTGCTGGCGGGACAAGATCAGGAGTTGCTGTCTGTTATTCCAGTGATTTTAGGTTGCACCAAGGAAAATACAGAGGAAGGGAACTTCATAGATATAAATGAGGTGCAGAACATCAGAGATTTACTGAAAGAAAATGCATTTAGTCATTTGATGGAGGTATGATTCATTGAAAAGTACCCCCTGTGTGCTTTTTACTGCTGTAATTTGGGTTTCGGTCCAGTATCTTGCGAAAACTTATATCATCCACATTGATGTGGCTGATATATATCAATATCAGCCCCCAAATACCAATATTTCTCGATATCACACAATACTGTCATATATTGCTATATCGACAATATATTGCGATTTATTGTGCGATACGGTCCTGCCAATTTACGATTTTCAGAATTTTTTTAAAATATATCTAATACTTATACGTAATGCCCGATGTTGATATTGTTATGACTAATACTAAAACCAATACCAATATTTTCATTCATGATTGAGTGTTGTTAATATATAGCTCTTAGTTTTCCATGGAGTTATTTTTAAATTTATTGTATGATGCGGTTAAATGGTTTTGTACATGAGTGTCACGTGGCACCATTTAGTGAAAAGAATATATAGAAAATTTATTCACAAAGTTTTGCAAAATTTGCAAATATCTTCTCAACTTTTTTTCAGCTATTTATACATGTACTTTTCTATAAAGCATGATCTATTTTGTTAACATATAGCTGCTATTTTTCCATGGAGTTATTTTTAAATTTATTGTGTGATGCAGTTAAACTGTTTTGTACGTGAGTGTCATGTGGCATCCATTCAATGAAAGGAATATATAGAAAATTTATTCACAAACTTTTGCAAAATTTGCAAATATATTCTCAACTTTTTTGCAGCTATTCATACTTGGTACTTTTCTATAAATATTTAGTTTATTCAATTTTGAGTTGTTTGACCAAATTAATCACTTTTATGTTATATGTGTTTGCAATTTAAGATTGTAGTAAAAAATTTGGGTGCCTTTTACTCACGTTACATGACTGTGCCACAAAAAAAAAACCCAAATTCCCATAAAAAAGCGGCCCAATGAGGTATAGTTAAATTGAATAAAAAATGCAATATAAAGAGTTCAATAATAGTTTTGATGGAAAATAAATAAATAAATGAATAAATAATAAAGTTGAGTAAATTTGCAAATTTTGCTAAAGTTCGTAAATAAATTTCATGTATACCCATCAATGACATTCACATGATAATTGACTTCCCTTAGCATTCTTGTTCAATATTTCTATGCCAAAAGACAAGGGAGGCTTGGCAGATGCCCATCTGTAACTGTTCCAGGCTGCAGTCTCAGCTTTCTCAGCTGTGCTAGTATTAGGATGTGAGCCAACACTTCAGGATAACAAGCCTTGCTTAACTCTTGACATGGTGTATTTGTTTAGGTTTTTGATATGCATCAATAACTTTGAAAGGCCAATCTTGGTGTAATAATAAGGTTGCTTGTCTGCTTTGCAATGCAAGTAGGCTGCTATGTACATAAACTGTGTCTGAACCTCACTGTAATGGGAGTCTTTTGCATTGGCTCTAATGGAAACCTCATAGCTAGAGTTTGTGTTTACAATGAGAAGACATTGTAGTATTTTGCACCTGGTTCACACAGTAGAAGGTCATCTCATGGCTCATTTAGGTGATAATAGCATTCCATACAAAAAAGCTTGCCTCCATGCTCAGGGGGTGAAGGGTTGATTATAGTTATTTGTATTAGATAACTAGCAGAAGGATTTTCTTGCTTGACTGTTACCTTTTATGTCTACACAATTCTGGAGGCTGTTTAAAAAATTTACTCAAAAAGACATAACTGTATCTCTTATGAAGATATTTCCCCTTCTCTTCTAAATGTTATTGAATTGAAATTGGCTGTTCGGCATCCAAGTTAAATCACAAATGACAGTAGGCAACATCTATTTCTGTCTGTTCAACTCCTATAGGTTTTGAATGACCTTACCCCCCCCCCCTTTTTTTGTAATTGCGTCGTCATCCGGAAACCTTATTTAGTTCACTAAATTTGTAAAGAAGAAAGTGAAAAGTCTTAGTAACATATGGTGGATGATGGTGACTATATTAGTAAGGAAGAAGCAGAGGCTATGGATAAGTTGAAAAAAATATTTCCAAGAAGGCAAGAACTGTTTTCACTATTTTTATGAGTTATGGAAGAGGTTGATTTCTTTTAGTCGTAGTTTTACATTCTTCATTATCTGATCTAGGAGCCAAATTTCTAGCATGCATCGCGGGCTTTTTAGCGATACCCTTTTTTTTTTTCTAGTGATATTTGCCAAGGAAAGAGGTCTCTAGAGGAGGAAGGCAAGGTGATATTCAAGTGATCAGCTAACAAACTGATTGAGATGCTTCAAATTATATTATTTTCTTGGTTTTAGTTGTTTCAGTAATTCATTAGATAACATGATCTTGTTTCACCACTGAAGTCCCTGTTTCTCTTATTATGTGTTGTAGGCAAGTTTCCTTTGGCTACTTTTGAGACCTTGTCATCCATCCCCACTGCATATGACTGCAATGAGTAACTATGGATGGAAATTTTCATTATGATAGCAAGTTTGATTTGACAATGTGAAAGCGTCTTTAATATCATCTCAAAATCACTGCCCATATGAAGACACAGTGTGATAACCATACCAGCAGATTTGGTGTTTTATACTGCATAACTTCGACTATGTGAACGTTCTTGATGCAAGAACTGCAATTGCTTGTTCTTCATTGTCACTGACTTGGGATTTTTGCTGATATTTAACACTAAGTGGCTATTCTCCTTCTCACTTCTGTTAGTTCTTTGTTCTTTTGTGAAAAACTCTTCTTATTATCCATAGTAAGCCTCACAGCACGATCTCCAGCTATACAAAACTACACGGGGCTTTTGAGGCCATCTGTCAACTGTTCTGATGATATGATTTTCTGTGTGGTGTAGCTGCTATCCTGTTTCTTTCTGTCTTTTGCCCATTTGATGGGTAGCTTTTTTCATGTTCTAATTTTCTTAGAGCATTTTGTGCATATTCTGCAGATCATATTGGAAGTGGCTCCGGTAACTTTATACGATGAAATCTTTGTGAAGTTCTTCAGGAATTCATTGTTTGAAATTGCATGTCATCAATCTGCAAACTTCGTTGTCCAAGCCTTAATTTCTCATGCAGGATGTCAAAGTCAAGTATGCATCTTTCCCACTTATGTTGTTTCACCTCTGGCCTTTTTAGTCTCATTTAGTTTGTCATACCATATCCACTTATGCAAACATTGGCCGATATTTATCAGTATTAGAGTCTCTCAATACTGATATTTTTTGATATCGCGACAATATCGCAATATATTCTCGTATCAGCTAATATTTTGCCGATATGACCCTGTTAACTTACGATCTTCGAAAGTTTTTTTTCTTTCCAATATATCCGATGCTAATATATATTGTTTAATATGTCCAATGTCAATATGGTCACAACCAATACCGATACTAATACTTTCATCTATAATCATATCTGATCAACACAATACAATTAATTGTATTCTAGCATGGTTATTTTAATTTTGACAATAAATTTGTCGTACGTGTCCTTTAGATGGAGGCAATCTGGGAAGAGCTCGGGCCAAAATTTAAGGATCTCCTTGAAATAGGAAGACCAGGAGTTATTGCCTCTCTAATAGCTGCAAGTCAAAGACTCCATAGTCATGAACATAAGGTTCGGAGTTTATGCATTACATCTTACATTTCTACTGTGTGATAATTTGGTTTCAATGGTTTCTGTATAAAATGCAATCAAATGAATTAAAGGGTGCCCCAATGCATGAGCATATATATTCAACTGAAATTAAACGGGCACTCCATTGGTATCAAATGAAATGATCTCATATTTTAGAATGTTTGGTGATTCGATTTTGCTGATTTTATATTTTTCTTGAACTAATTTGACAGTGCTCTAAAGCTCTTGTTGCTGCTATATGTTCAGCAAATGAGCCTCCAAAATATGTTGTCCCGAGAATATTATTTCTCGAAAGCTACTTTTGCTGCAAAGACAAGTCTAACTGGAGTTGGACAAGCAAATCTAAAATGCATGTTATGGGTACTCTGATTCTACAGTTAGTATTCAAGTATTCAAGTGTATGTTCCCTGCTCGCCTTCTTTTCTTTCTCAATTTCTATCTATATCTTTGAAATTCTGGGCTTTTATTTTTTTGAGTTACGAAATATTGTAGAGGAAAATGATGCATTATGTCTTTAGAGTGGGCTCTACTGTCTGTTCAACGGATAGGTTTTCAAAGATGCATTATGTTTTCCTTCGAAGAGACCGATGGAGCGTTGACCATTGTTTGGTTCCATGGAATGAAAATCGGTCAACATAAATTGGTATTAGACCCTCTAATGCTGAAATTTTCTAATACATTGAAAAAATTGACTCTCACCTCATTGGTGGTAATTGCAATATACCTGTCAATGTTCTAAATGATAAAACCTAATATTTTTTGATATATCTACACCTAACTCCCTTTCAAGTTACGATTTCACAAAAAAAATATGATTGATACATCTAATACTAATACATATCACCCAATATGACTAATATTAATACTAATATTTTCTTTATAATTGGTAATGAAGCATAAGACGGTGATAATTTGAAAACAATTTTTGCACAATGGAAGTGAACATTTTTTCTTCCAAGAAATTTGTGGAGCTTTGATAACCAAGTTGGAAACTATTGCTTACCTTTTTTCCTTGCATAAGGGTTCTGTTGCGTTCTGGTTCCGCGGCGTCCAGTTGGATCCGTGGTTAGTTGGCGTGCTGAATCCACGGGGTCCAATCTGATCCGTGGTTTCCAAGTAACACAAGTAAATGTGGTGTTGGACACAAGAGGAAGATTGAGACCGGATCTTTTACGTGGAAAACCTCGTCTTGAATGGGGAGGAAAAACCACGAGGCTCAAGGCCTTGGAAATGCTTCACTATTTGGGTTGAAGTCTTTTCAAAGTACAAATGTTGGGGTTAATCCCTCCATTGTCTGTTGTTTTGTGTTTCTTTCTTAGGAGGCTATGCTCGATGGGAGTCTTTGCCACTCTCTTTGGGGATCTCTTTGCTTTGCCTTTTTGGGGAAAAAGAGTCCGGTCCCTTTAGAAAGGGACTTTGCTGGGTATTTATAGGGAAAACCAGACCGTTGGGGAAGAGACGCGTGGCAACCATCGGAGGGCCCAAATGCTGTGTAGTGTCCCGCTAGCCTCATTAATGCTGCTGACATGCGCGATAAGGCCTGTGGCTAGCCTTTAGCCGGGAGGCTAGGTGCGTCGTCTTGATTTGACGGGCGTGTCTGTTGAGGCAGCGGTTGGCGGTGGTTGCAGTTTCCTTGGGAATCGGTGAAATTGCTTAGCTGGCATCCTTGACTGAGCATAGGGTAGTCCTCGTTCCTGAGTGAGGCACCTTGTGAGTTTGCGGACTCGTAAGAGGAGGCCGTTCTTGGAGGATCTTTTGGGAAAGTTCGGGAGCCTTTTCTTGACCTCTCGGGCGATTCTGAGACTCAGCTAGGCTTCCAGAGTTTTCGGTCTTTTCCGTGTCTGTGCACTTGGGTGTCGCTAGCGTTGTCCTCGAGCTTCCTTACGAGTGGACGAGATTTCTTGGGTTTTTGCTGTGGCCTTGGTCTTTGGGCCGTTGGCCTCTACTTCGGGCCTCTTGTTTGGGCCTTTCTTCTGGACCGTATTTTTATTGGCCTTTATATTGGGGCCCAACATAGCCCCCCATGCCAAAGGGCCCGAAGTTCTCGGCCGTTTGGCATGAAGTCGTTAGTACGCTAGAAGAGTCGACCGTCCGAGTATGTGTGTCCTGGTGGCGAGTACTGCGTTGAGTTTGATGGGAGGTGGTCCCAGGACCTCTTCTGGGTCCGAGGCTTTTTTCGCCGCCGCCGCTTCGCTTCTCTGCGGGGCATTAAATGCGGTACCTGGTTGATGTGACGTGCTGGCAGGCGCCTTGGGAAGGAAAGGCCATCATTCCTCTGAAACGAATGGCCGGTCGATGCGTGGCAAGGGTAATGAGTGCGCCTTTTGCACTCCAGGGTTTATTTAAACGCCTCCTTGCCCTGATTTTCCATCTTCACGCCTGCTCTTTCGTTTTCTCTTCTGAGTGTTGAGGCCTTTCGCTTTTTCTTCGTTCGAGTTTCTTCTTCACCTTTGTTTTTTGGCGTTCATGGCGCCTGGAGTGAGAGACATTGCTTCCATGGTGACGTTCGACAAGCTCATGGAGATTCGAGCTCGATATCGAATCCCTGAGTCTATGGTCATGATGATTCCGGAGTCGCATGATAGGGCACTGTACCCTCCGGACGGCTTCATTACCATTTACGAAGTCCACCTCAAAGGCGGGCTACGGTTTTCCATCGCGGAGGAGCTCTACGACATTATGAGGGCGCTCGGGGTGCCTCTTGCCAAGCTTCAGCCAAATGCAGTCTAGTATTTGGTATCCTTGTGTGTTTTCTTCCGTTGTCATGAGAAGCTCTTGAATGCTCTTACAGTCAATGTGATGTTCCGCTTCACACAGAACCTTGACTGGATTGTAATGACTCCCCACCCGAAATTTTCTTTGTTGTGCGGAGGTAACCCAGACTCCACGAAGCGGTGGAAGAATAAGTTTTTCTTCCTTGGTGTCCACGAGCACTGGGCCATCCCTTTTAAGTGGGGGAAAGTGGCTTGCCAGTACAGCTCTGACCCTTCGAGAGAGGACAGGGAAAATGTAAAGGTGTACATGGACTTGGTGCTGGCCAATCTGTGGACCTTCCATCTGAACAAGCGCAACATCTGGCTGTCTCCTGAGAAATTCAAGGAAGCCAAGTGGGGACCACGGGATGAGGCTTCCGGCGTAGCTCCTTCCGTAAAGGCCAAGGAGAGACTAAGGATGAGAGCTGGGACACTGAGGATTGGGGGTCCCGTTACTGAGCCCTCCTCCGGTGACGACAATAATGTTTTTGACATTGATGATTTGAGCGACGATGACGTGGCTGCTCCTCTGCTTAAGAGGTCGGGGACTGACTCCATGCCTGAGTCCTCGGGGTCTGGAGGTCTCGCCTTCAGTTCCATTGCTAATCTCGCCGAGTCTTCAAGAGCCATTGTTCAGGTGGTGGAGCTTCCGGACGTCCAGCCCCTATGCGACGACAATGACGATGATGTTCCTCTGATTAAGAGGCCGAGGATTGGAGTCCCTCTTCCGGGGTCCTCGGGATCTGAAGGTCTCGTCTTCACTTCCACTGCTAATCCTCTTCTTTTTTTTGTGGAGGTGCCCGCCCGATCTGCGGAGTTCTCGGACGTCCATTTTGATGATGATTTCGTCCTCGGAGCTCCCGTTGATCTACCTGGTGACGTCTCGGACAGGATTGATCACCCTTCCGAGGACATAGGAGGCGGGAGCGTCATGGTGGACTCTGAGAGGGGGATGACGGCTGAAACGGTCCGAGAGGTCGTGGAAGTCGAGGACCTAAGTGTCGATGAGCTCATGCCCCTCGATCCTTCTGAGCGTCCTACTGTGGTTGAAGCCGAGCGGTCGTCTGAGTTTTTGGCAGACGCCGATTTTGAGGCAGGCTCCTCGGTGTCTTTTATAGCCGCTGAGTCCGCATCTGAGGTGGCGCCCGCGGGGCCTAGGAGTGGTCTTCAAGAGTCAGGGATCCATGGGGAGTGTGGCACAGGGGACGATCCTCTCATTTCTAACGTAATCCTCTGCTTTCTTTCCTGCATTGTCCCCATCTCTTCGTATTTTGATGAACCTTTCTGCTGCAGCTCCAGGGCCTGATCAGGGGCCTCAGTGGACTGGTGGGAGTGATCGCCCAATCCCGCCTGGAAATGGGGTCTTCGAGGGCCGCCCATGAGGCCGCGCAGCGAGCGGAAGCGGAGTTGGCTGAAGCTAAGGAGAATATTGCTTCTTTGGAGGACACTTTCAAGCTTTTGCAGCTTCGGCAGGGCCTCCTTCAAGATCGGATCCTTCGGGAAGAGAGGTTGAGACGCGTTTGTGCAGATTGCTTTGAGATGGCTCCAGTGTTGTCAAGGGCAAGTGCAGGGCGGCATTCGTATGTGCCTTAGGGTGGCGCGGCCCTGTCCCGTCCGATTTCTTGTAGCCGTCCTCGATCCTAGGAACGCAAGCGCCTTGAGCGTAGAAGACTTATACGGCGTTGCTGAAGGCCTTTCCCTGGGCCTCCTCGGGCAGGGCCTAATGGTGAGCCTCTTACGCCCGAGGAGGCAGCTCTGGTGAACCAGGCAGGATCTTCAGGAGTCCAAGAGGCTCAAGAAGGGAGCTGAGGGGCGCTCCTTTGATACGTTGTCCTTTTTCTTACTTTGTTACACTTGTATACGAATTAATTTTTATGAATAAGATTTGTCCTCTTTGCATCAGAGCCTCGGACGTTTCTTTGTGTCTTGTTTGAATGGGCGTGTCTTTTTTCTTTTTGCTGCGCGCTGTACGGCGCCTAACGCCTTAGTGTTGAGTGCGTGACCTTTTTCAGGTGCTCGACCCTTTAACTTCCTAGATTTGGGCACGCGGTCCTCTCGGGGACTTCTAGCTTTTAACCCTTTGGCTTTATTTTTCTTGCCCGGCCTTTGGAACCGCTCGGCCCATGATCGAGTTTTGTTGCACGACCTCGGGATGCCTGCAGTCAGTCGCTTTCGGTTGCACCAAGTCTTTTGTTGCACGACCTCACGGGGTCCGCCTGCAGGGCCGCTCGGTTGGCGCGAGTCTTTGTTGCCTAACCACCGGAATCGCCTCTGAAGTTTTCGGTTGGCGCCGAGTCTTTTGTTGCGACCACTTGAGTCGACCGGGGGGTCTTCGAGTTGGCACCAGTTTTCGTTGCACGACCACTTTGGGTCCGATCATTGGGGCCGCAGGTTGGCGCCCAAGTTTTTGTTGCCTGACCACTGGGGTCCGACCGCTGGGGCCGCTCGGGTTGGCGCCCAAGTTTTCGTTGGTGTTGCGAGTTGCTTCGCTGTTGGTGAGGGAGCGTGAGAATGCTTCAAAATAGGCGTAATGAAAGGATTTTTTCATTGACGTGCATATTTTACATTGAGTGGCCTCCAGGGCCTTTTCTCTCTTTCCCTTTGTCCCTCTGTTTTTTTTTTTTAGCAGTCCGCGCGCTTGGGCCTTCATGCTCCTCTTCTGCCGTCTCATTGGTCCTTGCGACAGCTGCGTTTGGGGCTGGCCTCGCCGGTATTGGCGCCCTCAGTGGGTGGTCAGGCGTGCTCCGCGCCCATTATGGCCTTACCCTTTGAGCGGCGCGACCGGGTGCGCCCGGGTCGTGGCAAGAAGCGGTCGAGATAGCCCTCCATTGCGAGCCGCTCGATTTCCGCCTGGAGCTTCCGGCAGTTTTCGGTGTCGTGGCCGCGGTTGCAGTGGTAGTGGCAGTACTCCCACTGGTCGCCTCCCTCTGGGTTCTTCAACGCCTTGGGCCATCTTAGGAACTCCTCGTCCTTGATCTGCCTCAGGATGTTGGTGAGGGAGTCAGTGAAGGCCAGCGGGCTGGATGGCCGCTCGCCTCCAAGGACCATCCGCTCGGGCCCATCCTGCCCGGACGGCGCTTGGATTTTCAGCGGGGCGCTCGCCCTCCTTTTTCCTTCCCCTGTCCTCGGGGGCAGGGCGTCTTCTCGTTCTCCCGGCTGACTTGTTTCGTCGGGTTTGGGCCCGAAGACCGTCTTCCAGAGCCTTTTGAGCCCTTTCTTTGTCGGGGCTTGGCTCATGGACTTTTTCCTGTTGAGGTAGTCCCTTAACTCGCCAGGAGTCTGTGCCAAGTGTTGCCTCTGGGGCGCCGCTGGACGCGGGCTTTCGGAGCGCGGGCCCCTAGATTGCCCGTCCACCTTCTCTCGGAGGGTGCGGACGGCTCTTGTGAGGCTGTCCACCTTCTGCACTAGCTTGCGTACGCTAGTGCCGGGGCCGCCGCTCACTCGCCACCCGACGGAGGCACACGTCAGCGCTCCTCTTCCGGGTGGACGTACTATCTTGACTGCTGATCATCTTCAGGGCGTTGGTTGTTCTTTGAGGGGGGAAGTTTGTGTGCTTCTGTCAGCTTTCCGTTTCCACAGGCGGCGCCAATGTTGCGTACACTGGTTCCGCGGCGTCTAGTCAGATCCGTGGTTAGCTGGCGTGCTGAATCCACGGGGTCCAATCTGATCCGTGGTTTCCAGGCAACACAAGTAAATATGGTGTTGGACACAAGAGGAAGATTGAGATCGAATCTTTTACGTGGAAAACCTCCTCTTGAATGGGGAGGAAAAACCACGAGGCTCAGGTCCTTGGAAATGCTTCACTATTTGGGTTGAAGTCTTTACAAAGTACAAGTGTTGGAGTTAATCCCTCCCTTGTCTGTTGTTTTGTGTTTCTTTTTTAGGAGGCTATGCTCGCTGGGAGTCTTTGCCACTCTCTTTGGGGATCTCTTTGCTTTGCCTTTTTGGGGAAAAAGAGTCCGGTCCCTTTAGAAAGGGACTTTGCTGGGTATTTATAGGGAAAACCAGGCCGTTGGGGGAGAGACGCGTGGCAGCCATCGGAGGGCCCAAATGCTGTGTAGTGCCCCGCTGGCCTCATTAATGCTGCTGACGTGCGCGATAAGGCACGCGGCTAGCGCCGCTGGCAGGGCTAGGTGCGTCAGTCTTGATTTGACTAGGCGTGCCCTGTTGAGACGGCGACTTGCAATGGTTGCAAGTTTCCTTGGGAATCGGTGAAATTGCTTAGCTGGTATCCTTGACCGAGCATAGGGTAGTCCTCGTTCCTGAGTGAGGCACCTTGTGAGTTTGCGGACTCGTAAGAGGAGGCCGTTCTTGGAGGATATTTTGGGAAAGTTCGGGAGCCTTTTCTTGACCTCTCGGGCGATTCTGAGACTCAGCTAGGCTTCCAGAGTTCTCGGTCTTTTCCGTGTCTGTGCACTTGGGTGTCGCTAGCGTTGTTCTCGAGCTTCCTTATGAGCGGACGGGACTTCTTGGGTTTTTGCTGTGATATTGGTCTTTGGGCCGTTGGCCTCTACTTCGGGCCTCTTGTTTGGGCATTTCTTCTGGGCCGTGTTTTTATTGGTCCTTATATTGGGGCCCAACAGGTTCGATATAAGAACCTTGGGAAAAATAGGAATGTGAAGCTATTATTAACTGTTATGAAATTGTTGCACAAAAAAGGGTCATTTATTTAACGGGGGATTTTTCAGTTTTACTTGACAGTTGATATCTACATATGCCCTTCACTTAATGTAACCCTTTGTAGCTGAATATTAGCATTGGTAGGAATTTGCCCTTGGGATATTTTCTGAAAAAGTTGCATCTATAAGAAACATGGAATAAAATATTGCTTAATATGTATTGATATCAAAGGCTCTATATCAATATTTTCTGATAACGTAAAAAAAAAATTGCTATATGTGGTGGTTTTGGGGGATATAACAGCCGATATTTTTACGTCCAGGTCTTGGTTCGCAAAAACTTCTTGCGTCCGATACTGACATGTATTGCTCCAATAGGACTGATATTGTTATAGCCGTGATTGATATTGATATTAATACTGATATTTTTATCCATCATAAGAGAGATGATAAAGCATCTGGTGAAAACATATGATGAGATATTACTCATTGTTATTCTTGGAATTATTGTATAGAAAGTAGATGGTTGATAGGAAACTACCATTTTTTTGACAAACTGTGGTTGCTTAAATGGTATATACTGTTTGGTTGGAGACATTCTGCTTTAATCTTGGTTCTGTCATGACATTTGTGATATCACACGTTGGCATACGTCTTTGCATCTCATTTTCTTGTTGGATAAAACTTGGAGGGCAAGGGAATGCTCGGTTTCATTGTATATATCTTCAGATAGTCTTAGTGGATTTCATTGCAAGGAATATGTTTTGTCAAGGGTCTTTCAGGTGCCTTGCGTAATATTGCCATCCTGCAACCAAGCACCCATCCCTTAGGAAATGACCGAGTTAAAAAGGAAACAATAATAATAACAAAGTCTTAAAGTCCCTACCATGGATGAAAGTGCCCGTTTTGATATCGATATTGGACATATCAGGCAATACATAGTAATATTAATTATATTAAAATAAAAAATTTGTGAGAATTGTAAGCTGATAGAGAAATGTTAGTTTATATATTACCATGTATCACCGATAAGATTATATATCACGATATTGTTGTGGTATTGAGAAATACCGGTATCCGGAATGATCGGTACAGATACATATCTGCTAATATTTTTATTTATGTTCCTGATTAAATGGGTGGGTTATATGAATTTTTTTTTACATAATTTCACTCAATTTAGTGCAATATCTTCCAAAAGTAAAACCAATGTTGAGTCATTTTTACAGGTCTACCACTCTCTTTCTTCCAACATCAACAAATTCACATTTTCTTATGGATGCTCCGTTTGACTTATATTTTAAGTATCCAAATTACCTTAGACATCATTCCCTTATCTTTTTTTAGATGTAACTTTTACCAGTTTACGGATATTCTTGTTCGTTATATTATTTGTTAGTGTTACTTCACCTATCAAACTTAGCATTCTATCTTTACAACGCATACTTTTTGTACAAAAAGTCTGATCGAAAATGTGTCCTTTGGGTAACGCCGAGAGTCTTCTTTATGATTCTATTGTGTTAGTCCTTTAAATTTGGTGCATTTACTTCTAAATTTGCTGCATCAGCATATAGCTTCTCTTCCTTGCAGGAATATATACAGCCTTACATCACAAGCATCACATCCATGGAAAGTGCCCATGTCCTTGAAACAGCTAAAGATGCTAGCGGAGCACGTGTTCTTGAAGCTTTTCTCAGTTCAACTGTTTTGGATAAACACAAATACAAGTTAGTCAGCAAGTATGTTCTTTGCTTCCATTACTTTTCCCGTAGTAAAACTATCGAAAAATCTGATTCCTCTGTGCTGTTCTATATATGCTATGATTTTCTATTTAACTATTGCTCCACCATGATGTGCGTGTTACTTTTTTTTTTTTTTTTCCCAGGAACACATTTTTTTTTATATATAAAAAGGAATTAGATATAAATTTATTAGTGATTAAATTGAATTTTTTTTTGCTGGTTCCAACTAAATTGATCTATTGACTGCTGAGATCCACTTATTTCTATGATATTAGTCGATTTTCACCATCTTTTGTACCAGAAGGAATATCATAATTTTTTTTAAAATTTACTATGCTAAAAAAGTAAAATTATGAAACCGTTGATTTTTCTTGGTGATTTGTCTAAAATCACTTTGTCCATTGATCTCACTAGAAAAAAAAAAAAAAAATGAATCATTCCCTGTAATAGAACTATTTTACTGTTGTATCAAAGCTCATCATCTAAAACAATTTCTGGTACAATTTAAAATTACAAGAGGAGCATCAAGCATGGGGATGAGACTAATCCTTACTTTTGTTTAAGTCATGGATGAAAATATCAGTATTAGATCCAATTGCATCTTTGTTAGATATGTCAATAGATACGTATTGGTATTGGACATATCGGCCACAAATATGTTTTGTGGATTAGAATCTGATAAAAAAATATTAGCCAATTTATTGTGGATACGGCAGTATATTGCTATTTTGTTATCGTAGGCAGAAATATTGATATCAGGAGATGTGATATCGATATTTCATTCCATGGGTTTCTTGCTGATTGAGAAGTAGAGGAAAAGGCTTATTCTCTAACAGTTTACTTTTTGGTTAATCACTCTAAAGGCTGAAGGGTCACTTCGGGGAGCTCTGCATGCACCCATCGGGTTCTTTCACCATTGAAAAATGCTTCAGTGCCAGCAACATACCGCTCAGGGAAGCCATCGTATGTGATTTGCTTGCGATCCAAAAAGAACTTTCTAAGACAAAGCAGGGCCCTGTTCTAATGAGGAATCTTGACCTCTACGGGTAAGTGCCTGTCTACATGATATTGTCTTTGCTGTGCTTTCCAGCATCCTTTGTTCGTTACGAAAATTACTGTATCACCTATATATGATAATTTTGAATTGGATGTCCTAGATGAAAATATCAATATTAGGTATCAGTATCAGTCGTAATTGCATCGGCATCAGTTGTATAAGGTAATACATACCAGTATTTGATGTTTTGGATATAAGTTTTTTTTTTTTTATTGGGATATGTGGGGCAAATGTCAGTCTATATATTGTCCGTACAACGACGTATCATGATCTTGTTGCATTGCCGGAAATAATATTGGGGCCTGATGTAGTTATATATCGGCAGATATTATATTCATTTTTGGATGAATTTATTTGCCCATTGGCATATTCTTGTGGTTTAGTATAGGAGTCTAAATTGCTGCCTCACATTCCACTTTATGCTGAATCATTTTTGCCATTAAGATGAGCTGGTTGTATCAAGTTCAGATCATCTTTATGTTGTTTGTGACTTCAAATTTAAGAATCACGGACTCTTTTCTCAAGTTAATGTATCGGTGTTTGACGCGTGAAGAAATATTTTATTATTATTATTTTGACCGGATACGTTTGGAATATATTGGATATTTTGTAATTTTTTTAAAAAAATTATGTTCTTAATAGAGAAAATTGGGGCCATTTTGTAATTTTGAAGCAATTATAAGCCTAAGCTCAAGTTATTTTTTTTTTTTTAAATTTTGCATATTGCTTATGTGAAATTTTTTACATGGGAAAATAAAAAATATGTATTTTTATTACTACTTTAGTATCAAGTTGTGTGTTGATTATTATTTTCTTATTTATAAACAAACTTTGAATTTTAGTTATCGTGTTCTAGTGTGTTGGTTGTCATTTTTAGAAAAATGATGTGCTAGCATGTCCATGTCGGTGTCCTGTGTTAGAGTCCGTGCTTTTTAGCTTCAAAGCAAATGTTAAATGGCTGTGTTGGTAGCCGAGAAATCATCTCGCTCGACTCTAGATTTAGGGGGCCTTTTTCTCGCCAAGTCTCGGAATGCTAGAATCAGTTTTAAGCAGTCATTGGTATGTGTTTTGCGTAGACTACATTGGTTTCTCTTGCAGATTTTCTGAGAAAAATTTTCGTCATTTCCAATCTGCAACAGATACTCAAAACAGCCGGACCAATGGAGATCGAGACAAGAATCAAAGCTCTCTGTTTACAAGGAATTTCTAGCAACATTCAGTGCCCAAGGAGGAGATTCGTCAAAGAAGAAGAAGAAGAGGAGGAGCTTTCTTGCCGATAACTTGAACAAGGCAACACAGCAAAGCAACTTGAAGAAGATGAGGCAAGAGATCCATAAATCCTTGGCATCTTTCACTGCCCAATAGACCCCGAGAGATAAATCGAGCAAATCATGCCATAAGCGCAGTCGGGAAAGAGCACTCGAACGATGCCCGGATGGTAAATCTACGAGATAGAAACATAGACAGTGTTAGGAAGTTTGGATGGAGAATTGGGTTTCAAAGAAGGCAACAATATGGCACTTTTTAATGTTATAATTATTCAGAGTGTAAACAAGTGAATGTGAATTGGCTCGGGGACATAATAAATTTCTTTTTTTTTTTTTTTTTGGCTTGGAAGATTCATGTACAGAGATTTCATTTTTTGTCAAAAAAATTAATTATCTTACTAAAAAAAATATTAAAATTATAAATTTCAACGTTAATCCTGATTTTGGATCCAGGGATCAACATACGCTGATTTGAGTTGGGCCTTTTAGGCCGTGTAGATGCATGTGCTGGCCCGATGTAAAGTTGCTTGGGCCTCATTCTGATAGGCCCATCATCAACTTCAATAATTGGGGTTGTTTGAACGTTGAAGTTTCACTTTCTTCCACCGACAAATCCACGCATCCTCACAGTGTGTTCCTTCCTGACTGCTCAGGCCAACTTAACGGCCATTTTCACTCCACTCAATTGGGTAGATCTGGATCCCTCTCTCTCTCATCACAAGCATCTTTTACAAGTGACATTTGAGCGCGCACTTCCCAATCGCCAAAGTTTTGCAACATAAAGAAGCTACGTCCTCAAAACATCTTCCGGAAGCAAATTTCTGGCTTTCGGAAATGTGGGCATCTCTTTGTGTCTTAACAGTTTCTTAACCGAGCTTCTTCATACTCGGCCAAAAGAACCGATGAAGGACGTGGGAAAAAGAGAAATCCCTTCTTCAGATGACGAAGAAAGAGACGAAGAAGACCGGCAAGAGCTGATCCCTCAGAACGAGACGAAACCCACATCTAATTCACACCCATTTTCCACATTCCACATCGGCGACCTCGAATTCCCGTCCTCACTTCGTCGCCGTTTTAGGTTCGACTTAAGGAATTTCAACAAAAAGAGGTACATTTTGGTGATTCTGATTCCTTTATTAGTTGTTCTTCTTTACTTCTCTGTAAATTTTGGGAATGTGTTTCGAAATTCGAGCATTTGGGATGTTAAATTGGTCGGTTCGTCTGATCAAATGAGAGAATCCGAATTGCGCGCTCTGTACCTATTGAAACAGCAGCAAATAGCGTTGTTTTCGTTGTTGAGTTATGGATTGAGAGATTCGGGATTAGTAAAATCCAATTCCACTGTAAATAATACGAATTCCAGCGAATTGGGTGTCAAAAGATTTGGTCTCGAGGATGTTATATCTGAAGTTTATAAACAGATTTCGTTGAATAAGGAAATCCAGCAAGTTTTATTGTCGGCCCATAAAAGTGGAAATGCTTCTGAATTGGATGTCACCTATGGGGATTTGCCTGAAGGGGGCATTAACATGTGTGGGAAGGTTGATTCGAAGTATATGGATAGAAAAGCAATAGAATGGAAACCAAATCCGAATAAGTTCTTGCTTGCCATCTGTGTTTCGGGCCAAATGTCGAACCATTTGATTTGCCTGGAGAAGCATATGTTCTTTGCAGCAGTGATGAACCGGGTTTTGGTCATTCCTAGCTCGAAGGTTGATTATCAGTATAGCCAGGTCTTGGATCTCGAGCATATAAACAAGTGTTTGGGGAGGAAGGCTGTCATCACATTCGAAGAGTTTAGTGGGATGAAAAAGAAGGAAATGCGTATCGATAAGTTCATTTGTTATTTCTCATTGCCACAGCATTGCTTTATGGATGAGGATCATGTTAAGAAATTGAAGGCTTTGGGGTTATCAATGCCTAAGCTTGAGTCTCCTTGGGAGGATGATGTAAAGAAACCGCGGAAACGGACAATTCAGGATATTCAGGCAAAATTTACTTCTGACGATGGTGTTATTGCCATTGGCGATGTGTTCTTTGCTGATGTCGAGAAAGAGTGGGTGATGCAGCCTGGGGGACCTATTGCTCACAAGTGCAAGACTTTGATTGAGCCGAGCCGTGTGATTATGCTTACTGCCCAGCGTTTTGTTCAAACATTTTTAGGGAAGGACTATGTTGCTCTTCATTTCAGACGTCATGGCTTTTTGAAGTTTTGGTATGCGCCTGACCCTTACTGGTACTTAAGTTCTTTTTAGTAGACTCATGTGGCTAATCCCACTTAGTAAAATCGAAGACTTGGTTGTTGTTATTATTTTATGCCCCCAACCCTGCATTCTTTGCTTGACTTTGAATATATCCTTGTTGAGGAAAAATTTGAATTCTTTAGTTTTCATTGCTTACCCATAAAATAACAAAGGAGGAGAAAAAGAAGAAAGAAAGAAAAGGTTATATTCCTGAAGACACCCGTAGGATGTCATTAATTGTGAATAATATGATGGTAGATCATGATTACAATCATGAATTTGAATGTTTCATTAATTGTCAAACTGCTACCAAGGGTTTTGGTAGCAGATCAATACACGAAGCTGTCACATTATTGAGGGAGTGTTCGATGTACACTAGTTTTACTCCTATATACAAAGAGATTATTTCCATAAATTGGAAGGCTATGACCTCTAAAGTACAATAGAATAACCTTATGGTTGTAGCAAGACTGACCTCATTTAGGTCATTTTTTGTGTTTACCATGTGGAAAATATTTTATTTTTATTTACTTTGGTAAGAAACTTGGTGACAGGCATTGTATATCAAGATACTTACTAGACCACAACTTTTAACCCATCTTGAGAAGCATTTTGACCCCAGCTTGAGTGATTGAATAGTAGCTCTTGGCTTTGGTCTCTATGATTCAAGAGCTCTCAGCTATGTGGAATTGCAGGGGTGCAAATTGGTAGTAATATCTCATCTATGTATATATATATATTTGTGTTGCATTGGATGTGCCAAATTTTCTGTTTCCTGAACCAGATGAGTAACTCCTGGAATATGGTTATAAGTCTCATGAAGTGTGATTGGCTATAATAGTCTGCTCTTATCATTTTACTCGATTTTGTACAATATCCTCTAAAAGCAGAAGAAATTTTTATTCATTGTTTATCTACTCTCTCATTGTTTCCTAGATCTGCATCTTTGTTTATTTTTTAAAACCACAACTAGCTTATTTTTCCTCACAATGAAGCTTAACTTATATTTTATGTGTCCAAACTATCTTAGACATTTTATCATCATATTATTTTCTATACTTACAACTTTTAAGCATTTTCGATACTATCATTTCTTATATTTTCTCTTGACATGTCTCAACTCATTTATCTTAACAGTCCGATCTTTACAGGACTTACTTTTAGTACATTTTGATTGATTGTCTGACATTCTGATCAATAAAGTTTGACAGGACTAGTGGTTAACTTATAAATTTTCTCTCAATTTGAAAGGTACATTCGATCACAAAACATATCCAATACAGTTCCTTATTTTAACCAACCTGCATGAATGTTATGTATTGCGTCATCGTTAATCTCTCTATTTCCTTTATCATCAATCCACGTCAATAGAAAATGTACCGTTTCTAAAAATATCTTGATCCATTATCATGATTTGTTATTATTCTCTCCTTGATTACAAAAACTACAATCTATATATGGGCTTTTAATTCTACTCAATTTTAGCACCTTCTCTCTTCCTAAATTCTACGGGATGACTTTTCATGGCACAAACCTTACAGTAATATTGCTTGATTTCTCAGCAATGCTAAAAACCCGAGTTGTTTCTACCCGGTGCCTCAAGCGGCTGACTGCATTAGACCAGTAGTTGAAAGGGCCAACACACCGGTCATATATCTTTCCACTGATGCAGCAGAGAGCGAGACCGGGTTACTCGAGTCTCTCATCGTGCTTGACGGGAAGCCTGTTCCGCTTGTCAAGC
Organism: Nepenthes gracilis; assembly: GCA_033239525.1. Lineage (NCBI taxonomy): Eukaryota > Viridiplantae > Streptophyta > Magnoliopsida > Caryophyllales > Nepenthaceae > Nepenthes > Nepenthes gracilis. The sequence continues at coordinate 2,759,377 of BSYO01000018.1, read as the reverse complement.
GACCTGCTCGTAACTCAGCTGAAAAATGGGATGCTTTGCTCTATAGACATGGCCTTGATGAAGATCCCCAGGTCAGTTTCTTGCTTTTCCTTTTTACACCGTTTGGATGATAGAGTTAGATCTTAGATTTCATAATTGTAATTGAAATTCTAGGCTAATTGAAATTCTATTGTTTAGCATTTGGTGGAATTCTAATTCTAATTCCATGAAATTGAAAATAATATAGAATAATTTTTTTTAATAATTTTTAGAAGTAGAATAAAAAAATTTTATTCCAGAGGTTGAAAATTATGGTCAATTAAATATGATGAAGTCGAATAAGGTAAGTTCCCCCGGATAAAATATTTTTAGTTTTTTGGATTAGTAGGAGTGGCCAACCATGGGTTTATTCTATTAATATACTTTTTTAAAAAAATTATATAAAATAAAAGTATTATTTTAAAATTTAAAGTCAATATTCTAATAAAAAATTATTATCAAAAAATATCTTAAAATAATATGTATATATAAAATGTCATTTGTATAGAAAATGAGATTTTTTTAAAAATTATATTATATTTTCATATACAAAAAAATCTAAAATTTATATTAGGCTATTTATTTCTTTTATTTTTATGGATGGATTAAAAAGTTAACCATATCTTAATTTTATTTTTTTTACAAAATTATAATTTGTTATGTAATTTAAATAATAGAATTTGAATTCTAACTAATTCCTATTCCAATAGATTTGGAATTAAACTTATATTTTTATATTTTAATTCTAATTGTGAATTTAAATGGACCCTTAAATATATCAATTTCTTCTGATTTAAAAGTCATAGATTGCTTGGAAGCATCTCATTTTCCTCTCTCTTACTAATGAACTCGCAATAATCTTAAAATTTTGTTTGGCATGAGTTCATGAGCATTGTTTTTTATCATGTATTCATCTAACTCAAATTTAAGTAAAATTTGGGAGGCCTTTTACCCCTAATGAGATACCACTTTGAAAGAGATAGAATGCAAATATGGTGACATGACCTACAGGCCAAGGGGTCAATCTCAATGAGACAAAGGAATAAGGTGGGCTCTACTTTTTTCCTAACACCCCCAATGAGATACCACTCTGAAAGAGATAGAATGCAATGAGATACCACTCTGAAAGAGATAGAATGCAAATATGGTGACATAACCTACAAGCCAAGGGTCAATCTCAATGAGACAAAGGAATAAGGTGGGCTCTACTTTTTTCCTAACACCCCCAATGAGATACCACTCTAAAAGAGATAGAATGCAAATATGGTGACATGACCTACAAGCCAAGGGTCAATCTCAATGAGACAAAGGAATAAGGTGGGCTCTACTTTTTTCCTAATTTGGAAAAAAAAAAAAAAAAAGGAAGGAGTTTTCTAAAGAAATAGCTTAGTATCCACATTTGTAGCACTCGGGTAATATTTGGTACTTTTGATATTTAAAAGCTGCTCAGCAACGATCGGATATGTGGGAAACGTTGAAATGAACAACAAAAATTTGGATAGTGTTAGATCTGAATGTTAGTTAGGTGAACCTCACGTAACAAGAGGAAAAGTTATATACCCTGTGGACCATCTGATGAGGGCGGGGTGCTATCCATATGCATAATTCCAATCTCACAAGAAATAAAATCCTAACCCTAAAACCTCTAAAATTATAAAATCTCTTATCATATTAGAAATTCCATTCAAGCCTCGATGATTATTAATGTTTCACATTTTCGCAACCTTACTCTTAAAATAACTTTTTTATTTTAAAAATAAACAATTTCATAGTAACGATGATACAAATTTTTTTATTTTTTTTAGGTCTATAAATTTAGGCCAATTAAATATGAGTTATTTTGTAAGATTTTCTTATATTGTTATTAGGGTTTCCTTTATGCAGTTTCCTTATCTTATGAGGATTCACTTTTAGTTTTTTTATTTTAAAGACCTATATAATGATCATTGAATTGATGAATGTAGTTATGCCTATGGCCATTGGATAGAAGTGTCTCTCCCACTCTTGTTCTTTGCTCTTTCTTTCCACTTCCCTTCTCATCTCTCATCATCTTCTGCCCCTTTCCTTTCCAGTTCTTCCTCAGCATCACAAAGCCTCAGTCTTCTTAGCCCTCAAGTGCAATTTCCATGTAGTGTTTTAAGTTTCTCATGAACTATTCTTGGTATGGATGAGAATATCAGTTAATATCTATAATATCGGGCCCCTCGATATCGATAGTTTTTGGTACAGTGACAATATTACGATATGTTATTCTATCGATGATATATTGTGATACATTGACCGATATATCTGATATTTGATAAATATAATTGCTGATATAACTCTATCGGTTTATAATTTTAAGAATTTTTATCTAATACTAATATTTTTTTTTGTGACTTTTATCAATGAATTTGCATTATCAAGGTGGAAGCAATGTTGGATAAGACAATCTGCGCTATGTCGAGCGTGTTTATCGGGTCCTCTGGATCAACTTTCACAGAAGACATCCTACGGCTGAGGAAGGACTGGGGAACAGCATCTGTATGTGATGAATACGTTTGCCGTGGCAAACCGCCAAACTTCATAGCGGATGATGAATGAGGAAGTTATGATATGTCGAAAATATATTGAATTGTGCCATGTTATGATATTCATCCATCCATTTTGTGCATACTGATATTCATTTGTTCAGTTTCCTCCTCCTTTGAGAAATAGTGGGGTATTTTTTTGTTTGATTGAATGACTATATTCAATGGTATTTCTCATTCATAAGTGATGGCCTAATCTAACATTTTGTATGTCTGAAAAGCGAGTGAAATCTGTAAAGCGGTTTAATTATGGATGGATTATTTTTCAATTTACACCAAATCAATTGAAGTTTACCACTATCAGTGATGATTACACTTGATTTTACATACCACATTCGACTCAAATGTAAAAAGATCTAAATAAAATGAAAATTTATTATTTTGCTAAAATTTATCTTAGCTTATCAATTAAATGGATTGAGTTCGAGTTATTTAAAATGACTGGTACCATAATAAATAGATCAGTTATTTAAGAGACACGTTATGTTCACGTGTGGTTTGCCTGGGTAGAGAAATCAAACAATGATCATGTGATATTGGTACAAGTGTTAGTTAAGTGTCAATCAAAAGTTAGCTGAAGGGCAATATTCACTAAAGATCACGTTAGATTTATACGAAAGTCAGTCGAGTTTTGGTCGAAGGTTAACCGAGTGACAATAGTTATTGAATATTGTATGATGTTCGTGCAAATGTTGGTTGACTGTTAATTAAAGGTCAACCAAGTGGTAATGGTCATCGGAGGTTGTATGAGGTTCGTGTGAAGGTTAGTGAGTGTCAATCCAACGATAAAATTTACTAGAGGTTCATAAGATGCTCATGTAATAAGTGGTTAAGCAAAAGATATTTTCAATAAATAAGATGCATCTGCGCATGGTGAGTGAATGATATACAACTGTACATTTTGTTAAGGTTTGACCTGAATACATACAACCCGACTTAACGACATAAAATTGAACCCATCGTAAAATGTTAACTACCAAATTTGTGAAAAAAAATATACAATAATATATAACGTGTTTAACATATCGTTTCAAATAATAAAAAAAATTATGGGATAAATATTGAATAAATTCACTATAATAATAATAGTATCGGTTACAAATAATCTCATTTAAAATACTTTTATAATAATTTCGAATAAATAATAATTAATTATACCCCATCAACATATCTAACGACCCAAAAAAAAAAAAAAGAACGATAAATAAGAACAATAAAATAAAATACGCATTAAAAATCAACTTTAAAATAGCGTATTTGACGTTTACAAAAAAACGAAATTCAAATTGTTTTTCAATCTGACGTGGAACCTTATATTCTTTTCTTTTTTTTTCTTCTCTTCTTTCTTATTATACGGCAATAATTTCAGAATAATATGAACCGGAGCTACATTCATTCCATTACGTACTACCAGACAAATAGAGCTACATTTATTTCCTTTTGCGAACTGAATCCTCTTTATATTTATTTATTGTCTGTCAAATGAAATCCAAGTTTTACTAATCGAAAATCAATCATGCAAATACATTCAAATGAAATCTAAGTTTTACGAATCAAATGCAAATACATATTTATTTCTTCTGTGCCAAATGAATTCCAAGTTTTATTAATCAAAGATTGCTCACATACTAAATAATCGATCCTGCAGACGAATTCAATTAAGCAATCAGTGCCATTTTCAATTAAGCAAACAGATTCCACAAATTTTGCGTCTCTCCTGCAAATATCAATGGCGAAAAATAACACGAAAGGAAGCATATATCCCTTACCGTACAAATTTCTCATGAACATACACAATTGACTCTAAAAGATTGCTTTTGTTTTAAAGAATTCATCGACTTTCAAATCAAACTTAGCGAGACGGACTCGTTTTTTGTAGCTAAGGCAAAGGAGAATGAGACTTCTCGTGAGCGGCGGCGACGACGACAAAGGAGACAGGTGTACTGATGGCGAAGAAAATATAGACGAAATCGGATGAGAAGGAGAATGAGAGACGGTGAAGGAATTGGAGGTAAGTGACAAGTGTAACAGAGACGGTAGGGTTCACGAATGTGAAGAAGGAGAATAGGAAGCGTGAAGAAATATTTATTTTTATAAAAAAATTTATTTTTAAAAATAAAGTAATTAAATAATAAAATAATTATTTTACTAATAATAAAATAAGAATAACATCTTCTCCGACTCCAATCAAATGACCTAATTTTTAGTGGCGGACATGCCAACGCCCTTCCTCTCTCTCTCAACAATCGGGTCTTCCGATAGAGCGCCGTTTCCGCCATTTTTCTCAGCTTTGCCTGCCTTCGTTGTAGTTAACTCTGGGAGAGAGAACGCTATACCACTTCAAAAGCTTAATAGTATTTGCCCGCTCGCAATCATTCCCAAATTTCAACTCCCTCCCCCTTCCCCCCAATTTTAGATTCAGTTTGCTTCATAAAAATGTTTTTGCGAATCACGATTTTGTATTAGGGTTTCTTTATGATATTACTATTGTGCAATAAACAAATACAGTATAGAGTAGGAGAGAGACAGAGAGGAGCAAGGAATCATGCGAGCTAGGGTGGTAGTTTTTCCAATGAAGGGAAGGAAATGGTGCTTTAGCAGATCAATTGAAAACCCTGTTAATTCGGAGTCAAATTCTGCTCACTCGAATCCTTCGACTTTGATAGATCTCTGTAAAACTATATCTTCCAATGCTAAGCCGATGGCCGCCAATGCTGAGCTCGTAGTTGACTTTGTCTCCAATAAGGTTGGGTTTCTACTATTCTACCCTCTCCTGCTCTCCTCTTTTCATGGATTGATGGAAGATTTGCTTTTATATTTCAAATAAATTTGTTTTATTTTTTTCATGTGAATATACGAATATTGTGTGTCAGAATCTATGGGCTAAAGTATATTCTGTAACGGGTATTTATTGGTAATTGGCTACTCAATGGTTCTTGGATGCAAGAGAAAAACAGTATGTGGTTGATAATGCAATATTCTTGTGCCACATTGTGGGACCGTTTTACCTTATCTCATGGTGATCAGTGTGACAAATGGCGACTCCAAGCCTGTAGTTTGCAAGATGGAAAAGAAACGAGAACTCACATTATAGCTTCATGTTGTTGAGAAATTATGCAAGACACTTGGAATTTTTGTATCACTTCTTTGTGTCGCTATTATTAAAAGATAAATTATCAATTTTGAATGACAAATTTGATTAGTTATTGAGATATATAATGATTGCAAGTTTTTAATAATTGATTGATACGATGTAATGACATAGCACTCTCCATATGTTGTATAATCATGCCTGCCGCATTGTGATTGCCACATGGTATGCTGATGTGTAATGTGGTGCAATGCAAGAATTTCTTGAAAAACGATGCCAGTGGCTGTGCCATGGATTCGTGGAGAGAAAGGATTACTTATAACACTTGGGAATGTAAGAAAAAGTAGGTTTTTTGTTGTCTCAAGTTTTAGTAGTCTATGCTTTTTATGGAGAGTATTCTCATGTAATTTCATCATATTCCATAGATAATCTTTCTGTCTTCATTGCTTTTGTAGGTTAGTCCTTGTACTTGAGTGGTATCCCATTGGCAGCTGTCTGTGTTTATGCAATTTTTTGCCCACAAAAAAAGAATGTTTTGAAAACAGCCCTCTTTCAACTCGATTCTCAAAAGATTGGTGTGTTTTCTTTTCCTTTTCTTCTTTGAATATATTTTGACTTCCAGAGTGGAAGATGGTTCTTAGCTGATTGTCACATAGGCCTTATAATCTGACCTTGCGATGTAATTATGATATTGGATATTACATTTTGTTTTTCTTTTTTATGTTATTTTGTGCATGGATAGATGAATAAGGCTTGGATTGGTCTTGAGAAGGCCCCGGAAGGATCTTTCAAGAACAAGATTTATGGGTACAATTATATGCCATTCTTTTTTATCTGCATCAAGAAAACTGAAATAGAGAGATTGTTTTTTGGTTGAATCTAAATTGAGTTTTGATATAGGGTAGGGTTATGGCTACTTGCTCGTGTAAAGCCATCTGAAATTTTCTTACAATCGATATCGAAGGACATAACAAGACTGGAAATTACATATCCAACAAGGTTTCTTTTCTCTCACCTACTTTATTTCCTTTCTCTCACTTACTTTAAATTTTTATAGTCACCATATGTTTTTACATCTACATAATCAGCTTTTTAGCACGATTTATCATTTTCTTGTTTTCCACAAAAAGTTGGACTGTCAGCTCATAACTCAGGGGTTTAGATTGAAATTTGGCCATGAAAGTTGCAATAGTGAGATCTAATTTCCTAAAACCATTACAAGAATTAAAAGGATTTACTTATATAAGACAGTTCTAAGACTGGGATGGATTAGCTTCATTCATTGAAATATAATAAATGCAGCATATTGTCTAATAAAGTGTAGCAGTCATGTTGTAAATTGAAAATTGAAAGTAAAGCAAGGAAAAGGAAATACGCCACTGACTTGGGCCAAAGCAGAGAAGTAATTGTATCAACCTTGTGCATTGGAATTCAAGCATTGCATAATATGAAAACTTATTTATGGACTTCTGCATGCATTATATTTGAGGGATAAAACTAGCGGTATTTAACAAGTAGAATCTAGTTGAAGTTGCACGTAAAATATTGGTGTAGCATCATAAAAGTTGCTTCTTCATCTAGGCAATGAGGCCCATCAATTTTCTATTGCTATTGCAGTTTGCATATTTATTTTATATTGTTGTTTCTCTTTAGTGTTCAGCTGTGTAGGTTTTGGAGTCCTTCCTGCAATTTACTTCATTTGCTCCTTTATTGAGCTACTTCATGGTGGGAATCATAAATCGTTTTACAAATCTAGGGAACAGTTATTTTAACCAGTTCATTGGCACCTTTAGAGGCATGTATAACTGTTGATTTCTCTTAATATATTTCTCTCTATATATATATATACTATAGCTGGTCTTATTAGCATACTGTTCTTTATTGTTTTACCGGTTCATTGGCCTCTTTAAAGGCATGTGATAACCAGGTTAAATTTTGATTTCTCTTGGTAACGCTGGTCTTATTTAGCATACTTCTGCTTTGAAAATGTGACGTAGACTATTGCAGATTAAGGATGTACTATATATGTCCTGCCTATTCCAAGTTATTCAAATTGGTGGTTTTTTTAACTATAGCTATTGTTTGATTCTGCAGTCTAAATGCACGCCTTGTACGCCGAAGATTAAGACATATTGCTATGAGGTATTGTTCTCTGCCCAATCCTGATCTTCCCTCCCTCTGCAATCAGAATGGGCTTTTCCAAATGGTTCATTAGATGCAGGAAAACAATCTTATGATCTTGGAATGAGTTCATAGTTTTTATTAATATGAAATTATCTTTCCTGGTCCAAGAGAATAAATCAACAGAAATTGTTTCATAGGTCAAACTTAAATAAGTTATGGTAGTGATAATAATATCTAGAACTTGTGGATGGAAGGATGTATCTGCATGATTGGCAGTAAGATGTGCAAATTCATAGGGTCCTAAGTGCATAAGTTTATCATCTTTCACAAAATTCATAAGTCTAAGTTTAATCTACTTGGATTATTTGACACAGATCACTTGGAAATAACCTGTATGGCAATTCTGAAGAAAACTTCATTGTATAAAATTTGTTAATATTTCTGTCTGGTAGATGTAGTTCTAAACAGAAGAGAGAATTTGCTGGTTGCCTATAGCTGTTTTGAAGTTTTCTGAAGAAAAAAACTAGGGGGAAATATATAGTTGAAATTCTTTTGATCTTTAGGGTACTAATAGCCCTGATTATCATTGAAGCCAAAAAAAGGATGATAATATTGAACTCAAATTGATATGCTCAAATTATAATGCATATTCATGTGTTTGTGACTATGTGATGGTTCAACTACTCATTTTAATGCTCTGGTGGATGCTCTTTCCAGTAAAATGTTAATTTGAAGCCTCATAAGTATTTGCATCATACTTATATCAATACCATGTTTGTGCTGTATTTGTATTCCTTTGTAACAATTGTTTAGTGAGAAATTTTGTTATTTGATGAACAGGGGCTTGATTATTCACAAGAACTATATGTATGGTTCAGCTTCATTGCTTCCATTAACAGCTGCCTTGGTGGTATATATCCAAGATTTTGAACTGTCTTGTCTTGTTGTAATTGCCATTTGTGATTATGGTGATTTTTTCTTAGATGTTTCTTTATGAAATAGGTTCTACCTTTGCCTAACATCCCATTCTTTTGGATGCTGTTCCGTACATATTCTCATTGGCGAGCTCTTCAGGTGTGGACTTCTTTGATGCTGATAATAGTTATGCTAGGGTAGTATATATTGCACTTATGACGAAGGGTGTGTTTCGAATAGTATGTGGGACTTTCACTACAAATTTGAGCTAATGCTACCTCTTTAATTTATCCCAATAAAGCCTTTTTTATGATGTGTTGATGGATGACAATATTGGTATCAATGTTGATCAAAATCAAAGTTATATCGAACAACATATATCAGTATTAAATATATTGAAAAAAAATTTATGACAATCGTAAGCTGATGGAGCTGAATTGGCCAATATATTATAATCTATAGCTAATACGGCAACATATCAGGATACTATCGCTGTATCGGAAAGTATTAATCTTGATGGCAGTTGATACTAATATATATTGGTCGATATTTATATCAATAAAACTTTACAATTAACGTTGTTGAATTCACGGACTTATTTAGGTAGGAACCTATATTGTATTGAACTCTTAGTGACTATGATCTTCACATAGCTTGATTAAAATGTTTTTCATTATCATTATTCCTTAAGATTTTCTTTTGTCATTGCAAATGTGATTTACCTATCTAGCTTTTCTACTTTGCCTATCTTTTATATGAGCCACAACCAACCCAAGAAACTTCTACAAAAATATATTTAAAAAATAGGTGTTGTTGAAATTGGAATAATAAGTTTACTAACCATAGATGCAAAAATCGGCCAATATGTGTCTATATTGGACCCTCTAATACTGATAGTTTCAGATGTCGTAAAAATATCAAGTTATGTTGCCAGATTGGTGATATATCACAATATATTGACTAATATTCAAAATATTGGCAGGGATGGCCATGTCAGCTTCCTTCCGATATATCCGATATTAATACATATTGCCTAATATGTCCGATGCTACCGTGTGGCGACTGTGATTACTGCTGTGACTAATAGTTATGCCGATATTTTCGTCCATTGTACTGATTGTTGCAACTGTTAAGAGAATCAATAGGAGTAAGAGAGAACATTGGCAAGACTGGTGTGCCTGTCAAGACTATATTCCTGTAATACACTGTACAACCCTCACTAGAACATTCGGCAATTTGTAATATAACATTTTGTTAGTCAATTTTTACATATATGTTTACAGTTAGCTACATTCACAAAGCATCTATTATGTAGCATTTCAATGGATTCTTAACTAATATTTTTTTCTCGTGAGAATACGGTATATTGTAGATCAACAGGAAGAGGCATGCATAAAAGTATTGGTCCCAAGAAGGAACCCTATTATTCCATCTGGTTTCTTAATTTGGATAATTCGGACTTTTAGGAACGGGAATCTCATTGGAAATTGTGCCTTTCTTTCTTTCCCCTCCCACAAAAATCTCTTCTTTTCATCTAGAAGTACTTCGATTTTGAAGACTTGTGGTTCATTCATGGGCGACTTCCATTTCTGGAGTATTTTAGCCAATGCTGTTATACTGAGTAGCAAGTACTGATATTGGTTTAGGGTAGTGAGAAGCTTCTTCAGATAGTCTCAGATGGTTCTGCAACTCAAAATGCAAACACGAACACCGAGCATGGGAATTCCCAACATGGAAGCACTGAAATAACTCGGCCTCCATGGGTAAGTATCTTCACAGTGTTTTCTGACGATAATGAATTGATTTCAAAATTTGGACTCAAAAAAAAGTAGACCAGATAGGCATTCCCTATGCTACATAACTTGACCTGCTCATTTACATGTTGATTTTTACATTTTTGGGTGACAATTTTGCTTAGTTATGTCCCCTTGGATCCCCTTTAGAAAGGGGGAAAAAAAGATTGAAAGAGTCATTAGCCCGAAAACAAAAAGAAAAAATAGTAATTAATTACCGTTTAAGATATAATTTATAAAGAGGAGGCACCGTTAAGGTCAATTGTCGAGGTTTTGGACCACTACATTTCAAACAGTCTACCCATGTCATAATATCAAACAAATAGAAGTTAAAAATCCGCTTATTTAATAGAGCGGATCCCTTAACCTGGTTGCAAAAAGGAGCATCAAAATGGTATGAGTTCATGAATATCTGTATTGTTCTACTATTAAAAATTGTTTATTCCTTGAATTAGGTCTTGGCGCCATCGAAGGAATTAGAAGAACTTCTTTGTAGGGCCAATGCTCATGATGGTCTCAGCAAATGCGTTGTATTGGATATATGCAAGACCTTCAACTTGAATTCAAACGATGTTTTCAAGTATGAGAGGTCGGTTTAGTTGAGAGATCGATCATGCTTGTCATCAAATCTAAGAATGCTTATTTTGAGGCAATGAATTTGCAAGGAGATTTGTTGAAGGAAAAGTGTTCCCAGCTATTCCACGAACCGCAATCTCGGTGAGGCGGAGAAGTTTAAGGAATAAGGAAAACATCTTAATCGATTCAAGGACACGACCCTACAATCTGATTCCTTAGTTCTTCCTTATCACGTTCGGATCTTTTTTTTTTTTTTTTGATTCTTCTTATTCCAAATGGTAAGGATTATATAGTTATGTAGCTGGAGTTTAATTGATCACACCTTTTCTCTGTCATTGTTGCCTATGATGTTGAAATTGAGGCAAGTTTCTATGCCTAAAATAAGCGCTTATGAAGTATAGCAATTCTCGAGGAACAGAATAACTAAATAATAAAGTTGTGAATGAGTATCCTGTTGTTTGGATGTTCATTTTCAATAGATGGGAATTGGCTTGAGAATCAACTTTTAGTCTTGGGTATACATGAATACACAAAAATCATGCTATAATGCATTACTCACATTGCACACCATCCCACAGCTGTTGCCATGCCGCCTGTAGGGAAATGGATGCTGGCAAGATAATGAAATTGAGAGAAAAACTAATGACAATAATTATACACAATAGGGAGAAAGAAGAACAATATAAAATATTTACGTGGAAACTCTCTTTTGAATAAGAGGGTGAAAATTACGGGATACTTAGTTCATAAAAAAATCTCCCTATGTAAATTTTAGTTATAAAAATTATTGATTACAGAAATTCTCAAATAATAGAGTACAAGAGCAGAGCATGACTCATTGTATATTATGTTTTTTACAATTCTCGAATCGTAACAATATACATATATAAAGATGGGTACTTTTACTGGGCAGCACGTACTCTATAAGTTGGTCGCATGTTCTGTAAAGTTTGCCACCTACTCTGTAAAGTCGTATTCTTGCTCTAAACTTTGTAGGTAACCTGCTTTGTAAAGTCAACTACTTACTCTATAAAATCAATTGTCTGCACTAGATTTTGCAGGTGACCAACTTTTCAAATAGGTCGCCCTCGGCCATCAGCCTTGGCCCTGCATTGGTCCGCCCTCAGTTGGCTTTTGTATCAGTGTCTTCGATTAGTCTTTGTATCAGTATGGATTGGACTGGCCTCGTCACTCCAACCCGGCGACACCACTCTTGCCGGCATCGTCACTCTGGTCCGCACTTCAATCCAGCCCAGCATTACCACTCCGGCCAACACTCAATTCCGGCCAAGTATTATCATTCTAACCAAAACTTTATCATCTGGCCAGCACAATAATACTTCGTCTTAATATAGCACCCATGTATATTCAACCAAATCTGTCGGCCTATTAATTGGATATGAACTCAAACGTGAGTGACCCATATTCCAACTCCGCCAATGGTTTGCTACTACCACCTCGTGCCGCTACCAATTCTCATCGGTCCGTCACTGCTACCACCCGGTGCCACCACTGGTTCTCAGCACTCCGTCATTACTAGCTGATGATGTGTTTTAAATTTTGAAGAAATAGAAGTTTGCGGGGTCTTGTGGCCCCTTTGTGCTCTGCAAGAATATTATGAGATTTAAATTTTTTATGTATTGTTAAAATTATTATGTTATTTTATAATTTAAAAATAAATATTATAAATATATTTTAATCAATGCCTAAAGTTTTTATTTTTTTCTTGAAGAATTTTAAATCGATTTTTCTCACTATATCTTTAACTATTCTTTATTGAGAATTTGTAGAATTTGTGTGTGGAAAAATCGTTGCTGATTATAAACTTTTGGGTGAGATTTCCTTAAATCATAAATCAATGAAGTTATTAAATTTATAAATTTGAAAGGAAATAGTCTAATACCTATCTAGAAGAATATATTTAATCATATTTACATAATAAGTAATTTTGTTATTTATATGACAGAAATAAAATTAATATTAATTATATAATATTATTTTTTTATTAAATATTAGGTAAATTAAGAAAAAAAATTTTATAATTAAATATAATAAAATCATATAAAATTAAATATTTTAATTATATTAATAAATTATTAAATATATATTATATTGCATTGAATAGCTTGATATATGTATGATTTAGTTATTGCTTAATTTTTTATTTAAATATATTTTTAATTTGATTATAGATTAAAAACTTAATCAAACCAAACCAAATGGCATGATTATGCACACAAATATATATTTTATATAATCAATTTAAAATGACGTCATACTATATTTTATCCATTCTACCGTATTTGTTGATTAAATAAAACTATAAATCTTTTTGTCATCGTTATTAGAATTATACTAACATTGTTTGCTTATTTATTTGATGTGATATCTTAAATTAAATAAATAATTTTTTGTACGAAAAGTTCAATATATGAAATCACTATTTAATTCATCCAATATAGAATAAAATAGGTTGATTTGGTTGAAAAATTTTGGAATATAAATTTAATGGGTATTTAAATTTTGAATAATAATTTAAATAAATTTATGTTAAATTATTAAAATTTTATATTTGAATCATACACTCTATAATATTAATACAAAAGGTCAAATGATATAAAATTTACTCTTTAATATATCTTTCAACGTTTAAATTAATAATTTTTTTAAAATTTGAAAAGTAAACAAAATTAAAAGATTGTGAGACAGTGAAAAATGGAATATTGAGTTATGTAATTTGTGGATGATTAACGGATGAGAAGGCTAAAACTCTATATTTATTTTTTGAATTTTTCCTCCAATTTTTAGAGAAAGTTGACCTATTTATAACCATATTGTTATTTAATGACTGTTTTTCTAAAGATGAATAGTTATAATAGTTGAGAATTAAATTGTTTAATCATCTAATATACTTTAAGTGAGAGGTTTTTTGAAGACAATTAGCTAATAATAATGTTGAGTATTTGGAATTAATTAGAAACTCCTTATTTGGACTAATTGTACAGTGTATTAATCACCTATTTAACTTAACTGCTCAATTAAATTAACCTATCGTCTCGTTCAATTATTTGATGTAATTAATCCAAAAATGTAAAAACAAGAAAACAATATAAAAATGTTTTTGTTTCTAAAATTTGGATTTATTGAGCCTAACTGATTTATGTTGAATAGGAGTAAAATTTGTATATATATTATTTTTCACACAGAATTTCACAATTGCAAGTTTCATCTATTTTTCTTTTTCAGCTTCTTGGATAAGCTCTTTAGACAAGCTTCCAATATTAGTGTTTGCAGACTGCTCTGTGGAATCTCATCTCAGCATCTCAAGAGGTCAAGAACTTGATCTGACTATGTCTTTCTCCTTCTCTTCTTTGTAGGAGGCTTTGCTCTTTTGGGAAGGGGGGAGGAGGGACATGGGGTGGTTGGTAGATTTTTTTGGGTTGAACCTCCTTAGATATTGATTCTTTACATAAAAATTTATTTTTTTTTCTGTCTTGTATTTTTGCAAAAAAAGTTAATAGATTGATGGAATTTGGTATGATACTTACAAAATTGATGAGATTGATATTCAAACACAGCTTATTAATTTGACCATTTGGTGGATCAATAGGATAGACTTTTTGCTGTCACTTGCATAATGGGAAAATACATGTATTGAATAATTTTCATTACTTCATTGACTTCAAATAATTTTCATTGCTTCATTGACTTAAAATAATGATTGATTGAAGATTAAAAGCATTGCATAACTTGTTTTTTTGTGTTTGTACATACATTTGTAAGATGATATGTAATGGTGAGTAAACTTTCCATTCAATATAAAATTGGATAGCAAGACACCTTTTGAACTCTAAACTGCAAGTGTGCTTTGGACATCAATTAAGGTTTGTGCTTTTGAACAAAATGATAATTCCAGCTTGTCAAATTGCATATGTTCAGTTAAGAAAACAACTTTCATGAACAACTTGTGGAAAAAAGTTGTAAATTGGATCATCCCCAAACAGGAGCTTTTTGTGTATTTCTTTATAAGTTGCTTTAAGTTTTTTCTGCTAAGTTCTGATTCATTATTCTTGTGAAAAACATTCAAGCCAATTACATTATCTCAAAGACTATTTTCCATTTTTTTAAAAAATGAAACCTAAGTAGGCATTTTGTGTAATTTTTGAAAAATTCTTCCAATTTTTTTGCTCTATAAGAATTGATGCCAGTTATTATCTAGTTAAGGTTAATGGAAATGCTGTATCTGATTTGTATCTTCTATTTGTGTTTACAGTTTTTTGTTAAACTTGGGGACAAAGTTTCACCCACTGATATAGAAGAAGGCCATGCATGTCGGGTAGGTTGCTTACGATCCTACAGTGAGTTGTTGATATGCATATCTTTTTGTCAAAGATTAGCATACCGAGATCGCCTTATCGATATATTGAGCCTGTAATGACAAATGTTGAAGTGAATACTATTTCATGCCCTTGTATTAGCAAATGTAACTGCCAATAACTATTGCTTGTGTATTTGTGGCATGAATTTCTGAGTAAATGGGTTTCTGAATTTCATAGGAGTTGATGTGCTTCAATTAGGGTGCCTAGAAATTCATGAGTTTAGACTTAGAAGCTTGCTTTTCATGGGTTCATATATTCAATATGAACTATAATCCAAAGGAAATACATATTTCAAATTTCAGTATGCATCCTTGAGTCCTCTGTCTTGATCAATTTTTGTCATCTGGCTATCTTTTGTATTTGGAAAATTGTTATTATGTTGTGTTATTTTAGCAATGTTCTGCAACAATAAAGCTAATTTTCCCTTCCCTGTTCATATGTTGGTTTTCAGGGTGGATAGAAACAAATACCAGATCCAAATTCCATTGCCTCCCAAAATCAATCCCAGTGTGACCATGATACTGTTGAAGACAAGCCTGATGTGACATATAATGATGTGGGCAGATGCAGGGAACAAGTTGAAAAGATGAGAGAAGTGGGTTTTAGTTTTCATGTTTAATGAAATTTCTCACGCTGTGTTATCTTGGTTTTGATTTTGTTAATGAAAATACTTACTCCGTCTCTAAATTCATGTCTCTTAAGCAAATAATTCTTCGTTCCCATGCAATGATTATCGTTATAGGTTGTTGAATTGCCCATGCAGATGCGTTATTTGAAAATATATGTATCAGGGAGACTAATATCGATATATATTAATTGATATTTATATCTATAGGGTACACGGTAATTAAAACTCATATTTTTTCTAATACAAGATTATGATTGGTCATCAACACTGCTTTATAATTGGTTATTAATAAAAAAATGCATATTTATTGTTTCATTGTCCAACAAAATTCATATGAATTGGTATCCAATTCAGCCAATAGAAAATTATACTATGACATATCTCACATGATGGGAAAAAAGTATGACAGACTGGGGTTAGGTTTTAAATTATTTCTAAATAATCAAATGGTTTAAATTTTCTTTAGTTTATATTAAGAATTTAATTTTTCTAAAAGTCATAAAATCATCTACCATATCTAAAATGTGTCAGATATGAATGAATGAATCATGTGTCCTTCCCTTCCTTTTGGTTGCAGTTGTATGACTCTTTGTAAAGGGCATTAAATTCTTGAAGTCTTTTCTTTTAAATCCTGAATGAAGGAAACAGAATTTGGTTTTGGATTATTTGATTAGTTGAGCATATGCTACTCGTGCAGCGGCCAACATAAGGAGCGTGTGCACGGAGGCTGGCTGGAATGCTTGCCATTCGAGCTTAGAGAAAGACTGTGACTGAGAAATGTTAGCAATTTATGTGGCATAAATAATCACGAAAGCGGAATAACGGATCGCGTACTAAACCTTCTCCGCCATTTCTTATTCTGTTTTCGGACTCTGAATTTCTGACCGGTTTTAAGTTTCGGGATACTCCTTTTCTCTTTTAGATGGTGTATTGTAGAGAATTGGTGTTAGGGACAAAACCAATTTATATCATTTATGAGCCAATTCCATCAATTGCCTTCACAGGACGTTACCATCGAACAACCTCTAATGAGAATAATGAGGAACAATAATGGGAGAGTTATCAATATAAATGGACCGCTTAATACTTCAGCAATGAATTGAAGGAACGAGTGAAGGAAATCAGTCGTCGTGAAGATAAAGCCTTGAAGATGGAACTGAATCGCTGAGGCAGCTGAAGCGGCTACAAGAAAGACTTCTCGGAAGCAGTGAACAGAGTCATCAAGGGATACCAGAAGTTCAGCGCCATGCCCAAGTACACGGTTTACATGTCTCTTCTCATAGAGAAACAATGCCATAAACGGGCGCGCAGGTCAGTGAAAGTACGTCTTCTGAGGCGCGATGAACACTCCATTTGTTGTGGGGTTTTCACAGTCTATTTATGTTTGCGGTTGAGTGTAGGAATCTGAATGGATTATGAGCAAGCTTTGTGTATGCACCAGACCATGGATAAAATTACCATCATTGGTGCGGTCATATTTGGTGATATTTATTGGATGCATTTTTTTGCAAATAGGAATATGAGGACAAGTATCAGTTGACATATAACGATATCGGATATATTAGCCAATATTTTAAATATCGATCGAAATACTACAATATATGGATAATATATGGCAAATAGCAATTTTTCGTAGTATCACCGAGATGCATAGTTGGACTGAGAGTTTGACCTAAAACAGAGACAACCCAAGGCTAGGCTTGATCTGGATAACTGGTTATTAGGTTATGCGCACAAGAAGGGATCTGAGTTGTGTTTGACGGAATTTCTTCTGAAGCTTAAGTCAATACAAACTTGAGCTAAGAAAAGAACCGAGAGTTGCTCTTTTGGCTTCAATTGCAAGACCAATGTTTCAAACGTTAAGAGCGGGTCAAGGGATGCGAGCATAAGTCACGGGGAGAACCCATTCTAAAAGATCGGTCTAAGTAGGAGGAAAGTCCCCCAACTTATAAGTTGGAGGTTTTGCCTTAAATTTTTTAATATGGGACTCGCATCATTCCTCCTCCTTCAACAGCCGCAGATCTCAGTGGCTGCACTCTACGACACTTTACTCGGCGACTTTCACTTTGCGACGTTTCACTCCACCCCGACGCACTGACAACAGGTCAACCCCTCCGCAGATATCCCTTTCCGGTCAGAATCCTCCGCAGGTAGCCCTCTCCAAGTCGGGTTTGGTCTCAATGAAAGCACCGTTTGATGCAAGTATAAGTCAGGGGGAGAGTACATCCCAAAAAACTAGTCTAGTAGGAGGGAGAACCCCCTAACTTATAAGTTTGAGGTTTTGGCTCAAACTTTTCAATGTGAAACTCGTATTATCAAGCTATTGCATTGAGTTGTGAGGATGCCAAGCCTCTTTGGGGCATAAATCTTGTGTGTTTCTATTACTATAGCTACAGGATTCCAGTCGTGATATGGAACTCGGGTCGAGTAGTCTATTAAAAAAGAATACAATACCCTTCTCAAGATAATCACTCAGTTTCAAGTCTTGAACTCATTTCGTCTTAGTGTTTAGATCTTCGCAGCGTGTGAGCTTGTAGGCTTTCCCAAATCGGACCCCTCAAATGAGGTTGAGAGGTTTGCATTTGTAGGTGAAGGTTGGAAGAAGGATTGGCCAGTCCTCGACGCCCACGCTGCCCGTCATAGGGAGCTTACAGAGACATACAAAAGGGTTATCCAACTGATAAGACAGGGCTTACTGGGATTGCAGGGGTTTATTTGGTGTATGGGTGCATGGTTTCCCAACGGGGCATCTTCATCCTGCCAGCATCGAGGCTTTAGGAGTCGACTTTTGGACACTCAAGCCTCCTAGCTGGGATGCGTAATGACTCTCTTGCAGACCATGCTTGCTCTTCCTGAAGTCTTTAGTTTGCTTTGATGTCAAAACCGTCTGGCTAGTAGGCTCGGTTTCTTTAAGATAGCATGTCCCTTTAGCACACATAGGCTTATTCTTATAGCACGTTAGGCTCACCCTTGTTGAGGCATCGCCGTCATTGATGCACTCACAGCTTGGCCTCATCAAGGAGGCATCACTCTGTATGAGATTAGTTTAAATCATACTAATTGATTGGGTTTGGCCTTTGTAATCAGGTTTTTTGCAATTTAGCATGTGGTATCTTTGTTAATCTCTTGATGGATTTCCGTCATATTGCATTAGCCTCCTCCTTGGAATTGCTCGATGCTTTCATTGGCGTGGCCTTTGTGGCGCTGAATGTGGCTCACTCGGTCCTAGTCCATTTGCAAAAGTCCTTCGATAATTGACTCGGGGTTAGCTCGACTGTCAATACATATCTTGTAAATTAGTACATAAATATGTACTAATTCATTAACTCAGTTTTCAACTTGTAAGTATCATCTTGGATTGTACGACCACTATAAAAGGGTTTTTATATACTAGGACATCTTGTTACTATATTTTATAGAAGGTTACGTTTTAACCTTTTTATTGTAATATTGAGCTATCTTGTTCTAGCATACTCGAGTTCAGAGATTAGTCGTGTTCTATGGCTCTTTATCTTTTCAATGAAAGTCGGTTTAAAACTAGATATCTTAAATTTGTGTAGAGTCCCACATTGGATGGAGAGGGGAACGAGCGTGCCTTTATAAGGGCGTGGATACCTCCCTTGTGTTTTTGGGGGCCTTGTTCGCTAGAAACAAATAATATTGAGATAATATCGCTATCGGATTTGTCAAGCATAGATGGTATTAGAACAGGGATGTCGGTGTGCCGAGGTGGGTCCCCAATGGGGTCGTGTTTTATGCATGGATACCTCTCCTTATCTTTTGGGGGTGGTGGACTGTCTACTAGAAACAAAAAGTCGGTCGGATGCCGTGAAGTTCCCCTACCCCAAAGCGGATAATATCGTACATGCGGATGTGCCGGGGACATTACAATTTGAGTAGTTCAATTTCTACTAAAATGATAGTCCCAGCTCTATAGCATAAGCTATATATAAGTTAAAAAATAAAAATAAATAAAAACTCAACAATTTGTAACTCAGTGCAAGCAATGTGTATGCCCAATTTAAATAATGAAAGATTAAATAATTTAAAATTTTATTTAGATTGGCATTTAAATATTTTTGTATCTAGAGAAAAAGGAAAAGAGGGGAATATGCATTTGAAACGACAGATGAAGTTACTATGCATATTTTGGGTGATACCAAAATTAATTGAATAATCTTTACCTTTATCCACAAAAAGGGCGCTTTCACTTTACACTTCTATATTAAATTGGGTAGGTTGCTAGTGTAAATATGATGCTATTTACTCAGAAAAATTTATTACAAAATAGATCATATTTATATTTGATCTGTTTTTAGTTTATTTTTTATTTTACTCACACAGAGATCAAAAGGTACAGTAAAAAAGTAAAGAATAAGAACGACAAAATTTACATTCAGCTAAAAAATGAATAATGAAAAGGAAAAATTATAGACTTTCAAATGAAACTAAATGGGCGGCCATGGCCAATCTCTCTTTATTCGAGTGACTTCTATGGCTTGCTTTTAGAAAAGTCGATCTCTCTTTATTTCAGCTCATTTTTTATTTTAACTATTCAGTAATTACAATGTACAATGAGAAAATACAGAGAATAAGAATGATAAAATCTACGTTCTGCTAAAAAAAAAAAAAAAGACAATAAAAAAATTATAGACTTTCAAACAAAACTGAATAGGTCTTTATTTTAGTGACTTCTATGGCTTGCCTTTAGAGAAGCCAATCTCTCTTTATTTCAGCTATTTTCTATTTTACTCATACAGTGATCAAAATGTACAGTAAGAAAATATAAAAAATAAAAATGATAAAATTTACATTCTGCTAAAAAAAGAAAGACTGCAAGAAAAAATCATAAACTTTTAAACGAAACTAAACGAGTGGCCATGGCCGATCTCTCTTTATCTAAGTGACTTTTATGGCTTACCTTGATAGAAACCAAAGTTCCCCACACCAAAGCACTACAAGCTTCCATGGAAAGAAGAGTATGCTAAAACTCTACCCCAATGAAGTGAAATTAAGAATGAGTTCATAATTGCTCTCTCTCTCTCTCTTTTATACTTTTTAGAGGTTTATTCAAATTTAAAAATTATAAAAATTTTTAAAATCTCATTCAAACTCAAATCTAAAAAATATTCATTTATAATCTAAAAAAAATGACAAATATTATTCTTAATTAATGATTCGTCATTTATAAGGTATGAAAAAAATAAGTTTTTTTATTAATTTTTTTATTAATTCTTAATTAATTTTTTATTAATTTTTATAAGATTTATAATATGCTATTTATTTAAATAATAATAATATAAAAATAGTTAATATAATTTTTATATAAATAAATATTATATGATATATTTCCTTAGACTTTTCAATATTATCAAAAGGTTTTACAATATCATAGAATTTTGTATAAAATATTGCCATTGTCGATGCCCTTAGACTAATCTCTAATCACTTTCCCCATCTCCCAACAACATAGAATTTAATTTTGACATTAAAATAAAATTGAATAGGTTTTTAAAAAAAGAGAAAAATAGGACAATTATGAGAAATATCAATTTATAAATCTATGGAGATCTAACGGATAAGATTCAATAATCTATGTGATATAGTATATAATTTTTTTATTTTATTAAAATATTTAATATTCATACTTCCAAAAATAATAAAAATATTATTTACATGCTTTAATTTATATTATTATATTTCCAAATATATGCACCTCTTCTAAGGATATTAGACACTTTTTTTTCGTAATCTTCATTTATTATGATCGAAATGGTCATCTTTTCATGCCATTTTTTTCCCAATCATAAGTGTTTATCAGTATTATGTGCTATTAGACCTAATTAAAATTAAATTCGAATCAGATATATATTATATTTAGATAAAAATTTATGACTGATAAATCAAACCAGACAGAACAAAGCCCAATCACTCGAGTCAAAAGACTTAACTGTGCCCATCTATAAGCCGAATTAGGTTGTTTGATGAATTTTTTTTTATTTTTAATATATTTATTTAAAAGTTTATATTTGTATAAAAAATAACAAGAAATATTACGATATTTTAAAATTTATAGCATGTATGATAAAATCTTACATATTGTATATTTTAATTAAGAATCCTTATATAAAAAATTACTAATTATAAAAAAATATAGTTAATTAAAATAGTTTAAAATTAAAAATTTATATTTGTATAAAAAATATCAAAAAATATTTTAATATTTTAAAATTTATAACATGTCTGATAAAATATTATATATTGTATGTTTTAATTGAAAATCTTTATATAAAAAATTACTAATTATAAAAATATATATAATTAATTGAAATAATTTTTTAAATTTAGTGTTTATTTAAAATAAAAATATATATATTTACAAAAAAATTTATGATTCGGATTGAGCTAAACCGGATATTTTCATCTGTGACCATGCCTATCCTAAAAAATTAGTCCGATCTAATTTTGTGACTGTACCCGTTTATAATGCTTTTATATCTTGATCAGATACTATAAAATTTTAAGTCAGTCAGACAGTCTAGTTTTAATCAGGTCTATATGACGTGTTCGATTTTGCTTTCATTTTCATATATCATATGCTCTTAATATTTGATGGTAAACTTCACATTATCTAATGTATCACCGGAGAACCTAGAAATTTTTTTAGTGAAGTCAATACATAGTCTATTATTCCTTTGAATAAAAACCACAAGAAATGAACAATTAAATATAATAAAAATATATATAGTAGGGTCAATAAAAATTTTAATTTTTTTAATATATTTATGTATATTAAATATTTTCTTATGTCCAACTTACAAAATTAAAATTATCAAAAATAAATAAAAATATAAATACTATAACCCGATAAGAAAAATATAAATAGAGTTTTAAAGCATTCATCCATAAGCCGATTATTTGACAAAATAACATAGAAAATAAAATCAGTGTTTATTAAAAAAAAGAAATTGTCACGATTTCAATAATATAGGTAATAATAATAATATTAAAAATAAAATTTATATATAATAATCACCATTCTGTAATTCAATCGAGTCAGACAGTACATACTAACATTATAAACAATATAATTAAATATAATAACAATGATTATAGAAATGATCAAATTACTGTTAGTTCAGTCCAACCGTGAGTTCAATTCATAAATTACTGTAAAGAAAAGCACCTAGCCAAAATGACCTAATATACGAATATAGGAAAAATCAAACATGACAGAGTAATGATATATCAGCCCAAGTTTAAACTGCGAAACCTAAAAATAAATTATGTTCAGTATATTAGATCTAAAATAACCCAAAATACTTTAAATACTACTTAACGAAAAATCTTCAACGCTTTTCCATCCAAATCTTGCAAAGATCCACTGCTCGTTAATTTGTGAGGTTTTGAAAAAATCTGTAAATGGGAGTATAACGTTCAATAATATATATATATATATGTGTGTGTGTGTGTGTGTGTTAAATGAATGTGAGAAAAAAATAAGCAAAATAACAGAAAAGTCACAGATTGCATACGAAAGATCAGATGTCCAATTTTCGATAAATACAAGCCACGATATCATACAAACTTTTAATATCTATGAATTTCTAAAATATGTGAAATATTAGAAATATAGAAAGACCAAAAAGACATAAGTACGTACCTAAAAACATGAAAATTGAAGAATTATACTGAAAATATGAGAGAATTTGAAAACTAATAACCGATGAATAATACACTGATTAATCAAAAGGTAACTTTGACGAATGAGCTATACATATTTTCGATAAGTTTATACTTATACACTATTATTCAAGGTGCGTGGCGGGGGCTACCAAATATACCCACCTTATGAATGGGATTGAACACTTTTTCTTTTTTCCTATGGATGATAGATTTATTTTTAAGTACACAAAATATATTTAGATACATTTAAATATAATCTATTCATAATATAGCGATTCTTATTTGTTAAATAGAAAACTCTACATTAGATATTACATATTTAATTTTTTTTCAAATTAAGAAAAAAATAAAATTATTATTTGTATTTCACAAAGTAAAATTTATGTGAAATATTTATATAAAAATAACATGAAATATTGAATACTTAAATATTTCATGATATTTTACAATAACTCAAACATGAACACTCAAATGATCAATAAAAACAAATAAAATCTTTAAATATTAAGTAAAAACTAACATATATGTAACAATATTTCAAAAGGGACCAAAAATAACATTTATACATATTTAAATAAAAATTAAAAATTTTAACAATAAATCAAAAAATATACTTAAATATGCTTATTTTAAATTACAAATTTACTAGTCTAAAATAATATTGAAGTCCTTTGCCTCCACCTTCTCGATCTTCTTCCTTCGCTTGTTTTTTTTTTCCTTCTCCTCCTTTCTCGTTCTTTCCCATACAAATGACAAAAATAACATTCATAAAGATTTAAAATTTCAAATTTGTACACCAGTACCGCATCATGCGCCATGCTCGAGCATATACACTTAGCACCACAGTACCGTATTTTGTCCAAATCAAGCATGAACACCCCATCATGCACCCTTTAGGCATAGAGTTTCTGCTTAAAATACGCATAAGCACGTTTTTAGTGCCCATCAGATGCTAACCTTAATTTTTTTTTTTATTATTTAATTTTATTTTAAATTTTTTATTTTATAATTATTTTTTATATTAATTCAATATACAAAAATTATAGCATTATAAATATAAATTAAAAAATTAAATATTACAAAATTTCAAAGATTTAGGACAAAAATGATTATCAATTACCCATTTAGGACAAGAGTATTCTTGATGAGAGGAAGAATGATGAAGAACTTCCTAAAAGGCATTAGAAGGTCAATTACCAAAGGTCAAACTGCTAGAGGCCAAGCTAGCTAAGCCCTAATAACCCGACTCATTAAGTGACACCAAGGCTAAGGCCGGCTGGTTGAACCTCTAGAGGGTCGAACCACAAAGAGTTGAAGCCTTAACCCTCAAGGCGAGACAATCAATCGAAACTCATTTCAAATTAATTGTATAATTCTACTTTAGACATTCTTATTATGTTTAAATTACCGTTATTATTTTGATCGCACACACGCATAACTGAGTTATGCATTTTTTTCTAGTCTTGGGACTTTGCTGGATATTTCTCTAAGATAATATAATATTTATCTGATATAATTTATTTAATTTAGAGTCAATTCTATAATTTTATTTTAAAAGTTTGTGTTGCCTTTCCATCTCAATATTAGTTATTACCTATGAGTTTTACAACTCAAATATTATAATCCAATAGTCATAATACTCTTTATTTTGGATATTGTTAGCCTAATTGATAGTGATAGATGGAAGGAGTTTGGCTTGATGATGGAAATAAAGGTCATATTTCCCCCAATGAGAAATAAAATCTTTCTTATTTAATGTGACAATTAGATTAAAATTTAATGATTAAAATTTAAAATTTTAAAATTATTTAAAATAATTATATTTATAATTTTTTTATAATATTAAGATCCATCAAATATTAAATCCAACATTATAAAAAAATTTAATGAAAATAACTAATTATAAAATATTATTAAATATTTATATTTAAGCTGTTAATTTTTTTAATCTAACAGTCTAAAGTAAAATCTCCAAATACCTTTAAGAGGGCCCTATCCCAAAGTAAGATAGAGGAGAGAGAAAATCCTAATTGATTATTCGGTAAGTAAAAAATTATAATTATTTTTTTAATTGTTTAATGGATGTCATAAAAAATTATATATTGATAAATTTAAATTTAAATTTAAATAATTAATTTTATAATAATAAAATAATATTTAAATTTTATTCAATTATTTATTAAATTTGATGATTTAGATTATTATATAGGTTAGGAAATTACTCGATCTTTCGCATTGAGTCGAATTAGAGTTGATCTAATCTCCATCTCTTCAAACATGGACTCTACATAACACGATTAAAAACAAGAGGTCAGAGAATTGGCAGAACTCGCTTCCTAATATATATCCTCCGACGTTGAAGTAAAATATCTTTCCAAGATAATAGAAAGATACAATGATTAAGAAAATGTGTGAATGTATGTGATTGGGGATTGAGTATGAGTGTGTCTAGCCGAAAACGGCTTAGAAGTGCATCTGATTGAGGAACAACTTCGAGGTGCGCAAAGTTAAAAGGTGACTTAGAGGTGCCCCCAAAGACCGAATTCCTAGAAAGAGGGCTCCCTGAGAATGTGGGCTAGTCTCCTGGAAGAATGGCTCCCTAAAAGGTAGGATCACCTCCTAGATGGGCTCGGAAGATAGACCTCCTGGATGAGCTAGAAGGCTAATCTTCTAAATGGTGCACAGGACCCCTGGATTAACTGCAACGACTAAAAGGCTAGCCTCCTAAATAAACTGAAAGGCTGGCCTTCTAAATAGTAGGCCTTGGATGGAGAATTGGTCTCCAGATTGGAGGGCCGACACTGAATGGAGTCTATAGTGTTCTTGTTTTCCCTTCATTTTTTGTCTGCATCTTAGAACTCCCTTTTCTAGATTCAAAGTTCCCCCTCATGGAGGAAAGAATGCATACCTATAGCAAGGGTGTGAACTAGCTTTACCTTGGGTGCCAAGGCCAACGATAGTTGTCTACCACGATTCGTTGGATTGCTTCTACCAATCTTAGAGATGCACTATTTAGCGAATATTCAGTAGAGATTTAACAAGCTGATTATGGCAAGTTGTCTTGGCCACATATGGCAGTTACCTCTTTTGGAGAGATCGTACAAATCGTGAGCGAATATTCCCAAAACATCTGCCATGCTTATGCTAACCAGTTATGGTAAGTTTCCTCCACAAGCAAGAAAAGGATCGTGGGTTGCCCCGATCGGGTCATTTATAGCGGGCTACTGAACCCGACCTATGCATTGTGGGTGATCCTGGATTGTGCGATCTTGTGCTGCAAGGACCTTCTCCTAGATTGCGACTTTTGGGCAACCTTTTTATTGTGGATCTCGACATCCAGATCACTCCATTAGTGACGGACCCATCAAAATTTAACTCAAATAAATTAAACACATTTTTAACAAAGCAATAGTTAGTTTACTAAACATTAAGTACATATTACATATATATATAAAATATATAAACATTTATTATTTCAATTAATAGAGCAAAATTAAAAATGCCATCAGATATGCAATTTACCACTATATTATAGTGAAATTTTTTATAACTTAGTAATTTTAAAACAAATTATCACAAAATAATTTTGATTAATTAAATTATTACAAGTGAATATATAGAACAAATTTATCAATCAAATCATCAATCAATAATTTTTATCATACGATCAAAGATTCACAGACAACTATTAATTAACATTCACTTGTTAAAATATTTATTTTTTTAACATAAATAAATAGACACATTTAAAAAAAAGTCTTAAAAATGAAAAGAAGAAAAAAAAAAAATTAAAAAATAAAAAAACTAATTTTCCAACAAATCAGAATCTAAATTTAAGTTTGCCTGGCCTCTTGCCTGTAGTCCCATTAGTATAAATCAAAACTAAAATAAAACCAAAAAAATGAAAAAAATAACCAAAAAGGGTAATAAAAAGGGATAAAGGTCTGAAGATGTATGCAGTTTACATTACTATTCCAATGCACATCGTCTCATCATAAGGCCATAAGGATGAAGAAATACCAGAAAGATGAAGAGATACCAAAGCTTCGGCATCATAATTCAGACTACCACCTCAATCTTCGGCCACATCGGACCGGATAGCTGTTTCAGAAAGATGGAACAAAAATTAATATGATGAGCATAATCACAATTGTTATGAAGAGCTTAATTACTACTATATAAGCGGAACCATACATGAATAAATGGAGAGATATCGATAAAATGCAAACACCGAGTTGAATATAAATCCAATTTCATCATTCCATTTGATTTAATGTGATATTATGCGAGAATAAAGAGTAATTTCAAATCATTTTTATCACATCGCCTAATGTTTTCATATGTCAACCTCTTCATTTGTTTATTAAAACCATAACCAATTCATATTTTCTCATGGGTTCTTTACTTAGCCTACTTTCTAGTATCGAAACCATTTTAGATGTCATTTCCTCATCTAATATCATATAGATGAAACTTCTAAATATTTACTAATATCAACGTTTTTCATTTTGTCTTTCAGTATAATTTCATTCATTCATTTTAGAATTCACAAGTTTGCACTACTTACTATTTGTGCATATTATTATTATTATTGAATTGCCCAACATCTGAATTCATAAAGTATGATTGATCCAATAACCGTTTTATAAAATATTCATTTTAATATATAAGATGTATATTTCACCTACAGAATACCCTCGATTCAGTTCTCCATTTTAACCAACCTGAATCAATCGTATATGTCACGTTATTATTAATCTATCCGTTTATAAACTGCCTCCGAGAAAATACACTCGTCCCCCGTAGCTATGAAAACACAAACACTTTGATTTTTCCCTCCCGATGGAAGTGCATGTGCGTATGTTGCACAGACACAGACACACAAATTAAGCGGCTCGGCGCAACTGTTACGCACTTAAGCATGTAGGTCTACTCATTGGTTTGAAAAGTTGACAGCTTAACACCAAGCAGCAGATAGACTCAGCTTTACAAGCACCATAAGATAGTAGAATTGTTAATTCATCAGAACTGACCACCAAATTCCCAAAAACTTCACCTAAAACAGATTTCCAGTAGCAGCAGTTAGGATTAGCATCATTTTCTAACATGCTTGGCAAAAATAGAAAAATCAACAATGTTAGCACATTCACGATTTAATAGGAGTGCAAAGCCTATTTTCCTATCATTTTTCTCCACACAATGTGCTGAAACAATCTCCAGGTTCAAATGTATGCCACACAATGGACTCTTCAAATCCGTGCAAAATTTAACATGGCAAAGAGCTAAGTCTGCCACTCAGACACATATCCCAATCTGGGATTCGTAACCAAGCCTAAGTAACAAAGCTTCCCACAGCTCTTAGCAACAACAAAGGGTTAGTTTAGAACTCAAGGCCAGCTAGGATACTGAATATTAAATCAAATATACACAAAAAGTTGTAAAATTAGTAGTAAATAAACATTGTCACAAGGTATATAGGCCAAGTTCAAACGTGTTTTTCACATGAGTCGATGAAACCAAGGCTGTAGAATGTCAATTTCTTGTTGAGAACAGTCTTTACACAAATAAATCCAAATATTACACTTGAATAGGCTGTTTGGTGGTCACCAAAATCCACCAGCTTTTCTCAAAGTACCTACTTACACAAAAGTCTCATATGTTTTCCAGTTAAGTTTTTCAAACAAAAAAGCAAAAATTGAATACCGGGATCTCAAAGTACCTTTCCCCCTCACTTACCCCTAAGGGAAATTAGGGTAACCCCTGTGTGGGCAATAAAATTATACATATTTCAAAACATTTGATTATATATTGAGAGAGTAGTATGAGATCAAGGATGTTTCCTATTTTATTTATTAGGAGTCCATTTCAGCATCACAAACTTTTTCAATACTAAAAGGAATCTTAATCTTAACAATATTTATGCTTGCAAAAGTACGAAAAAAAAAAAACTTATTCCTTCTTTTTTATCAAGAAACTGTGGGATTACTAACTCAGAGGCAAAATGAATAAACAAAGCAATAGAGCCATCATAGTAATTTTGAACTCCTCCAAAAATGGTCTACTAGGGTTAATTACTCATTTTGTACTTGTTTTATCTTCCAATTATTTTTCAATTAAAAAACAGAAACAGTAGGGTAATATCTTGGCAAGTAGGAGGGGAAAAAATTTTGAGCTACCTCTCTCCTCTCAAACCTCCATGGCTCCCGCCTGGCACCGCCACCAGCACCACTGCAAGCAACATCTTGGCCATCACACAGCCACCACTCCACACCCATGGCCACCCCCCGCTCACCTTGTCCTCTCCCCTTGATCTGTCCATCACCACCCTCACGCTTAAGGATTGTTGTCATCTCCTTTAGCCACCATTATTGGATCAGGATATGCCCTATCTCTCTCTGGATGAACTCAATCTTTGCTACACTGCCACAGTCCAAACCAAGCACAAACCATTAGCTACAAGTTCGGTGTCACCACATCCACTGCCACAATTGCCACAGTATCCCCAGCCTCTTCTCAATGCACTCTCTCTCCCTTTGACCTTGCCCTCAATATCTTTATGAAACCACCACCAACACACATATCACCAATACCAGATTTGCATATCACCACTAGTTTAAATAGCAGTGTCACAGTGTCACAGGTGTATCATAAGCAATCACAGCCGTCTAAAGCGTATCATAACAGCCACATGTCCTTCAAATACCAATACGTATTGAGAGAAACAATACATTGCAGCCAAGAATTTTTCTATACTACCAAGTCTTTGAGAACATTCTAGAGAAGTAAATACCAACTTGTCAATTTCTTGGACCTGTCTCTTAATCTGTCTTTGGACTAGAAAATGTAAGATTGGTGTCGTATCTGGCTTCCATTGCAATTTGAATGGGGTAGCTAGAACTTTGTGTTGATGATATGTGAGTTTAAATTCCCAAAAAGGATGATGAGTATCATTAATTACCTAATCATCAGTAATACTCAGATAATTCAGTAACACTACAGGTTCTGGCTATGGCTGAATAAGCAAAAATGAAGGGTTTATTAAGTGCTAGTTTATGTTGAAAACCATGCAAAAGGGGTATATGAAAAGCTGATCGATCATTCAATTCATCATTCTTCTCTAATTACTGCTTGAGTTTGTTTGTCAAATGAGGACAGAAACCTTATTTTTAGAAACATTTCTTCTTAATGGAAATAATTTCTTCTTAAATCTTTGACAAGAGTAACTATGTCTTTGTTACAACATTAATAAGTATAAAAAGATTTTGTTAGCTCAAGATTTCTTTAATTATTTTAATGACAATAAATATATTTATATGTAACTATAATGATCATAAACATATTCATAATGAATCAAATATATTCTATTTGAACTTATTTATATTATGACAAAATAGATCATGTTCTATATAAAATTTATATTTGACCCAGCATATATTATATATTAAACAATACATGAACAAATTAAATGATCATAGACATTTAAGAAGTATAAGAAGATTTTGTTAGCTCAAGATTTCTTTAATTATTTTAATGATAAGAAACATATTTACATGTAACTATAATGATCATAAACATATTCATAATGAATCAAATATATTCTAATTGGACTTATTTATATTATGACAAATATATCATGTTGTATATAAATTTTATATTTGACCCAGCATATATTATATATTAAACAATACATGAACTAGTTAAATGATCATAAACATTTAACAAGTATAAGAAGATTTTGTTAGCTCAAGATTTCTTTAATTATTTTAATGACAAGAAACATATTTATATGTAACTATAATGATCATAAACATATTCATTATGAATCAAATATATTCTAATTGGACTTATTTATATTATGACAAAATATATCATGTTGTATATAAATTTTATATTTGACCCAACATTTATTGTATGTTAAACAATACATGAACTAATTAAAAAATAACCAATTGACCTATAATATTATGCATTTCACTCTGCTGTTAAGTATTTTCACATTTGGCTCTTAGTTGTTGAGCTGTACAGGATTTTCAAATATTTCCCTTTTCAAGTGAATTTATAAGCATGCACCATTCTTTTGTAAAATTAATCATATCTTAATGAAAACATTTCCAATGCTCTAGTTTTCTCGTTTAAAAGTAGGCACACATATTGTAACACCTGAAAACTAATTTCAGATAATTATATTTGCTTATGGACTAGTTTGTATTAAGTTTGAAATTAAATTGTGGACACATATGAAATCCTAGGTATTTAGTCCATAGAAGCAGGTTTCTCTTTCGACAGATTGGCTTCTGTAGGTCAACAGTGAGCCAGGTGCTCATACTGCAGGTATTTGCATTTGGCTAAGCCAGGCCGCAGGTCACCTACAAGCCAGGCGCTCATGTTGCATTATTACCTTTGGCAAAGAAAAGCCGTAGGTGAAGCTTGAGTTAGCCACCCAGGCAGCACTAAATTTTATAAATAGGATACTTCAGTTTTCACCTCATTTCATCCGAGCTGGTTGAGAGAAGAGAGAGAAAGAGGAAAGAAAATAAGAGAGAGGAAGCAAAGGAAGAAGAAAGGAGGGTGATTTTGGAGCTTAAACTTGAAAAATCCTTGTCAAATTGATTAAAGCAAGTGCGTGTCAAGCCTCATTCTTCACTTTCTTGCTGAAAATTCAGAAATTTCTTCCTGTTTCCTTCATAATTTTGAGATTATTACTTGTTAACTTCATGCATGAGTTCATCTATGCTTCCTTTAATATGTGGCCTACATAAGTGGCTTTTGTTCCTTAGATTTATCATATTTTGAAGTTAATTTGCCCAAGTTTGTGTTGATTGTTCTGTAATTTTGAAGTTTATTGAAGAATACCTCTTGCATGTCTATTTTTATGCAAGAATTTTGAGAAATTTCTACAATAAAGTTTGAGTCAAGATATTTGATTCGAAATTATGGAAAATATGTCCATTTTGTAGGATTTGTTTCTGTGAGATATTGACAAAATATATTAAGGCATTTTCTATATATTATTTGAAGTGAAGGTCATTATATCTAACTTTCACAGGTTAAAAAAGTTGTGTTTAAGCCCATCTAAAAAATATAATACGTAGACAACCAATTCATGGGCTTTAAAAAGTATCTTATAACTCTAACTATATGGTATAATATGTAGACAGTTCATTCACGAGTTTTGAAAAGTGGCCTACGTGTGAAGTACTTAGACCGATATTCAGCGTTTCGATCCAATCGGTAAGGTTTATCATTAGCCATTAATTCTAATTTTTTGCTTTTTTGCACATGATTTTGAATTAGTCCTTTTGCATATTTGTGGTAAACTATTTGTTGTCATTCATATATTAATTATATATTTTGCTGAACTTTTAACTCATTCTTACAATTTATCATATTTCAGATTGGTATGCTTGGAATCACTTAGCAAGATCAGTGAGTCTTCAAGGGACCCGTACATGGAGCTTTGTAGTGTCTTAATGTTTATCTTTGATGAATTGATGTATAATATCATTTTTTGGATACAATTTAGAACACTTCGGTTGTTGACATGTATAAATTCAAACATGGTTTAAGTGAGGGCCCAATAGGCCCCATCCTCAGTGATGTATGGTGTAGTCATGCATGATTTTGATTAGGTTGATTTTTCCAGCATATTATTGATGATTGAGCAGGCACAAAAAGTCATGCTCAAATACCGCGATCCGATTTCGAGATCTTGGCCATGTTTGTATTTGTGGTTAATGTTCCAGGTCATGACACAGATTTCTATTCAAATAAATATTTTGGCACTTAAAATTTTCTAAATAAAATTATTTCTTTGTACAAATGCTCACCAATGTCATGAACTTAAAATTTGCACATATTACAAATTTAATGCAACATATATTTTTATGATGCTTAAAAAATCTTGAAAATTTTTTTGGTTTGTAGAAACTAAACATCAAAAGATTATTGTGGATATATTGCAAAAAAATTTTAGATTTACATTATGGGAAAAATACTTTTTCAAAGTTGGGCATTATACATTGGGAGGTACTAAAACTGACCATGGTGTAGTGTTTTGCACAATTCTCAATGTAGAAAATTGATTTTGGATTAGATTTAACGTTCACATAAAAGAAGACCTGCCAGGCTTTTCCCAAAAAGTATAATTTATATTTTTTGTACTTGTAAAGTATTCATTATGCTTTTTTGAAAACATCTAAAAGATTCTGACATAACATAAATGGGAAAATGCCACACATCTAGTATTTGAATTTCATCTCTCAAATGATAACATCTATGTATCATTTGTGGCATGCAACTAGATATAATGATGATCCTCCAATATTTTTTTGTAGATTTTTTTTAAACAACTTTCTGATTTTCAAAGTGGTGCTTAATGTTAAGAACGCCCCTTGTATCCAACAAGTGCCTTGCCCTCTTCTAATCTTTCTTCTTCTCACTTGCGGAGACATACTTTTACTTGTCTAAAAAAGAGCAAGCATTGAGAATATATCGGTATTCTACTCTTTAGCATAAATGTTTTATATCTTTATTGAGAAGGATTTGCTCAAATACTTTTCATTCACTTGGTTCTATTTTTTGAGAGAAGAACATTGTAATCATATTCTTAGAAGAGCAAAAGAATGAAAGCATCTCTATTAAGAGAAATCTCCCAGGTTGGAGTGTTGAGTTGCAAGTTAAAAGGTATCATGTTTGCGTAAGGTTTGATCTTCACCTATTGAAGAAGATCGGGCATATCGGATTCAAACTCACGAGGTTGGTTTGATGACAAAACCTAAGCAAGGCTAAACCTGTAAAATTATGGTATCAAACTTCTCTATCTCTACTCTCATACATCAGTTTTAGTTGCATGCTTAAATTATTCTTCCTAAACAAAATGGAAATTGGTTGATGTGCAAATTTGGATACGTTAAAGTTGTTGATTAAAAATTTATTAACCACCTAATCCATCCCCTCTTAGTTTGATTATTGGGACCACGGATTAAAATTGCATTTGATATTGGGTGGGTTACATAAGCAGAGAAGATGGATTCACGTAGCAATCAGTTTACTAGATGATGGTCCTTCCAAGAAAATGTAATTTCTAGGAGTACTTATATTGGAAACAATTGAAGTAGAGTGACGTCTTACTGGACTGAATCGAAAAAACACCTTTCCAGTTGACTTGTAATAATTTCATATATATTTGAAGCAAGAATTTGATGAGGAACAACTTCAAGAATAAATCTGTCTAGATCCCAGTTACAATAAGAGTAACTTCATACCATTTTGAAGTTCTAGGAATATAAGTACCAAGCGTTTAAAAAATTAGCCTCCAAGAAGTTTGTTCCAGTTTTGAAATCTTTTTGGTCTATGATTAAGATGATTAGTCCTAACTTTGAAATATTCCCCACACATAAGAATACAACTTCGATATCCATAGTCAAAATCTATATTTTTTTATAGGAAATAGCTGGATCAAATAAATCAACTGAGAAGTTCGGATAACAGTTGAAATAAACAGGACCAATAGAAAAGGTTGAACTCAACAATATCTAATATGAGTTTTGAAATCTGCATGAGTGACATCTATAAGCATGAGTGAGATAGGAACATCTTATCCATGTACAAAAAGATGGTCTAGCAGATAAAAAGGAGCTGCCCAGTGCACGAATTTTCCACAGTGCCCAGAGTCTGGAGAGGGATAAGACCACTTTGGATTTACAGTAACTTGATAAATATTTTATTCCATTTCTTTGATGTTGAGTTATGGCTTGAGGGGAAAATAAAGCAAAGTCACTTTTTAATTTTCGATTGAAATAGCCTCTTTGAATATTTTAATTGAATGACCTGCTTCAAAACCAGAAGTACCAACTTTATTAATAGATTTAATATTTTTCTTTGGAAAATGCTAATCAAGTAATGTTTGTTCATTTCAGTAATATTTTCTGAGGAATTTAGAACATTTGATGAAGGGGAAGAAATATCAAAAAAAGATATAAGAACAAAAAGCATTTACTTCAATCTTAGTCTCACTTTTAAGTTAAAAAAACAATCTTACTTGCATTTACAAATATTTTTGGCTTTGGGTTATCAGGACCACCTTCCATGGCTGACTGACTATTACACAAGCTTACTAATGGATGAGACAAGCTGAACAATGCTTTTCTTAAGCAAATGACTTCCTATACGCAAATGAGAATGCAATTACACTTAACAATGCATTAATGATCTTATATTAAGAGTGAAATTGGCTACAGGATTTGTCTAAGAGGAGATGAATACCTCAACAGTAACTTGGCTCAGATAATTCAACTAGGAAATCAACTCACAAAAACTGTGAGATCCACAGGCCCAAGAAAGCAATAAGCTTTGTCAAAATTCATCAACTATTTCATTCATTGATAATCTGAGAGAGTGTCTCATTAAGAAATAATGCCTGCTTCTATTATGACAGTCACACAGCTAGCCTAATTTTACTAGGACTCAACTAGGAAAAAAGGTGGAGGGGTAAGTGCAACTTTATACTTGAGTCATACATTAAAAAAAAAAACTTCCTACTATCCCTTCTAAGAACTCATAAAAAAATTAAGAATACTGACAAAATTTTGAAACAAATCCTATTAAGAGAGAGATGGTGCCAGAGCAAGAGAGTTGCAACTGCTTGTCTTAGGTTTTGCATGGAATGGTAAAATAAAGGAATGGCTTTTACAAGGTGAGCTAGCCGAGCCAGTAAAAAAAAATAAATAGAAATCTAAGTAGAAAAATGAGGAGAAGCATTTCTCACAAAGCAGTCCCTCCATCTGGAGTTGCCAACTCACCCCTAAGATCTGCAAGATTTAAATCTTGCCTTTGCATCCAAACACAAACAAATAGTCTTCTAAATTTAACTTTCCATGCTCTTTTAACTGTTTGCATCATTGATCCAAAATGAGAGCTTTGAAGCTGATAACATGTTCTTCGGCTATCAATATTCTGAAGAAGCCCAGAGCTCTAATTTGCATCAGCAAGGTGCAAACAACACTATATCAAGCTGTTGAATTAAGGAGTGATGGTGGTAGGTTATCCACCTGCCAGGCAATTTTTCGGACTTTGATGCTCACCAATCCCCCTATCCACTCACCTATCAGAATAAACACACAGAGACACACTAAAGCACACTTAAGGCGTACATGCACACTGTTTTGGGATCCCGAAAACATGCACACCATCAACACAATGGAACAAAACCCGAATCCCCAATTAATTATCAGTCACAGAACACTGTGAGAGCACAAGAAATAAAAATACGCAATCAAACACATAAGTTATACAATAATATTTAATGTAAAAAACCTTTCTCGACTGAAAAAAAACCACAGGACAAATTCTGAACAAATTCACTATAAAGTGTTAGGTTACCCCGTCCGAGAACCCTTCACAACAATCCGTGTGAATAACCGGTTGCATATAATCCCCTACAAACCTAACAATTACATTAGAGAAAATACGACAAGAAAACAAGCAACCAATAAGTGATACGTCATATAACCAAGGCTAGTGCAACATATCTAAACTTGGCGAAATATGGAACTCGAATCAGACAACAACTAGATGCTAAAATCTTTATCTTCTATCTATTATTTCTTCTCTCTCTTCCTTGCAACACCCCTTGTGCTTTTGCTCTCAAATTTGGCCAAGAACACCGCCTCAGAATTTTTATACCCCAGACTCACATTCGAACGTCAGCTCAAACATCAATGGCATTTGAATGCCAGATTTGGAGTTCAAATGTCAGAGGCAAAAAGTGCCTTTGTGCACCTTTTACTATCGACGCATGAGTGCCTCATCAAGTGTGCCTACTGTTGCTACCTGTGCGCATGTGCCTCTTTAGGCGTAGTAGCGCCTCCTCAATCATAGTTTTCTTGCGCCACTTTAATCCTTCACTCGAATGGATTCTCATACTTAAATAGAGCAAACT
Source organism: Nepenthes gracilis (assembly GCA_033239525.1). Taxonomy (NCBI): domain Eukaryota; kingdom Viridiplantae; phylum Streptophyta; class Magnoliopsida; order Caryophyllales; family Nepenthaceae; genus Nepenthes; species Nepenthes gracilis. Next base: position 2,721,658 of record BSYO01000018.1, on the reverse strand, counting down.
ATTGGATAACCCGTTGATTGGATATAAAACTTCTAAGAAAGTGGCCCAAAATCCAACATTCTAATATATACTAATGAGCGTGCCCGCACGTACATACTGATAATGCAAAAATCAAATGTCCACAAGAGTTATCCAGAACATTCACCTCCGCCAAGATGCATGTAGGTCTTACCGCAAACTAACATCCTGTAAATGCATACGGAAACAAATTAAACAAACCACACAGATGGAGTTAATAGCAATGACAGAGATATCCAGATCTCTGTTAAAAATACACATTGGAGCTAACACACAAGAAAAAATGTTATGAACCTTATTGCTCAAATTTATAACACGTCGTCAGTTTACCCGACGAGTGTTGAAGTATCAGAATATGCTACGGGTCCCCGTGAAAATACTGCTCAGAATATATTGACCGGTCATCAGCCCAAACAGAGGACCAAAGCCCTTAGAGATTATATTTACCATTCCGTATTATATTATTTTTCATATTCTATTTTCCCTGCTTGTTATGCTGTTATTTTTGTGATTTCCTTTTTTGTTATTTTGTTTTACTGTTATTAGGCTGTTGCTGATTGGTTATGGGCCACGGCTGCCCACTTCTTATAGTTGTAGCCCGATTACTGTGGAAAGGAGGAAAATCAGCATTCTGTTACTTTATCTCTCTCTCTCTCCCCTGCCCTCTCAGACTCTCTCTCTCTCCCCTGCCCTCTCAGACTCTCTCTGCATTTTCCCCTTCCCCGAAGCTTCTTCCCTCGTCTTCCTCTTTTCCCTCTATTCCTCTATTCCTCTACTTTTCCTCTGCCGATCTCCCCTCCCTCCATCTCCTTCTCTGTTTTAGCCGTCTTCCTGCGTTTCCGGCGCAACTGCCAATCCGAGCACGCATCAAAAAAATCCAGGAAAACGAAATCCGACAAAACATTCAATACTAAGGCCTCTTCTACGAGCATCCTAAACAATCCCTGATATCCATTACCAATCAAACACCTAATACAGTGAAAGTCTAGACCATAAATAAGGACAAATCGAATCAAATATCAAAAGCGAAAACTATAAACCCTAGATCTCATGTAGTAGCATTGAACACAAGGAATTGAAGTCAAAAGGAGAAAGAGAGAGAGAGAGAGAGAGAGAGAGAGAGTTAACTGGGCTTCTCGGATTTGCCATCCGACCACTTCGAAATGGAGTAATGAACCTTCTCGCGAGCAATAGCTTCAGATTTGTAGGGCTCTTTGAGGCAGTTCCTAACCAGACTTGCACAAATGTTCGAGTACGTAATGTACGTCATCCCAGCTGCTCTCCAAAACGGCACCGCCGCGCTCGACGACATCGTCCCCCTTCTTCCTCCTCCTCTCTCTCTCTCTTCTCAAAACACAGCCCTGCAATTTCCAAGCTGAGCATTTTTATTTTTATTTACTGGAAGAGTCACAGATTACAGTAACGGGTTACTGGTTTGAAATGGGCCGTGAATTGGGCCTCTTGGGCCTTTTCCCCAGGAAAAGCCCAATGAACTGGTCTTTTGAAATGTCATGAACTTTCAGATCCACACTACTGCTTTGTTTGTTTCAAGTGAAATAGAAAGAAAATTATTTTTATTTTATTTATTAATTGTAAAATTATAGGATAAAAATGGAAGGAAATATAGAAAATTGAAATTAAATTAAATTTATATTTAATATTTTCTGGCTAAAAGTAATTACAATCCAATAAAGAGACTACTAATACAGAAAATTAAAAAAAGAAAATTACTTTTTTACCCTTCTTGTGCCTTCATGCATGATGGCAAGTTTAACTCGAAAGTAGTTAGTATGAACCCAAAAGGGAGGTTTTAAGGTAAATCTAAATATTAAGATTGAACTATAAAAATTAAATAATTTAGATTAAAATTTTGATGATTTAATTTAAACCCTTTAATTTATATGATTTAATTTTAACCGTTGGATTTTACTTTTAAATATTTTTATAGATTCACATCAACCGGAGTCATTTAACTCATGCCAAGTCATATTTATTCTCTTCAACTTTATACGTTCAATCCCTTTTGTCTTGGTCATATTTCAAATTGAAAGCATCACATGAGATTTTATTTTTCAAACAACCACTAATAAAATAATAATAGACTGAATTAGAACAGAAAATAAATTATTATTTTGATCTGTAGTTGGAGAGCTCAATCTTTATGAGATATGGAAAGACTGATTCTCTCTATTTTAACCATGCATTTTAAAATAAATGATGGTAATTTGATTACTTTTATAAAAGTTATGTTGGAAATTCGGCCTGAATACACACAATCGATGATGCAGTAAAATAAATCCAAACCCCTATCAGTCGTCAGCCACTAAATTGTGAGTACAAAAAATATAATAATGTATGATAATTTTTAACTTCAAAAATTTTTTTCAATTAAGGAAAAAACTAAGAGATAAGCTCTGAAAAACTTCATTATATAAAATCGGTTATATAAACCCCTGAAATAGAATATCAGCAACCGACCTAGTTAAGATAGAATAAAAGTCTTCTCACTTTTCTCTCCTTAACAGTGCTCTCTACTATCTGATTTTATAAGCATTTTTTGCCATCACTCGTCTATCAAACTCTAAAGCACTTCCTACGCTTTATAATGATGTCCGACCCAAAATGCATTTCCTGCACTTTTACAATCTTAAAAACTTATTTCTTATATTTTTACAATGTGAACCATTAAGATCAATAACCTATCATCATTTAGTATAAGCAGTTCGGTCGCCCTTCTGACTCTACAGTCCGGTCGCCCTTCTGACTCTACAGTCCGGTTAGCTCTCTAAATCATTAGTCTGCCCGACTCTCAGACCAGGCAATTTGGTCGACTCTGCAATTCGATGTTTGGCCGCCCTTCGGCCTCCCCACCCAATCTCCTTTTAGACTCGACTCTACATAGTCGCCCTCGGCCTTGGCTTGGATCTGGTCGCCTCTCAGCCTGATAGTCCAGCTATCCTTCAGCCATTTCGCCATACACGCAAACATTTCGTTCTTTGTACGAATTCCACGCAATCTTCCAATAACCTTTAATTTGTTAGAATACCCATAAGGGAGTGATAAAAAATCCAACAAGTTAAAAATTAGTTCAAATTAATTATTTTAAAATGATTAGATTATAATCATTTATTTATAGATAATGTAAAAAATAGGTATAAAATATTGGTGTTCAATAAAAGTTATTATTCATTCAAAAGCTACTGAAAAAATTTAATAAATAAAATAAAATAAATCGGTTAAAATCAAAATCTTACCTCTTAATCACAGGCACAGCATTCTCCTCTCAGACCCTCCCATAAACTCTCTTATCCCCTAAAGCCATTCTCTTTTTAAATATGAATTTCTATAATATCAAAATAACAGAAAAAAAATCATCTTCTTTCTTTTTTTTTCCTTTTTTTAATTTTTTTTCTGTTGTTTTTATTTTTTAAATGCTTACATTTAATTAAAAAATTCATATTTAATTTTTGAAGAAAAGATTCAATTAAAATATTTTAAATTCTGACGTTTATCTATTTTGATTTATATCATCTCTAAGCTAAAAAAAATTATTATTTTAAAAAATTTAAATTAATATTATTAGACAATGTGATAAATAAAATTCAATTGTTAATGGGTGTGTTAAAATATATATTTATTTATTTATTTATATTTAAAATATCCAAAAATTTATTATGTAATTAGTATAGGTAAATTAATACACTATGTAATTTACAGCAAATGTATAAATTTAAAATAATAATATACAAAATCTGTTTTAGACATATATGAAAGCAAATTCTTACTAATTAAGACAAATGTGAATAATAAATAATAATTTTTATTTTTATTTTTTTTTATGTTGACTAAAGTCTTGTAGAAAAAAATAGATTTTTAATAAATATATTTTAAATTCAATTGTCAAGACAAAATAAAGGGAAAATATTAAAGGTCTTTAATATTATGATTTTTTTTTTTACATTTTTATTATTCTTTATAATTTTTTGTGTGGAACAAATATAAACATATATTTAACCTTGATGGGGACAATTGTAGCGGATCAGTCAAAAGGGACAAGTGGCCCAAAGTGTATTGCGGCCACTTGCCCATGAGACAGTCAACGCTCTAATTGACCGGATAAGGCTCCCAAACAAACCAAACGTAGTCTAAAAAGGACACGGCCCAAACCAAAATTGACCCACATGCTTTTTCCTGTTTGCAACGGTTATCTGTTCTAATTGGCCGCAACGTCAAGATGGCAATCTCTTCTATAACAAAAATCCCCCATAATCAGAGTATATCCTGTAAGGAAAGCTCTCAGATCAGTACACAATTCGCAATGACAGTCTCAACATTCACTGCGCGTGATATCTCCGCAGAAGAAAAAAATTCTCTTTCCCGACTGTTACAACCTAGAATGGCTCCTGCATCCACATGAGGAAAAGAAATAATCTCCTCAAACGACAGACATCCTGTCTCGCCACGTAAGGAAGGCTGCAAATGCCCACAGTTATAAAAAGTCATAGAAACTCACTCTATAAATACGCTCTCTAACATACTCAAACCTATATAAACTCTCAAGTGTCCAATCACTATACCCTTTTCTCTGCTACTAATTCCCAGCGAACTTAATAGACAAAGAAACCGCTCACAACAAGCACTCCACAACTAAAGCCACTCCCAACGAGTGCACCTCCGATTCTTACTCTCAAATCTCTTTCATTGCATTTATTTCAACATACTCTATTCTTACCTTTTTTAAAAAAAATGTCAATTATTAATTTGAGCGTTGAAAAATAAATCGGAGAGCATGTCCCACCGTTTTCTCTAATTTCTCGTCGTTTGTTGTGGTTTGTAGGATCTCAAGCGTACAGGATGGTGATAGGACTTGAATAATTGTTGAGCTCGAATCCGTCCAAAACTCGGGCCCAAGACACATCAAACATTTTTCTTTTTTAGTTAATTACACTTATATCATATGATAATAACTGTCTAATTAGTATGCTAATTAGCTAATGATAACAATATAAAAATAAACATTTCATATTTAATTATTTTTCATCTAACCGAAAAAACCGTATTAAGTTCAAACTAACTTCGGCTTTTGTTGTGCTTCTGAGTGGGGCTTTTCCACAGAACGAGCGGCAGGCCCTCCTACACAGCCTCCATTATATTTTATTGTATTAAAAATAATATAAAATATTTTTTAAAAAACTAATTAAATATTAAGGTATAAGATTACCCATGTTTCAAATAAATTAAAAAAATTATTATCATAATTTTTTTAATCCTTTTAAAAGTATTTATAACCTAGGTTATAAGATGCTTAATCCAACAGCCAGAGGCTGCCGCTCCAGATGGGCTCCCTTGTCCGGCAAACCCTATTATCATAGCATCTAAGTTAACCGTGGCATGATCAACCTGTTCCGACTTAGATAAGATTGTTTCATAACATTTTAATTAAATCTAAAGTATAAATATATATATTAAGTTAAAAATAATAAAATTTAAATTCAAAACTAGAAAAAAAATATCCAGTCTCCCAAAATCAATTAAAAGTAATATAAATAAATTACCTCAGTCATAAGATACTTGATCTAATTATTTGAAGTCGCCACACCGGAGGGGCTCCCTTGTCTGGGAGAGCCTGTTATTATAGCATTTTAGTTAAGCATGGCACATTAACCTGTTCTGGGTTAGATTGACTGTTTTGCGACTTTTCGATAAGATTTAAAGTACAAATATATATAGAGTATGTGTATATTAAAAACAGTAAAATTTAAACTTGAAATTAGAAAATAAAAAAAATGCAATATCCCAATATCAACTAAAAATAATATAAATAAATTACCTTAGTCATAAGATGCTTGATCCAATTATAAGAAACCGTCTCACTAGAGGGGCTCCCTTGTTTGGCAAGGCCTGTTATCACAATACCTTAGTTAAGTATGGCACATTAACCTATTTTGACTTAGATAAGACTGTTTCGTAACATTTTAATTAGATCTAAAGTACAAAAATATATATATATATATAGTTAAAAACAGTAAAATTTAAGCTCAAAATTAGAAAAAAAAATCACAGTATCCCAAAATCAATTAAAAATAATATAAATAAATTACCTCAATCATAAAATGCTTGATCCAATTATTGGAAGCCATCGTACCAGAGGGGCTCTATTGTCTGGCAAAACCTGTTATTATAGCACCTTAGTTAAGCATGGCACATTAACCTGTTCTGAAATAGATAAGATTATTTTGCAACATTAATCTAAAGTACAATAATTGGAAGCCATCGTACCAGAGGGGCTCCATTGTCAAGCAAAGCCTGTTAACATAACACCTTAGTTAAGCATGGCACATTAAGCTGTTCTGACTTAGATAATACTATTTTACGACATTTTGATTAGATTTAAAGTACAAATATATATATATATATATTGAGTTAAAGATAGTAAACTTTAAACCTGAAGTTAGAAAAAAAATAAAATATCCCAAAATCAATTAAAAGTAATATAAATAAATTACCTCAGTCATAAAATGCTCGTTCAAACTATTAAAAGTTGCCACATCAGAGGGGCTTCCTTGTTTGAAATTGCCCGTTATCATAGCATCTTAGTCAATTGTGGCACATTAACCTGTTCTGATTTAGATAATATTATTTCACAATATTTAAAGTATAAATAAATAAATAAATATATATATATATATATATATCAAGTTAAAAATTATAAAATTAGAAAAAAAGGCACATTATCCCAAAATTAATTATTTTAAAATATCTTTATATAGCATATAAAAATTTTATGCACCGAACTATTTACATTTAATCAACTGTGCCAAAGCCGGCAAGCCCCACAACATGGCATTAAATGAGGTTGACGTCAAAAGGAGTCCCCACCGCAGCAACATCCCCCGTGGCATGATCGTTTCCACGGCCGTCAGCTTGCTGCGTCGGTGGGGAGGTCTGTCCCATTTGTTTATCTTTTGTTAGAATATTACAGTAAGAATTGACTAAAATCTAATTATTTAATAAATTTATTTTAATTAATTTAATATTTTATAAAATTTAGGCAATATATATTAATATTATAAATAAATAAGGTCAGAATTTTAGGCTCGACTAAAATTTTTGCTAAATACAGTCACATATGAAAGTATCTGGTTCAGCCTGGACATGAATTTTTTTCTATAAATATTTTTTAAATAAATATTTGATTAATTAATAATATTTCATGATTTGTCATTAGAATATATAATTAGATAATTTTTTAAATATTTTATTTTTTTTCTTATTTTTTATAAATATAAATTTTAAATAAAATATTAAATAATAAAAAAAATATACATTATCTAACTCATGTTCAGTCTGTTTAATTTTAATTAGGTGTAATTACTATATATTCCTTTTTGTTATAATTTATCTTCAACTTTCTTTTTATATGTTAGCCCATTTTATTTATTTATTTATTTATTTTGATTTTTAATGGGTTTTATTTTATTTTTAATGGGTATAATTTATTTTATCTCCATGATTGAGATTGTGTCCTCTTCTTGATCTGCCAAGATCCATATGCCTATGCATCATCTTCTTGGGTCCACTTCCGGTTAGAACAACACCACATAAGATGCGGTCAGATATATAATTATGAGTTTAATTTTTATTATTATATATATAAATTTATCTGTTATATGATTTATATAAAGAGATCGTGTCTAAAATATCACATCAGCTATGTTTAGAAAGTATATTCAATACTTAAAATAATACCTTAACTGTGCTATTTTTCTGTCCTAATAACAAACATTGATAAAATATAAAAGACAGATAAGAAGGATTTGTAAATTTCTGTATGCATGTAATTGTATAAAAGAACTATCCTTTTATAGGAGAATGAGACAATCTAAATTAAAAAAAAGTTAATAATGATAATTTCATAATTTAAAAATAATATTATATATATTATGATATATATAAATAATTTAAATTAAAATATATTAATAACCCAATTTAGGAATGATATTATATATATTTTAATAGTTCATGGTAATTCTGTTTGAATGATTTTGACTGTTGTTTAAAATCATTACTCATATAGTATAAAAAATCCATATCAATAGTAAAATAGCTATATTTGAACTATCTTTTTTTTTTTTTTTTTGCATGTAGTTATTTCAATGGATAAGGTGTTAAAATTATTAAATTATAATTTATTTAAATTTAATTATATTTTATTATTTGTTTTTACTTTAAAGTTTCTAACATTAATAAGCACATGAGGCCTTACTTGGGGCGAAAGATATTCTAATGTAACATCGACTTCATATCGCAAAAGTATATTGCATGGGTCCTTAAGAAAGCTAAAGTTCTTAAGAAGTATATATAAGAGATATCTCATATGATATGGTACATATTTAGTAATTAATTAAAATAATTAAATATTATTATTTTATATAATTTTTTAAACTTTATTAGAAAAATTATTTTATTAATTAATCTAATTTTTAATAGAAATATGTCATTTTTGTGATTAAAAATTAATTTTTTTTCTCTTTTATAAATGACAAAATTACTCATTTTAATTATATATATAAAAAGATAATTTTTCAAATGATAAGAAAAGACAATTTTCTTCTTTTGTTTTTCACCACAGAAAGTTTTGACAACTTTCATCTTCTTTGTCTTCTTTATGTTTTGATTGGCCTTGGATACCGGTACCCATCAATATTTATTCAATATATGAAAATTAAGCATGAATTTGGGTATAATTGTATTAAATTTTATATTTTATATTGTAAAATAATGTGATAATTTAATAATTTATAGAAATATTTCGTCTTATAAAATATTATAAAATAATGTGCTATGAGAAATTAAAGGAGTTGGAGAATCATAGGGAGGGTCTTTGAACCAAATTTGATGAATAATCTAGTAATATTGATAAATTCGATGGAGAAAATAATAAGTTGTAGTAAAGATGCAATTCCTAGAGAGTGAGTTAGGAAAGTCTAGAGCTCAACTTCTTACCTTCATTAGTAGCACAAATGAGCTAAATCACACTCCAAACTTAGGAAAATATGATTTCTCATTAAATAACACAGATTTTAAAATGAGCGTCTGTTACGTCCCAATATTGAACTCGAAATAATAATTAACGATAGTCATTCTATTAATAATTAATTAGCCCAATTTAACAATAGACGTGAGTTTCACGTTGATATTATAATTGTCCTAAAATAAAATAAATAATCTAACCACAAGACCCAAAATATCATATCATCAGATGACTAAAATACAGACCATATTCTTATTAAACAATGCAGATTTTAAAACAACGTAGATTTTAAAGTGAGTTTTGTTCATATGTATTCCACTTATGAACTAAATTCTAGTGAAAATATGAGAAATATGACTCATCAGTCCTAGATACCTATCAAGCTAGGCATACTTCTTATAGGACTAAATACTTTCTTTCCTAGATACTTATTAGTCCAAAAATATTCCTTATCAACTTTAGTCTATTCATATATGTCACTTATATGGCCAATATGGTCAAATTTGACCTCATTGTCATATTTCTATTTCTAGGAATTTAAATTAATTCAGAAACCAATACATCATACTCATTTTCTAGAGCCTAGTGCATCTAATTTGACCAATAGGGGTCAAGATGGGAAAGATGGTTTTGGGGGGAAAAAGGGTCGGACTAAACTGATCAAGCCAAGACGGGCTTGTGCTGTTCTTAGTTGCATTTCATGAGAGCAAGGGGTGCTGCGACGTGAACCTGCACGATATACAAACGATACCGTACAATAGTCGTTGGATCTTCATTAAATGCCTATAACTTTTTATTATTAAAAATATATATATATTTTTAAAAAAGGTTAACGATAAGTGTTGGATGGAGGTCTGATGGCTGCTGTTGAATGTCTTGCGCGCACCGTATAGAGCTTGCGTTGCAGTGCCCCTTGTTACGCATTTCATATCAAGGCATGAACATGTACTAAAATCACGCAAATCTCCAACAATTTATAAATGTGTAAATTAACTCTTCATGGTTAGTAAATATGTAGTTGACGACTTAAAGTCGAGACGATTTATATTTGAAGGATCTATTTTGATCACCATTTGTACATTATCTATATTTTTTGTATTTTAATTTATATTATATGAATGCCAATTGTGATAATTATATTCAAATATCTAAATTTATAATTTTTATGCATATTAAAATTATAAATTTTAATTATATTATTTTCCTTTAAATATATATTTATCACTTTAAGTATTTAGGGGTCAAAATACTGTTTTTTTCAAATTTACACAATAAAACAGTGATTTTGATGTATTATAATAAATATTTATATCATGGCAATAATTTTGGCTTTTTTGGGTTGGGCATACCATTATTTGCATTTTATTTTATAAATATTATTAAAAATTATATATACTTTTTAATTTCTTAAATATATTAATATAAATAAACATGAAAATTAAATATAAAAATTTAAAATATTATTTAGAAAACATTTTTAAAAGTTAAAATATTATTCATCGATTCTCTCCTACAGAACCGTGAACTTATGAAACGACGTTTTTTACTGCGAGCGGGAGATGAATACAATTATCCAAAGGGATATTTTTATTATTTTAAAATATTTTTAATAATATAGTATTTTATTTATTTATTTTAAGAGATATAATTAAATAATAGGTAAATAAATATTATATTAATTAAAATAATTTAAAAAAATAGCATAAAATATTTATATTATATTTATGTGATCGGTTGCCACTTCTACTTTTTCTCTCTCTTCGTGTCACTTTCTCTCTCTGTCTTTTTCTTTTCCTTTTTTTTATAAATTTTTTTCTATCGAAGCCACAGAGGAATATGCTGGCATTTTTTATGCTTTTATGATTATTTATTTATTTAAAAAGTAATTATATTATTAATAAATTTTATTATTTATATTACATCATTAAATAATATATTTAAATAATATATTAAGAAAAGCTTAACTCGCTATAATTTTAATTATAATATAATTTCTTATCAAATAAAATAAAGGAAAAACAACAAATATATATATATATATTTAAAAATGATATTTATATATTTATTTATAAATTTATTTTTATTAAAATTATCAAAATTAATGTGAAGAGAGATAAAAAAAATTAAAATAAAATAAAATAAAATATATAATGACGCGTCGTGGATCCGGGACTTCGAGCAGTTCGGGTGATCATCCCAGTGGGTCTCAAGAACTCCGATTCTTGAGTTGGATCCTGCGCACCACTAAACAAACAGAGAGGTCAGGCGTTGGCCGTCGGGTGATCGTCTGACCGTCGGGCGTCAGCCACCCGACGGTCAACGTTAGCGTTGCTCGCCTGAAACTTTTCGATTCTTGGGCCCATTTTACATTGGTAGTTAGAGTGTTGATAAATGTGGCGCTTTGACTTTTTTTGGTCAAATTTATTTTTTAGTATACCAATTATATATTTATTTTAAATAATTTTAATATAAATAATTATATAACTAGGCATATAAATAATTTCTATATATATATATATATATATATATATATTTCAAATTTTAAAGTGATTGCTTGCTTTAATATCTTTATTACTACTTTAGAAGTTTTTATCTAATTATAAAACTTAGTGCCTCTTACTACACGATAAGGATATTAATTTTTTTTTTTTTACTTTTTTAAGTTATTTTTTTATTTATCTGTAAAATAAAAATTAATAAAAATTTAAATCTACGTCAAATATATAGATTTATAAAAAAAAAAAGCTCAAATTACAGTATTTTTATACCTAATATAATTTTTTAATTATTTTTTTTATTATTTTTTTTCTTTTTTTTTTGTCAAATTTGAGAAAATAATCTGTCAAGAATTATTTAGCCCAGGTTTTTAAATATATATCTAAAAAATTAATTAATTAATTAATTATTTATTTTTATTTTGTTCTAGATTGAGCTGGTGGGGCCGAATTAGTACAGCGTGGTCTTATTTATCACGGCATCCCCCATATCTGGACCCCACTCTCAGGCACTGGCCCACATGGTCCGCTCATGCACGTGATTTTGTCATAAGAATTTAATAAAAACTCTAATTAAATCTTAGCTTGTCACGTAATAATTATGCAGGTTAGATTCATAAGACAACAATTGGATATTAGCATGTGTGCATGTATTGGAAGATCTAAGACCAATTTGAGAAAATAAGAATCATATATTTATTTAGGGTCAGCTTAATTTGTCTGTTTTTAATATATGACGAAATATATAATAATAGAGTTATAATATAATAAAATATTATGATAAATATAAATAAGTATACAGTAAATTAACAGCATAACTGTATATGGTTTATATAGAAAACTAACCTACCACATTAGTGCCAATTTTGCTCTGATTTAAGGTGAATACAAAAAAAATAAGAATCAAATGTTATTTTGGGTCAATTTTATCTGTCTTTTTTTAATATTTGACGAAATATATAATGGTACAGTACAGTTAATATAATAAATATTATGATAAATGCAAAATAAGTATACAGTAAATTAACAATATAACAGTATTTGATTTATATAAAAAACTAACCTACCACATTAACGTTAATTTAGCTCTGATTTAAGATGAATATGTGAAAACAATAAGCAAATGTTATCTGGGGTTAATTTTATCTGTCTTTATTTAATATATGACGAAATATATAATAGTATAGTTATAATGTAATGAATATCATGGTAAATGTAAAAGAAGTATACAGTAAATTAACAATATAACCGTATTTGATTTATATAGAAAAATAACCTACTATATTAGCGTTAATTTTACTCTGATTTAAGACAAATATAAGAAAATAATAATCAAATGTTATCTGGGGTCAATTTTATCTGTCTTTATTTAATATATGACAAAATATATAGTAGTACAGTTATAATATAATAAAATATTAAGACAACCGTAAATAAGTATATAGCAAATTTATAATATAACCGTATTTGATTTATATAGAAAATTAACCTATCACATTAACGTCAATCTGCTCTGACTTAAAAAGAATCAGAGAAAATAAGAATTTAATATTATTTAAATAAAATTTATTTATTTTTATTTAATATATGGGAAAATATATAATATTATAGCCATAATATAATAAAATATTATGATAAATGTAAACAAATACACCGTAAATTAACCATATGACAGTATTCATATGAAAAACTAGCCTATCATATTAACGAAAATTCTGCTCTAATCATATGACAGTATTCTATCAATACCGGTCAAGCAGTTTAAAATTTTACAAATTTATTATTTGAGCTTCCGTTGAACATGAGCATTCTATCAATTTGTCGTTTAAACAGGCTTGCATCAGCAATAAAAAAAAAGGGAAAATTACCAATGAAATAGTTCAAGAAATTAATATTCTATACAAGAATTGCTGCCATTAGCTAAGGTGATGAAGACGCCTCCTCATATGGGCAATTTCGAGGCCAGATGGGTATTGGGATCTGCTCTGTCTTTGCTCGATTGCTTTCTGAGTACAATAATCACGTCCTTTATTTACTCTTCATTACGATGAAAGAACCAATGCTTAGCACTAATCAACAATAGAAATGTAATAATTAGCTTAGATTAGTTTCTGGAAATCCTCTCTCTCTCGTCAATTTCTTCCGACTGTATCCTTACTTGTCACATCAAATTCCAAAACCATCAGCGTACAAGAAGGTAAGCGAGTGTTCTTTACTGATTCTCACATGAATTTGTGCTTCTTTTAGTTGGTGGGTTTCCTTTGTTGTGCTTTTCACTATCTTTTCTACTTTTAATGTGTTCATGATTGTTTTGTTTCAACTAAGTTTATGGTCATGATTTTCATTGCTAACAGTATGGTAAATCGCTAAAGTTTGGGTTGCTTTCGTTAGGAAATTATTTATCCGTAAATGCCTTTACTGGGGCCTATAGAAATTATTTAGGCTGTCAAGGCTTCAGGGAGTAGGAAGAATAGCTATCAGGCCACACAAGCGCTCTGTCTTTTTGGCTTTTCTTTATTTTCCTTGCTGCATTTTGCAGTGACTTGAAGTTCGTCGGCCTTCTGTTTTCTCCTTTACGCTTCGTTCTGCTTGTTTTGCTATTTATTCCTCAAATGAGGTGTCGAACTTGAGTTTTTTCATCTGGACACTGAAGATTTTGCCGTAGTTTGAGTTTTTGAGCGGCGGACTTCTTTGTATTTGTTCAGGGAAGCAATGGGATTCTGAGATTTGACAATTTAGGATCTTGGTATTAAGATTTTCTTCTCATTTTAAGCTTATTACCTTTGTTTCTTTAACTTTTGCTCACTTGAAGTTAGAATATGGCTAAATGGTGGGCAAAAGCAGCGGCAAAGGAAACAAGGACAGTAACTCCAGTGGTTGTAACAATGGAGAATCCCAAGTACTCTCTGCTCGAAATTGATTCTCCAGACACTGCATTCAGGCCCGTGCAGAAGGACAGAGGAAAGAACGCAAAACAATTCACATGGGTTTTGCTTCTGAAGGCTCATCGAGCCGTCGGATTCATGGCGTGGATCGGAAATCTCCTTTGCACATTGCTCGGCGCCATTAAGAAGAGACTGATCTTCGGGCAAGGAGTAACAATGGAGTCCGAGAAATCTAGCAAAGGACAGCTATTGTACAGGATAATTCTAGCTTTTTCAGTGACTGCATTGGCATTCTTGAGCTTCGAAATCGTTGCCCATTTCAATGGCTGGCATTATAATCTTCACATCCCACAAACTACCGAGGTTCAAGGATTGTTCCACGATGTTTATAGAGCGTGGTTGGATTTTCGTGCTGGATATATCGCACCGACCATTCAAGCTCTCTCGAGCTTTTGTATAGTCCTGTTCTTGATTCAATCTGCCGACAGATTGATACTTTCACTCGGTTACTTCTGGATCAAATACAAGAAAATTAAGCCGAAGATCGAAGGCGGTCCGTTCAAATCCGAAGATATCGAAAATGCAGACTTGAATTATCCAATGGTTCTAGTTCAGATTCCAATGTGCAATGAGAGGGAGGTGAGAAACTTATTTCAATTAGATCTGCTAGTAGAAACTTATTTTGATTTCCCAATTACATGCAAATTGTAAGGATGAAGTATTTGTTTCCATAAATTCATCAGAAAAAGATAATGAATTTTGAAATTTGTTCTCAATAGGTGTATGAACAATCAATTTCAGCAGCTTGTCAGCTTGATTGGCCTAAAGATAGGCTGCTAATACAAGTTCTTGATGACTCTGATGATGAGAGCATTCAATGGTTAATAAGAAATGAAGTCTCGAAATGGAGCCAAAAGGGTATTAACATCATCTATCGGCATCGATTGTTTAGAACTGGTTATAAGGCTGGGAATCTCAAGTCTGCAATGAATTGTGAATATGTCAAAGATTATGAGTTTGTTGCAATCTTCGATGCTGATTTCCAGCCAAACCCCCATTTCCTTAAGCAAACAATACCACATTTTCAGGTTTGTTTGACAGAAGTAGCAATTTCCTAATGTTGATCTTGTTAGTGCTGAAGTATTTGGTTGTGGGATGTTGATCTTGCTAGTGCTGAAGTATTTGGTTGCATGCTGGTTTGCTTGCTGCAGGGTGATCCCAAACTCGGGTTGGTTCAGGCACGATGGGCGTTTGTGAACAAGGACGAGAACTTGTTAACGCGTCTCCAGAACATTAATATGTGCTTTCACTTTGAGGTCGAACAGCAGGTTAATGGGGTGTTCCTCAATTTCTTTGGGTTCAATGGAACCGCCGGTGTTTGGAGGATCAAAGCATTGGAGGACTCAGGAGGCTGGCTTGAGAGGACAACGGTGGAGGACATGGACATTGCGGTTCGCGCCCATCTCAATGGCTGGAAATTCATCTTCCTTAACGATGTGAAGGTAATCGATTTAGCTATTTCCATTTCTTTGGATTGAGTAGCAATCTTGATGATTCACTGCCATCGATTCGGCCTCACACTACTAAAAGAAAAACGGGATTTCTGCCAAATTTACAGTTTGTTGTGGCTTAGGATGCCATTCCAAGACTTCAAACTGTCGCGATCACCCGTTTCACTAAAAGTAAACTCGAAGAACAAGCTAAATTGAACCTTTTCATACTCTGAGATTTGTAAAATATCTTAAGATTTTGGGATAATTTCAGGTCCTCTGCGAACTTCCTGAGTGCTACGAAGCATACAGAAAACAGCAACATCGCTGGCATTCGGGTCCAATGCTGCTCTTTCGCTTATGCCTATCGGCAATTATAACCTCAAAGGTAGCTTCTGATCTGAATTTACCAAACTCAATCACCATTTGTATTTATATACCCTGTTAACTAGTCTTTTTCTTTGTCGTCATAACACTGCAGATATCATTCTTGAAGAAATCGAACCTCATTTTTCTGTTCTTCCTCCTGCGAAAACTAATCCTCCCATTCTATTCATTCACGCTGTTCTGCATCATTCTTCCGGTAACTATGTTCATCCCTGAAGCCGAACTACCCGTCTGGGTGATTTGCTATGTCCCAGTATTCATGTCCTTCCTGAACATCCTTCCCGCACTGGGATCATTCCCTTTCATCGTTCCTTATCTCCTCTTCGAGAACACAATGTCAGTTACCAAATTCAACGCGATGGTGTCTGGGTTATTCCAGTTGGGAAGCTCCTATGAATGGATCGTCACCAAAAAGTCTGGCCGAGCATCAGAGCCCAACCTGTTGGCTGCAGCCGAGGGAGACACAAAAGCAATGATCTGCCATCCGCAGCTTCAAAGAGGAGTGTCAGAGAGCGAGCTCTCTGAGCTGAATAAGTTAAAAGAGCACCACGAAGTGAGTACTCCAAAAACAGCTCAGAAAACAAACAAAATGTACAAGAAAGAGTTGGCTTTGGCTGGCTTGTTGCTCACAGCTGCAGCTAGGAGCCTGCTATCAGCTCAAGGCATCCATTTCTATTTCCTTCTGTTTCAAGGCATTACTTTCCTACTCGTGGGTCTCGACTTGATCGGCGAACAGATGAGCTGACTGCCTCGGGATTTCATCAAAACACGATGGTAAAGAAGCACAGGAAATAGGAAATGCATCATCGATAACCGTTTGGGGGAGTTGCAGGTGAAGACTAATAGCTGCTTATCTCACCAGAATAAGATCTTTCCTGGGATTTCCCCTACGGATTCTTTCTTTCTTCTTTTTTTTTACTGATTTGTCTTCGATTTCTACATAGGTTCCATTTTTTCATTTCCGGTTGATTGATCTTAGGTCAATGTTTGCATATTTGCATAATGTCTGTGTATTCCAAGCTCAATCTCGATCTCAATTTGTGTGTGAATGCGTGTTTGTAAGCATGATTGCAACACGATCCGATCAGCATGAAGATGGAAAACGTTATTGGAATAATATTCTTGTATGTGAACTAAGATTTTTGAATGTTAGATCATGCCTCAGATTTCATGCCCATTACAATCGAAATTCACAACTATATGATTGATTTATTGTAATTCAAATGTCATATATTGTACAGTCTACCATCTCAAGAGCTTGTAATGGTGGCAGTCTTGTATACTGGGTTACTTTTTATTGATAAAAAAATCTTGGGGTATACAAGAAAATCATTTAGAATGCTTTACTACTGCAACTAAGCAAATTGCTTTATAGTCTTGGAAATGGATAGTGATCGCGATGCATATCTTGTCTTGAAGGGTAGAGAGGCCGCTTTCTTAATCTGAACTATCGATCTATAAATTATGATGAAGTAAGGACAAGTCCTCTACAAAGAATGGTCCAATGCACTGGACTTTTTGTATTATAGAATTTGATAAAAGTCGTCCAATGTATAGAATCCAACACTACTAAATTTTGTTTCCATAATTGGAAAGCATAACTTTTAAATAATGTAAGGTCTGATATTTTTATTACGATTTATGATGTCATTGTTATATGGATTGAGTCAATTTGAAAAATGAAAGTATTATACAAATTTGAGGAAAAAAAAATTTATTGGAAATCAGGCCTGGGAAATTGTGCTTGAGGTAGTAAGGGTGCGCCTAGTGGGCTCCTATGAGGTGCTCATGTGCGTTTGTAGGTGAGTGAATGGCGCCTAAGATGTATTTGTATTGGCATTTGTGTACAGAGGAGACAGAATGTTGGCACCTGAGCTATGCTTGTACGTGCTTGTTTATCTGGGTGGTGCCTGATACATCTTGACTAGTGCTCATGAACCGATTTGGGTATTTAGGATCGCCTGTGCTTATTTTCGGTCATTTGGCATGGAAAAATGGAGAAGAGAGAAAAAAAGAAAAGAAGAAGATGGAGAAAGAGAATGAATGAGATTATAGAGCTTTAACGAGTTACGTTTGGTAGATTAAATGCTAAATATAAGTATTTTTTAAGCCTATTTTTTAATTTTTTTAATTTTATTTATATTTTTTAATTTTATTGTACATGCATATAATTACTTTATACTCCTATTTAAATATTATTATATTTATATATTTTTTATTAAACATTTTAAAGTTTTGTTTGGTTTTTTTTATAGGTTTGAAGGTTTTGTTTGTTCTTACAAAATAAATAAGTATTTTAAAATATTATATTTATATATAAAAATTTTTATGAAGAAATTTTATGAAATATTTTAGATTTAACCTTATATATTGATATTTTATATAAGTATTCAGATGAATTTTATTTTGATATTTGATATGAGTTTGTATTTTTTCACATTGTGAAAAATTTTATAATTATATATTTTTATAGGATTAAAAAAGTTTTTGATAATTATTATGGAATCTTTTATTTGTTGTTTTGTTGAGAATTATTATAATAAATTGATAGAACTATATATTCAAATATCTTAATATATTAGTCACATTTAAAAATTATATTTATTATCTACAGGTAACAAAGAAGGTGATATTTTAATCCATCTATAGAAAGTAATTTATAAACAGTCTACATATAATTCTAAATAATAGTGTTTGGTTTAAAGTTCTTGGAAATATATGTAACATTTATTCAAAGTTGGCCTTTAGTAATGGATTCTTAGATTTGGCAACATTTGGATTTTCAAGATTATAACATGTATTATATTTTATATTTTAAAATGTTTGACATTTTAAGATTTATAGGTTTTAATATGACATATAAATTTATTTGACACTCGACATTTAAATATTTCGGAATCAAACAATTTGGATTTTGAATGATTTCATATAATTTGTTTTACTCAATATTTGTATACATGTTCCAAAATTTGTATATAAAATTATGATTTGAATTATATAGTTGTAACGTTAAACATATTAGATTTCAATGTGTTTGCAGTTTTTAGTTGTTTTATCTGTTTTATTGTACTGCATAAATACTTATTAAGTTTTAGACTTATAATTTATTATGCTTTTTAACAATTTCAAATTGTAGGGTTATAAATTACTTGTAAAATTTGGATAACAGAGATTTAAATATTTGATTATTTATTTTGTATTTATAGATATTGAATAATGCATTTATTTTTGGGATTTGTGTTAAAATATTTTGTATAGTTCAATTTATTTCAGTTTATATAATTTAATAGTACTGTATCAGTTAAATTTTAATACAGACTATATAATATGATGGGATAGATATTTGTTAGATGTTTTTCTTTATATATACGGATTTGAGTAGGTTGTATAATTTATGTGGAGGTTCATGTCTTGTGTCCTATGTCAATTATTATGGATATTATATTATTTTAGATTTGGTTGTTAAGTTCATCCTATATTTAGATTATTTAAATTTTAATCATTTTGAGAAAAGTTTTATTTGGATTTATTTATTATTATTTCATTATCTAATCAAAATAGAATTGTGACGGATAATCTTACCATATAATGCATGACTATTATCCATTCTTTTTTTATCTGTTGAATGTGATTTGTGCAAATAATTGTAGTTTTCCATATCGCTATCATTATTCTTTATGCCTTCTAGGGCAACCATCTACACTGTCACACGAAGACTACAATCCTCCTTCTTATGATCGTCTCAACTGTAAGACGATAGCACTCATGACACAACTTTTCATGTTCGATATTTCTTATTCTATTTGGAAATAGACTAATTCTCGACTAAACTATTATTTCCATCAATTGACAAAGCATAAAATGAAGAAATAAATAAGATAGAAGCCAACATAGATTCAATTTGAAATAAGGAAATGCACCGAAGGCATTATTAGGATACCTTTTTTTTTTTTTTTTGGTGTGAACTGATTGGTTTATCCTGTAGCAACTTGGATCTTGCCCATGGTCGTCGCCTAGATTTGACCAAGTAAAAAACCATAAATCTTAGAATTATCAATATCTCATAACCGTAAATGATGAAATATGGCCACTACAATTTATTATCTTAGACATTGAAAATATCAAGAAAAATATAACTCCAAAATCTATTAAAACATATAGAAAAACACTAAATGTAACTCTATGGATTAAAGTCCTCACCAATTAGGCCCCCAAAAACACTGTAGTTTATAACTCTCATTCTAACTCTAGATTTAGTCATATTTGACAAGTGTTTCTGTGAAAAAAAAAAGGAAAAATGAGTTAAAAATTTAATAACTAACTTTGACTGAAGACAATAATGACAAAAATCAAACTATTTAAAGAACTTATATGTAAGTATAAGCTCTAACAATATATAATATATAGAAAGTAATAATTATTCTTAAATAATTAATAAAATGATAAATTACTAATAATAATATAACTCAATAATGATATGAATGAACAATAACCACAATGCTAACTTTGTTACTAATTTTGATATTTCGAACAACATTCAATTGATCCAAATGAATCCCAATCAATGTAGTGAAGTCTTAAAATATCCTTGATATAAATCATTTCTTAATTGTTTTTTAAAATCTAATTCAATATGAGATTATAATTATATAATATATTAATAAATCTTTGTAATGTTTATTCTATTTTGATGACCAAAAGTCGTGCATTTACATCCATATCAACTAGAAAAGTACCTTGAAGTCTCGACATCTCCATAGTATTTCCGTTACCCTTATAATCCGTCTAGAAGCTATATATGTAGTATATTCTTATTATTTATGGTGTCCTCATCCATGATATTTCAGATATTATCTCAATATGATAATCACAATATTATAAATATCTCACTTCAAAATCAATTAACCTTTACCACCAAAAATGGAATAAGTATTAATAAAATATAGATCATACTAAGCTTTATAGACTCCCGTTTGCTTAGATATTTTAAAATTTTCATACGCTCTCTTTTACTTAATTATAAAGTATCAAAAATCTACTTAGATGATTTAAAAGGTAACACAAATGAACTCATAAATATCAAGGAAAATAATATGAGTTTCTAGATACCCACATGATTACCTCTCGTTAAGGTCTATTAAAATTTTCTAATTAACAGGTCTAATTTTTGGGTTATTTTTTTTATCATTCTTAATCACTCACATAGAGTGACAATATGCTAATGTATTGAAATCCCCTCTAAAGATAGCCCTACCTCATAGCCCACTAGAAGAAAGATAAGCCTCATTTTCCCATTATTCATATCATAAGCCATAATTATAAAAAATTATAGTATGTTTCAATCAAATCATCTTCTAGCATAATTATAGTATACTCATTTCTTCCCCCTCAATCTTTTAAGGGTCTTGGCCACCCATTATTTTATAATTTGAGTATAATATAGTCTTACATTATATCAGAAAAATACCAGAGAGATATATAACATATATAATATACAATTATAATCTCTCCATAGGCACATAGCCATTTACTGAATAAGAGGATGTTCTTATCATATATCCTATCATTTAATTAGGGCATGTCATGGATATAAAGTACAATATTATTGTACTTTTTACATATAATATCATTAACTCTACTTAAGTTTTTTCTTGGTGAGGCATTCAGCCCCATTAGAGTATCATTTAAAATACTCTAAGATTTTTTTACCAGTTTATTTTTCAATATCCATTACAAAGATATGAACTAAAATAAACCATAATATTTTTAGACAGAGTTGTCAAGTTGTCTCACTGAAGTCCAAAATTTAAATCCCCTCCCAATGAATGAATATGTTATAATCTTTAAAAATCATGGATTCAATATTAGAGGTAATAGCGCTTGTTTAATATTCATCATTATCATGGTAGAACCTCCCCCATCATTAATCAACATACTTATATTGCAAATAATCATACAATAATATGTGAAATTTTTTTAAAGAATTTCAAAAAATAAATAAGAAAAATCACAAATAAACTTATGTTAAAATATCTGTTCATCATTTTCTTCTTCTTTCTTCTCAACTTGCTCTACCAATTCTCCTTATCGGACGGCTCCAAAGAGAGGAGGAAAGTAATTGGTTCCAAGGTCAATTAATAAGGTGGAAGATTTCGGATAGGTCGTTACCTTTCCTCCCCAAGAATTCAAAATGATAAAGGAGAAAAATGCTAAAATCTCCTATTCGGCCGGAGCACCTATAAGTGTATGTTACCTAAAAAACCAACTTTAACTCTTTAAAATTGTATTAACCACCTAAGCATACAAACATAGCTTACAAAATGAGGTGTCCAATGAGTCTAGATGGAAAGAGGATTTCCCTCTTTAAGAACAACACCAAGAGGAGTGTGATTACCAAATTTCAAGCAGTCAAATTTACTTACAAGAATAGCTAATTAACAACTTAGAAACTTAGTTACCAAAATCAAGCTAAAAAGTTGACCAATTGGCCAATATATCGAAAGGCTAGATGATCTTAGGTGAAAGGACAGTACGGTGCATGTGATTGCCATATTTTAAGTGGCCAAAATTACTTGCAAATATAACTAAGTAACCGCCTACAATTGTCCATGAAGAATTTAGGTAACAAACGAGGACATGAGCTTCATGGTTGAGGGTAAGGGGGCATCTAACAAGATGGCCTTCAATAAAATAGTTGAGTATTTTTGTTCGGATGAAATCGATCCCTAAATAATAAATAACATCCTAAATACTGTTGTTACAAAATTTGATAACTTATTAATACAGAGAATTGTTTACTCCATTTTCTCCGAGTCAGCCGAGAACGGACTTAAGATTTCTTGGTATTTTGTCATTAAAATTCATAGATACATCCACTAAACATAGTAATAAAACTTAATCCATAATTACCTAAACTACTGCGATTAGGTATAATAAGAAATTCCAATAATAATTCTAACATGACAATTAGTCTTGCCCTAATTGGCCACAATGGAGAAATTTTAGACTAATGTAGTTAGTTCACTCGAATTTTTTCTCCATCTAATTAATTCCTATAGATAGAATATTCTATAAAAATTGACCAATTAAAATAAAAGCAAGGGGCTTAAGTATAATTTACAATAATTATGTACTTTCTCAAATACATAATGAAATCTATTTGAAGTTAATATGTTGTTTAACATGATCCTCCTATTATTACATAAAGAATTGCTTCCCCTAGAATATGATTTACGGTACAATAAGAAACCATATAGATCGAACTCATTAAATTTAATTTCATTATAATTAAATTATTCATAAATTATTCATACAATTATCATAAAAAATATACATAAAAATTATATCAAAAATATCTGAGATGTTACAAGATGAACAGATAAAATGTCATATCATTCAAAAGTATTCAAATATTGTGTTGGTTAAGCTAATGTTTTTTTTTTTTTAGGAAGAATTTCTCTCTATTTTCTTCATTATACATTTACCCTATGATATTATAAATGCCATTTTAGTTGAATATTCTATCACTAAGAATAAAATTTTTAACAACCCATAAAATAAATTAATAAAACTCTAATTTTTGCTAAATCAAGAAAGATCAAAATTTATTTTTATTATAAATAAGCTTATCTTATTAACATTTGACAATTGTAAAATATGTCAATTATGTGGGCAATGATATTGAATTTTTACTATAAAATATTAGTAAATGTCCTACCTAAAAATGGCCATGGGGTACCTAACTAGATCAAACATGTAATGTTGTTGCCTAGCTTTTTTTCCACATGTATAGACTAGTCTTGAAAAATTATATAATATGTAAATAGCATCATACTATTTTGTAGTGTCACTGTCTTTAAAAAAATATCCACTCATTTTTTTGAGGTTTAATTATCGTATATTCAGTAGGAATTAAACCTACGAATTCACCAATTCTAAAGATTAATCATACTCTGACAACTTTTTGTAAGGCAGAGCTTATTGGGCCAGGTTATTTCAGGGTAAGTAGATCATTTATGATGAAGAGGATGTCATGAACCTGTTTTCCCAAAGACTTGATTACAGGAGAGCCGGCAACAGAAGCCCCGATGAATGGCAGCCGTTGAATTTGCCTGAAAAAAATCCATTGAGTGAACAACAATTTCCAATTACTGAGGTTTACTTTCATTATCTAAATTTAGAAAGTTTCAGGATTCTATGTTTCTCATGCTACTTAAGTCAGAGCGTAAGCTAGTTATGTATGTGTTAAGTTTAGCTGATCATTAAGATATATGATGACTACATAAATATATTATAAAAAATTTATAAAATTAAAATATTTATACAGATCGTTAGAATCATTATATTATTTTACGATTTTATAAAACCAAAATAAATATTATAAATATATCTAAATTAATACCTAATTTTTTTTTGAAGAATCTAGAAACAATTTTTCTCCCTTCATCAGTATTTCTCTTCTTTTATAAGATGATACAAAATTTTTAAAAGAGTCACACTCTGTCATAGTTTTTCAGAAAAGTTTCTTTTTTTTCCCCCCTTAAATCAAAGATAATTAGAAGTTAAGAAAATTTCATACATTTAAATATAAAAAAGTATCTCACATCATCGAGAAAAATTATCATTAATAATCTGAGCTAATGATTAATAATTTTGTTATTTATAAAGAGACAGATGACCAATTCATATATTATATAAAATATCATTTTTATTAAAAAATGAGCTAATTAAATAAATAATTTTTTTAAAAAATATAATTAAATCTTATAAAATTATAATCTATAAATATTTCAATAAAAAGCTAATATATATTATATAAGACAATTCTAATATATAATCAAAATTATATATTAATAAGATATTTTAAGTATATTGCCAAGATTTGTGGTAAGCTTGTGCCGACAAATGCCCATAAAGCTTGTGCTTCACAACTTGCACAAAGTGGGCCATCCGTACAATGGGATATGTCCCTCTCATATTTTTAATTGTATTATCCACCAATAATAGTTAGAAATATAATGGAAATTTAGGGGTTATATATATTTTAAAATAGATATATTTAGTATATTTAGTAAACATTTTAAAATACAAAAAATATTTATATTTATCCCAATAATAAAAAATTAAAAAAAATTTATTATTTAGTTAATTTTTTAAAATTTTTAATTTTCATCTGTTAAATTTTTAATCCAATATTCTTAAAAAGATACATCAATTCCAAATCTTTACATCAATCATAATGTCACGGACTTGGACTAAAGTAGGTAATAATTAAAGATAATGATTATAATCTATAAAATAAATTTTCAACGAAAAAGAATATTTGAATTTAATACCCAACTCTGGATAATACTTACTAGTCACAACCTAATCTAAAATCCATAAGAAAAAATGATAATCCAAACATTATAAAATTACGCCGTTGAACTAGTATAAACTAGCAATGCCACAATCTAAATATTGAGATAATCTGAAACATGCCTCCATTAAAATACAGTGAACTAACATCAAACTGTCTAGAATTCCCTAGTTATAAAAAAATATATCGATACATAAATACAATTAAATTATAAATCTAATAATTCTAAAATATAAATAAAATCTTTATTAATGTCATTATTTAAGCTTCTTATAAGTTATCCATGACTTTTTAATATGAAAAGATCATAAATAATAAAATTGTGAACTAAATTCTCAACAAGTATCATTACATATACATGCAGGCTATTTTTACGACGTAGATATTCCGCGATCATATGTAATCTTATTTCACGTTTGACATGATTGTCAGTCATCGCATCAAGATACGTCTTCTTCGTCCATTTTAACTTTCACCGATACCGTGCTTGCCGTGAGCTCTCCATCCGCTCGAACCTAAAATCCTAAAACCATGCGCTCTCCGTGAGCTCTCTACCCGTTCGACCCCAAAAACACGAAGCCTTGCGCTCGCCACGAGCTCGAACGTAAAATCCCAAAAGGCCCCACTTGCTGCTCACCGCCTTCTCACTCAAGCGCCGCGCCAACGGGTAAATCTTTTAAAACTTTTTTTCAAGCCCTCTATATATATACGTGCTTTATTTATTTTACCCTAACTTTTGACTGAGCATTTTGGCACGCCTCTCCTTGAGAAATAGTCAGCCTTTTCTTCTCCAACCATCCTATAATTGGGAAAACCGATCATTTATCACTGAGCTTGATATTCTAACAAGTTTTCTCAACACATTCTTTTTACCGATTCCATATTACTACTCTTCTATCTTCGTTGGTAACGTCGGTATGTTGAAGAAGGAGATTCAATCGTATTCAGCAATTCAAGTGGGACAAGTGGGAAGACTGAAGTGAAGATCGAAAGGTGTGCCTATCACTTGAAAGAACGGCGAGTTCCTAAGAGGATCACAAGACGTGAAAGTAGTTTCATGAAGCGAAGACGTCGTTACCATTCAATTAAGAAATTGATTTTCACAACGCATTTAACGCCCTCGCATCCGCACGTAGAGATATTGCCCGCTTTGGTAGGAAACTCTACAAGATTCCGCGCCATCGTACTGCTTCCGCACGATTTTGTTCTGACGATTTTAATCACCCCCAAAACGCGGTCACAACGAAAGGGTATCCACGCCTTATAAAGACATGCTTCATTGCTCTCCATCCATTGTGGACTCTACAAACAAGATTTCTTCCCGTTGCCCAAAACTCGAATGATTTTTCTCGATTATCGTGATTAAATTTTCTTCGTCCCTTTACCAAAAATGATGTCTTATTATTATTATTTATCATTACATATATCAATGCGACGTCATATTATTATTAACATTTAGAAATAAATATTCATTACGTATACTGAATATTTAGCTTTTTTTTTTATGGTTTCGTTATTATTGCACGAAGTTAGAATATTATTATATAATTTGGGATGAAAAGTCCTTTTTCAATATGTATAATAGATCTATTACATTCATAAATCAAAGCAAAGGGACAAAATTAATGAAATATGCACAAAATTTTTATATAAACCAAAAGACCCAATATGAAAATATAATAAATCAATGAATATCCAAACTTAGGTTTGTTTGCAAAACTTATGGTCCAAATATGAATATTAATTAGTCTAAGTATATAAAACCGTCCAAAATCCGATATTACAAATTTGAATAGTGGTCAAACCTGTAAGTCTAAAATTTAACTTCTTGAATATTAAATAAGATACCGGTAAAAATATTAAAAATTTAAATTACGCTAAAATTGAAGAATTAAAAATGAAAAGACTAACTTTAGGGATTGGTGATAAATATTTTTAATGGATATAAATCGAATCATTATTATTTAGACTCATAAATAAACCATTTATATATTTGTCCACATAAATAGGATCAAATGTCACTTTTTTTACTACTTATAAATAATATAAATAATTTTTAAATTTGTCTGAATATATTTAGACATCTGAATACATTACTTTTGGATGATATATATACTATAAAGTGACCAAACTAAACAAAATTAAAGAAAAATTAAAATAAATTAATGATTAAATTTAAATATATTTATTTTAACCCTTAAATTTGACAAATGAGCGTTCAATATCGCTCTTTTTCTCTTCCTCTCTCTAATTTTCGTTCTATTTCTCTCCCCTTTACCTTTTTTACTAGGAAAAGTACCCAAAAATTGTGGCTGGTGTATTTATATAGACAAATTGATGCATGAGCGCAGATTAGGTGTTGCCCGCATTTTCTATATGTATATGAGTGTCACATTAGATGCAATTTAAACGTGAGCAATCTGCTAATTTTGTATATAAACACCATGGAGATGTGAATCAAATACCATATAATCTGCTTGAGACATGCTCAAGGGCTCCAAAGGCCCTCTTTGGTTGTGCATAATCTGTCTAGAATGTGCATAAGTATACATCAGTTGTGTATCAGGTACCAAGTCTGTTTGTATTCTCATTTTTTTTTAAATTTTTATTATATAAATATTTTTAATAGACTTAAAATAAACCGATAATATTAAAATAAATTAGATAAAAATTGGGCATTGCACACAATGCTTATCCATTGTCGATTCGATCCGTCTTTTAAAATTTTACCTCATTAGTTATAAGTAAAATTTAATTAAATTTTTTTTATGTGATTTCTCCTCAATATCTTAATTAAAAAATAACATATTTTATTTTTATTTATTTTCTCATTGCCAAAAAAACAAAAGGTGATTTTTCACGTAAGATGACTTTTAAATAATTAATTAATTTATATAAATTTAAAAATAGGCCTACAAAATAACGTTTAAAAAAAAACAATATCTTGACTAGGTCATAAATTAATTTATATAAATTAAAAAAGGCCCATGTATTTCCTTTTCCGGCCGTTAAAAAACTAAGTAAAAATATAAAAAAAACTTAAAATAATATGAATAATTAAATATATTTTTTTAAAAAAATAAAAGTTATTCTCATATTTTTAAAATTATTCTTCATTTCAACCGTCGGATCATATAGATCTAGCAGTTATGGTTAAAAATAACACTGTCATTTAAGACTTATCCTTCATGAGAAAATCAGCAAAAGGAGTTTTACAGTTTCGATTTATTATTGAGGATTCCAACCAAACTTGATCATTATCTATCCAGATGAAATGGGCATTGAATCGTTCCTCTTCATCTGGATTAATTAAATATTTAATTAATATTAATATTATAAAAAATAAGAAAAAAATATTATATATAATTTGTTTATATATTAAAATCTCTAATATTAAATAAAAATTTAATTGTGAATATTAAAAATTGTGTTCATAAAATAAGAAGTCATAAAATATAATTATATTATTTAAATATGGCTTTCTTATTGCGTAAAACAAATTTCAGAGTAACTTATATAATATGCCCATCAAATCTTAATATAAAAACTCTCGAAGGGAGATGTTGTGTTGATTAAGGGAACAGATTATTTTTTAGATTTAAACTTGATAGATACTGTTATAAATAGGTCGGCCCAGTAGCAAGGCCTAAGGATGAGTAAAGGGCCCAAAGAATTTCAGTCCATAGCTCGCCCCCACAAAGGTTTAGGACCAAGTTGTTGAACGGTTAACTCGAGTGGTCTATCTCGGGATCGACCGACTAAAAATAGGTGACGAGGGCCGTCTTGTAGCATCTTACACGGGGGAAGAACCTGCCAGAATTGCCCTGGGACAGTTCAGCGAAAATCCTCCAAATATTGTTTGTGATCACGCAATCTTTTCCAAAAATGGTAATGCCGATTCAACAACTTTCTTTCAATGGCAACTAACACAGCTGCCGCCTCTAGCATTGCCGCGAAGAAGGAAGGAATCTTTTCAACTAGCCACGGTTGCCATAATGGGCATCCGTAATTCCTGTGACAGCTCACCGAATCTACGTGAATAACCGTCAGCCAACCTTAACATCCAAGTAAGGTTAAATTGGCTTAAGTGCTATAAATACCCCTTTGCTCTCATAGGCAAGGGACATGCACACCAACGAACCCACAATAGAACGATTTTTCACCCAAAAAACCTCCAAAAAATCTCTTACAACCCTCTCTTTCTCAAGCCGTTCCTCATTGAGCGCATCATTGTCTCTAAGATGCTCCCCGTTGAGACCACCGCCTTCTTTAAGTCGCTCCTGATTAAGCACATTGCTTTCTCCCGAAGTCATCCCTCAACCGAATACACCCAAGCACTCAATCCCTATGCTCGCGCATCATCCACTCACTCATTCTTGTATCATTGTATCTTTCTATCCATTTAATAAAGATTTCTAATTTGAATGTCGAAAGATATATTGGGGAATGAGTTCTGTCAATCCTATAACTTTCCATTGGTTTAGTTGTGGTGTGTAGGATTTAGGCTATCAGAAATTGAGATCGAATTAACTTCAATTCGACCCATTGAGAAAGATTAAGCGGCTCTTTAACTCATGCAGTAATCTGAATCTGCAGAATGTATCATAACCGTTTATTTTTAAATATATAATTATAATTTAATTATTTTTTAAAAAAATTTAAAAATCAATTAAAATTACTTATTAAATCAAAACCATTAGTTTAAAAATAGACGGTCTATATTTAGAGAATAACACTCTATTTTTTTAAAGAGATAAAGATCTATTCATCTTGGCATTGCATTTTATTAGTTGAAGTTGCCTCTAGCTTCATGAATACTAATTTTTATAAGGAAAAATATAAACTTTTTCTCTTATTTGAAAAATTAGACTAAAAAATTTTAATAGTTAAAATTTAGACATTAAATGATATCTTTCAAGTAATTATTTTCATTAAAAATTTTTAATATTAGATTTATTATTTAGTAAATATTAATATTATAAAACATTAAAAAAATATAATTATATATAAATTTTTTTAAACGCATTGACTATTAAATTTTTATTCAATATTCCTATTGGGGGAAGTAGGATCCCATTTTCACCAAAAACTCACCAGTATAATTAATAATTTTATAATTTTTTTTTTGTTTTAATATAAAAAATTCAAAATAGCTGTATTATTATTTTTCATAAAAATGATCAAACATTTGAAAATTTATAAATATAAATGAATTAAAAATTTATTAGATTTTGATTTGATTTTGGGTTACCCATTATGAATATATGAATATATATAGTTGTTTGGGATTGAATGAAACTTATATCATTTATAATTTATTTCTAAATTATCATTAAAAATTATAATTTATATATTAAAATATTATTTGAGTATTTTATTATTTTAAATTTTATTTGTTATATATTTATTGTTTAAATAAAAATATTAAAATATTTAAAAATAAATAACATATATAATCAAACTGATTAACCAATTTGGGTAAAAAAATGGTTCACAACCTTAGCTACTTATAGGGCATAACCATGAGTCCTTCCCTTATGTACGGACATGGCCCAAAGAATAGCAAAGTACGAATGTGTTCCTCTCCAACAAGAAGCCTCAAACCCATTGGGTTGATCAACTAAAATACTAAGTAGTGTTGGGTTTTGATCATGTTTTTATGATTCTTTGTGGGTATCGTAATAAATGAACTGTTATTAAAAAGTTATGCGATATTCGTGTGAGGATTATGGTGTAATTGATGCAGACATTATGAATATTTTAAATTAGAAGGGAATCGATTTTTTTTTATTAAAATTTTTTTTATTTGATTTGATTTTAATTTTATTTAAAAGATTTTATTAAAAAATTTTATTTGATAATATTTTATTTATTTTTAATCATAGAAAAATATGTCATATTATTTTTTAATTTTAAAATATTATTAGTTAAGTAATTATATTTATTTTATAATTAATTTAGTATATAAGTTTTCTATAAAATGATTCTAATTATAATATTAAATATATGATTGATAAATTAAATAAAAATTAAGTAATTATGATTCTCTTCTCTCTATTGATCTATACTTCTCTTCTCTTTTTTCTTTCTCTTCTTATTTTTTTTCCCTTCTCCCACTTCTTTCTACTTCTTTTGCCCTTCTTTTCTCTTTCTCTGCATCAAATTCGGTATCAAAAATTTTGAAGGGGGTTACTTGAAATTAGTACTTTTATAATGGATTTGTTTAGAATTTATCCAATGATTTTTTCTTAATTAAAAAAGATTTTTCACATTAAAAACGTTATACATTATTATATTTATTCTGTTTATAAGTTTGGTGGTTAACATTTGACATAAGGTTTAAATTTTATTCCGTTATGTTGGGTTATATGTATTCGAAATGAATCCCAACATATAGATCCCACGAGACATGTGGATCAAAGAGTAGTTCAGCAAGTGAATAATAAGAGATGTGTGAGCCATAGATTATATAGTAAATAATTTTTTGCAAATAAATTGGGGGACCAGATCTAAGAAGGAATTCTGTAGGCGGACTGCAAGCGCAACTGTCAGATTTATTATTTTCACATAGAGTTTTGGGTTAGTTTTGATTGTGTTTTGTTGTTTTGGTTAAGTTATTTCTTTTTGTGATCGATATCTACTCGTGTGATATAATAGATAATAATATATATAATAGTTTTGACGATAGTCTTTGTCAAACTCTGAGATTGACTAACTTTATACAAACAGAGAAAAAGTAGCAATACTAAATCTCATTTTTGAAGTATTTTAATTCTCATATACTAAATTCTAATTTTGATCAACTTAATTTTGAGTTTATTGATTTTCTCTCTCTTTTTTTCTCGTCTGCTTCTCACTATTCTCTTAAAAACTTGGAGAAAATGATAGGAAATGAGTCGGGTGTCTCCTTATATATTGAGTGGTGCTCGAGGCATGTCTTTAGCACTAACCCCGCAACATTCAACAGTTGAGCATCTTTCAAGTGTGTATCAAGTGTTGAGCCCATGATATTTAGCACTCGAGTGCCATTTAGGCCTCTATCAGGTTCAACCAATCTACTTTCCACGCACAGGCACGTCTTAGGCACCAGTCAAGCATTCCCATATTTGATATATCCTGGTTCAATTCCGACTCTTTAGTTTAATATTTTTATATCTTTTAATCTCAATTTAAATTATATTAATTTAATTAATCATAATTATCATAAATTAAGAACTCAGGCTTTATAATATGTTTAGTAAAACCTATATCTATATTGTTATTTGGATTTGACGAAATCTCTGTTGCATTCATCATATTTGGCCTTAATGGAAGCCTTTGATAATTATTATTGATGCGTACTTGGATCCGACTTCGAATAGATTCAGATTCGCATAACTGTTTGGATTCGGCTCTATTCACCAAATCTGAACCTTGCGCACCACTACGTAAAAATAAGAAGTCAAAGCAGTAGGGATGTGTCAAACCGAAGAATACTGACGCGAGCTCAAGCAGAAGTCTTCAAACTTTAAAAGGTGAAACTGTAAGTAAAAGAGAGAGAGCGATAAATGAGATTGGTGGGAGTGTTGGCTTCTTGTAGATGTAGAGACGCTCCTGACTCGTTGAGTATGGTTTTCACTCAACGTTCGCAAGGAACGAGTGGACGTTACGTCCCAAAACGTGGAAGCTAGGAGTGACTCCGCTTGCGAGGAGCGGGAGAAATCTAAACTGAGGCTTGGAGTGGGATCGAAGGTGAGCGATGAGAAAGCGTGTTTCGAGCACCGCCGCGTTGTATTTTGCGGCCTCGTGTGCGTGTCTTAGATCGTGTCAAAAGCGTGTCTTTCAGTGGTGGAGATTCCGAGTTTATATAAACGCGGGGAATGCGGACTTCCTTAGGAAGACGTGATCGCTAATTCGTGTCAAAAGGAGAAATGCGCTAACCTCGGTAAGCGTGGCCTTCTTTGCAGTGCATCACTCGCATGATCGATGGGATCGTTTCTTTCCGATTATCTGATCTCCTTTGTGTCCTTTTAATGTTTGGCCGACTCCATTGTTGACATGGAGAGAGAGAATCGCACATTTTTCTGGGCTGGGAGGGCGCTTGAACTGTTTCATACCTTTTTGAGGAGATCGACTTTAAGGAAAGTGAAATTAGGAAAAGGATCGTGCTTGTGGTGTATGGGAACGCCGCCAAATCGGCCCGACTCAGACAGTTTAACGCCTTTTCACATTGTTATTACATATTATAAGATTTCTGGCCAATGTAAATGTTGACCATCCAAGCGAGCATTGACCGTTTGTTAAGACGCCGACCGGTTAACGATACACCGCCTAACACGATCTAAACTTTTATGGACTTTTGTCGCTTTTTCTTATCGGGTACATGCCCATTATCGCTTACCCATCAATTATTATAGCTATTGAGTCGTGATTATGATATAATATTAAATTTTGGATAACTAATGGTTGATTGTATATTGTTATTATTATTGTGTGTTGGATATTATTATCTGATATATTTATTAATTAACTTGTTGAGTTTTTAACTTTTCCTGATTTTTTCTTGACTCCAAAATGGATTAAGTTGATATTATGCTAATATGAATCGTACATTTCCTTTGAGATTTCATGTAGATATTTTCAAAATCTAGTAGCTTTTATATTAAGAGATTAAGAGACTTCTTTTTTATTTTATTAGATGTTGAATATTTTATTAAGACTATATTTTCATAAGTTTATTTATTGTGGACTTTTATATCATCTCTTATTTTAAAGAAATTGATATTTATTATAAATATTTTATTTATAATAGATTTATATTAAGTGTTTATAATTTTATTTTTTGTTCTTATTGTCGATTCAAGCTAGATCAGATAATTTGTTTCTGAGTCATCATACTGACTTGCCCATTTTTATAATTGAGTAATTTGGGTTGTTCCTAGAAGCTCATTGTCATGGTTAAAGATCAATTGAGCCATCTAAAGGTCAGGTGGTGTGGTTTAGACCATAGCCAATCTTTTTTGGAGCTTGGTCGATATAGTGTTGGACTTAGATGACTCTACTAAGATTCCATTTACTTAGAAATGTAATGCAATGCTAATATGAGCAATAGCATCAGAATCAGAGTTGATATTGCTATATAAATAGGGCTAAAATATAACGTTGGTGCCATATATAGTTTTGTGGCTTTTGGATCCCGTGTTGTGATATTATGGCTATATTTTGTATGTTATAAATAATATTTATAAGTTTTTATATTTGATCGACGTCCCTATTATAACTGAAATTCTATCAAATTTTTAATTAAAAATACAGTACGTCACATAAAATATGGTCACATTGTACTAATATGATTAATACCATGAGAATTGGTGTGATATGTCCATAAATTGTGCCGACAAATGCCCATGGAGGTTGTGCTTCACAACTTGCACAAAGTGGGCCATCCGTTCAATGGGATATGTCCCTCTCATATTTTTATTTGTATTATCCACCAATAATAGTTAGAAATATAATGGAAATTTGGGGGCTATATCTATTTTAAAATAGATATATTTAGTATATTTAGTAAATATTTTAAAATATAAAAAATATCTATATTTATCCCAATAATAAAAAATTAAAACAAATTTATTATTTAGTTAATTATTTAAAATTTTTAATTCTCATCGGTTAAATTTTTAATCCAACAAACAAAAAAAAAAGTTATATTAAATATATATTCTTAAAAAGATACATCAATTCCAAATCTTTATAGCAATCATAATGTCATGGACTTGGACTAAAACAGGTAATAATTAAAGATAACGATTATAATCTATAAAATAAAATTTCAACCAAAAAGAATATCTGAATTTAATACCCAACACTGGATATTACTTACTAGTCATAGCCTAATCTAAAATCCGTAAGAAAAAATGATAATCCAAACATTATAAAATTACGCCGTCGATCTAGTATAAACTAACAATGCCACAATCTAAATATTGAGATAATCTGAAACATGCCTCCATTAAAATACAGTGAACTATCATCAAACCGTCTTGAATTTCCTAATTATAAAAAAATATATCGATAAATAAATACAACCAAATTACAAATCTAATAATTCTAAAATATAAATAAAATCTTTATTTATGTCATTATTTAAGCTTCTTATAAGTTATTAATAACTTTCTAATATGAAAAGATCATAAATAATAAAATTGTGAACCAAATTCTCAACAAGTATCATTACATCTATGTTAGGGTCATTTTTATAATTAGTATATTCCGTAATCATATATAATCTTGTATCGATGTCGGGTTATAATTTGTCGAAGTGTTGCATTAATATATGTCCGTTGTTGTCCATTCCGACTTCGATGGATACCGCGTCTGCCGTGAGCTCTCTATCCGCTCAAATCTAAAATCTTGAAGCCCTGCGCTGTCCGTGAGCCCTCTATTGGCTCGATCCCAAAAACTCGAAACCTTGCGCTCGCCGTGAGTTCGAGTGCAAAATCCTGAAAGGCCCCGCTAGCTACTCGCAACCTTCTCGCTCAAACGCCGCGACAACGGGTAAATTTTTTAAAACAGTTTTTCGAGCCTTCTATATATTTGTGCCTTATTTATTTTACCCTAACTTTTGACTGAGCAATTTGGCACGCCTCTCCTTGGAAAATATTCAGCATTTTCTTCTCCAATCCTCCTACAATTGAAAAAACTGATCATTTATCATTGAGCTTGATATTCTAATGAGTTTTCTCAACACCTTCTTTTTGATACTGCCTCAGGTGACCCGGACCAGCGCTTGGTTAGATGATATTTTCTACGGTGCAATTGGTGGTGGGTTGAGAACATCGAGCCCCCATTGCATGTTTTGCCATAACTTTTACAGGGTCTGCTACTATGCAACAGGTTGCAGTGGGATCAGCCTACTGTCCGAAGCAGTGCTGCGTGGTGAAGGTCAAGCTAGAGAAGATATGGTGGTGAAGAGTCTTGGCATGCCAGAGAAGATCTGGCGGTGAAGAGTTTTGGCAAGCCAGAGAAGATCTGGTGATGAAGAGCTACAACAAGCCTGAGAAGATTTGGCGATGAAGAGCTACTAGTGAATAAACATTTTACTTACCAGAGTAGATGATTAACTCTTGGATAGCAAGCTTCTGACTCCGAGATGGAGGGATCATGATTTCAAGACGAAGGGCTAAAGGCCTCCTTGCTGGTGGAGGGCTGAGGGCCTTCGGACGACGGAGGGTTGATGGCCTCGAATGGGAGGAGGGCTGAGGGCCTCCTGGTGGTGGAGGGCTGATGAGAAGAGAAAGACTAAGTTAAATTAGTGAATAAACATTTTAGTTAATCGGAGTAGAGGATTAACTCTTGGATAGCAAGCTCCTGACTCCGAGATGGAGGGATCGTGACTTCAAGATGAAGGGCTAAAGGCGTCCTGGCTAGCGAAGGGCTAAAGGCCTCCTGGCTAGTAGAGGTCTGAGAGCCTCCGAACGACGGAGGGTTGATGGCATCCAAACGGGAGGAGGGCTGAGGGCTTCCTGGTGGCGGAGGGCTAATGGCCTCCGTGCCTCCTGGAAGGAGGAGAGCACCGCACCTCATCAATGGAGGATTGAGGGCCTCCGGACAGGAGGAGGGCTGAGAGCCTCCTAGCAGCAGAGGGCCGAGAGCTTCTGGACTGGAGGAGGGTTGAAGGCCTCCTCGCAGGCGGAGGACTGAGGGCCTCTGGGACTGGCGGAGGGCCGAGGCCTCCGGATGGTAGGAGGGTTGAGAACCCCCTGACGGTAGAGGGTCGAGAGCCTCTGGACAGGAGGAAGGATGAGGGCCTCCTGGCAGGTGGAGGGTTGAGGGCCTTTTAACTGACAGAAGGCTGATGGCCTCCGGATGGGAGGAGGATTGAGGGCCTCTTGGCGACAGAGGTCCGACGACCTCCAAACGAGAGGACTAAAAGTCTCAAGAACTGGAGGTGGCTGAGGGGCCTCGAATAGACGGAGAGCCGAGGGGCCTCCTGGATGAGCGGATAGTCGAGGGTCTCTTGGCCGCCAATTTGTTCTCATTGGAGATCGACTAACAACGATTATACCATTCTTTGAGCCATATGGAGCTTTTTCGATCTTCTCTTACCCGTCCTCTAATGCTTGAGGACACTTGCTTTCATAGTAAAATTTATAAATGTATTATTTTTTAAAAAATAATGTAAGACTTTTAATTTAAACAAAATATTTTGGATTGTAGTCATGTTATAGGGTCTGATCCATTAGCCTATAATTATTGGACCTATCACATTTAAATCTAAGTGTCTCTCAATTCTTTGCAATTGCAAAGAAAATTGGCAAGTTGCTGCAGCCACGGACACCGAAAGAGTCAAAAGCTGCAGTTTTGACGGGACCTTAGCTATTTATTTATTTTTTATTTTAATTATTTATTTTGAAATAAATAAATATAATTTAATTAAATTAAAAATTATTAATTCAAATTAATTTTTAATTCCTTAAAAAGGTTTTATATTATAATTATTTATTAAAAAATAGTTAAGATATAAAAAATTAATCATTCTATTTTTATAAAAGATGATTTTTTTCAATATTTATAATTTTCTATTTCACAGGAAAAGAGAAGTAATACACGCATCCGTTATCTTAGCCGTTGAATTTACAAAAATCAAAGATCAATTTTAATTACTAAAAAACTATAATGTAAAATTATTTTTATTATTTTTTATTAAATATTAAAATATAAAAAATTATAATATTCTATTTTATATTTTTCTATTTTTTTTTATTAAAATTGAATTTCAACCGTCATGAGAGTAGCCAGGTAGGGGAGCCTACCCCTCAAGGAATTATTAGCTGTCTAATTTTAATTAAATAATTAAAAATTTAATTTTTAAAAAATAATTTTTAGAAAAATCGTTTTAAAAAAATTCAGAAATTATTAGCCTTCTATCAATATATTAAACCCTCTTATTCTATTTGTCAGCCGTTCAATTTGACCATATCGGCCAAGAGACTTGAAGGGTTGCAACAATGGCTTCCGAGAGGCCAAGACATGCAGTCATCTTCCCGTTCATGGCCGAAGGCCACACAATCCCACTGCTAGACTTGTCAAACGCTCTCTCTCTTCGCGGCCTTAAGGTAACCGTAGTCACCACCCCATCAAACGCCCCACAAATCGCCTCCGCCATCTCCAAAAGCTCCAACATCTCAGTCCATATCATCCCGTTCCCTCAAGCAGACGGTTTACCCCATGGATGCGAGAACACCAATCACATATCTTCCATGGATCAATTGCTTCCCTTCTTCAAAGCCACCTTACAACTCAGACACCCTTTTGAAAGCTTCCTCAGAGGAGTTGCCGGAGACGGCTGCCGACCTATTTGCGTCATCACCGACCTGTTGCTCGGGTGGTCGCTTCCGGTATGCCGCTCATTCGACATTCCCGGCATCCTTTTTCACGGGATGGGCGTCTTATCTTCTGCGATCTCTCGAGTGGCCTTCTTGAACGCTCAACTAGTCAAGTCTTCA
This sequence comes from Nepenthes gracilis, assembly GCA_033239525.1. Classification (NCBI taxonomy): domain Eukaryota; kingdom Viridiplantae; phylum Streptophyta; class Magnoliopsida; order Caryophyllales; family Nepenthaceae; genus Nepenthes; species Nepenthes gracilis. The sequence continues at coordinate 2,682,504 of BSYO01000018.1, read as the reverse complement.
TCTGATACCGAGACTCTAAATCTTCCTGCCTTGACGTCGGTGCCATTCACGCTAGCTCGAGCTGATTTCCCGGTGCTGGTCAGTGACGATAACCCTGTGCTCGAACTGCTGGCAGAAATCGGAGATGCCGATTCTAGTTGTTATGGAGTCGTGGTTAACAGCTTTGCAGAGCTCGAAGGTGACTATGTCAGTGTTCTGGAATCCTCATACAGAGAAGGGACGCGAGCGTGGTGCGTTGGCCCTGCTTTTCTGTACGGTCGAATCGGTGAAGAACGAAACGATGAGCTTCCCTACTATTTAAGCTGGCTCGACGAGCGCAAAGGATCAGGTAACGTGATCTACGTATGCTTTGGCACTCAAGCGCACTTGTCGGATCTGCAAATGGAGGAGATAGCTTTAGGGTTGGAAATGGCGGGGTGGCCGTTTCTATGGGTTGTGAAATCGAGGAGTTGGACGCCGCCGGAGGGGTGGGAGGAAAGGGTGAAGGGGAGAGGGTTGGTGGTGAGGGGATGGGTGGAGCAGCGGAGGATCCTGGCACACGCCGCCGTAGGAGGGTTCTTGAGTCACGGTGGATGGAACTCGGTGTTGGAGAGCTTGACGGCAGGAGTGCCGCTACTGGTGTGGCCGATGGGGGCGGAGCAGCCACTGAATGCCAAGTTTGTGGTGGAGGTGCTGGCGGCGGGGATAGGCATCCAGCGGCGCCAAGACGATGCGGGAGTAGTTGAAAGAAGTGCAATTTGTGGTGGGGTTAAGGATTTGATGGGTGGAGAGAAGGGAATAATGGCCACGCAAAAGGCGGAGGAAGTTGCGAGGGCGGCGAGGAGAGCTGTGGAGGGTGGCGGGTCATCTTCGGATAGACTTGATCAATTGATCAAGTGTTTGACTGATATAAGAAAGGATATGCAGATGTGCTAATCGCAGAATCGGGATTCCTTTGAAAGGATTCAATGAATTGGCAAAAAAATATATTCAGTATATTTTTTGTTATTTATAAAATAAAAAATTTAATTAATTAAATTTAAAAATAAAAAAATTATTTCAATGATTACTTTTTTATTTTTAATAATTACTACGATATATTTTTATAAAATAAAAAATTCATAATAAATTAAAATAATTTTATTCTCATCAAAGTATGAGAATACATTAAAAAAATTATTATGATCTCTCCAAATGAAATAAGTTGTCGTTGCTAAATGCTAGCCTGAAATGAATATTGGTATGGGAACACAAGATCCATTTAATAGTTACCCATTTCATGGCTCTACTCTAGTTGTCGCATAGTGAAGCACATTTGATGTTAGATAAAATATTTTCTAAATCTTCTTAGTCGCTCTGTTTTGGAAGAAGAGGTAATGTGTGAATTTCTCAGCAAAATATACAAGAGAAAGGAAGATGAAGATAACTATGTTTGTCCAAGGTCTTTGAATCTATCTCTCCACAATTAATTTTTATTAAATTGAGGTTAGATATGTATTAGATGCATTCGACATTCATTATATACAGTCAATAATATATCATTGTATCAATTTATATATCTATATAAACTTTAATGGGCTTGGTAATTCATGGGTTTGCCCAGGAGAGGCCCATAGGGAAGACTGACCTGGGGGCTGCGAAAGCTCAACAAAAGATCCATGCTACCCAAGACTCCGTCGGCAGAGCTCGGATCTCAGAGGCCAACCACTCGACTGGCCCGTTAATGTGGCCTAGTGGTGCACACCTGACAGGTTTGGTTCAGCACGTAAGCATACTTGATCGCTAGCCTACCGCGCAGCGAGCATTGACTGCCATACCCCTTTGATTACCAAAAAGACACAAGTTGCCAGAAAAGCAAAAAAAGGTACCCATGTGGCGTCAGAGAATCGCGACACCATCAAGGCCCTATCGATACTTAACTACCACCATTTTTCTACAAATTCCTCTTTCCTTCCATCTAAATGGGGGAGGAGAGAGAGAGAAAAAGAGAAAATAAATGAGAGAAAAGAAGCGTACAAGAGAGAAGATTGAGAAGGTATACCCTCTCTCTTCTCATCTCCCATGAGGCCTCATTCTCCCGCTTGGGCCAATGATTGTGTAGGCCTCCCATCGGCTTCGAGTTTTCGGACTATAAGACAGGTGAAGGCAACTAGTATAGTGTGACATAGAGAGTACCTTTGTTTGTGACCAAAGTGGAGGTCAATGAGCATCTCTCTCTCATCGTCAACACCTGGGAATCTTTTCCTCATTTGGTTAGCTACCTATCTATGAGTATAATCATCAACAAGCTACTCCTCGACGAGTGCAAAATTCTATCTAGTAAGTTACTCCTTAGTCGGGCGCACTTGCAATAGCCCCATTTCTCCGTCTTTCTAAGTCATCTTCCGTGGGGTGTATTCACTGAGCTCAACCTTTCCCCCTTTCAAAGCTATTTCTCCTAGTCAAGCACACTCAATAGAATCCAATCCTTCATTTCTCTAACTTGTCCCTTGATCAGGCGTACTCATTGAGCTCAGCCCTCTATCTCTTAAAGCCGACCCTGGTCGGATACATGCAACGGAGCTTAATCCTCTATCACTTTAAACCGCTCTTCTGTTGAGCGTACTAACTAGAGCTGAGCGTACTATCTCTTTAAACCCTCCTTTCCTAAGTTGCACCCCAACTGAGCGCACTTGTCAGAGCCTAATTCTCCGCCAACACTCAATCTCCATACATGTATCTACGTACATTTATTTTCCCCTAATATTTATATTTGATTGAAAAAGATTTCTGATTTAAATGTTGAGAAAATATTGAAAAGCAAGAACCATTATCCTCTAATCTTATGTTCATTATTTGTATTATATAAGATCTAAATTTAAAATAACAAAGATCGGACTTATTTCGACTCAACATCTGAGGAAAATCAAGTGGTCCATTAACTCGTTCAATAATCTAGATCTCGGGACACATCAAACTCATATAAAAATAAATAAATAAATTAGTAGCATATTATCTAAAAATATTTTAAAAATAATTAAAAATATTTTTAAAATAATTCTCTTTAAAAAGTAAAACATTTTTTGTGGGCCACAAAGTTGCCAATGGGTTCCAAGACAGTCATCAAATGTTTAATGATAACAAATCAGATTGTGTCTTGAGTTTTGTGTTCTCATCGCATGGATTATTTGATAGTTTATTAATTTTGACAATTTTTATGAAAATGAGTATACAAATAAATATATAAATATAATTTTTTTCTCAAGCGAAAAATCTAACAGATAAGAGAAATGTCTTACAAACCGACCATTGCCATTATTCTTTTCCAATTTGGGTTAAGGCTTGAATTTAATACCCATATTAATATTGTTGTGACACTATTAAGAATAAGTTATTTATTAAAATTTATTCATATGTTACAATATTTTCACATTTTCATAGAATTTTAGTAATTTTATTCAACACGATCAAGTATGATTGCCTTTATAGTAAAAAAATCACTAGCAAATAGTTTTATCAAATTTGGGGTTCATATCTCATTGCAAAGATGTATTTAATATATGTTTCATTTTTACTATTGAATTTTTATTCAACGATAAATATTTAAAAATATAAAATAAATAAATAAAATATATATATATATTATATTATATTTTTAGATTTTTTAATCATATTAACTGGATACAGTCCAAAATGTGATAAACTCGACTCATTGCTATGTGGGGCCCACAAAGAATGGGCACATAGAGGAATATAAATCAATCGAATCGTTACACGAAAATAAAGTGAATCTGATCAAACTATCGGATATCCAAATTGCGGTACTACTAGTAATACAAAAGATCGAGATATCAAATGACTTCTCAATTAATAAATTTAAATGGTTAATCCTAATGTAATGTTACAAATACCAATTGGCGAACAGTTGAGTCAAATGAACAGTTAATACACCAAATAAATAGGCGTTAGTTTCAATACTTATATAACGGTTGGACCATTTAATTTTCAATTAATATAGTTTCTTAATTAATATAGAATTATATCTCTTCAGGAAGGATATGATGATTGTCAATAAGATCATAAGTACATCTATTTTTCTCAAATAATTGAAGGATAAAATTGGAATCATTTATGAACATAGCAAATATAGAGCACTATTCTTCTATGCATTTATGAATTTTGAAAATTATGAAGCTAAATTCTCTATTTATTATTCTATTTAGCCCTCAGCCTCTCATAATCTTTTATTTCTTTAAAAATATTTTTGATTTGAGTTTCGAATAATATTTCGATGAGCAAATCTTATATCATTTCACCCCTTATTAATTTTTAAAGTGTGTAGAATTGAATTAAAAGATTTGAGGATCCAACTTGATTTTATTTGGATGATTATCTTGATATGAGATATGTATTATTGGCAATATTTATGAAAATGTGGATAAACTATTTGTTCCTAATTGATAGAAATCGTATTTGTCTAGAAGCAACTCTCATCTTCAACAACACATCAAGGTGAACACATGAGAACAAGGATAATCAAACAAGCTACCAAAGGATGTCCCCATCTTGTGGAATCGTCTCATTAGAGGGAGTTTCAAAATTGCCCACCCATCAGCCAATCCCAATATTGAAAACCTAGTTGCTCAAATCTAAGACTTGTAGAAGATATTGAAGCTGGTATGAGACATAATTGAGGGCTAAACTCATAGGGCCTAGGTCCTCCACTTGCAAGTATCACCCTTTCGAAAAAAGTCAAAAGGATAGAAAGTTGGGTCAAAAGGAGGCTACACTCAATCAAAGATCCCAAATTCTCCTAAGGAGCCCATTTGTGTTACTCCTTTAATATTTCAGAGGTGCTTGAACTTTAAAGTTATGGAAGAGTGGTCTGAGTGACAAAATTCTCGATATATTTGAGATTCCAAATGCCTAATTAACTAGGGGGAGGGGTCATGTAGCAACAAGCCTAGAGCCCTGCCAGATAAGTAGATATCGAGCATATTCACTAATCATTTGAAATTGAGAACATTTCACAACATCAAAAGAATCGCTTTTGCCACTTAAATAGAGGAGGGAATAAAAAGGATTGAATAAAATGATTTTTGAGGGAAAACTATTGGACAAATAACTAAATTGGGTTGTATACCTTTTATCCCCGAGATAAAAAGGTATTGACTCTCTTGCAGGCTTGAAATGTTAAAACTGAAGTCTTACGATAGATACACTGATTCAATTGATCATCTTGACCAATTCTGAACATTATTCGGCTTCTAAATCCTAGATAATGTCGCACTATGCCTCGACTTACTTCTAAGTTTAAAGGGTTGTGTTAGAATTTGGTTCAACATATTAAGATTAGATTCTATTCAATCTTTTTAGGAATTGATAGACTAGTTTCTATGATAATTCACTTCTAGTTAAAAAGAAGAAAATAAATACTGGCACTTTATCAAGATCTAACAAGTTCCAAGTGGGAGCCTAAAACATTTTCTAACTAGATTTAATAATGAGGCTAGATATATATTAAACATGACCAACAATGTGAAGTTGAATACCTTCATAGTACTGATAAAGTTGGGATTTTTTTTTATTATTTAGTTCAACAGGTCCCTAAGACATTCTTGAATGTAGAAGCCATTACCCAGGTATACATCATGGCAGAAAAAGGCTAACAAACAAAAATGGTTAGGATATTTGGATCATGTGAGCCATCTGGAGTCCAATGATAATGGGAAGAGAAGAAACAATGTTAAACTCTTCTGTTCATGATCACAAAATGCAATGGAGGACTGATTAGGAAACTCATAGAGAGTATAAGCCAATGAACCTCACACTACTAAACGACATCCAGATAAATGTTCTAATATAGATGTAGAACAAAAATTTTTGAAATGTCATGAGTTAGTCAAAACTCATAAGTGGTCAATTTAACTATTACTTCTACCATCAATCTTTGAGGAATAATACTAAAGACTACTAGAGGTTATAAAAGGAGATTGAGGCCCTGATATAGGAGTACCTCAAGAAATATTTGTTAAATTATAGGTCCACCCTAGGTAATAATAAAGATGACGAATAGTATATTGAGAAGTCAAGAAATTGAGCAGCAATAGGAGTCATTAATATAGTGTCTGCAGACCTACTAGTAAAACCATTCTAGATCATCCTAAGAAGGCTTCCTTTAGCAAGAGGCAGAAGTTTGGGGTAGAAAATAATGTCATTGGTTTTAATAATGATGATATGATACATATAATTTTTCTCCCACTTAGACCAATTTGTTATATCAGTATTCGTTTCAGATGGAGTCCATAATTATCAACTAAAACAAGTATTTGTAAAAAATAAAAGTTGAAGGAATATTCTTTACTTCAATGTGTTCATCAATTTTGGACTTAGAAATAGTTAGATGAAATTATTGGATGGACTGTTATATGGATTTAACAATAAATCGATCCAAGTGAAAGGAATAGTGTAACTAAAAATTATACTGGGGGCATATCCAAAAATGGTCTTTCATATGCTAACCTTCTTAGTTGTTGATCTTCTCCCGATTTACAATGCTACGTTGGACTGGTTATACTTAACAATATTTGGTACAGTCATTTCAATCCCACATATTAAGACAAGGTTTTTAACTAGATCCAAAATTAAAGAAGTCATGAGAGATTAGGTCACCGGGCAAAGTTACTATTTGGCACAAATCAATGGCCTATCACCTTCCCCAACAGTTGAGGAGTTTGATTTTTGGGATGAAACTTCCAAATTCCTCTAAATCTGGCAAACCTAGATAAGTATATTCAAATAAGCTCTTTGCTAGCCCAAGATCTACAAGAAAAGTTAATTGAGTTTTTTTAGATTAGCGTGAGTATCTTTGCCAGGATATCGGTTAACATGTCAAGAATCTTGATGGAGATGATGGTTCACAAATTAAGTTTCATCCCGGGACATAGGTCAATCTCACAAAAATGGTAAAGTTACTCCATAGAAAAACTCATAGCGATCCATGAGGAGGTTAAAAAATTAACCAATGTTTGATTCATTAGGGAGTAAATTATCCTGATTGATTATCTAATGTCGTATGAAAAAGAGTAATGAAAAATAGAGAACGTGTATCGACTTCATAGATATAAATAAAGCTTATTTAAAAATAGTTTTTCACTTCCAATGATCGCCCAATTTGTGGAATCAATGTCTAGACTCTAAATACTTTGCTTCATAGATGCTTTTTCTTTGTACAACCAAATATAAATGAATTCAAAAGATGAAGAGATGGCCTCATTTATGATCGATCGAGAGAATCTATTGCTACGAAATAATTCTATTTGATTGAAGAAAGTTGGCACAACATACCAAGAGCTAGTGAATAAATATTTAAGCAGTAGATCGAAAAAAATATGAAGGTGTATGTGGATGCATGCTTGTCAGAAGTATAATTGTTGACAATTATATTAAAAATTTAGTCGAGACATTTGAGGTTCTTAGAATGTATCAAATGAAGTTAAACCCAACCAAATATATCTTTAGGGTAACTTTGAGCAAGTTCTTGGGGTTTATTGTTTTATTACGCATGATAGAGGAGAATCAAAAAAAGATAAAAATTATAATGGATATAGAACTACCTCAAACTTTTAAGGAAATCTAGAGGCTTACCGGAAGATTAGATGCTTTATCTTGTTATTTTGCAAAATTTGTAAAAGAATATCTTTCATTCTTCAAGAAATTAAGGAGTGAAGACAACAGGTTCTAGCTGATGAATGAGTGTTAACAAGTTTTCCAGGAGTTAAAAGAATATCTAGTGTATCAACTTTTATTGACTTATCCCAAAAAGTATGAAAAATTATGTTTCAATCTGACTGTCTCAAATATAATCTTGAGCATAGTTTTGGAATGAGAAGAGGTGAGGACTCAACAATAGGTATAACATATCAATAAGATCTTAATAGATATAGAAACTCAGTATACACATTAGGAAAAGGTTGCTTTGGTCTTATTTTTGTTACGGGAAAGCCCTAATTGTATTTTTAGGCTCATAAGATTGTGGTTCTAACCAATTAACCGCTAAAAAGGATTTGAAGAAATCAGAAGCATCAGAAAGTTTGATCAAATAGTCAATGGAGTTAGGTAAATTTGATATAGAATTTAGAATGCAAACCTCTATAAAGAGTTAAACTTTTGCAAACTTTTTTATTAAAATGACAACTCTAAGCTTAGAAGAAACAAACAAAACCATGAAGGCATCTTTGAAAGGATCGCCATTCGCATGAAAGTTGCATATTGATGGATCATCTTTACAATTAGATATTAGAGTCAAGGGTAGCATTAGCTTTACTTAAAAGATTTGAGTTAAAATATTTAGTCATATTCGAGTTGCCAACCATTAATAAGTTACTTTGCTAACCATTAATGTAGCAGAATTTATTACTTTGCTAACCATCTTAAAGTTAGTGAAGGAATGTTCCATCAAAAACTTAATTGTCTACAATGATTTGAACTAGTGGCTTAGTAAGAGCTGGTTAGTTTCGAGATATTCAACTTGGATCTAGCTAAATATCTCCACAACATATGATATCTATTGTTATCTCTCAATAAAGTTGAAGTTATCCATATACTAAGGGAAGATAATTACAAAATCGATCGATTTTTTAAAATGGTAGCATCCAATTGTCTAGAACAATATGTTTGTGATATGAGAATAATGCTTCAAAGGTCTAACATTAAGGGACAAGATAAAGTTCTTTATGTGACAGATGAGATAACTTAGTTAACTCTATGCAAAAATTACTTTGATAGTGGAGTGCTTTCAATTAATTCTGTAGAGGCAAAATATATTTAAAAAATGGCCAATTGGTACACTCTAGTAAGATGGGTCACTAAACTAATGGAGTTATTTGGTAGCCTACATGCACCGTCTATCGTTAGTAAAAGTTGATTACATCATTAGAGAGGTGCATCTCGGAGTATATGTTAGTTGACTCTATACAAAAAGTACTTTGATAGTGGAGTGCTTTCAATTAATTCTGTAGAGGCAAAATACATTTAAAAATGGCCAATTGGTACACTCTAGTAAGATGGGTCACTATACTAATGGAGTTATTTGGTACCCTACATGCACCGTCTATCTTTAGTAAAAGTTGATTACATCATTAGAGAGGTGCATCTCGGAGTATATGGAATGCAGGATGTAAAAATTTTGCTTTCAAAAACATATAGCAAAACTATTATTAGCCAATCATATAGAAGGATGCAATGGAATCCGTTAAAAATACGATTATTATCTTCATGGTAATATACCTAAGCAATCACATATAAATTCCAGGCTTTGCAGACTCAATGGCCGTTTGCATAGTGGAGACTATACATGTTAGGCCTATTTTTTGTAACAGTTGGATAAAGAAAATTTATTATTATTGCGATGAATTGTTTCAAGAAATGAAATAAAGCTAATCCATTTGCCAAAATGCCAGAGAAAAATGCAATAGAATTTGTATGTCAATATATTATTTGTAGATTTGGGATATCAGAAATAATAGTGACTGACAATGGTATCAAATTTTTTGACAAAATGCTCATAAATTACTGTAATGGTCTTGAAATTAGATTTGTTCATATATTAATTTCATACTTACAAATGAATAAATAATAAATGTAACAAATCGAACGATAATAAATGTGCTAAAAACCAAATTAGACAAAACTAGAAGGGTTTGGGTGGATGAACTTCTGTCTATACTTTGGTCATATTGAACGACTCTAAAAGAGCCCACATGAGAATCGCCCTTTAGCTAGTGTCTCAGAATAGAAGCGAATATCCTAGTAGAGATAAGACTACTACGTTAACAAATGAAAAACTTTACATTAGATCAAAATTCCCAACATTTAAAAAATAAAATTTGAATCTCTTAAAAAAAGTTAAAGAGGTAACATGTATTAAGGCAGCTACCTATCAAATAAGTGCCACAAGATACTGCAGCAAGAATGTGAAGGTACAAACATTTGAGGTCAGTGACTTGGTATTTAGGAATATCAAATCAATCGAGAAGATAGCACATGGGAGGGACCATTCCTTGTGTTGGCCTTGCTCGGGACGGGGAGTACGAACTGCATATTTAAAATAGAAAGTTAGTCTCTCAAATTTGGAATGTCTTTCACATTAAAAAATACCATCAATAATGAGGATAACTTGAGAACATACAGGTATGCCACTTTTCTCATAGGTATGCTCATGTGTTATAATTTGTTCTTTTAAGTTATTAATAAAATTGATTTTTTGATTCATTTCTTGACAATTTATATACTTATGTATAATTAATATGATTACGGCTGTTCCTAAGTCAGGCATTCAATTTAAATACATTGTTTGTAAAATCAAATGATTCAATGGGACGATCAAGGTTTATGTTTAATGGAACCATACTACCCTAAGTATGGTCACACACTAACAATTTTAAAAAGCACGAGAGCATGAGAATCAAACGTTTGATTCCCTTTTAAGAGGTCAAAAGATAGGTAAAATAAAGTCAATCAAGACTCGACTAATAGTCATCCGACCTATTAACCTTCAAGGATGCTATCAACATATAAGCGTCAATACAGCTTTCCACGGGACACACACAATCAGTGAAATGATTATGGGCTAAGATCTTGGCTAATTGGCGACAATAGTTGAAAAGCATAGTTGGTAGTTAGTTCCACCATCTAATGGTTATCTAACCAACGACAATTATTGAAAGACTTAGCTGGCAATTATCCTGATCATCTATTTGTCAAAAACACATATGCATATGCTCGAGACTAAATCACTCAATTAGCATCAATTAAGAAAAAAAATGGATATTCATTGATGAAAAATCTAAATATATACATTGGGAGATGAGTTACATTGTTCTTATTCACAAGTACAATGTGAGGTTATGAAATTAAAGGATAAAAACTGCTCGGCAATTCTATGGCTGATGGTTAAGGTTAGATCTTTAAACTGGAGAGCTCTCTTGTTCTTTAAAAGCAAGGATATCAGAAGTTATGGAAGCTCCAAAATTCCTAATATCCAATTATCCAGGAGGAAAGATAGGGGCTACTAAGGAGACTATCCACTTGCAAAGATGAATTTCCTCTTTGAATCAAGAATTGAGTAGAGATTCAGATTTCTTTAAGTCGAATGCTCATCCTTAATAGCTCAACAAGCCTTAAATACTTAGCTCTTAGTTTATCCTTGGCCCTGATAGCTATCGCCAAGTGTTGTTTAGTTTCAAGAGCTTTGTCTTCAAAAGAACTAACATGGTCTCTTACAATGAAAACTTGATTAGTATAATTGTGAGACCTACTCATCCATTTGACCAACTCTTTCTCAAGATAAGTTGCTCGATCCTCAAAAATGACATCATTGCTTTAGTTACCATATCCCTAAACTCCAAACCTTGGACTTTAGTAGGATTAGTGTAAGATCAAGTTATATGATCAATTTTAAATATCTTGTATGAAGTGCCTATCTCTGATATAATGCACTAGGTTTTTACACTGCAAAAGAAAAGATTTATGAGTTAGGTATTTGAAGACAAATGAATGACTCAGAATTAAAGGCTTAAAGGATATCTCTTGGGTTAGGCAACCCTCTTTGGTTGCTAAACATGGTGGTGATCCAGTTGAGTCTCGATTTGGTATGAACAATTGTCTCCAATAAAGAAGAGGCAGAGGTCTACAATGTAGGAAAAATATGAAACTTGGGGTTCCTTACGAAACCTAAAAACTTATTGAAGTTGGAGAGGATTGTAATGAATGAATAAAAACTCTCTAACAATATCTATATTATTCTTTGGTCTAAAAGAAACAGTATAAGATGTAGAAGGGTTAGGCAATGGCTTAATAGACTTAGGAGAACAAAAAATGACAAGAATCCCATACTCTGTAAGGATAGAAGTATCAATTGATTCATTTTCACGTGAGGAATGATGTAGAGAACCATGCTTCTCCCCTAAAGGAACAATGGGAATCTTTTCTTTGAAATTCATGGTAGGCATTTCCTTTAAACGTCTGGCAAAAGAGAAGATAATAGTTGGATGAATAGATTCTCAACTTCCATCTTAGCCAGCTCGGCCCAAACCTCATCCACAACCTTCAAAACCTTATCATTGTTTGAATGAGAGGCTAGTGAAGCTATTGTTCAAATATTAGGTTGATTGGAGAAAACTTAAGGAGGAGAATTTATAAAGATGCCACCTTTCCTCCATTTAAAAGGTTTGGAAAGCATATCGACAAAGTCTTCTTCCCTAAGGATAACGTACCAATCAAACGCATTTAGAGCGATTTGGGTTAAGAAATTATCAATCTTATAATATCCCAAATATCTATTGGATTTATTTTGGGGACAATGGATTTTAATGAAAAAAAGGAAAGGAAAAAAAGAGAAGAAGAAAAAAGGAGGAAGGAGAAGATAGTGCGGGAGGCGTAGTGGCTAATCATCAATGAAGGAGGAAGGCAGCATGGGAATGCAGTAGGAAGGAGACGGCATCGCCGGTTGTCATTTGAGAAATGTAAGGGCCTGGGTAGAGGAAGGAGACGCACGCGAGCTGAGCAAAATGTCGCCATCATCGTTGGAAGAAATGCACAAAATTGAAGCAAGCAAATCCTTTATCTCTCTTTGTTGATGCCAAATCCTTGTTTTTATGTATCGATTTTGAGGAGAGTCGGCTAGATTGAATTAAGATGTAATGGAGTCAAACAGGGCTTCGGCTCTTGATTATGGGAGGAGGAGGAGAAGAGAGGGTCGAAGCCAAGTGAAGGTGAGGTGGTGCTTACATTAACGGGTTTGCCATCGTGTCGCTAGAGTTACCACCGCTCAATGCAATCGGAAACCGCCGCCGTGGTCGATGATCTTTTGTATGGATCATATTTTGTTGAAGGAGAACCTGATGCTCGATAGAAAGGAGGTAGGGAAGAGAGAGACGGGTGTGCATGGCTAAGGCGAGAGAAGTGTATAGCTTGGGTACCTTGGAGCATCCTTTTTTCTGATCTACTTGGTATAAAGTTAAGGTAAGTATTATCTGACTTTATCTCTAATTTATTATAGTATCTGATATATTTGTATGCATATTTTGTATCAGCATGTTATGTGAATAATGGACGGGGTTTGAGGCCTGGTGGGTCAGTGCATGTGTGTTCATGGCGGTTCGAGGCCCTAGTCGGTCGATGTATGATGGTCAAAAGTTATATACCTAAAATATAGTCAAGATTAAAAATATAATGGTCGATAGTTATAGGTCTGAAATGTAACCGATATTGAAAATAGGATGGCCGAGAGCTGTAAGTTTAAAATATAGTTTGGCTAATTAAGTCAATAATATGAGATGATCGAGAGTTGTAAACCTAAAGTTTAGTTGGGATGATAACCAATGATATGAGTGGTCAAAAGTTACAGGCCTAAAATGTAATCAGATTGATAGCCAATGATATAAGGTGGCTAAGAGTTATAAGCCTAAAATGTAATCGAGTTAATGAAGCTAATGATATAAGATAGTTGAAAGTTGTAGGCTCAAAATATAGTCAAGGTAATGGAGCCAATGATATGAGATGGTCGAGAACTATAGGCCTAAAATATAACCGGACTGATAGCCAATGTTATGGGATGGCTTAGAGCTGCTAGCATAAAACATAGCTGTTAGGATATGCAGATTCAAACTTTGTTCTCCATTATGTAGGTGTGCGGTGGTTTCCATTATATGGGTTCGATGAGGCTTCTAATATGTGTTTCTGCTTTGGGTGTGATGAAAGATATTCGATTTGCATTTATTATTTATTTTTGATATTTGATTTTGGACTCCCTCTCTGATTTGCATATGTTGTTTTGTATATGTTATATTGGCACTTGTTGAGCCTCTGGCTCATATCTTCATGTTTTCATCTCTTCAGATTCATAGAGAGCTGGAATTCTTTGCAGAAGCTGGACGAGATTGGTTGCGGCATCATGTGGTTCAATAAGTTTAATGTTTGTATGATTTAGTTGGCATTGGTTGTATTTTCTTACTATTTGGATGTTTTTGTTATGGGTTTTATTTTGGATATTAGTAATTGGTCATGAGTATGTTTTTAGATTTTGTAATAAGGACAACTGGATTTATACATGTTATGTACATGAGTTGATATTTCATTTAGATGCCTCACTTACAATATGTTTGAACAAGTTGTGTATATACATTGTCCAAACAATTATTCAATGATGTCCTGTATAGATTCTATTTTGTTTGGTCATATTTTATTTTTAATTTGTCATGACCGAATATGTTTAAATTTTTTTTTATTCATGTGTAATAATTAATTAGACTTGTTAAATTTATGGACATGATAAGTCTTACTCAACTCAACTGTGTTCTCTTTTATTAAATCAACTCATGATCCAATCATTGCTTTTTCACTCTCAAGAATCGGATTAAAAAATATAATATTGGCATCACCCCATTTATTCAAGAAAATCTAGTTGTTGGGAATTTTGAACAAGAAGAATTTGTCTCTCTGATTCTTTATTAAATTGGAATTTCTACCACTTATTTTAAATTTCTTCATGTGAATTTGGGAGATCTGGTCGCTTTTTTTGGTTAAAGCACAACCTTCCCAACATCTAACCTAAGACCTCATTAGTGGAAGAAAATTCATAATAAAAACAATGTATCTAATGTTATTAAAATGAAAACAGGTGATTGGAATCTCTAAAATTTTTATTATTTTTATAAATTTTCTCACAAAGAGAATCCAAAGGCCGTACTTCAGATGAGCCTTATATATAGCAATAAAGCCATCCTTGTAAAGCCAAGAATATTTTATAAAATTAATTCTGATAATTATCACCATTGGACCGAAAATTTGGGGAGTTGGATTGTTACATCGGCCCAATAAATAAAAGTATCTGCATCAAGGGGTTTAGAAATAATCGTGGAGTTATTTAATTTAATTTAGGGTATTTTATGAAATTAATTTTATTTAATAATAATAATAATAATAATAATAATATGAACGAAGAAGGAAAGCAACGAGAAAGAAAATGAGAGAAAGAAAAAGGGAAAAGGGGAGGAAAAGAAAAATGAAAGAAGGAAGGAAAAGAAAAAAAAAAGAAAAGAAGGAAGGGGGAGAGGAAGGAAAGAAGAGGGAGAGAGAGGGAACGCGGCTGGGCAATGAAGAAGGAAAGAAGAGGGAAAGAGAGGGAACGCGGCCGGGCGACGAAGAAGGAAAGAGGGGTGCGACATTCATGTAAACCTAGCTCACATCTTCACTATATAGGGCGGCAGTAGGGTTAAGGAAGAGGGAGGAACGAAGGAGGAGAGCCGCGCACGAAGCCGATTGCCACCGCCGTTGATCACAAAATTAAGGCAAGTAATTCTCCAATTTACAAGTAAACTTCCTACCTCATAAAAATAAACTCTTCCTTCATTCTTTTTATGTTGAATCTATAAATTCATACTTTGATTGATGGGAAAATGGCGAATGAAAAGTGTTCATTCAAGTATTTGAATTAATCGCAGCAACATAATTTATAGAAATCGAATGAATGGGATTGATAATGGATTAGGGTTGTACGAATTGTGAAATGGAGTTAAAAGAATCAATTTTGCATGTTGTATAAACTAATTTAAGGTATGTCCTTACAACTAAAGTCATTTGGTGCTTTGAAAAAAATATTTGAAATGGGTGATTCAATGACTAGGGGCTTGATGAGAGGGCTTCAACACTTCATTTTGCTAATGAATCTTCCCTTTCTATCCCTTGATGTTATTTATTTGCTTTTTTAATTGATATGAAGATCCATCAAAGAATTTGAGAGACATTGAACCAGTAATCCTCCCAAATTTTGATGAAAAAAGGGGAATTGGGGAAGAAGAGCACCCTGTTTTGGATTTTAGTAAAGGAAAAAATAATTATATTTTCTATATAAAAGAGGATATTTGATGGTTGTGTGGGTAAAAGAATACAAAAGTGGGGGTAGATTCATTGAATTCAGATCAGATGGATAGCGTGATGGGTGTGCTCTATCTGATGTTAAAACTTGGGAAGGTGTGAGATGACATGGGTGTGAAATGTCAATAATGTAGAAAATTAAGCTCCAGTTGACAAGATCAATAAGTAATTAATATGCATTGATTAAGATTTTATTAGAAAGGAGCATTTGAACGACATTCAAAGCACATGCAAATATTGTCAAATGTACTGGGTAAATTCAATCCGGTATAGAGTTGGTATTGGTTATGGACAAGATAATATCAATTAGCGTTATTTTGTGAGGCCAACAAATTATAAGTTTGTAGGAATATGATCAACCAAATTGTTAGGCTCACGACAAAAAAAGAATTGATTGAATTATAGGTAGTCGGGATAATATAAAAATTAAGATATCGAACAACGTGCTTAATAAACAATGGGTGTGTGTCGATTAAATAAAATGTTAATGTACGAAAAGGATATGTGTTAGATTGTGACCATTTGTGTGTGTGTTGAGAAGGTATATATATATATATTATCTAAATGTGGTTTGTATAGAGTTCGATCCTCACATATATATATTTAAATATATGTATATATAAATATTTTATGTATATATATACACACACATAAGATTAAAAGTTTTAAAGTAATTTTATTTGACGATTACGGTAGTTCAATATTTATTTATGTCAATAATAAAAAATTTAAAAATGTATTAGATAACTTTCCTAGTTTTAAATTTATGTGAGTTTTTTTGAAATAAATATTTATTTAGTGCATCATATTGATTATTAATATTAATTTACAGAATAAATTTTGATAAATTATTCTGTAATAATTTCAATTGGCAACATTTATTATTTTATATTTAATTTTAATTATGGATAAATAAAGGAAAGTATATGAAAACCCTATAGTAATTCGGATGTAGCGCGGGGAGTCTGTCGGACCGCCATGGTGTCGGTAGTCGAAGCTTCCATAGTTTTTTTCAATGTCGTCGATTCTATATTTTTGAGGGTGAGGTCGACTAGTGTGACTAATCAACTGGATGGATACTTATAACCGAAATGAATATATCGTAAGATGATGATATCCACGGGATATCATTGGCAATTTCATATTACGCAATTTTTAGATGGTAATTGATAATCTTTGTTTACGATGTCGTATTTTCGTATCAGCAGGGAGGCACGAGAATGCAGAGATGGGTAGTGAGGATACCATGGATACAGCGAAATTAGTAACCTGAATTGGATCTCACCAAACCGAGGCAGATATTGGGGATTTCTAAATACACAATGTTGGTTCACTATGATCAAGAGAGAATAAGGTCGAGGTTCATGGAGTTTTTTTTGTTATATTTTTTGAAAAAAAACCTTACTCGAATGCTTTTTTCTTCTTTGGTGACTTCAAATCGGATTGCTCTGTATAATCATATTTCTACTGAAATTTTATTTCAGCATATATTGAAAGATTAGCCTGAGAGGGATGCTTATAACCTAGTGACCATGATGTAGAGAATGATACAATCCATATCATTGGTGAGGGGTCTAACTTTCTTTCTTTAATCCCATTGATTGACCTCAATTGTGAAGGTACAACCTTGGGATGCTTTGGAAGATGAATTAATATCTATAATTTTTCGGTTGGGGAGGGTTGAAGGGGTGGAGATAGATACAGTATTGGGGATTCCATCGATTTTCTTTTTACTCCCGGTAACCTGAAGTGATTATTCACGTGTCTGTGTATGTTTGGCTTCTAAAATGCAGCGTATAGAAGATTCTATGGCTGGCTTTTTGTTGATCCTTTACATTTGAGTACCAATTTATAAAGTCCATGTGAGCAAACACGGTATCCTATTTTCATAGAATTAGACATCAGTATTAAGTTGATGATCATGATTGGATTGGAATCTATGTAAATTGATTTCTCTGATACTTAGTTATGTTCATGTTAGGTTGATTTCGGGTTGTAATTTTTATATTTTAGTGGGTCTTATACTGGACAAGATAATTAGGTTGATATATTATCCGCTATTATTAATTTTATTCATTATTTTATTATCAGATTTGTTAATATCTTAATAAACTTAATTGTATTTAGTCCTCCTTTGTTGATAATTTGATTTATCTGTATAGGTGAAGACTCCACAATCGCCAGATGCTCATTTTAAAAACACCATCCTTGTGTTTTATTCATTTCTAGGGAAGGACAGGTTGATATCAAGATAAAAGAGATCACGTACTTTTGGGTAGCCACCAGATAAAGGTGATATTAGAGTTCGAGACTCCAATGATAAAGATTTGAGACTTTTCGTTATTCATTAATCTTTAGATATTTATCAGATATTTTAAATATGAAGTTTGATATTTTGGGACATTATTTATTGAAGTTATTTATTATTACTATTATGAATATTTAATTAATGGTATATTTATGAGGTTTATTAATAATGTTGAGTTCATTAATGATGTATAATTGATGATTTTAGATGATTTGAGATTTTCATCGCGATGGACCGGGTCGGGTTCAGGGATCCGAGCTCGGGTCTTTACAATCCCTAAGTGTACAAGTTCTCTCATCAAAGAAAAAAAATCAAAAGGAAAAGACGGAAGAAACATTGTTTTGATCATAGATATTTAGTACATCATCTATGACGAGACAAGAAGTGATATCGGTGGCATTTTTTAAGGCACTTAGGCGAGCCATGAGAAATTGAAAAATAAACAATCAGAGAAATTGAGATATTAATACTTTGATAGAAAGTGAAGAAAACAAACCGTTAAGGTTTTAAAAGAAGGTTAAAAGATGTTAAATTTTTTTTTTTAAAAAGGCAATTGAAATTGAAAATGATGTGTTTCAAATAGCAACGCTGATCCAAATGACATATAGCCCAAATGATGACACGTTTTCTTATCTTCTCTCAAATCTACAATGCCGGGTATTGAAATGATTAAAAAATGGTGCAATTTTTAATCGACCTATCATGATGTTTATGATGTTGTTAATAAGTTACTCCCGTTATATAAGTAATGATTGCAATAACATCATTAGGCAAGTTAAAGAAATTACGCTCCGAAGGTTCAGTTCATCTCATAGAATGAATTAGTTAACCTTGGTAATCTGAAGTCTCATTTATTTAGTTAAGAATGCTGACTTGTCAGAAGTGTAAATTGTCAAAATTTTAAATTGTTAGAAAATAAAGTTGACAGAATGCCAAATGGATAAATATATACCAAATCGAACCTAAAAAATGTTAAGATATTGAGGCAGATAATTGAAAAAAATTCATTAAAGTAGTTTTATTAATCTAAATTTTTAATAAGTTATAACCATATGCGAATGAATACAAGTTCAATAAAAATAAAAGATTAAGAATGGTGACTTGAATGCAAAAAAAAAAATAAAATTTTTCTTTATTTTTTAGATATACTCATGTATAAGGTATGTCCTTATAGATACTAAAGTCATTTGGTCTAAAAGAAATAAAAAAAGGATGAAATGGGTGATTTAACAACTAGAAGTAGATGAAAAGGAAAAGCACCACAAAGGTTCAACACCACTTTCAAATTTAACATCCAATCAATTGGTTTTTATTAATTGATATGAAGATCCATCAAAGATTTTATAATATAAGAGTTGAGAGACATTGAACTAGTAATCCTCTCAAACAAACCGTGAAATTTGAATGCCCCACAACAGATGGTGAAAGGTATCAGAAGTAGCCGCCTAGAAAGAAGAGCACCCTGGTTTTGGATTTTATGTAAAAGAGAAAAAATAATTATATTTTCTCATATAAAAGAGGATATTTAAGATGGTTTTCAAGAGCACCTCCTAAAAGAATACAAAAGTGTCTAGGAGAGCTTTCTTTTTAGATTCATTGAATTGAAACTCTATCAGATGTTGATATTAGAAATTTGGTTAAAAATTGAATGAAACTCTATCTGATGTTA
Source organism: Nepenthes gracilis (assembly GCA_033239525.1). Taxonomy (NCBI): domain Eukaryota; kingdom Viridiplantae; phylum Streptophyta; class Magnoliopsida; order Caryophyllales; family Nepenthaceae; genus Nepenthes; species Nepenthes gracilis. Next base: position 2,662,633 of record BSYO01000018.1, on the reverse strand, counting down.
AAACTTGGGATTTGGTTGAAAAATTCAAATAAGAGTAACTCCTTTTATAATTAAAAATGGCCCACAAAATGGGATATTTCAAAGTAAAGAAAAGCATTTAAATTGTTAAAAAAATCATAGTCAATAATGTAGAAAATTAAGCTCTAGTTGACAAGATCAATAAGTAATTAATATGCATTGATTAAGATTTTATTAGAAAGGAGCATTTGAACGACATTCAAAGCACACCACTCAAATTTTCATTCAAATATACTAAAAACTTAAATTCAATATCCGTGTATAGAGAATTGGTATTGGTTATGGACAAGATAATATCAATTCTACTCGTTATTTTGTGAGGCCAACAAATTATAAGTTTGTAGAGGAATATGATCAACCAAATTGTTAGGCTCACGACAAAAAAGAATTCGATTGAATTATAGGATATTCGAATAGTCAGACTACTGATAATATAAAAAATTAAGATATCGAACAACAATTCAGTTAATAAATTCAAACAGTAAATACTTGAATTGAGGGACGAACAGTTAAATAAAATGAACAGTTAATGTACCAAAAGGATATGTGTTAGATTCAAAATTTATGTAACAATTGGACCATTTAATTCTTAACCAATATAACTTTTCAATTAATACACAATCATACATATTCACGAAATGTATACTAATTAGCAATAAAATTACAATTAGATCTATTTCTCTCAACTAAGGGAACGGTGGAATCTGAATTATTCATAAAAATATTAAGTATAGAGTTCTGATCCTTTACATACTATCATATTTCAAAAATTACGGGGCTAAAACCTTAATTTCTTATTTTTTAGAAATATTTTTAACTTGAACGTCGAATGATATTTTAAAAAGTGAGTGACATTATTTGATCTCTTACTAATTGTTGTAATGTATAGAATTCAGATTAAAAGTTTTAAAAATCTAATTTAATTTTATTCGGACGATTACCAAATTCAAGGTATATATCAATATTTATTAAATATTTAACTCAATAATAAAAAAATTTAAAAATAATTATGTAGATAACTTTCCTAGTTTTAAATTTATGTGTTGGTTTTTTTTGAAATAAATATTTATTTAGTGCATCATATTGATTTTTTAATATTCATTTACTGAATTTAAAAATTAAAAAAAATAAAAGATAAAAATTATGTTGAGTTTTTGTAATACTTATCCAATCTTCAACCTTTATTATTTAATCTTTAATTTTAATTATAGCAGCAATAATAACCGTTGACTTTAGGGTGTGTCTTTCGCTTAGATATTTAAATATATATTCTGTTTATTGAAACGGTAAACGAGCGCGGGGATTGAGGTCGTCTGTCGTTGTCCTGCCATGGTGTCGGTAGTCGAAGCTTCCATTTTTTCAGTTTTTGAGAGTTCTAAAGTCAGTGTCGTCGCTCTCTCTCTCTCTCTCTGTTTGTGTGTGGAGTATATCGGTCTGCCGGACTAGTGTGAACTAATCAACTGTATTTCATCATCTTCAATTCATTTACTTTTGTTCACCGAGATGAATATAGCAAGTAATTACCTCAAGCACTTCTCCACAAGCGACTCTGAAAATTTCATCCTACGCAATTTTTTATTCGAATTTTGTAGCTAATTGATGATCTTTGTTTGCGATGTCGTATTTTTATCAGCAGGGAAGCACGAGAATGCAGAGATCTGAGGTGGACATCGGAAAGGAAGAGAAAAGAAGAGAGGGACAGCGAAATTAGTCACTTGCTGAATTGGATCTCTAGCACAATGGTGGATCCGAGGCAGATATTGGCCGGATTTCTTACTTTCACAATGTTTGCTATGCTTGCTCATATGATCAAGAGAGAGCATTTTGATTCTGTTGCCGAGGTTCAGTTTCTTCAGAGTTTTTTCTTTTCTTTTTTTTTTTTGAAAAAAAAAAACCTTACTCGAATGCTTTTTTTCTTCTTTGTTCGCGCGAACTCTAGAAATCGGATTGCTCTGTATGTTTTTACACTTTTCTTGCTAATATTTGGCTACTGAAATTTAGTTTCAGCATATATTGAAAGATCTACGCCTGAGAATTTCCTGAAATATTGTGCTCTGGCACGGGGCTCCCGTTTCAATGATGTAGGTTTCCAGTTAGATGGGGCAATTTCGGACAACCCATACCGCTTGGGATGAAGTGTTGTCCATTCCGTCTAACTTTCTTTCTTTAATCCCATTGATTGACCTCAATTGTGAACCTATGCCACTTGGGATGCTTTGGAAGATGAATTATTATCTATAATTTTTCGGTTGGGGACGGGTTGAAGGGGTGGAGATAGATACAGTATTGTCCCTTAAGTTGCGATATGCCTCATCTGATTTTCTTTTTACTCCCTCTAATGCAGTTGAAGTGATTAATTTTAGCGTGTCTGTGTATGTTGCTTCTTAAAATGCAGCGCATAGAGGATTCTATGGCTGGCTTTATTGTTGATCCTTTACATTTGAGTACCAATTTATGCATACTACTTGCTGGCTATCGTTAATTGTAGTGAGCAAACACGGTATCCTATTTTAAGTTTAGAATTAGTTAAGTTTGCAGTATTCATTATCATAGCCCAATTCCATGATTGGACAACCATACATGTAAATTGATTTCTCTGCATATGTTCTTTGGTTATGCATGGATGGTTAGGTTGATTTCGTTTGTAATTTTTTATATTTTAGTGGGCCTTATACTGGACAAGATAATTAGTTTGCATACATTCAACTGCTAATGGATTCTATCACGATGGTTCATATGAATTTTGTTTATGGATTGTTTCAGATTTGTTAATATCAATTCTAGCTAAACTTCCCTCTCTATTTAGTCCTCCTTTGTTGATAATTTGATTTCTAATCTGTATAGGTGAAGACTCCACAATCGCCAGATGCTCATTTTAAAAACACCAAACTGGCAGGTTCTATTTCATTTCCCAGGGAAGGACCATGGAAAGAGGATGACTCAGAGCTAAAACCTTGTTGGGTTAAGCCTAATGTAGGTAAATATTTCGTGTTTCTTGAAGTATGACTCTGTGTCTCATGTGTGGAACCTTAAAAGTTTATTTTCTATGGACCATTTTTTTCCTAAATTTGCCTTTTTTATGACTACCAGAAGAGGCAGGGCAATCAGAGGGATTTGTTTACTCTCTTTTACTGACGGTCCTGAATACCATATCTCCCAGGTAACAAACAACGTAATTTATTCATTTTGACTAATCTTAAAATTTCTGGTAAAAAAGACTATGGAGGCTCATCTTCAGTGTTGCTTAATGCTCGAGGAGACTTCCTTGGGGAATCTGATGTTTATCAATTATGTTCTGAATGATGGCATTTTAATGTTTCTGATGCATATTGCACAAGGACATTTCTTCCAGGCAGCTCTGGATTTAACCCAATCAGTGATGTACTGATTCCATACTATTGGCCTATTTCCAGCAACAGCTGAAGCAATCAACATACTTAATCATCATAAGATATAATTAGAAAAATGTGATGATCATTATGAAAAATATTGAATATGTCACTGGATCTTAAACTTCTCCTAGTCAAAGGGAGGGATTTTAAACTGCTCCTAACACATACGCTTTTAAAATTATCTATTTTGGGTTTAACCGTTGCAATGGCCTTTTTATTTTGTCCTAAGAAAGAAGGCTGAGGTTTCTGCTCCTACCCTTGGATTGGCTGTGAAGTTTATAGTGAGCCAGATTCATTCCTCATGAACATTATGTTCTTTTTTCGTTTCTTTTTTTTTGGTTTTTGATTTCTGGCCCTGCTGCCATCCGCTTCCCATGGTAGGGGTTGGAGGGCTGCTCCACCTCTATGCTCTCCTGCAAAATTAAACTGAATATATGTTTTTAGTAATAATATTAGGCAGTTCTCAAATTGCAAATATGCGCTTGGTTACAACAAGCAGTAGAACCTACAAGTCAGCCAATTAGAAAACTTTGGTCATAAGTGGCTGTCTTTGTTCAAGAAGCCTGCAGGTTCGATTTATTTCAAAGAAGGATCTAATTGACAAAGTGCAACGGCTCAACATCAACAGTGTAAGTCGCTTGCCGCTGGGTTGACCATATTTGTCATCTTTGTCCATTTCCCTCAATGTAACATAATGCCCTGTGTCACCTGAAATGCAGTGAAATCGAAGTCTTTATGCACACTTTTAGATTTAATATTGTGAAGGTCATATACATTGCTATGTTGAGGGACGTACAGTCACTATTGCATCACCATATCTTCTTTCTCTGAATTGTCTCCTTCTCGGTAGGCTTAGACATGAAGAATTTCTTTTATTGCCAGATTGCTGATGCTGTGGTTGTGGCTAGAAGTCTTGGAGCTACTCTTGTACTTCCTGACATTAGGGGAAGCAGATTGGGAGACAGAAGGTATTTTCTTGTCTCCTGCTCTCTCTGTGATAGCTATTAATTAGTTACTGTGACTTTCATGCTTCTGGCAGTATAAGAACCATGGACACTCTTCCAGGGCTAAGTGTCTACACTTTCTCAATACGTCCCAACACATTCGGACACACTTTGAATAAATTTTTATTTGAAATTTTTGCTTATATTTTATATCTTTTGCCAATTAAAAAGTAAAAATTTTAAAAATTAAAATGTAGATGTTGATAGACAAACAATTTGCTATATTTAGTTTTGTTGAATTATATCATTCTAATTTTTCCAATTATAATAGCTTGTTGAAGATATAACAGTATAACTCATTTATGTTGGTCCAATTATGTAATTTCTTATCGAATTTTTTTGGTAAAAAAATAAAAGATATACATATTTATTGTTAATTTTAGTATAAAATAGTATTGTTTATTAAATTAGAAAATATTAAACTATGATTTAGTTAACGTGTCCTTAGCGCATCGTGCCATTATTTCTAGAAAATTAGTGTGACGGTATCGTGTTGTGTTGGTGTCCATGCTTCTTAGTTGGCAATCTTGCTTCTGTGGCCCATTATATTTTAGCAAGAGTTCATTGTTATAAAACCATGAGACACATCAGTCAATTGTTGAGCCTAGAATACTAAAATCTTCCAGGAACTTCGAAGATGTTTATGATGCTGAGAAATTTGTAAGGAGCTTAGATGGAGTGATTAGGGTGGTAAAACATCAGCCTTCGGATATCTCGAGAAAAAAACTTGCAGTTGTAAAGGTTCCAAATCGTGTTACTGAAGACCACATTGCAGTACACATTGAACCAATTTTCAGAGAGAAGGGAAACATTAGGCTAGCAACATATTTCCCTTCAGTGAATATGAAAAAGGAGGAAAAAAGTGATGCTGACTCTTTTGCTTGTTTAGCTATGTTTGGAACATTAGAGTTGCAGCCAGAGGTGCGTGAAGTTGTCGACTCTATGGTGCAGCGGTTAGGAACATTGAGTTGGAAGTCAGGAGGCCGGTTTGTAGCTGTGGACTTGAGGGTTGATGTATTGGAAAAGAAGGGTTGCAGAGGAAATGGGGATACCAGATCAAAAAGTTGTTACCATGCAAGGGAGATTGCGGCATTTTTGAGGAAAATTGGCTTTGATAAGGACACCACAATCTATTTGACTCAATCAAGATGGGAAAGGAGTCTTGATCCTTTGAAAGAGTTCTTTCCGAAAACCTATACAAAGGTGTGTGAGTTTTGCTTCCTTCTCTTGTCTTTTCTCATTTGATTGTATTCCTTTTAGCTGTTTCAAGTCAGTCCGAAGATGACAATATAAGACCTATCACTTCAGCACAGAGAACAAAGCCAAAATGGCCAAATTCATTAGATAATTCAAGTGGACCCCCCCCCGCCCCCCAAAATAAAGAACAAAAAACCTCAAATTTTAAGTTCTTTGGTAATAATTAGCCTGTATAAAAAATTAAAATATCTATAAAAAACACAATTTTCTTAAAAATATGAGAGATGTACCTCTACCATCGAGAAGCTAATAGACCACCAAAGGTATGTTTTGGGCGGTAGGCCGAGTTCTACCAGTGAGGAACCAAAAAAAATTCTCTAACCTGAATCAAAATTAATACCCTTTTTTTTTTTTTTTTTTTTAATTCATGGAGAAGTAGCAATAACATTCAAGCACAATGACAGGCGGATTCTATGCAAAAACTCCTCTCAATTAAGAGAAAAATTACAAGATTTTTCATTCAAATAATAGTCTCCACTATAATGGAATTTGGTTACAAATACTCCCAAGCAACCTGATTATATAACTCCTTTATAACAATACAGGTAAGAATCGGTTACCAATAACCCATCCAAGCAAACTTGTTCACATCACACTACAAGGTTGATGTCCGTTGCCATTAACAACCACTATCTTGGTCATACGAATCAAAGTTCGTTTACTATTAATTCAAACTTACCTTTTAGTTGTATAACATATCTAAGTGAACAAATTTAGAAATAAATGAAAACAATTAAAAATTCTTTCTGTAATAAAAGTTAGAATAATATGCCTGAAATTGATGAACACTGGAGCATGATTAGAACCCCAAATGGTTGACAAATCCTCCATCTTCTTCTTTCTCTTATTATTTCTCTTTTTTCTCTATTCCCCGCACATGATGCTAGAAATTATCTTCCCCAAATCTGACCTAAAATAAGAACATCATATTTATAGCCCTGTGAGGCCATCATGTGGCTTACTTGCTGCTAACCATTGGAATTCTTCTCAAACCTGTAGTTTGTGCCCCTAGTTTGCAGCTACCTCACGAAATCTGCTTGGAAGAGTTTCGATCATGACTTCGCACTAATGTTAAGCAAAAGTTCCAAAGCACATCTTCCCACTTTTTGTTCAAACAACACTTCGTGTGAATATAGTGTGACATATTCTGTTAGCAACAGAAACGAAAATTAGCATGTTCAATGGATATCGAACTCATAAAAAAGTGATTCAAAATCCAACAAGATATGCTGTCCTTTGAACAAAGAAAGAAACATTTACTTCTCATTGTCACTGGAAATGATTGCAGGAGAGTATAATGCCGGTGGATAAGAAAGGGAAATTCCTCGACCCGAAAGCCCCGACAATAGAAGAGGTCATTGACTTTTACATCTGTTCTCAAAGCGACGTCTTTGTGCCAGCCATCTCGGGGCTATTTTATGCCAACGTAGCTGGAAAGAGGATTGCCTCAGGTAAAACGGAGATACTCGTCCCAGCCTATACCCATGATTCTTCTGCGTCGGCCGATGACTATATCTCCCATTACATCACCAAGAAGAACCACTTGGCCTATTCATGCTTCTGCTAGCCTATTCATGATCAAACACTTGGCTTTAGCTGAGGGATGGGCCATTTATAATTTATCATTATCTTTGAATTTTTTTAATTTGTTTTATTTTTTTGCTCATAAAAAAATGCAAACTCTTTCAGTAATATGTGATTATTACCACGTTGAATGTGTTGAAGCATTTTGTATCATTTTTATTGTTGTTGACCCTAAATTGAGGCTTGTAATTTTCCCCTTTGGGTGTATGGAGTATGATTACAACCATGAATCTTCTATTTACTGTGCAAATATGGAACATTGCTGCCCACTGATCTGCTGATCTTTGTTAATGTTCCTTAGAACTTATGATTTGGGCATTTGAATTTGCTTTCATGTGCGTAGGGAGTAATGAATTTGTGACATATTGGTCACTGATTTAAATTATGAAAGAGGGAGGACGAGTGGGCACTGATGAATAATTTTAAGTGAAAATATCAAAAAAAAAATTCTAACTTATCTGCCCAAATTATGGGCATCAAAGCATTGACAGTATAGATGAAAATACTGATATCGATGCCGATATTACTGTGATTGACAGGTGATTTGATGTGATTTTGAGTATATTTTTTTAATAAAAGATAGTATTTTAATAATATTAATATTACTAGCAAAAATATTATTTTTATTTTTTAAATGATAAAAGATGTTTTAATAATTATAAATTTGATTTTAGATGATATCATTTTAATAATAAATAATTATTATACAATTAAATTATACTCATCACCCTAAGTATACCAGCTTTCAAAACATCTGTCCCCTCCCCCTCTATTGTTTCACCATCTTTATTCTTCAATTTTCATTATCTTAACTCATATATGATATCATGGGATTATACAAAAATTATTAAATTTAATTTTAAAAGTTTTAATTTGTAAAATTATATATATAGTAGAATTATATAAATAATTCTTGTTAAAAATTAAAATTAAATCATTTCAAATTTGTAATAAAACAAGTTTCATTTTTTTAATATTTTATTATATATTTATATTACAATTCTAGAAAAAAAATTATCTTTCTATTTAGGCATTGAGCTAGTATTGATGTTGATAAAAGGATAATTTTTTTTAAACCCATTTATACAATGTTACTAATACTAATTCCCATAATATTGATCTTATTAGTGCTGTCTTTTATCCTAACAAATACAGATCATAGAAAAACTGATATCCTATAATTTAAATCCATGTATTTGTAGGTTTTATTTTTATGGTATTTTTTAAAATAATTTTTTAGATGGGATTAATTTCAAAGCTTATTGCAATTTAAGGATATTTTTTTTGACATGTAAAATCTAAAGAGAGAAAAATAACCTTTTTCATTGTGCCTTGCATGACCAATTCAAGGGTCTTAGGCAAGCTTTACATGTTTATGATTTAACATATTATAGAGCTTCATATCTACTAAGAGTATAATATTTGAGTTACTCTCAAAAGTGGCAAAATCTCCTTATAAATTGTGTTACGGACATGAAATTTGGTGAGTTGGTATGTTAGTTTGCATGCTTGTAATATATTATGTTAATGATTTGAATAGTTTATTTTGATAAATATTAGAAAACAAACCAAAATTTTCTTATAGTAGAGGCTTTACGAGCATGACCAATTTGATTCTAGAGGCAGTGTGCCTCTAGAATATGAAAAGAAGACCAATTATATATTTTATACACTAACTTGATTAGATTTTTGATAAATAAGCGAATTAGTCGAGTGTAGAATGGATATAACCACTTTGCAAACTATATATAATTTGTATAATGGTATTTGATAGATTTTGAATCTGTCCATTTATTGATGCATGAAGTATAGAATATTGGTATTATCCTATAGTGAGCCTAGATGGCTTGACCGTGGGCCTTAGGGACCTTAGTGGGTTGGTTGCTTTATTAATTTCTATTATAAGTTGACGAGTAAAAATTCTTAAGATTTTTGATTATTGAAACTTATAATATAATAGATCAGCCGTGTAGGAGTCATTTTCTTTTAGTGGCCAACGCCCGGTATGAAAGAGTTAGACATTTTATTTAGTATAAACATATTTTAGAGATGTTTAAGGATAATCGATGTCAGAAAATATTAAGTTGGTTTTAATAGAGTAGCAGTTGGTCGTGTAGGAAATGATGAGATACTCTTGTGTGGATATCTGTGGTTAGTTTTTCTTTTGAGTAGATGGATATTTATGTCTCTTATTATTTTATTTTATTATTTATTTTATAGTTATACAAATGAGATTGTATGAAGATATTATAGTATCAAAAAGTATGAAATTCTTGAAACTACTGTATAGTTTACAATCGTTCAACATTTAGTACATGTTCTAATGAATTGTGATTAATAGTTTTGAAGGGATACTTATAATATTGTAAATGACACAAATTGAAATATCAATGGATATTATATTGATATGTGTTGAAATTAACATGGTGAGTATAGTTATCCTGCTTGTATAGAACAAGGATCTGATAGGGCCTCATGGATACAAATGTGATCATATCAAGTATATGATCACACAGATTAAGTATAATTACCCCGCTTGTGTAGAACGATGATCTCACGAGACCAAAGGGATATGAACGTGATCATATCATGGACATGATCATGATGATTGTATGGTATGCAATTTCGGGTAAAAAGTATCAGGAGACCATTAGTTAGTTATAAGCCAAACACAAGAGTATCGGTTACTTCAAGCTAGTTACCTAACCGCTGGTAGCGGGTGTATAATCATTAGTTTATAGTGACAGAATAAGATTCAATGAGATCTTTGAGATATCTTTTATAGTAGTAACCTCTATTATGATAGCTTCGATAAAATATAATTTATTATTGATATTCAGATTTAATAAAATTTAAGGTGTATTTAAAATTTTACGAGTTCTATAATAACACTTAATTTTAGTAACTTTGGAATAAAAGAAATTAAGATATATTTTGCAATACTTGTGAATTTATCATTACCTACGAAAAGATTCGAAGGATTCTATGTTTTTGGCATCTAGGGTTCTTTATAAATTTCCCAATTTCTTTCAATTTTGATTATTTCTTCCAAATAAAGCTACTAGACGAAGAAGAGAGGAACTAAAGTGGAGTGTGGAGATCCGAAAGGAAACTGCGAATGCCTCTCGTAGGGGTACTATCATGTGCTCTACAAGCCCAATTTCGTGAGGTTTTGTGAGGCATTGCAACTCGCTGAGCTTGTCTCTCTTCGTGTTGCTGCCATGGAAGGAGGAGGAGGAGCACCTCAAGATCAATCACAGCCAGCACAGCAGCAGCCGCCGCAAAAAGTGGTGGAGAAACTGAACTCAGAGGTTCAGCGACAGCTCAATCTCGAGTCTGTCAAGACCCGAGCAGTGAGTCTCTCCAAAGCTATTTCTCGTATTCTTGAAGAGTTCGACGTTATTGCTCGCTCAAACGCTGTTCCGAAATGGTTAGGGCTCTTGTTTACATCTTCCCAATTTTAGATTTCCATTTGTTTCGTTGCGGTTCCGAATAGGGAATCCAACGGGTTGAATTGCTTATTCTACAATTTCTGTTCGATGTTTTACAATTTCTGTTCAATGTTTTTTTGTTTCTCGAATGTTTGGGAATTTAGTTATAGGTGAATACTGACACGAACGGTACATTGCAGGGGCTTGTTATATTTGTGGTTTTACCTGTTGATTTGTGATTAGTCCAACGATAAAATGGTAGATTCCGGACCTAGATATTGAGACATGGTTGTCATTATGGGCTGAAAAGGCAAGGGGTAGACTGTCAGAGGAGCCTATCATATTAGAGACCAACATGCCAGAGAGCGTCTTGTTAGAGTGTGCCATGTCAAAGAGATGTGTTGTCAGGCGGATGTCCTCTCATAATACGCCTCAAACTCAGAGGGTTAGCTGTGAGAGGACCGTCCTATCAGTTAGTTTATCACCAACCCAAACTGTCTGACCTGATGAAGCAAAAGCAAGGAGGCCTGAGTGACTAAGGCCAAAAAGGCTCATACTTGACAAGCCACATTAGCCACGATTTTATCATGCCGTTTGAAGAATTATGTCTACAAGCAAACTGTTATGGTAAGGCCCATTAAACCCACAATCATACTGATGGCAGTTTTTACCCAATAAGTAGGGATATGTGTTATGTTGACAAGGCATGATTGAGACGAATCACCACGTTAATTCCTAAAGTGTCGGAGTGTGTCAACTTGGTAGAATTGGGGCAAGGTTTATCCATAAGCTATCAAAGTTGAAGGAGGATCCCTTTTATGGAGGAACAACATGATATCCTAGGAACTGACTCCTAGTAAGTACGAAGAGGAAGGAGCTGTTCAATCTGGAGAATAACCCACTCAAAGTGGATATCATGTGAAAAGGGTGGGAAACAACATTCAATAGTATCTATAAATATAAAACCTCTTAGCATAAAAAAATTATCTTATGCTTGATATCCATCAGCACTCACAAAAAAAAGTCCTGCTATACTGTAGCCTGTAGTTTGAAAGGTAAGGGCTTGCCTTCCAAAGGACCTTCTCCATTCCAAAATGTCTTAAGGCTGGAGCCTGTCTTACAGAAGCTATATTTTTCCCTTCCCTGACCATTTTAGGTTCTCTTTTGGCCAGAGCATGATGGACTTGAGCATTAGATGGTAAATCAGAGAGCTATTCCCGTATCTATAATCTTTTGTTTTGGTTTGTAAAATTCGGATAGAAGATCCAATATCCTAACAAGGAATCTCTCTAGTTGAATTTATATTTATTGTACGCATCAGTTTGAGATTTAAGCTCATGAATCAGCACAATAGAACTGAAAAACAATACAGTTGAGTAAAATGTGCTTGGAGAATTGCATGAGTGATGATGGATTCATGGCTGGTTGGCTGGTTGTTGTGGCATATTGTCTAAGGTTTCGTTTGGCACTGGAAGAAAGGGAACAAAATTAGCAAGGGAAGGAGCATTACTACAAGTTGCTTTTGTTTTAGGAACAACTATTTATGGCTTATCTCGTTTGTGCTCATTTTCTGGAGGTATAAGCTCAAAAGTTTAGCTGATATGCCAGAAAAGATTAGGAGAATACAAAAACATTCAGATGATCTTTTTGGAATAGCGATTTTCAGCTGACTGTTTTGGCAAATTCTGGCAATAAACAAAATTTTAGGCCACACATTGTTATTATTAAAGTGAAGAGGGTTGAGGGACGAGAAATCAATGCATGGATTGAGGTGGAAAATCCTTCAATTTAGCCATGTGCAAAGGATGAAGAGTTTCAAGCTTCTGGAAGCTCTTAGTCCCTAAGCCCCACCCAAAATCACCCAAGCTCTCTCAAAAGTGTGTCGACAAAGGCTGGGTTGATAACATGGATATTTTAGCTCAGTTTTGGTTTGTATACTGACTTACCATAATTTCCCTTTTCCTTTTGTCCCTTTGATTTATAGATAAAATCTATAATTCTACATTTAAATAGAATTCTAGAAACGTACTATTAGGACTATAATCAGGAGAACTGTCTTTCTAATAGAATTTCAGAACATAACCAAATGTTTTGTTGGATGCAATTTCAGTTCCATTCCAGCTTTATTTCAAGAAAATTGCAATTCTTATGTTGGTTGGAACTTTGTGGAAGGAATTGCTATCGCAAGGGTGGTGGTAATATTGTTTATTGCTGGACTTCAAGGAATTGCCAGTTCTAATCTGCTGCCAATGGTCACAGCCTCCTGTGGCCATGTCTCATCCATTACCAGTTCTGCCCCATGTTTGCCACCCCCATATCGGCCTGCAACCCCCATCAGTCACCCACCTTACCTACGCCATCAACCCCTGTTGCCTACCATAACTGTTGACCACCATGTGGAACACTTGGAATTGAAATTCTCATATTACAAAAATGTTATTCCCAGATAGAATTGTTATTTCCAGCACAATGTAACATTTATGCTCACTTATTTAGAATAGTTAAATCCAGCGCAAGATAACATTTGTACTCACCTATTCATAGCAATTCCGATTCCTTGGTGGTACTTATTCTATTCTAGCAAACAAACACAATATTACAGTATAATATGCTAAATGTCATTAACCCACTTCAGAAGTTGACAGTTGTCCTAAACCTAGCCAAAATAAAACCAGCTGAAGAACTTATATTTTTTTTAGTTTGTGATCTACATAACATAAATATTTTAGTTTATTTTTGGTTCTCCCATTGGCTAAATGAGGTAAAAGGGAGCTTTATGCTTTGTCTATAGCTTGAGTAGTTTGAAAGGGGAAGGAAGAACGAAGAATAACTGACTTAAGAGGAAAAAATAATGAAGAAAATTTGTCTAAAATTAACCAACTCTTTGAAGAATTCCTCTGTCCATTACTTTTTCCCCTTAACAGGCTTGAGGTAGTTACTGAGTGAAATGGTAGAAGATGTACTTAGAAACATTCGTTATATGGAAAACCTTTGCCATTGTCTTCAACAGTTTGTGTGTTAACCTACTAGTTATTTGCACCAGGCAAGATGTTTTGGGTCAGTTTTCTATGGTGAATCTTGAGCTGTTCAAAATTGTCGAAGACACTAAGAAGATGTCGAAGGCTTTCGTAGTACATCCTAAGAATGTTAATGCTGAGAATGCTACAAGTAAGCTCTTTCATCCAGTCAAAATATTGTTATGCAATTTAGAGGCATATTTTGGAACAATGCGAACAATTTTTTAAAGTCAAAAAGAAACAAATTATCTCGGTGAACATATTGACTGGAGAATATTGGCTACTTATTTTCTGCCGTATTTGAAAAGAAAGCAGTCTTGGCTTTTTTTTTTTAGTTATTGATCTCTGTGAGTTCTTGAGTATACAGTACTTCCAGTCATGTTGTCCTCAAAGCTTTTACCTGAGATGGAAATAGATGACAACTCTAAGAGGGAGCAGTTGCTCCATGGCATGCAGAATCTGCCCATAACCTCTCAACTTGATAAGTTGAAGGTGACTTAGCATTTATTGCAGTCTCATTTTGGCTCAATGAGTTGGTTGTCCATGAACTTAAGACCTTAGTTTACAGGCTAGAATTGACATGATTGGAGCGGCCTGTGAAAGTGCCGAAAAAGTTATAGCTGATACCCGCAAGGCCTATGGTTTGGACACTCGTCAGAGGCTCACCACACTTCCGACGTTGGACAAGGCTCAGGCTGCAAAAATTCAAGAACAAGAAAATTTACTTCGAGCTGCTGTAAATCATGGAGAAGGTGATAATTTCAACAGCCCGCTTTCATTAAATACCCCCAATCCAGTTTGGGGGTATCATGGTTGGATCTGTTCTGTTTTTTTAACCTGCATTTTGGTTTTACTTAGTAAAAAACTGAATTGTTTCTTGCTTTTTGTGAAAACACACAAACATTAACTTCTTTTCAAGGATCTGTATGTATCAAAAAGGTGAATTGTTTAGCTTTTCTTATTGATTCATGATTTTTCCTCAATCGTAGCGCTATAATATCACAAACTTCTGTCTTAGACATTCAAGGAGATTGTCTTGTATGTTATTAACTCATTATTCCATAAATCTAGTTGCCCCACTGTAGATGAACCTGATGAGTTAGTGAATCCCTTTAAATATTAATCTAAAATGAAATAGAATTTGACTAGCCTTTCATCATGAAAATTATTGTTTCAGTGAGATAATTAAAATGAACATAATGTCACTGAATACAATTATGGGGTTAAATAAAAATTAATGGGAATGGCACACTTGTGCAAATATTTGAGTTGGAGGTAAGTTCTTCAGATATGGATTTCTTTTTAAATGGTTGCAGGATTACGATTACCTGCTGACCAAAGGCTGATTACGTCTGCACTTCCGATGCATCTGATTGATGTGCTTGCTGTTAGCGATGGGTTCCAAACATATGTGGATGCATCTGGTAATAGTGAATCATTTTTTGTTTGAGTGATCATCCTTTAAATTATGTTCCTTGGTATCTCGATGCCATTGATGATCATTGCAAACTTCCTTTTTCAGCTATGTACTCAAAGAATACACCTCCCATGTCTTCGGGCAACATTGGTAGTAATCAAGGCACTCCATTGCAGGTCAGATTATTCTCTTTTAATCATCCTATACTATTCATTTCCTAAATTCTTTATGGGACCAAGAGTTATGGTGAAGAATGCTCTTTATGGGAAGAAGATCAAGAATGAAATTGCTTACTATTTTGTTATTTTGTCAAAAATGTTGTATTTTATGTTTTCTTTGAATAATTATAGGTTTTTTGCAGGAAATTCATTTTTTTTAGGAGGATATTTAAGAGATTATTCTTTGAGATTTTATTTCCTAGTTTGGAATCTGTTTTGGTGCCTATATATCTGCTGCCTAATTCTGTTCTTTTAATCAGTTGTATAGGAGTATTGAAATTATTGGCTAATTGTGGGTTTTCCCTCCCAGCTGCCTAATATTTGATCCCTTCCATCTATTCTTTCACCCTTCTTTCATCTCCATTTCTTCTCCTCTCCCTCTCCTTTCTAAATCAAAGTGGTAATAGTGGGAAAGTTTCTGATTTCAAAACTCACTTGTGTTTGTCCCAATTCATTATCTTCAGTCACCGACCATCATCATCCTCATTTGATCTCTCATCCCCTTTTGTCTATTCTTCCCATTCTTCTTTTCTCTATTTTACATCTCCTCTCCTCCTATCCCATTATAGATCATGTTAACTGTGTGTTAGCATAACAATAAGTTAACAACAAAAATAGTATCAACATGAACAAAGCTTTAAATCTCATTACGTGAGATTGACTATTTAAATCCTCTTTATCCTTTCCACTTGGTTGGGAGTGAGTGACCTCTAAACAGGTGCATGGCCAAACTTAAGTGCATAGGGGTTTCGTATAGTTTAGGATTTCACTTCAACCAATTCAAACCCTAAAGTTGTGGAATGGGTAAAAACAATAAGTAACAATTTGATACCAGTGGATGAAGACTTAGATAAAGATTCAAACTTTGTATCAATTTAAAACAATTAGCATGATTTAAATTAACTTAAGATCTGAACTTTAATGGTTAAACTAAAGTTTCAATTTTTACCCAAGTAAAACAAAGTGCTGATCTTTGTTATTTGAACTAACTACAACTTAACTCTCAAAACATGTTTGTCTTGCTAACGTTAAACAAAAGAAAGACATGAACCTGTTGCGGTAAAATAAAACAGAACCACGATGCTAGTTTAGGAAAGAAATCAAACTACTCAATTTGAAGAATAAAAGCAACAACATCTGTTTTATAAATTCTCTATTTCCACCTCTCTAAGTGAGTGATGCATGATCACACTTGAACTAAGAACAACAATAACAATGTAATTGAAGGATCTAAATCAGGACAACTAGAATTTAAAGGAACCAAATAGAAAATTCTGCAATACTTCACAATTTTAGCAAGTGAAGATTCATTAACTGCAGCCGTACAAGAACAATAATTGTTACACCAAATTGTTACAATAATTACCTTGTACATATGTTCAATTGTCAACTTTATGGACTATATAATATTGCTGGTCTCCTGTTTTTGACATTCCATATGCATTTCTTCTTATATATATATATATATATATATTATATATATATATTTTGGGGGTGGGGGGGGGGGGTTTGGGGGTGTTTGAGCATGTATTAGTGCATTTTGACCAATCCTCCACCTTGGGATTGCAAGAAAACCCAAACCCGATACCATCCCACATGACCCAACAAGAATTGAATCGGTTTTCCCGCTTTGTCCGGGTTTGGGTTTTGATATGCTATGCCACAACCCAAACAGACCCACATATCATATAATATAGATGTATACATATAAAATAATATTGGGTTTTATATGTCACATAGATTGCAGTTTTGGAGTGATACATGCATAATGAGTTGCTTGATGCCTAGAGAGTCGTGGTGATTTCGATTGCCTTGTAAATTTATGATTCACAATGTTTATGTTCTTGTTTGGTGGTTGCATGTATTTTTTTAAAATTGTTTTTTATGTGCTAATTTATGTTTAATGGATTACAAATTTGAATATTTATTGGTGTATTATATTGCTGATTTAATTGCCTAAAAATTATACTCATTGTCAAGTTTTTAGTTTTTTCCTTTAAGATAATATAATAGTTTTTTGGGTTGGGTTGTGGTTTAAGTATAATCAGAAATATTGGTTTTTAACCAACTAGAAGTATTATGAGTTTAGTTATGGTTACAGGTTAAAAGCATTGGGCTGGGTTTGAGTTTGGCTTTCTCAACCCAGTGCCATTCCTGCCCCCACCTATTGGCGATTATTAGTTCTTCAGCAGGCTAATTTTCTTTAACTATAGATCAAAAGTAATGAGTTGAAATTTTTTTTGTGAATTAATTACGTTACAAAAAAAGTGTAGGCTGATATATACTACACATGGATGAAAATATCGGTAGCAGTCGCAGTATGGGGCAATATCAGATATTTTGAATATTGGTTGATATATCACCAATATGGTAACATATCATGATTTTTCCATGGTATCTGTATTGGGGGGGACCGATATCGATATATATGGGTTGATATTTTTATCAATGGTTTGGCACCTTTGGTCTCACCTGGTTTGAGTCTTTAGAGAAGTAAGGGATAACCAGGAATAAATATTTATAAAGTTTTACTATGTGAAAGTAGTGTGTACCACACTGGAATATCTCTTTTCAAATGATATATGATGATGCGGGGCTTGATATTCACCCATTGCTATATACTTGTGTCCACGGCCCCATTTGCCCATATTTTTCTTCCTTTTCCTTTTTTGGACTCAACTAGGATATTGGTTAAGCGAGCTTTGGCTCTTGATTTATGTCTACTGTGGATCCTTTTCTAGCTTATATCTGATGAAACTTTGCCTCTAGCTAAAGATACAGGGCATAAATTGCTCCCACCCTAGTGATGCTTATCAATCTTATGAAACTGCTCCCCATAATTCTTGTCAGCTTTCCTGAATAATTGCTGCATGTTAAGTTATGCAATGCTTCAAGCTTGATGTTCTGTGCACTGACCTAAGTTCCTAACAAATCTCAACTAGACTTCTGGGGCCCAGCTTTCTGGGAGATCAGTTCCTTCACCTTCTGTTCCCACTGCAACTTCGTCCTTGGACAATACTACATCTCCCCTATCCTATGCAAATTCACCTAGGTCTGCTACAAACATGACGAATGCACCATCTCCCCAGCAGCAAATACAGCAACAACAGCTGCAGCTACAGCAGCAACAGCCGAGACAGAAGATGATGCAAACTCCTCAACAGCAACAACTTCTTGCTCAACAACAGTTCAGGCAGTCCTCAATGCAGGGATTAGGACAGGTATGAACTATGTTTGCATTACTTGTTAGTAGTTTTTGCTTCTTGCGTTCTTATATGGTATAAGGAATGAGCTTTAATTGAAATCTTGTTGCATGAGATAGAACTGACCTTCTAAATTTCATTGCTTGAGTAGCTACAGCTTCAGTTTGTTGTTGATGTTACTGCACCTAGGTTCTAGACTATCCATTGGAGTCCATTTGGATTGAGAAATTAGAAAGAGAACAATAAAGTTTGGGTAAGATTAATTTTTTTGTCCATACATAAAATTAAAAAAACATTAAATGGCCCAATATAAATTCTAAATTTTTTAATATATGAAATTTAAAATAGTATAATTTTAAAAAAATCTCATTTTTGGATATGAATGATATTTTATAGATACATATTATTTTAAGATATTTTTAGACGACACTTCATATTAGAATATTGATTTTTAAAATTTTAACTAATACTTTTATAATTTTTAAAAAGATAAATAATAAATAAAAAAAATATGGTCAGCCCACGTCTAATGATCCAAATAATCAAAAATATTGTATTTAATGGGTCTCGTCTTGTTCGATTTTATCATATTTAATAGACTGACAATTCTTGATCCCAAAATTATAATTCTTTATTCTATCCCTAAAAATTACCAGATAAAACTATCATATAATATTTGTCAATTCCAAGGAATTGGTAAATGGAATTAGAATTCCAATTCCATTTAACTCCAAACAATTTAATTGGAATTAGGCACAGAATTCTAATTCTAATTTCTAATCCAAGCCTAATAAAACGGGACCTTGGAGATTTCAATATTCTGGGTAGACAAGTTAAGTTTTCGTATGATATTGCCAGAGTTTCCAAATACTTAAAATGATTAAGCTGTGTTCTAAAGTTAATTTCCAAAGGATTAATATCTGAAGCCGTCATGTCATTTTGACTATTAGCTTTCTTTTTCTCTAACCATCTGCCCCTCAAGAGATCTGAATTGTATTCTAGAACCACTTGCCCCATCTATTGTGCTTGTAATTACTTTGGCTTGCTTCTTTATATTTAGGCTGCTGTTGAGTTTTGTCTGTGACATTTTAGATGGAATGAGGTGAATCATTGGTTTTCATGAGTTTTGTATTTTGTGGTAATTAGTTCTGCTATCTTTATCTGGCAGGCTTTTTGTGTTATTGTTTTGATTTATCAAATTTGTTTTGCAGAACCAGCTGCCACAGCTGCATGATCTACAGAGCCAGGCACAGCAGAAATTTCAATCTGTATTTTTTGATTCTTATTTGTTCTACCATTTATTCTCATTATCTCTATGAATTCCATTCATCCCATACACAACATCCCAATTGGAATTTTCTCCATCCCAAAGTTGTTCGGAAATATATACATATATTATATAATATCATAATATGTCATTGAAGCATTTGTCAGAGCATATATGCTCCTAGATAAATGCTTTAATAAGGGAATAATGGTAAACTTTGTGTGTCTTATTAGAAAATGTGTCAGTGGTTTAATGGCTGTCTATTAAAAATTATTATCTTTATCAGTTGCAAGGACAACACCAAATGCAATTTTCTCAACCATTAGCGAGCCAACAATTTCAGGGTAGGCAGCTGCCTACTGGACATATTCAGCATGGCATTGGACAAAGCCAACTCAATCAAGGGAATCAGCTGACTCGTCATATAGGCCAATTTTCTGCACCTGCAAATAGTGCACTGTTTACTGCTGCTCAGTCTGCATCAAATGCTTCTATGGTAAATAGTGCTTTCATGTTTAGGGATTTTTGTTAATTATCTAATTATCCAAGTGCTGAACTTGTTATCAATTTGAAATATTAGGATGAACTGCAGCTGGTACACTAAGAAACACGGACACTTTCCTAAGGCTAAAATGTTTGTGTTCAACACATATCAGACACTGAGACTCTCCTGAAATGCATTGTCGGTCACTCTCTAACACATCCAAAATTTTTAATCTATTTAAAATTTCGACACACTTCGACAGCACACTTGGGACGCATTTGGATACGTTTGGGACATGTTTTCATTCGAAATTTTTACTTATATTTTATATCTTTTGACAATTATAAAGTATAAATATTTAAAAAATTAAAATGTAGATGTTGATACATAAAAAATTGCTGTATTTATTTTTGCCTTATTTTGTTAATTTATATCATTATTTTTGTTCAACTATAATAGATTGTTAAAGATATTATAGTATAAGCCATTTATGTTGGTTCAATTGTGTATTTTTTTAATCAAAATTATTGGGTGAAGTAAGAGATGTGCTTATTTGTTGTTAATTTAATATAAAATAGAATTATTTATCAATTAGAAAAAATATTAAACTATGATTTTATTTAATGTGTCATCAACGTGTTGTATTATTGTTTCTAAAAAATAGCATATCGATATTGTATTGTGTATGTTTCCCTTGTCGGTGTCAATGCTTCTTAAATTTTACATTATTAACTAGTGTTCAACGAAATTTGATTGACTCATCTTTTTCATTAGCAATTATATGTTATATATCATTCTCACAACGAAAGCCTCATTTCAGATTTCGAACATGCCAGCTACAATGGCATCACAGTCAATCCACTCAAGAATGCAGGTTAGCATTTTATTTCTTTTAATTATATTAATGATCGTTCATCTTTTTAATCCTTTGTGTGAATTGATGCGATTATGGGCTGATATGTATCAATATGGGGCCCCCTGATAATGATATTCTTCGATACTATAATATATTTTCATATCAGCAATATATTATCCAATATGGCCTTGTTAATTTACAATTTTTAGAAATTTTTTTCTTTCAGATATATCTGATATTAATACATACATGTCCAATGCCGATATGACTGCTACCAACACCAAGACACATGGTAGAAATAGTTGGCATACCATCATTAACTAGGCATAAGCATTTTGGTCACACTTGGACTGTCCCAAATTTCTGTTGCCTTGACATGGGCATGACAAATGGGGTCAAAGTGGTGACATTTTCAGAAGGGGAACAATGGGGTATGTACTGTGCACCATCGATGACACTTCAATCTGGTGATGTGAGTGCGCCTGTGTGTCGAGGATATTGGCAACTGTGTGAATAAATTCTACACATCCTAAATCCCCAATCCCCCAAGGAGATGGTTGGGCTTCAAAATGGGTTTTATGAATTCAAGCAGTGGAATCAGAAAAGTACAAGATTTAAGACCAATTTATAATTATAGCCAGCTTACTCTGGCTGGGCTAAATTTAGCTATTGATCAAAGCTCTCAAACTTGTTCCAAGCTCTCAAACTTGTTCCGGAGTTAGTTAGAATTTGGTTTCCAATCTGGTTGGTGTTGCCTCTAATCTCTGGTTTGCTTAGCGGTTAGAGTTCCCTTTTGAGTCTATAATTTCTTCATTTCATTCCTCTTTTTCCTTTCAGTTGCATTCATATCAAAAAAAAGTTTTTCTTTCTATCTCCAGATACTGCTTTCTTTATTTTTTACGTCAGATCACGTTCTTTGCGTCTAGCAAACGGTCCAATTCCACATTCACCTTCTTCCAATATAGTGAGGCCCTTTTCTTTTACATCAGCACTTGCCACCAACTTATTGGGACAAAGGAAGAAAATAACTTGCATGGGCCATAGGTTCACATAGGCCGCTGTGTTACACTGACAGAAGAACATCAAGAACATTGTTAATTGATTGGACACGATGTAGGATGGGACCTTTTGCTTTGAAGAATGTTTCAAGGTGCAGGGTTGCCAATGATATTTTCCAGAGCAGGTGTGTCATCTCTCAGTTGAGATGGCGGTAATCTGATTGAAGGAAATGCCAAAAGATGAACTTATTGAAGAAAAATATTGTTGCATGAAAGAAAATACCGGTAATGGTATCGATCGTGGTTGTATCGGTATTGAATATATAGACAATGTGTTTCAGTATCTAATAATATATTAGGTGAAAAAAATTCTAAAAATTATAAGTTATTAGAATTATATCAGTTGAAACAGAAATATATCTTGATATATTTAGAATTAAACATAATTTTAATCTGTATAAGCCTCATTTACGTGTGCTCTCATATGCAATTCCGAAGAGGTTGAGTGTTGGCCCCATTATTTTAGGAAACACCACCTGAAAAATGTTAACTAAGTCTCAAAAGTTACGGCTCAAACCAAGAAACAGTAATTCTGTTCTGGTTATAGGCAGTAGTGCTTTGATAAAAATATCGATATCGGTTGTAGTCATATTGAGATCTAATATATTAGACAAGATCTATTGGTATCAGAAATATAAGAAATTAAATTTCTAAAAAATCTTTGAGCTGATATAAAAATATCAGCCGATATATGTCAATTATGGATGAAAATATTAGTATCGATACTCGGTCGCAGCCATATTTGTATAGAGCAAAAACATATCGATATTGGATATATCAGAAAAGAAAAAATTTTAAGAATCTTAAACTAATAAGGCCATATCGTTCGATATATTAACTAAATATTAAGTTTATCAACTGATTTATTGTAATATCGCTGATACGGAAACACATCTCAATATTGTTGCAGTACTTGGGATTCCATACCGATACATATCGGCTAATATTTTTATCAGTGATTGTGATATATGATCGTTTTTATAGCATATTACAATATTATTCCGGTACTGGGAGCCCGATGTTGAGTTCATGGCCAACAAATACTCTCTTAAATTTTATTTGTGTGCTGTGATTAAATTGGTTTCCTTAGTGATACTATCATCTCTATCTGGTGTGCTCAGTTTGCCTTAACTGGTGGAAACGCGCAGAGGACTCATGCTTCTCAAATCCTCAGTGATCAGAGTATTCTCGGCCTCTTCCCCTTTTTCACTTCTGTATTCTTAATATATGCTGCAATTTGTTTCTCAGATAATTTATGTATTTCATTTTTTTAAAGTGACTATTAGTGTTAGCGTTAATCTTCGTATGGTCCGATGTTCACGGGTTTGAATCGTAAAAATAATCTCTTGCATATAGTGCAAGTCAAAACCGGACACATTAATCCAAAGTGGTCCAACCATCTTGTATATTTTTGCGTATAGCAAGAGTTTTGTACACCAGGATGTCATCTTAGTATTTTTATTTTCCCAGCTCCCAAAAACCAGACCGAAGTGTTTGCTCATTAGGGTTCATAGGTGCTTCGTACTCACAGGCATATGAGTCGAGAGCTATTGTGGTCCTCCTGATAGGAAGACTCTCGTATATACTCAACGGTTAGGATTTGAAGTCCTCCTAATTTCTGTATTTCATTTTTTATGTGAAGAGATTATTAGTGTTAGAGTTAATATTCATATGGCCCAATGTTCACGGATTCGAATCATAAAAATGATCTCTTGCATACAGTGCAAGTTAAAGCCGCACACAGTATAGTTTGCGTATAGCGGGAGTTTTGTGCACCAAGATGTCTTTTCACTATTTTCATTTTCCCAGCTCCCAAAGAACAGACCGAAGTGTTTGCTTATTAGGGATCATGGTGCTTCGTACTCACAGTCGTGAGTCGAGAGCTGTTGTAGTCTTCCTAATAGAGTGGCTCTCGTATCTACCCAACAGGTAGTATTAGAAGTTAAGTAGCTATTTAAATTATTTAATATAGTTTTTATTATTTATCTATCAAACTTCTAAGTCTGAATGTTAGGTTGAATGGATATGAAAGTCTTCCAACTGAAAGGATTATAACAACGCTCGTGTGGGTCTCCTGTGGGGGGGCTCGTATATGACCCGCATAAGTCCGTGAGCAGAGATCATTACGCCTTTCTCCGGAAAATGTTTTTTTGCCTCGACGGATGTCGTAGAAAATTGAGAATTGTAATGCCTTCTTGCGTAGTTTTAATATAAAAAGAAGATTACTCTAAAGTTCTATGGAGTTCTAATGGTGATTTCTGTGCAGTGTTCAGCATGGGAACAGCAAATGCTTCCAATCTGATGTCTATGCAGCAGCAGCCACCACCACTGCCGCCGCAGCAGGGTGGTTCTCAAGGAGCATTTGGAAACTTGACACAGAATACTCAGAACCTGCAACCCAACATGGCGGCAGCACTCCAAAATTCATCGCAACACCACCCTAATTTTCAACAACGGCAGCAAAATCAGCAGTAGCGCTGTTGATAAAACCCGAAATTCATAATCGGCTTCAGGTAAAACTGCGATGACCCAATTCTAAATCCGACTCAAATATTATATTATTATATATAATTTATAATAATATATATAATTTAAAATTAGTCAATTTTTACACTTTGCTCAATGGGGACACTGGTACTTATGATTAGGATGATCGAACCATAAAATTTTTTTAGTCTAAAAAGGTCGAATTAGGTTGGCAAAATTTAAATTATAATAGAAAATATTTAAGTGATTATTAACAAATTTGTTCACATAAGAAAATAATTTATAATGTTATTGTATTTTTACTAAAATTATAGAAATATAACAGGTAAAATTTATAATTTTGAATTATGTATATAATATATTAATGTATAAATTATAAATCTATAATTTTATATAACATGAAGTATTTATGTCTTCTATTTTAGATGTCTTATAATCATTATTTATTCAATTAATCACTAATATTAATAAAATTTTACATATTAATCAAATAAAATATTTTTGTAGATGATAATTCTTTATTTAATTTTCTCCATTCTTTTGGGTCTAATCAAGATTAGGTTATTTGATTAAGCTACTCTATTTGATCTGTAAGTTGATTAGATTTAATTAAGGTATGTAAGTATTATAAATTATTATTACAAAAAATTAAATATGATTTATTTTTTGTATCTTAAAAGTAAAAATAATCATTTTATCATGCCCAACCCTAATTATAATTATTTAAACACCAAATTTAAAAAAAAAAAATTATCTCACTAGACATACACCAAGAAGGTACTTGAGGGAGCAAACAATGAATGTTTGAACTCTACTTGAGATAAACTCATACACAAGGCAATAGACTTTTATATTTTGTTTGAATTTAAAAGAATTTTTTAAAAAACACTAATGAAAAAATAAAAAAAATTATTTTTCTTAAATAAAAATATTTTGATATATATTTTTTATTATATTTTTTCTCATTGTGAATTTGTATGTAATTTAGACATGAAAAAATATATTATGTTAATTAATTAATTAATTATTTTTTAAAATTTTTTAGTTCTAATTAAATTTTTAGAAAAAGCAAATACAAAAATAGGAAATATAAAAGAATAAATAATTAAAGTGGATAATATACCACAGACATTAGAAGAAAATTTATAGGAAATTAGAACTACAGTATACCACAAATATAAGAGAATAAAATATATTTTTTTATTTTTTTAAGATCAAAGTTTTGTAATGTATTCCATTTAATATTTTAAGATAAAAAATATGTATATTCTTCATTTTAGTTTATACAAATAATGTTCTAAATTTTGTATTTGTAATAAATTTAAATTTAAATATTAAACGATAACATCTAAAAAATTATTGTTATTAAATATTTTTAAAATATTTAATTAAGTATTTAGTAAATATAAATATTATAATAAAATAAAAAAATAATTATCTTTAATATCTTTTTTATTTTTAAATATTGATAAGTAAATTTCAATCCAATAATCTCTTTGGAAAAAATAAAATTTGCATATCTGTGTGACACCAATCAATATAACAATAGTGATTAATGGACATTGGATCTCTCGAGAGGTCTAGTTTGTACCCGGTAGAGTCCTGTGCAAAGAATCTACTAGGTCTAAACTAGACCTCTCGAGTGTCTAAATGGGCCCTATGTGTTGGGATAAAATCCTTTTATTTAAACTGTAAAAAAATATTCGACAATATATCCTGAGCAAATAATAATCATAAATAATAAGATAAGATATAATTTCTACATAGAAAATTCTTTTTAGAATGAAGAATAAAAATCATATGACAATTTGTCCAAAAATATCTTAACTATATGATGTTTTGGTTATACAAATTTCAATAATATAAGGACTCTATATATTGTATCAACAAAATCGAGTAACAATAAGTATAAGATGAAAGAGTAAAAAAATAACCGGTAAAATATTCTTTTCAACTATAAGAATATCGTACCTAAGGTTAGTAGAGATTGAAACTCAATTTGAAACTTAATTGAATATTTGAATCTTATTTTTTTACCTTTTCTCTCTCTCTTTTTTTTCTCTCACTAACAATGCTCTTTTCTCTCTCACTAACCTGCATGTTTTTATATTGCGAGCCACGTTTAAGCGCCCGTCAGACGAGCCTTGAGTGCGGGTGTCACAAGAATCAATGCCTTAAGCACTCATCGAGCTTGCCTCAAGTGCGTACCCACTATTTTTCACGCTTGAATGCCCCTCAGGTGCACTTTAAGCACAGGGCTACTGAATTTGGCACTTCAAGCATCATTCGACCATGTTTCAAGCGCTTTTTCTCTGGAATGTCCCTCTAAATTTGGTGCTTTAAGCGTCTTTCGAGCATGTCTCAAGCGCTTTTCCTCTGGAATGCCCCTCTGAATTTGGCGCATACCCACTATTTTTCATGCTTGAATGCCCGCAGGTGCACCTTAAGCACAGGGCTATTGAATTTGGCTCTTCAAGAGTCCTTCGAATGTGTCTCAAGCGCTTTTCTTTTGGAATCTAAGTTTCAAGCTTTTGTCATACGCACTTTGTGTGTGTATGAAAATTCAAATCCTTTGTATCAATATAAAATTTGAGTATCATTATTTGAACCATCTAACGGTATATCAAAAGAGTATGAGCTCACATAGAAGTAACTTATGACCCAATATTATGCACTAATTAGCAGTTTGTTTTCAAGTAAACAATAATAATTTCTTAGTTAAAATTATATGAAACTCACAATGAAAGAACGTGTAATAAAATTATCTATTTTTAGTTGAGCATTTCAGCTTTTATAGCGAAACGTGGAGCACCTGTTGATGCAAGCTTATAACAAAAGGCCACAAATTAGGATTGAGGGGGCGTCTTTTTCTCCAATGGAGAAGAACCGTCCTTCTCTTAATCCGGATCGTCGGATGTAAAATCCGATGGTTACGTGTTTTGGATGATTAAATTTAAAATCAAACGGTCCACAATATATTATCCATTTAAAACGGACCGTCAGATTTTACATCCGACGGTTCAGATGAGGAGAAGGATGCCCCCCGAATCCCACAAATTACGGCAAATACTTAATTTTTGCCTTGTGATATAAAAATTTGAATTCGGGGCCAAGTACAACTCCCTCAAAAGATATATGTAGTACATTTTTTATCTTCATTATTGAATAAAAATTTAATAGTTGAGATTTGTAAGTTAGAAAAAAATTTATGTAATATTATATATAGATATATATTTTTTATAATATTAATATAAATTAAATATTTGACTTATTAGTAATTTTTTATAAAAAATAATAATTTATATTTATATTTTTAAATTTTAAATTTTATCTGTTAAATTTTTTTATATCTAATTTTATTGTCTTGTCTATTATTCTACCATGATGGCATGGGAGATGTTGACATTATATCAACTCAAACCATTCGGCCAAACCACCAAAAACCCAAGAAGGGCTCGGTTATTAAGAGTTCGGCTTACGTGATCCAATCAATCACTGTGGTTCTTATTTAAGGTTTTAGAAAAATACTATTTATCTCATTGATAGATAAAAATTACAATAATAATACCAATAATAATTAGATTGTTAGATTTGATCACTCTTTTATAGGTGTCTTAATAAGTGAACGATTATTAGAAGGTCATACAAGTTTGTACGAGAATCGGAGTATTTGTGAGTGTGATAAGGCCGAGAGGCAATTGGATCAGTACCGAGGTCAAGGGGGACCAGATTGGTGCTGTGTTTGAGGAGCGACTGGATCGGAGTCAAGTTTGAAGGGAGACCGGATCGCTTATACTGAAGAATAATCGGCTGTCGGTCTCAATAGCCCATAATGTAAAAGCGTGGGAAATGCGTTTTGGGCTTGGCATCATTATTTAGGATTTGTGTAGGAAAATGAGACTTTCACCAATACTTGTAAAATCATATAGTAGAAAGTTTTCACTAGTGAGAGAAAAAGGAGAGAAGAAAAAAAGAGAAAAAAAAAGAAAAATTTTCTTACTCTAGAGGTTTTTTTACTATTACTTTATCTCAAGTAGGTAGCTGGTATCGGAGTTGAGTCTGAAGGGAGACCAGACTACTTATACTGAAGGACGACCGGCTATCAATCTCAATAGCTGACAATGTACAAGCGCGGAAAATATTTTTTAGGGTTGTAACAGAGCAGAAAATGTGTTTTGGGCCCGACATTATTATTTAGGATTTGCGTGAAAAAATGAGACTTTCGCTAACACTTGTAAAATTAAAAAATAAAGAGCGCCACTAGTGAGAGAAAAAGGAGAGAAGAAAAAGAGAGAAAAAATATTTTTCTTGCTCTAGAGATTTTTTTTCTCTTACTACATCTCAAGTCGATAGCTGGTATTCTATTTCGGAAGTTTGTATACTCGATTTTATATAGTAAAAATTTTTCAGAGTTTAACCTGTATTTTTTTTTTCTTAGTAGAAAAAATTTTTCACGTTAAAAATTATTATACATTATTGTATTCCTTATGCCTATAATTTTGATAGCTAACTGGTGACGAGAATTTCAAGTTTGTTTTACTACGTCAAGTTGTATGTATCCGAATCAAAAAATCTCAACATATATCAGTATCAAATGCCAAAAGATACATAAATATTAAAGATATCAACAAATTTTTTTTTCTAAAATCATAATTGTTAAGAAAATATTACCAATACGATAATATATCATGATATTTAAAAATATCGATATTAGAAAAGTAAGATATTGATACATATCAGTCAATGCATCTATTCATAACCCTTCTAACTCTAACCCATACGCAATCCATCTCCTTATACATGAGATATACTAATTTTAAATAAAACAAACAAACTAAACTAAGTCTACACATAAATATCAGTGTTCAAGGTTAGCCAAACCGTGAATCAATTTTTTAACCAAATCGGTCAAATTGGTTCGGCAAAATTAAAAACTCAGACCGAACCAATTTAGCTGGTTAATCAATTCGATTACACTAACCGATTTAAATATTATAATATTTTTATTCAAATTATAATCATATATAAGATATAATCTATAATTTTATAACACATAAATAATATTTTAATATATAAATTATAATTTCTAATAATAATTAAATAACCAATAAACTATAAATTAAATTCAATCGTGAATAACTATATATATTAATTTGATTTATAATTATATATAGTTAAAAAATCAGCAATCCAAAATCGAAATAAAACACAATAAAAATTTAATATATTAACCCAAAACCGAATTAAACAGATCAGTAATCCTATTTTTCTATTCGATTTTTTAGATTTCGATTCAATTTATAATTTATCATGTTAATGTTTACTATGAAGTAATTTAATTTTTATTCTAATTTTATTTTATTTCTCGGAAAATACATATTCTGTTTCCGGTTTATCTTCATCCTCTTCGTAATCCGGCGACCTTATCAATTTCACAGCAGACAGCTCAGAGCGCAGCCCCTTCATCATCTCTGACCTCGCCGCACGATGGTGTTTCTGCTCGGCCATCGGACCTTCATTCCCCTCCTCTACTCTTCCAGTAATCCCTTCCTTCTCAAGCCAAAACCTCTCAAACCCATGCGCAGAGCCTCCATAACCATCGGAGCGACAATCCCGGCACGTGACAGGGTGATAGACTTCGGCAAGTACAAGGGCAAAATGCTCGGGACTCTGCCATCAAATTACCTCACTTGGATCTCCAAGAACCTCAGAGCGCGCGACTTTGAAGAGTGGGCTAACCTAGCGGACGAAGTCCTCAAAGATCCACTTTACAGGGACAGGTTAGAGTGGGAATCTGCAGAGAAGATCCTAAAAGGAAACGTTTTAGGCTCAGAATCACGGTCGGCGCAGAGGCCGGTATCTGATTTGCTTGAAATAAGTGAGAGATTTGGGTGGGATAACGAGGATACGGAGGGTTGGAGGAAGATCCATTTCGGGCTTCTGGGGACATCGAAGAGTGGGAGGATTCCAAGAGTTGCGGAGAAGAAGAGAGAGAGAAAATCAGGGTCGGAGAGAGACGGAAGAAGAGGACGTAGAAGGGGAGGAGGTAGAGAGAATGAAGGTGGAGAAGTGGGGGTCGGAGGGAAGAGAGAAGAGAGGAGAGAGAGACGGAGATTGCAGAGGAGTGGAGAGATGAATATGGATAAGAGGCTGGGAAACGAAGCCGAAGAGGTGGAGCGGCTGAGATATGGACCGAGAAAGGATGGTCGGCGATGCGATGATGATCGGACGGTGGAGGTTAACAGTCCGTTTCCGGGAAGGGAAGCCCTGCTAAGGAGGGTGCTCGGTGGTGATAAAAGGAGCACCTTATAGTAACCGTTAAAATTAAAAATTAGAAAAAAAAACAATAAAAATTATATAATTATTTTAATTATTTGATGTAATTTTTATTATTTATTTATTTAATTTTTAATTATAATTATTAAATAAATACGATAGTCTTTTTATTAAAAATATATAAAAATAGATAGATAGATATGTACCAGTGCTTTTAAATGATGGTTAAAATTCTCTAGAAAAATTATCTATTTTAAAATCCTTAATACTTTATAGAGCAAATATCAAATAAGGAGAAAAGGTCTAATGCACCACATCATAGAGTTTAAAAATAATGAAATGTACATAACTTTACTTTTATTTTAGAAAATGGCTGTTTTAATGAAGTTACGTTTGTCCCCACGTTGAGTTAACATGAAACACACATAACTAAGTCTTATTGAAGTGGAATCCTCAACTACGGTTCTACTTTAAAAATGAGAATAATTGTTATGGTCATTCCAGTGAAGAAACTTTTGTATCTGTCCAATAACTTGGATTAGAAATTAGATGGGTAAATTATGATGATTAAATAGTTATTTAAATTACTTAATACCGTTTCAACTGCTTATTTATTCAATTATTAATTCTAACTGTTGATCATTGGGGTGATCGTAACATCACTCCAAAATGACACCTCCATGCTCATCTCCTTTGCTCATCTCCTTACAAAGTCAGGAGAAGGGGGGTGAAGGTGAGTTTTGGGGGGGAGGGGAGGGGGATGAGGGTTATCTTAAAAAGACCGTAAGTTCGTAATCTTTAAATCATGACCAGTGCATGTAAAATGAGTTAATGTGCGGGAAATGAGAGCTATGATATTCCTCCTACTCTTTCAAGCTTTCATAACTATCTAAGAGTTAAGATTAGAAATTGAAAAACGAATCATATATAAGATTGTATCAAATGATTTAAATGACTATTTAATTACTACCATTTATTTTTTAACTTCTAATTTTAACTGTTGAGTGAATATAAGAATTCAATCAAAATCAAGTGCCTATATATGGCGAGTAGCTAGCAACAGGGGGGCCGTAAGAGTACCTCCATTCTCCACAAGCTGAACATCTGACCAAATCGATGCTATTGTTCAATGTGCAAAATTTGCAGGACCAATGCTTAAACATTGATTCAGAGGTATCACATTTTTCCCTTGTTGTTTGACACACTTCGCATTTAAGAGCCAGAGGCTGCAAATCATTCCGAAAAGTCCAACCATCAGCACCAAGCATTTGTCATTCTTATAGGACAAAAAGCTTGAGAATGAGCTTGACTAAAGCTTTCTTTTGTGTAATTAACAAACAGGCACGAATTATGGATGAAAATACCAATATTAATATTAGTTACAATTATAATTATATCGGACATATCAGATAATATATATTGGTATCAGATATATTAAAAGAAAAAAAAAATTGAAGTGTCATAAGCTGAAGGGCTATATTAACCGATATTATTTTGATATTTTGCCGCTTGATAACATACAAAAATATTGTTGGGTGTCGAAAAATATCGGTATTGAATCCTTTGATACCCATACATATCGGCTAATATTTGTATCTATGGTATAAACAAAAACTCCAAACCCATTAGTTGTATGTGAACATAGGCTAGCTAATCTCATTTCACATCCATGAATAAGGACTGTTTTGGAGTTCATTTGGTTGTTTAATTCCCAAAAAAAAAAAAAAAAAAAAAAAAATCCTCTTCCCACAATTTTACAAAAAACATGTAACACTGAATTTTGTTCGAGTTTGTCTCTTTTTCTTGATATATATATTTTTTTCTATTGAATGGATCCACATAATAGGCATTACATCATCCTTTTCAGTGAGTAGTTTTAATTTTCATTTTATGCTTATTCTCCTGTTAGCACTTAGCAGTTGATAAAAGGTTGCATTACAATTAGCATTGCAAAAGGCATCATAAACCACTTGAGCTTAATGCTAGAACTTCTTCTCATTCTTGCTTCCTAAGCAGTAATCAATCATGGATTTAAGTTAATACTCATCTCCGATTATCCTCTTGAAAAAAAAAATGATAAAAGAAAAATATATTTATTAATAAATTCAAAACCTGGGTCAATTATACCTCTGTTAAATAACGCAGAGAGATTACCTGATTGATTAAAGTACACGCATGACACTGCCATGTTGCCCCACCATCTATTGCAGTTTGAGATGATCGATTGATGGCCAAAGCTGAAATATTTGGCACTTCAGAATAGTTTGAAGATGATCCATTATTAGCAGATCTGCACCATAAGTCATCGTGGAGTCTCCTTTCGGCAGCCATAGCTGCAGCTTGAATTGGGCTCAGTGCAGCCTTAATGGTGCTATCACCACCGATGCGCCTCGGCCCTGATGGGAGCAAACCAGCATATCGTACTCTATTTTCTGCAGCCGCCAATGCATTCTGGGCAGGGGATGACAAGGGTGGCTGCCACTGACAACCACCCAAACGCCTCCCACGAAGATCGAATCCTTGCCCTGTGCCTGTAATCCCTGACGCCATTAATTCCTCGCATTCCTGTAGAGAAGAATGCACATATTTCATGTCAGGTATTTTAGTATGGTTTAACACAATATACATAACAATTCAATATTGCAGTTCGCAAGTAATTTGTATCATCAAGAAAATCAAAGCATTTACAGCTGAAGTGCCTTGTATTTGGAACACCAAAAATTGGCCAAATCCTAATAAATTTTCCATTGTAACGTCTGGTATAGCAAGTCAAAAAGAAAAGAGAACATTGAAATTGTCAAAAGAAAAAAAAAAAAAATACAAGTAAAAAGTGTTGTAAGATTACCCACGATTCTACTATCCAGTCAATTCAATGCTACTTCAGCAACTTTAGCAACTAGGCAAGTTACTCAGAGATTCCCAATTATTCCATTTCCTGATGTTAACAATATTTGATGATCATGGAGAGGGATGCCGCATTTGGAAAACCACCTCTCAGGCATGCTTTCATCAAATATCATGAGAATGTAATCACTGAATTTTGTTCTGAAGTAATTATCCTAACAGAAAATGATGGATTTTGATCTTTTGGAACTCAAAATTGAATTTTTTTATTGGGCAATTCCTAAACACCAACAAATAGCATGTCGAATTCCTAAGAAAATATGCTCAATGAGGCCAGATACAATCCACAAAATTGTTTGCGAACCACATGAGAAACAGATTTTCACTTCATGGGACCAATGAGAAAAATTTTCAGCTTCAAGCAGGCAAAAACGACAAGAGTTGGAAAGGTGGGGCCTATGTACACTTATACAAATGATATTAATACAGATATCAATAGAAAAAGAGGAAAATATGGGAAAGCAGATCAGAAAACAAAAGACATAAGCTATAAGCTAGAAATATGACCATGTGCTGAAAATATGTTCTTCACTCAACATCATCGAAAATTCCACGAGCTGAAGAAGTTCAAGGCATAAAGTGTGATAAAATTCGAAGCAAGAAAATGGATGAAATTACTGACTGCTCTAATTTCATCCCAAAGCTTGTAGAAATCAGCATTATGAGGACCATGTTCATTGTGACAAAGTTCATGCAGCATGGAATCAAGAATCTGATCATAGGGGAAGAAATCCCATTCTCTGTTCTGCCTTCTCAACCTGAGCTTAATCTCTGCACCTCCGCCTATGTTCAATCCCAAAATTGAAGGATTCTGCGGGCTGTAATTGGAAAACCACAAAAATAATCAGGATAATGTATAAATGTAAATATTGGCTGATATGTATTAGTATTGGGCTACCCAATACTGCGATAATATTACGATATATAATACAATACCAGCTTATGATTTTTAGAAAAAAAAAATTTATTTTTCACTATGCCCGACACTGATAAGGTTGCGGCCGATACTAATATCAATTATTCATTAATGAGATAAGGTCTAGAAAGGTGTGAAAGACAAATATGTTAAGGAGGTTAAATTAGAAACAGAAGTGTCCGTACCAGAATTCAGAAAGAATCCTAACTTTCCACTGATGTTTACGCATGATTGGCTGCACCTGTTTGGCCACAGCCTCTAGAATTCTCCTGGCCTCACTTTCTCCAGCCATTTTGAGCGGCTTGATTTCCCATACCTTATTAAGATCATTGAGGTCCATACGAACTTATTGAATTCCAACCAAACCAACCACTAGACAAAGGATTTCAATAGTTGAGGTTGTCAAATATCCAGAAAAAAGAAAGCAACAACAATAAAAAGAACAAATCATTCCATAGAATGTGAAGCAAATTCGAAGAATGTACACCTCAAGTCTAAATAACAGAAGGAATTAATTAATTAAGAGATAAATTGTCTTGCTGGTATATAGTAAAGTGGAAGACAACATGCAACAAGGATCAAAGTAAAATTGTGTATCCTGAAAACTACAAAACTGAATGCTCAAGGAAGCATGCAAAGGATTTATCTCATCCAATTTTCCCTTAAATGAGTTTCTGACTGAATGATTTCTATACCATGGCCATACATTTACATTGCTTCTTTTTCATTTGTTTTCTTCCTTTTTTGGCTTGGCAATGAAGTTTATATCTGAGAATCAGCTGCCACATGAAACAACCAAGCATACGGACAGAGCATCAAAGCAAGTAGTAGAAGCAGCAATTCAGCAAGAAAAAAAATAAGGTACAAAATTAGAAACAGAATCGGTTGAAGGCGGCAAACAGAAATAGCAACTTCAGTAAAATTGTTACAACTAATATCCGAAACCCAGCAAATCTGTTGCTGTGGGCCAACCAATTCAAGTGAGACAATGTTGTCATTTATTGAATGAGAAGCAAGTTCTGATCTCCCTTGTCCGAAATATTCTCTATCTCCCTCTGTTTTTTGATGTGCCTTTAGTCATTTTTCTCTACGAATTGCCCAATACAGCTGCAATCAATATGATAACGATATTTTCATCGATGATGCCAACATTTCTTCAACCATTATTACATGAATTACAGGACATCTTAGATATTCCTTCTCAATTATCTCCTCCACGATCTCATGATTATATAATTATTGTACCAGTAGACTTGTGGCCTCAGAGATTTAATCACCACCAAAGGAATGAGATTGAGAAACAAGTGGAAGACATGCTCCAATCTTCCCTAATACAGCCAAGCTCAGATCCCTTTGCATCACCTATATTATAAGTCAAGAAAAAAGATGGTTCTTAGTGATTTTTTGTGGATTATCATCAAATAAGCATCTTCATTATCAATAATAAATTTTCCATTCCTAGCATTTAAGATTTATGTGATGAAATGCAAGGAGCATCATTCTTTTTTCCAATCTTGACTTGCAGCAACCATCAAATGTCCACCAAATATTGATAAACAATTTTTAAAACTCATCAAGTTTATCATGAATTCATGTCATGCCATTCAACCTTACAATTGCTCCAACTAGCTTCCAGTCTTTAATGAATATTATCTTCCAGTCTTTAATGGAAGGATTATGTCCAATGTAACCAATTCATCTTTAAAAAGGACCATAAAAGCTTCAAGAACCTATTCAAGCAGAAATTCACTTTATTACTGTGGCAAATGAAAGCCTCACTAAACTTTTAGGCTCACATTACAGTTATC
The DNA here is from genome assembly GCA_033239525.1 of Nepenthes gracilis. NCBI lineage: Eukaryota > Viridiplantae > Streptophyta > Magnoliopsida > Caryophyllales > Nepenthaceae > Nepenthes > Nepenthes gracilis. The sequence goes on along the minus strand of BSYO01000018.1, from coordinate 2,626,036 downwards.
ATCAAACTTTTATCAGCCTGGCTTACCTCAACAGGTACTCCATTATGTTTTGGCTTGCCAAATCTTCCAACAAATCAAATCGGATAGACATCAATATCCTAGCTTACTCCTGCCCCTAGCTGCTGCTCCTTGGGCTTGGTACTATATGACCATGGACTTCATTGAAAACTTACCGATCCCTAGTGGTAAGATACCACCCTAGTAGTGATTGAAGAATTCACAAAGTATGATCATTTATTAGCACTTACCCAACCTTTATACTACTACCAAAATAGCCACACTGTTTTTGGACAACATAGTCAAATTGCATGGCCTTTCTAAACACATTATATCATGTAGACTCTTCAATAGCCCTGGCTTCAGACTTTGCCTTTCTACAACATACCATCCTCAAACTAATGATCAATCTGAAAGGCTCAATCAAATAACGAATGTTACCTGTGATGCATGCTGGCCACAAAGAAAGAAATGGTCCCAATGGCTTTCATTAGCTGAATGGCATTACAACTCATTCCATAGTGAAATTAAAATGTGTCCTTCAGGCATTGTATGGATACCCTCCACCACACCCTTCCATGGATAATATTTCCAATATTCCAGTCCAACCTGTCTGAACTTTTCTTCAAGACAGGATAGTAGTCGCCAACTTCCTCAGTACCAAAGTTACAACACAAGCAAATTTCTTTAACACTAAGGACGGACATCAAAATGGCAGCTTAGTATTACAGACTATTTCCATAATAACAAAGATGTGCAAAGCTGCTTACAATTTCCAATTACAACCAGTCTACAATTTACATCAGATCTTTCATGTACCACTGCTCAAAAAAACATATTATTCTTGATAGGTCGATTTTATTGGTTTATTTCTATGACAAAATTTAGTCTTAATCGAGTTGTATTTAAATCAATTTATTTATTAATTATCCTCAATTGTGACTCAAAACAAACACTTCAAAGATGGAAAGGATTTGGTCCATAAAAAATGCATAAACGCATTTAGGAATGTGGCTCCATGCATGAGGGACACTTGAAGGGCGCTCATGCGCACTTTCTAGCAGCTCCACATATGAAGTGCATATGAATCACTTCTCTAGTGATCGAGCGTCAAAGCAGGTTTTTTTTTGCAATTTCAGGTTCTAAAACTCTATTTTTCAGCCAAACTTATGAATATACTCATTTTCCTTAATCTAGCCATCACCCAAGAGAATATTAAATCAAGTGAGAGCTAGAGAAGTGTGGAGTAAAAAAAGGAGAAGACCTCTTTCATCATTTGTGATCTAAAAGGCTAGGTTTCCTCATCTCAAAATCCTTCTACCATCATTAAGCACTTGTTCCAAACCCATGAGACTTCAGAGTTCCATTGGTGGCTCGGATCCTAGAATTCTATAAGTGTTAGAAATTCTTGAGACAGCGAAGTAAAATTTGAAAAAAGAACGGAAGATATCCAATTCCATTGTTAGGGAGCGAATCAGATGGATTCCTCAATATGGGTTACTTGTCAGGAATAAATTGGTTAAAGGTTAACACTCTTATACCTTCTAGTTTGTAAGCTGACTTTTTCATAGTGATTTGACTTTGATTAGCTTGAAAAGTCCAGAGGGTTTGAGTTAATAATTGTTTGGTTATTAAGATTTTCTTTCATCACCATATCATGTGTTAATTTTTCAGTATTTTGTTTATTTGGTGATGTTGAATGATTAGATTTGTTGTTTTATATTGTAATATCTAAAGATAAATATTCTTTATGTATATTAAATATTTGTATAATTTATACTCCCGCATCATAAAGGGTCTAAATTGCAGTCATTTAAGACTTCCCAATTTATTTCAGTTCCCAACAAACAGCACTTTCCAATCCTCCTGTCATGAGTGAAGAGGCTGTATTCATTATAGAACTCCTGCGGATCCTCAACACAAGAACCATCCATAGACAAGGACAACAAGTGAAATAATGGCTTATTCTATGGGCAAACCACAAAGCACAGGAAGCCGCGTGGAAAGATGCATAATGAACAATCGGTTCCCTCCTTTAATACTAGAGGACAAGGATCCTGTCTAGGGGAGGGTAATTGTCATATAAAGAAAACAAACAGACAGGACAGCAACACAAGCAGTAGAAGCAGCAATTCAGCAAGAAAGAAAGAAAGGACAAAATCAGAAAACATAATTGGTTGAAGAAGGCAAACACAAATAGCAACTTCAGCAAAACTGTTACAACTAATATCATAAGTTCAGCAAATATGTTACAGCTAAAGGTAACCAATTCGAGAGAGACAACCATGTATAAGACCAAACAGTATAGAGAAATGTTGTTGTAATTGATTGGATGAAATGCAAGTTCTGATCTTGTTGGTCCGAACTCTTCTCTACCTCCCTTTCTGTTTTTTCCTTTGCCTTTAGTTGCTCTCTACCACCGTATTTCTTTTGTTCTTTGCATTCTCACTAGTGATCAAAGCAAATCCTTGCCTTACATCAACATTGGCACAACAATAACAACAGTGATCCGAAGGTCATAGGCTCAAACCACATAAACAATTTCTTTGCAATGTCAGGAGAGAGGGCCCCATACATTCAACCATCTCTAGATCCCACAATGTTGGAGTGCCTTCCATCATTTCCCTTGTTTAACTAGAAGTGCAACACATAATAACCGAAATATGTATTATGACATGAGAATTAAACTGTATTATCTGAATTTTTGAGAATAATTGCGTTTTAAGATGAAAAATCAAGTGTTTGAGATAAGAAGACTGACGCCTAGCTCACACAAGTGTAGTGCTCAGGCGTGGCTAGTAGTAAAAGCAGCGCTCATGCACAGTGGAGACACGCTCGTGCATGGCTAGTAGTATGGGTGGCCCTTGTGGATGGCTTAAAGGACGCACGTACATGCATACGTTTTATACTCACACTTGATGAGTGTACGATTGGCGCTCGTATACCAATCTGGCTATTTGAGGATTTTCATGCATGTTTGAGCATTTTCTATTGAGGGCTCAAGAGTGATGAGGGAGAAAGTGAAGAAAGATGGTTTTAAAGAGATTTTGGGCTAGATTTGGGTAATACACAACCGAATGCAAGTTCATCTAAGCCTATTCTTTGTTTGTTGTTGAAATCTTTTGGTTATTTCTTCCATATTTACATGCATGTGATCCTTTGATGTTTATTTTTACTTATTCTTGGCATACATGTTAATTTTGCTCTCATTTATAAGAATTGAAGGCTTATACATAACTTTGAATTTTGTAAAATTTGTTCATAAATTTTAAAATCTTTGAATATTTGATTTTTCATGTCATTTTATGTAATTATTTGATAAAATATTCGACTTTCATTTGTAAAGATTATTTGTTTCTATTATGAAAAATTTATATATTTGTTATTTGTTATAGAATTTTCATTTTAACTAATACGAATAATTATAGAGAATTGATGGAATATATTCGGACATATCTTAGTATATTATTTTGAAGGTCATTACCTAACATTCATAAGTTCGAAAAATATCGTTTGAACTCATCTATATGAAATAATATATTGTTGGCCCACACACTGGTTTTGAATAGTGGTGTATAACTTAGACTATGGGAAATTATGTAGTCTAATCTTCGATATTCGACCATTATTGGTGAAATTATCATTGATCATTGGTTCTTATAGTTTTCATATATTTTTATTGATATATTATTATTTTCAGCATTTTTGTATTTTGTCATTTATTGTCATTCCTCATTATTTATCATGTATATCCATATATATATGTGTGTGTGTGTGTGTGTGTGTGTGTGTATGTATACATATATTATGTGTGTGTGTGTGTGTGTGTATGTTTTGCTAAGTATGAGACTCACCCTTGACGAATTTTTGTAACCTTTTAGATTAGCAAGCATAGATCTCTTATGGGGCTTTGGATCAGAGAAGAATTCAAAAGATTATATTATCACTGTTAGAATGTGTTAATTGGAATTACAAACATTTCAGTTGGATTTCTTGGTAATATATAGTTGTTACATTAACATGTTTAGGTCGGCGAGCCCCATTTGTAGACTATTTTTATGATTTTTGATCATGATGATATCGGATGGATTATGATAGGCATTTTTCCCCATGTGTTTGATGAGTATTAAGTAGGTAATTTAACTTTAGGGCCAAGCACTGACGGTTTGGCCAATCCTAGGACTCTGCAGTTTAATGATGTTTATTGCAGGGTCACGTTTTGGTGTATAGTTAAGTTCTTGACGTCATTACTTTATGTTTTGGAATTGGGGTTGCGATTGGGGATGATACCCATGCAAGTCATAAGGAAAATGTCTTAAATGATTTGAAGAACTAAACATTGTGATTTGTCACATGATAGGTAGCAAGATGTTGGGAGGGCAAGGTGCTGGATCTAGTTGGGAAGACAATTATATTGCCATGATGGTGAGAATGATGGATAATATGGATTGTATGATACAACATCAAGACATGGAGCATGGTGAAAATCAAGAAGGAGAAATGACTACATACGATCGATTTAGGAATGGGCGTGTTTTGGTGCTTTTAGGAGATCCAAATCCTCCAAAGGCTAGGTTATATCCGCAAGGAAGGAAAAATATTTGAAGTGATAAAATGCTTGGAAGAAGATAAAGTCCAATTTGTTGCATATAAAATGGATGGTGAGGTTGATCACTGGTAGATGATAAAAAAGAGGATTGTAGGGATGGAGAAACAAGAAGATCTCATTGAACGTGTTTCTAGAGGTATTTCTCGATAAATATTTTTCGGCCTACGTGAACAAAAGGAAGACGAATTCTCACGATTGATGCAAGGTAATCATATGGTGGTATGGTGGCAGAGTATAACGCCAAGTTTTCGGAATTGACTCCCTTTTCCCCTAAGCTAATGTTGGATAAGACTAAAAGGGCGAAGAAATTTCTTTATGGTTTAAAGACTCAATTTTGTGACAATTAGTGCCATTAAGTTTGAGGACATATAGAGATGAGCTCAATCAGGCCTTGCTCTTTAAGGAAGAACTAGAAAGGGGTAAGCTTTATGTGAAAAGAAATGCTAGCCGGGGAGTTCAGAGCTTAGGATCAAGAGGATCCTACAAGAAATCAAAGCCTTATGAGAAGGGGAAAGGGAAGTCCATGAAAGTTCAAGTATCGTCGAGTAATATGCAACAATCAAAAGCAGTGTGTGATCATTGCAGGAAGTTTCATGGAGGGCAATAGTGTAATAATTATTTCAACTACGATCAAGTTGGACATGTGATTAAGAAATCCCCTTACCCGATGAGGCAAGTTGGTTAGAAGCCTAGTGTGACGGGAAACACTTATACGATGACCGTAAAGGACGCTCAAGCAAATCCAACGGTGATTGAAGGTAACATGCTAATTTTTGAATCATCAACATACGTTTTCGTTAATTTAGTGTCTACGTAATCTTTTGTATCCCTTGAAGCTATTTGTTATCTAAATACCCCACTTAGAATTTTGGAATATATGTTAGCAATGTCCACTCCATTGGAAAAGTTTTTGGTAGTAGATATCATGTATCCTAGGGGTGTTATTTAGGAAAACAAGTTTGATTTGTCCGTAGATTTAATTTTATTAGACATGGGTGATTTTAATGTCATTTTAAGGATGAATTGGTTTGCGAATTATCAGGCAAGCGTAATTGATTTCTATAAAAAGGTTCAATTTTCCATTTCAGGATGTTAGCCCTATAAGTTTCAAGGGTGTGCTAAGGAGTGGTATGTTTAATTTCTACACTGTATGCATGCCATTTAATGTGAAAAATTCAAACCAATCTTGCCTATGTCACCTCTACCAAAAGCCACAACATGCCAGTTGAAGAGATTTCGGTGTTTTGAGGATTTAAGGATATTTCTCCACAAAAGTAGTCGGGTTTGCTCCTAAACATAGAAATTGAATTTACCATCAACTTGGTGCCAGGGTTTGCACCCATTTCAAGGGCTGTTTATAGGATGGCCCCTTTGAAGCAAAAAGAATTGAATTAACAGTTGTAAAACTATTGGAGAAAAAATTCATTGGGCTAAGAGTGTTGCCTTGGGGAGCTCTTGTGCTTTTTATAAAGAAGAAAGTTGGACCATTGAGTTTGTGTATTGACTATCAGGAGCTTAATAAGATCAAGATCAAGAACAAATAATCTCTACCTAGAATTAATGATTTGTTTGACCAATTGTAAGAAGCATAGATTTTTCTCTAAGATAGATTTGCATTCAAGGTACCATCAACTACAAATTAAAAAGGAGGACACTTAAAGATAGCTTTTCAGATGATGTATAACCATTATGAATTTTTAATAATGCTCTTCAATTAGACTAACGTCCTCACAACGTTTAATGAATTAGGTTTTCAACCATATTTAGATTATTTTGTAGTGGTTTAATTGATGACATTTTGATTTACTTGGGCATTTTGAGAAACATGTGACCCATTTAAGGATTGCAATGAAAACCCTTAGAAACAGATAATTGTTTGCTAAATTAAAAAAATATGAATTTTAGCTCAAGGAAGTATCCTTATTAGAACATATTGTTTCTAAAAATGGACTTGTAATTGATTAGAAGAAAATAGAAGTAGCCATTAATTGGGAACGATTGACAAATGTTATTGAGGTTCATGGTTCTTTGGGTTAGTCAGGTACTATAGGTAATTTGTTGAGTATTTTTCTAGGATTGTGATGTGTTTACTCATTTGACCCAGAAGAAGGTGATATTTCATTGAGATGATGATTGCTAAAGGAGTTTCAAAGAATCAGAAATTTCGTTGTTTATTGTGATATTTCGAGGAAACGCTCGAGTTGTGTGTTAATGCAAAATGGAAAAGTTATCGCTTATGGGACAAGGCAACTTAAAAACTATGAGCAAAACTACCCTGCACATGACTTGAAACCACGATGCAGTTTGGATAATAGAGAATGGTTGACCGAATTAGTGCAATTCATTGAGGAAAGAACGACATTTCCTAAGGATCATTAAGCTCAACTCTGTATCAATGAAATAGTGAGGTTACATGGAATTTCAGTGACTATCGTATCAAATTTGAATCCTAGATTTTTGTTAAAATTTTGAAAAAGCATTCATAGAGAAGTAAAAATGGAGTTAAAGTTTAACACATTCTTTTGTTCACAAACAGATTGACAATCAGAGCAAACGATATAAATTTTGAAAGACATATTTAGAACTTGTTGGTAGAGATGAATGGAAATTTGGATAATCATTTTCTGTTAGCCGAGTTTGCTTCTAATAATAACTACCAATCAAGTATTAATATAGCACCTTTTTGAGACTTTGCATGGAAGGAGATGTTGATTTCTAGTTAAGTGGGAAGAGATAGGCGATCATAGACTTTTGAGTTCGGAGATAATTCAGGAGATTTTGAATAAGATTAAATTGATTTGAGATCGTTTGCAAGTTGCTCATGATCGACAGAAGAGCTAAGTTGATTATAGAAGATCCCATTTTGTAGTAGGTGATCACGTGTTCTTAAATGTGTCTCCAAGGAAGGAGTGGGAAGGTTTTTACCTCCTAATTTTGAGGATTTTCATGATGTGTTCTACATTTTAATGCATCAGAAGTATGTTTTCGGTCTCTCAAGTATCATTGAGCATAAACCTTTGTGAATTAACAAACATTTGACATACATGGAAGAACAAGTTCAAATTTTGGGGAGGTAGGATCAAATGCTATGCACAAAGGTGATCCTCTTGGTTAAAATTCCTTGGAGAAATCATGCAATTGAAGAAGCTACTTGGGAGCATAAAGATGAGATTCGAGAAAAGCATCCACATTTATTCCATCAATCAGGTATGTAAATTTTAAGGATGAAATTTTATAAGGAGAGTAGAGTTCCAATACCTGATTATTGAAATAGATATTATGATGCCAGAATTCAATTGTATTATGTAAATTTTTTAAAATAATTGTGTTTGGATAAAAAATCAAGTGTTAGAGGTAAGAGAGCTAATGCTTGACTTGCACAGCACTCGTGCGTGGTGGAGGCACGCTCGTCTATGCTTGCAAGATGAAGTGACGCTTATGCGTGGCTTAAGGGATGCTTGCACATGCCTGCATTTGTGCCAATGCCAGATGGGCACATGAGTAATGCTCGTGCACTAGTTTGACTATTTAAGGATTCTCATGCGTGCTTATTGAGGGCTTGACAAGAGTGACAAAGAGAGAGAGAAGAGGAGAGAGAAAGTGAAAGAATGTGGCTTTGAAGCGATTACGGGTTATATATGGGTAACACTCAATAGAATGTAAGTGCATCTAAGCCCGTTCTTTGTTTATTATTGATTCCTCCATATTTCCCCATTTTACATGCACATGATCCTCTGATGTTTATTTCTGCTTATTCTTGGCATGCATGTTAATTTTGCTATTTTTTATGAGATTAGAAGGCTTACGCCTAACTTCATAAAATTTGTTAGCAAATTTTATAAACATTAGATATTTGATTTTGCAGGTCATTTTATACAATAATTTGACGAAGAACTCTATTTTGCATTTGTAAAAATGATTTGTTTCCATTGTTTGCATATTTTTAATTTGTTATAAAGTTTTCATTCTATCTAAATAAGAATCATTATATAAAATTAATGAAATTTATTCGGACACATCTTATTATATTATTCATAAATAAAGGTCGTTACATAACATCCACGAGTTTGAAAAGTGTCGTTTGACCTCATCTATGGAGTACTGAATAGTAACGTAAGGCTTGATCTTGAGTAATGACGTATAGGGTATTGAATAATATGGTATTAAATAATATGACCTACACCCTATAGGGTATTGGGAATCATAATATGGAGTCGGCCTACTAGAGGTCCTAAATAGTGGTGTATAGCCCGGGCTATAGGAAAATTACATAGCTCGATTTTCGATATTCGACCATTATTGGTGAAATTATAACTGAACCTTAATTATTATGATTTTCATATATTTTTATTAATATATCGTTGTTTTTGGCATATCTATACTTTGTCATTTATTGTCCTTCCTTCCTCACACACACACACACACACATATATGTTTTGTTAAGCGTTAGGTTCACTTTTGACGAAATTTTGCAACTTTTCAGATAAGCGGATGTGGATCTCTTGCAGGATTTTGGAACAGAGGAGAATTCAAAGGATTGCATTATCATTGTTTGAATGTGTTAATTGGAATTGCAAACATTTGGGCTGGATATCTAGGGAATTTATATTTGTCACATTAGCATGTCTACGCCAGTGAGCCCCATTTGTCAATTCATGATGATATTGGATGGACTATGGTAGATGTTTTTCCTCACCTGCATGATGAATGTTAAGTAGGTACTTTGACTTTAGGGCCAAACGAGGATGCTTTGGACAATCCTAGAACTCTACAGATTATATAAGAATTGTTTAATGGTATTGATTCCAGGGTCATGTTCTACTATATGGTTAAGTATTTGACGTCATTATTTTATAGATTTCATATTTTGGAACTGGAGTTGTGACAAGAGTTTTGGGTTCCAACGTCTGTAGCAGCGTTGGAACTGTCTCTAGCACAAAGAGTAAAAGGAAATAACAGATATGTACAACCAACTAACAGGCACAATCTAAAACACGCTCACCTGGGCATGAGCCGAGGGCTAGAAATGAGAAAAAGCAACCAAATCCAAAATTTGTCTCTCTTTAAGACTAACTTGAAACAGAAATTCAAAAATGTAAATCCAGGTCAATTAGACAATTGTAGTTCAAAAGGCAAACTATTCAACTTGAAAACTAGAGAATTTTATGAGTAACTAGAACTGCATAGGCCAGCTTGCTTTCACAAATTAACATCGATGACCTTAATAATCATTTGAGCAACAAAGCAATGACGCCACTGACATAAGTGAAAATACATGGAGAAAGATATTGACAAGTTTGCTTGATAAACTAGCTTGAAAAATTGCGTAGTATAACAACCAACATCAAAATCATTCTCGTCGACAACAATGCCTTTAACTCCGACTAAGCAGGGTCAGCCATAAAGTACAGGCCTCCATAAAGCGGGTTTGCTTTAGCATAACCACCTCTTAAAGCAGAATCAATTTTGAATATTTACTACGCCATACTCCAAGTTTATTTTTCTGATCTGCCTTATCCAATTACAGCTCATTAAAATTGAAGGGCAAAAGATCAGTAAACTGCATAAAATTTAATTTCTCAATGAAAAGAAGAGCATCCACAAGCATGAATATAACACTACAATTAAGGTTTCATTTTTACAGAACCAGGAGCTCTTCTTTTTCTTTTTTTTCTGTACTTTTTTACTAGGAAATTCTCTAAAACACACGCAATTCAAAGTCCAACGCCCAAATATATGCCTCTTAATTGAAGGATTAGTCAAAGTTCAGATGAAATTTATCCTCATCACTGTTAACATTTTTATGCCCACAAAGAGAAACAGAATTTGATGGTGCAAGATTAGGGATTAGTTCCATTTGTCCCAGAAAATTTTATCAGATAAATCATCTGAATTAAGTCAGCTGAAAGCTTTGATCATTGTCAATCGAAAAATTCAGTAACTAAATCTATTCATACTTTGAGCACAACGAAAACCATAATCAAGGAAGCTGGAGTGGGAGAGCGAGCGAGAGAGAGAGAGAGACCTGAACCACGCAAGGAGAGAAAACCGAGGGGGCTGTGAAGACCGGACAAAGAAGGAAGTAAAAATATTATTAATCGTTGTCTTGGGGAATAAGCTATTTGAAAAATATTTTATTTTTACTATTAATTTAATATTAATTTTTATTTTTTAAATCTATTTTATGTAAGAAAATTAATTCAAATTCGCCATCAATCTTACGATTTTACCTAATTATTTAGATAATTATTTTTATATAAATAATTTTAAAATTTAAAATTATAAAAAATACTAAAATTTGATTTCCCATGTGATTAAACAGCCTCAAAGACTCCCTAAAGTTTATTATTTTACGCAACAACTAACCAAATATTATTCTAAAAATATTATTTATATATTTAATTATATTAAATTTATCAAAAATAAATATACGTCTAATTTTATTTTAACTTTTATGCGCTTTATTTTTTTACTATTTTTATCAAAAATAATAATTTTGATATAATTAAATACACGATTTAATGTATAAAAATATTATTAAATTATTTTTATAGTTAATATTAATAATAACAATAACTCAAGAAAAAAACAAATAAAAAGAAAATATTTTTAATATCCTAACTAAATAGGATATTTAGAGTTTTATTTTTATTTTCTAATATTGAATAAAAATTTGATGATAAAAATTGGATGATATAAAAATGTTATATATAGTTATTTTTATAGTATTAATATTTATTGGGTCCCATGTTCAGACCTATGAAGAGTTTCGAGGCCCATGAGAAGGAAGACAAAGCCCGCGCAGGACGACAAGCCCAGCCTAGTTGCCCAGGAAGCGTATATAGAGCCACGCTAGCAGAAGGCGGCAGGAACTGCGACGATTAATGCTACCGCCGGAAAATCGACAGAAAAGGCGGAAAAAATAATCGAGAATTTGGCGTAGCGCCAACGGCCACGCGATGACAGCCTGCAGGCGGCCAATCCTTGTTAGGAAAACCGGGCGTGGCCCGCAAAGTGCTGTGAGCCCGCCAACCACGGCAAACGACAATTGGTGACATGGCCGTGATCGGCAGCGACTGCAAGCGGCAAAGGAGCCCTCACAACGGACATCTTGGGCGCCAGAGTCTAATGGGTAGGGGCCTATAAGAGCTCCAACACCCCGCAGAGAAAGGGATCCCCAATTTTCCGACTCAGATTTCTAGTTGCAATCCACTTACGAACTCTGAGTTTCCCTCTTCTCAACTCGATCACAAGAAAGAAAAGAGTTGGAACTGAGAACGCTCTCACTTCCTTCTGGCACGAGCTAGCTCACGATCACAATACCTACGTCCACTCAAACTAATGGAAAGTCAGCCACCCACTGTGGTGCATCAAGGAAGTCAGGCCTTCCATAACTTGCTCACTGCATTCTCCAAACCATCATACACGCATCTCTCACGCTATTACAGCATTCATCCGCGCACCGCTCGTAGCTTGCGTCATTTCCGTTCATTGCGGGAATTCGCTGACTTGAGCGTTGGAGCGGCCTTGGTGGGAGAAATCCTGCTGGACCCCTGACCTCTCGTTTGCTGTTTGTGTTGTGCAGGCCCAGGTTCGTAGACACGGAGACCGGACCCTTCTCCCGACGCCACCGTGTGCTTAGGAACTCGAAGGCTCTCTAATACGTACGGCAACCGCTGACCCAGGACGCAATAATATTTAATAAATATTTTTTAAAAAATACAAATAAAAAATAAAAAAATTATTTAGATAATTTTTTTAAAAAAATTAAACATTACCCATTGAATTTTTTTATTAAATAAATAATATAAAAATATATTGAGTATATTTTTGTTAAGTGTTTTTTTTTAGTCAATGATCCATAAATACTGTGATTAATGATTAATTAATCATGTTTAGAGGACGGATTCGTGCCTCGGGATGATGATAATTAGCGGTGCTAATAATTGAAATCCGAAAAAACCTGCAAGTCACGTGATACAATTATTGCTTCTAATTACTTCATTTACTATAATTAATTGAATTAAATAAATATATCAACTCGAATTTATTTAATTATTGCTAATTAAATTCGTTCTGCTCATATAAAAATTAAATATATAAATAAATTTATAAATTTATGCAAACTACTTTAACAGCCTTTTTTAATATATATTTTTTTCTTCCATTTTAATTTATTTATATATATATTTTTATTTTAATTATTCTTATAAAATATAAACTCATATAAAAATTAAATATATAAATAAATTTATTTATAAATTGGATCAATTTTTTTATTTATAAAATATTTATATTTATATTTATATTTATATTTATATTTATATTCATATTTTATAAATTTATAAAATAATAATTTATAGTCATATATTATTAAAATATTATTATATAAAAAAGATTATATTTTATAAAGTTATCAAATAATAATTTTATAATAATATATTTTTAAAATATTATTATATTAATAGAAATAAAAAATTATAAATAAATATTATTTATTTATTTTTAAAATAAATATTATGTAAAATTTTTTTTTGATATTTTTTATTTTATAAAAAATTTAAAAAAAATATATAATATAAAAAAATCAACAATATAAATTAAAACAGGTTGGAAAAAAAAAGGAAAAAAGAAAAAAGAAAGGGGGCGGAGGAGGGAACCCTACTTGTTGGATTAAATCAAACGGGCATCAGAAAATAATATTTGTTAATAAGAAATAAGAGAAAATAATAATTAAAGTAATCTGAAATTTATATTTATTTTTAATAATTTTAATATAAGTAAATGTATAATTAAATATATAAATAATATTTTTAGATAAATAGTATTTATATATCTATTTATATACTAAATTATACTAAAATTTTAAAAATAATTGTATGCTTAATTAAGAGTAGTAGGACCCTACTTATATTTTAAGTTTGGATAACTAGGGAATTGGGATATAAAATATAACGACTCCTATTTTATATTATTTAAAAAATAGAAAATTGATAATCATTATATTTTTTATTATTTTTTTTTATTATACAAGTACTTCAATTTTTTTTAATATTAATAAAAAAACTTATTTTATAAAATTTATCCGTAACCCCAAATATCGGGTATGAGCCCTGCGTGGTATGGGCCCTCAAACCATGGATCAGGGCACATCAAGGAGCTGACCCGCATTTTCAGAGCAGAGGTGCTATAATGTGGGTTCTGTACGATATATATACGATATCGTACAGTAATTATTAGATCTCTATTTAACGTTTTCGTTTAAAAATAAAAAATATATTTTTTTAAAAAATAAAAGGATTAATGAGGGGTATTAAATGGGGATCCAACGGTTGCTATACAGTATCATATGCGCACCATATGGAGCCCACATTATAGTGCATCCGAAATGCCTAAGTCTCCCATTTGTGCTATTTAATTAAAATTGAACGTTTAGTTATTATATATATATATATATATTTTAAAGTATAAAAATTTAAAAAATATATATATATATATATTTTAAAAAGTGATACATTTCAACCGTGGAGAAGAGAGTAATTTTTTAAAGTGGATTGAAGTGGGCATTAAAAAAAGGAATAATGCCGAAAATCGGACCCATGTATAAATTTGTGCCTCGCCACCGCTCAATTCGCCATTGATTAAAACAAGAAAACAACACTTCTCTATAGGGAAGGCTTCATATTCAATGGAAAAAACTTTGTATTTAGCATCAAAAACAATGGATGGAAGGAAATCCAACAAGATCAGAGATGTAGTTAGGATTCAACAGAACCCCAGGAAGTGGAATTTGATGGCGAACGCATAAAAAAATGGCAGCGCTGGCAACAATGGCAGCAATGCTGGAAACACCGGCAGCAAGGGCATCAGGTTTCTGAAGAAGACGCTGTCCTTTTCAGAAAACAGCCGTTCCTCAAATATTCCAAGTAACGAGGACGTCGTCCCAAAGCTGGCAAGTGCATCAGAAAATGGCAGCACTGGCAACAGTCTCGGAAACACCGGCAGCAAGGGTAGCAAGTTCCTGAAGAAGACGCTGTCATTTTGAGAAGACACAATTTCCCCAAACACTCCAAGCAATAGCGATGTCGTTCCAAAGGGATGTTGGGACTTAGGGTCACTATTGTGTGAAAAGTAGGCCGGAGTGGTATTCACTTCGTCGAAATAGAAGTAGGCCAGAGTGATGTTCATTCGACAAGATTGGAAGTAGGCCGGAGTGGTTTGCAATTGGGCAAAATAAATAAAAGCCGAAGTGATACACTTGGCCGAAGAAGTATTAAGGGCTGAAGGCTATACAGAAAGGTCAAGAATTTTGAATAATGGACGATAACTCTAATTAAAAGACGAGAATTTAAATGATAGCCTGAAGCTGCTAAGCAAGGACACCAAGTTGCGGCCGAGAACATGGTATTATATCCAAGGATATTAAGCAAAAGTCCAAGGACTTTGGTCAATGTTTAAAAACTCTAATTAAAAAGCTGGTCACCTATAATTTTTGCGTAAATAGCTTTTCAAAAAAAAAAATTGACTTTCAGAGCTGGTAGTTGATTGGTTAAACAGGTCAACTCTTTTCGACAAAATGGCGCTTTGCAAAGTTGATGGCAGGTTTTATGTGCACGTAACCTGCCTACTGAGTAGGTGGCTGTCCGGTATGTATATATATATATACTGGGCATGCGACGAAAGAAAAGTAGAGAAGTGGAGAGAAGTGAGAAAAGAGAAAAACAAAAGAAAGAACACAAAGAGTAGCCACTTTTACTCTTGTATTTTGCTCTTATTTCTATTCTCAACTCTCAAAGGGCTTGTGTATCCAAAGGATTTGTGTAACCAACATATATAGTAAAATTATTTGTGAACTAAGTATTCAATAATTTTTTTCTTTTATTTAAAAGAAAATTTTTTACGTAAAAATCGTGTGTATTATTACTCTATCTCATTACCTTGTTGTGGGTGTGTTTTTGCGCCTATCATCTTTATTCTCACGGTTTTGTCCGACCAACCAGTACTCTCTTCCCCACATGTGGTATCAGAGACTGGTTATTAATGCTAGTTATTGAACGCTGCTGGAATCGATGGAGGTCGGAAACAAGATAATTTGGCTGAATGGCATGAACTATGATACTTGACAGAGTAAGATGTCGGACCTACTACTAGTCAAATCGATGCAACTTCTGGTGTTCACCACTCAAAGCCCGAGGCAAAATCAAAAAAAGGACTGGTTTTTTAAGTACAGGTAGGTGTGCGGCTATATTCAACAGTTTGTGGATGATAATGTGTACAATTATATTCGGAGTGAAACAAATGCTAAGTCACCGTGGGAGAAGTTAGAGACGCTCTATACTTCCAAAACCGGTAACAACAAGTTATTTCACCTAATTAACTTGATGTAGGTGCTATACAAGGATGGCTTGTCCATTTCTGATCACTTAAATGAGTTTCAAGGATATGTGGATCGACAAAACAGTATGGGTATTAAATTTGAAGATGAAGTATTGGACCTGTTGCTTCTAACAACTCTACCGAACTCATGAGAGGTGATAAGAATTATTATCGCAAATACTGCGCCAAATAGCGTGATAACACTTGAAATGGCAAAAGGAGCTGTGTTGAATGAGGAAATGAAACGGTAGTCACAAAGGACCTCGACCTCTCAGTACTTCGAAGTACTGGTGACTGAGTACGGGGAAAGAACAATGGGCGCAATCCAAAATCTAGAGAAAAGGGCCGCAGTAAGTCAAGGTGAAGGTATCAAAATCTCGAATGTCATTATTGTGGGAAGAAAAGTCATATTAAAAAATATTATTATAAATAAACGCGTGAGAACTCGAAAAAGGAGAATAAAACCAAAAAGGGACGAGATGAGGAAAAAGCCTATGTCTCAATTGTCAATGGAGGTGATCTTTTTTTAACTTGTAAAATGGATAATGTAGTAAACTTGGCCGAGTAGGAGACTGATTGGGTGGTGGATACTGGTGCATCCATCCACGTCACGTCTCGAAGATGACTTTTTACATCCTATATTTCGGGTGACTTTAGAGTGTTAAAGATGGAAAAATGGGAGACATCTAGAGTGGTTGGCCATGGCGATATATCTCTCGTCACCAACAATGGAACCCGACTGCTATAAAGGGACATTCGACACGCTCTTGATATTCGGATGAATATAATCTTAGTGGGTAGATTTGATGATGATGATTTTTGTAGCATCTTCTGTGAAGGGGCATATAAATTGACTAGAGGGTCTCTAGTAATTATCCGATGAATAAAGGTATTTGGCCTTTACGTATTGCAAGCCTCTACTGAGGCAGGAGAGGAAAATGTTGCTAATAGTGTGTAGTCTTCTGATTTGTGGTACCGACGGCTGGGCCATATGAGTGAAAAAGAATTGAGTCATCTGGCCAAGAAGGGCCTCATCCCAGGCATGAGGGAGGACGGGTTGAGGACTTGTCCTCATTGTATGGCAGGAAAGTAACGACAAGTCTCATTCCATGGAGACTTATCTTCTAAGAAGGTTGAGCTGCTTAAACTTGTACACACCGACGTCTGTGGGCCATTCAAGGAGAAGTCATTCGGAGGTGTACAATATTTTATCTCGTTCATTGATGATTACTCAAGAAAGTTGTGGGTTTACCCACTCAAGACGAAAGTCAAGTCCTTGGAGTTGTTGAGCATTATCATGCTCTAGTTGAAGTACAAACGGGAAGAAAATTGAAGTGCATCCGAAGCGACAATGGCGGTGAGTACATTGGAACCTTTGATGCCTATTATCGAACATATGGTATTCGGTATCAGAAGATATCACCAAAGACACCATGATTGAATGGAGTGGTAGAACAGATGAACCGTATACTAATTGAGAGGGTCAGGTGCCTACTCTCTGAAGCAAAGCTCCCTGGATCTTTTTGGGCAGAAGTCTTGAGAACGACGGCCTATATCATCAACAAGACACCGAGTAGACCATTGAATGGAGAAGTCTTGGAGAAGATATTGTATGAAAAAGAGCCATCCTACGATCATATTTCGATATTTGGGTGCAAGACCTTCGTTTACATTCTAAAGGATAAGAGGATAAAGTTAGAGTCGAAGACGATACAGTGCGTCTTTTTGAACTATGAGAAAGATGAACTGAGATTTAAGTTTTATGACCCAGTTGAGAAGAAGTTGGTCCGGTCAAAGGATATGGTTTGTTGAATGAGAGACCATTGAAGATATTAGTAAAGAGAAGAAGCTCATATCTGACACCGGTTAGACTGATAAGATAAGTGTTGATATTATCCAACAAACACCTCTTCACAATGAGGGCAATGGCCCAAGTGTGATCGAGGAAAATGATAAAGCAGTTACGGTGCCTGATGATGATGAGGATGACGTTACTCCTCATTCGGTTGAGGAGGTTGTTGTCCAACAATCCTTAAGGGACCGATGGCCATCTGTTCAACTGTCAGCCAGTGAATATATTTTATTCACTGATGGAGGAGAGTCTGAAAGTTTTGAAGAGGCAATGAAGGACGAGCATAAGGCAAAATGGTTGGAAGTTATGTAGAATGAAATGAATTCACTACATAAAAATCACACATCAAAAGTGACCGAATTACCTAAGGGGAAGAGAGTTCTGAAAAATAAGTGGGTCTTCCATTTGAAGACCAATGAGAGCACCTCACAACTAAGGTACAAAGCGCGACTGGTGGTAAAAAACTTCAACAACCGTAAAGGGGTTGATTTTGATGAAAATTTTGCCACAATAGTGAAGATGTCCTTGATACGGATCGTATTCGGTTTGGCTACTATCTTGAATTTGGAGGTGGAGCACTTAGATGCCCGGACAACATTTCTCCATGGTAATCTTGAGGAGGAAATCTATATGAAAAAGGTAGAGGGATTTAAGGTCAAAGGGAAGGAACGATTGGTGTGTCGTTTAAGAAAGAGTCTGTATGGGTTGAAGTAGGCTCTAAGACAGTGGTTCAAGAAATTTAAGTCTGTCATGGTCGGTCGAAGATATCGAAAGACTATTTCGGACCACTGTATTTTGTGCAGAGATTCTTCAAGGATGATATTGTCATTCTCTCACTCTATATGGATGATGTGCTGATCATTGGGCAAAACGGTGCTCAAATTATGGAGTTAAAGTAGCAATTTGGATAGTCCTTTGCTATAAAAGATTTGGGGCCGGCGAGACAGATTCTAGGAATTAGAATATCTTGCAACCGTAAGGATAGAAAATTGTGGCTATCTTAGGAGAGTTATATTGAGAAAGTGGTCCAATGCTTTAATATGGATAAGTCCAAACCAATGAGTACTCCACTGTTAAGTCATTTCAGGTTGAGCAGTCAGCAATATTCGACCTCTGATGATGAGAAGGTCAACATGAAAAGTGTACCCTACTCTTCGGCCTTAGGTATCTTAGTGTATGCTATGGTGTGCACGAGGCTGGACATTGTACATGCAGTCGGCACAATTAGCCGATTCCTGTCAAATCCTGGCAAGCAGCATTGGTCGGCAGTAAAGTGGATATTGAGATATCTTTGAGGAACTTCCAAAATCATCTCATCTTTGGAAGTAACAAGCCTTTATTGGTCGGATGTACTGATATTGATATGGTCGGCAATGTTGACTCCCGAGAGTTCACCTTGGGATATCTTGTTAAGTTCGTCAGAGAAGCAATTTCTTGGCAGTCAAAACTGTAAAAATGTATTACTCTTTCAATCACTGAGGCAGAATTCATTACTATAATTGAGATCAGTAAGGAAACGTTGTGGATGAAGAAATTTGTCCGGGAACTTGGATTTGAATAGCAGAAGTACGTGGTACTTTATGATAGCCAAAGTGCCACACATCTCTACAAAAACTCCTCATTCAATTCAAGATTGAAACATATTGATATTCGATATCATTGGATGAGAGATATTGACACAGGACTATTGTTACTGGAGAAAGTATGAATTAAAGAAAACGGGTCAGACATAATGACTAAGGTACTACCTAAGGGGAAGCCTGAAACCTACTGCAGTATGGCCAAACTAACTAATTTAGTTCCCCCACGATCGTGAGAGGAAGTTTGTTGGGACTTAGGGCTACTCTCATGTGGGAAGTAAGACGGAATAGTGTTCACTTGATTGGAATGAAAGTAGGCCGAAGTGGTTTGCAATTGGCCGAAATGAATCAAGGCCGAAGTGATACACTTGGCAGAAGAAGTATTAAGGGCGGAGGACTTTACATAAAGGTCGAGAACTTTGAATAATGGATGAAAACTCTAATTGAAGGACGATGACTCTAAATGATAGCTAAAGATATCAGCTGTTGACCGAAGACACCAAGTTACAGCTGAGGACATGGTATTATGTCCGAGGACACTAAGCAAAAGTTTGAAGATTTTGGTCAACGCTTGAGAACTCTAACTGAAAAGTTGGTCACTTACAATGTTTGCACAAATAACATTTTAGAAAAAGGAAGTTGATTCTCAAAGCTAGTAGCTAATTGGTTGAGTAGGTCAACTCCTCCCGACAGAATGACATTTTATAGAATTGGTGGCAGGTTTTGTGTGCACGTAACTTACCTACTGAGTAGGTGGCCGCCCGGTCAATATTTGTGTATATATATTCATGCTGGGCGTGCAATGAAAGACAGGTAGAGAAGTGGAGAGAATTAAGAAAGAAGAAAAACAAAATAGAGAACACAAGAAATATCCACTTTTACTCTTGTATTTTGCTTTAATTTCTATTCTCTACTCTCCAAGGGTTTGTGTAGTTAAAGGGTTTATGTAACCATCATACATAATGAAATTATTTGTGAACTAAATGTTTTGTAACTTTTTTCTCTTATTCAGAAGATGATTTTCTACGTAAAAATTGTGTATTCTTACTCACTCTCATTACCTTATTGTGTGTGTGTTTGTGTGCCTATCATCCTTGTTCTCACGGTTTTGTCCGACCGATCGCTCTCTTCCCCACAAGGGATTCCTTGCTGTCTGCATTGGGAAAGAGCTGAAGAGATACATAATCCCAACAGAATATTTGGGTCACCATGCAATTGGGATTCTACTCCAAGAAGCTGAGGAATAATTTGGATTCCATCAAGAAGGAGTACTGCAGATTCCATGCCCAGTGGCGGTTTTTGAGATGATATTGAAGGTGGTGGAACAGAAGAGAGATGCACTCTTCTTGTTGCATGAACTTGAATCAAATCTCCATGCAGAGAAGGATTCGAATAGTGGTGCTTCTAGTATTGCCTGTTGCTCACCTGATTCTGATCTTACTCGTTCTTCCCATCTCCAAATATGCAGATAGATTTGATTTATTTCCAGTTTTTTATCTTATTTTGGTCTTTGCTTTTGTAGTTGATGGGACAAGGGGGACGTAGATTTTGTTTACAAATCATATGTTTTTAATGCATGAAGCTTCGTGTCCTCCATTGTTAATGTGGTATTATCTCTTGCTGTCCCCCTATTGTTTCATGTAGGAAGCAATAACATAGCTCGATGGAGAAGTAATACGATAAAATGGAAGTGTTATGATATTTTATGATATTAATAACCATTAAATTTTACACACGAGGATTACTCTTATATGAAGCCGGGGGTCGAGTCTAGTCAATTCATCTTGTGTCGAGTGGAGCCGGAATAGCTTATCAGATAGATGATTCTATAATGAAGGATGTTAAGTTGGGAGAAGCAACATCTACCATAGTTTATAAGGCAATTTCTGCCTTTTTACTCAACAAATTTAGACACCTATAAGACAATATGGATGCTCTAACAATTTCACTCAATAATAAGCTATTTCTATTTATATAATTGACTTTGAAAGAGGGTTAGTAATCTATTGGGATTTAAAGGTACCATTGTTCACCAAACAACTTGCAAACAAACTTTGGTGTTAGAGACATTTTATCTAATTGGCATATTCCGTGACCATTTGTATTAGTGTATTAATGTCGGGTTGTGCATTGTCGGGTTCAAGTCCGTTAAAGTCCGTTAAAGTCCGTTATGCCCGTCTGAAGTGCCCACGCCTGCCTAATGCTCGAATCGCGCTCGAGCCTAAAACCCAGAACCTCCCCGACTCGCCAGGAGCTCGAAGGCCGCTCGAGCCGAAAATCCAGTATGGGGGCCGCTTGCTGCGCGCTCGAGCCCCGCTCGAGCGGCGGCCCAACGGGCAGATTTTTGAACGCGTTTTTTGGCTCCTCTATAAATATTGTCTTATGATTTTGAAACCCTAAGGACGCCATAAGCTCTCTGGACAGATTATTTTGAGCCCCCATTTGAGAAGAAAGCCTTTCATGCTCCATTAATCTTGCTTCTCTTGAGAAAACTCTATACTACAAGATTGATCTACATGCTATAGAAGTTTTCTCACCAACTTTCTTTCACCTTTTAAATTTTGCCTTCTACCATCGTTGGAGACGTTGGTTCGTAAAGAAGGAGACTCGTTCGTGATTGGAGATTCAAGTGGCACGAGAGGGAAGAGTGGCTTGAAGACCGGAAGGTGTCCGGTTCCGTTGCCGCGGGCAAATCCAAGGAGTTCCTTGGTAGGGATCACGTGTCGGAAGTAAGTCGGCTAGGTTAGCGCATCGTTACCACCCGGGCTGTAAGTTGATTTTCATAGTGCATTGCTTCCCTGGCCGTTGAAGCCCGGAGTGTTTTTCTCGATACCGTGGGTATCGAGTTTTCACTTCGTCACCAAAAATTGCGCCTTTATTATTATTGCTCTTTGTTGTTAATGTTGTGTATGCTTATTAGTTCCATTTACATCTAGAGTTAAATATCCCTTACGTGTATAGGATATTTAATTTAATTAATTTATTATTTATTGTTGCTTCCGCTATACTTGTAACGGGGTCGAAACACGTAAGCACCGTAACGTGCTTTTTCATTTGGAAACTCTCATTTCATATTCATTTGTCAATTAATTCACCCAATTTGAATAGTGCTTTAAGACCCCTTCACTTTTATGAAAAATCCTTGTATAGTAGGTCATTTATGTTCAAAAAATACTCATTTGTGGCTTATTTATGTCGAGCTTAAGGGCTGAGTGAGTGCATATGTTTTATAAATCTGAACTTAATTCTTTATACAAAGCTTGTTCGTGAACTCATTTACAATTTTTAACTTGCCTTGAAAATTATTTTGATAAAAATGTATGATTCAGTAGGAGAGTTTGTTATTACAGCATTCTTAAACTTACGAGTTCCCTTCTGGGATGATCCAGAAGATTGAGCACTGTATTACAACTTTTTTCTTATTTTGATCCTGATCAATATAGAAGTGTTGTGCTTTAAAGGTCCCACACAAAGTGACTCAATCTCTCCCTATCTATTTATGCTTTCCATGGAAACACTTTACACAAGATCATTCAAAATCACTCCAAGAATGTTGAAATTTTATCTGCCATTAGAGATGCTCAAAAACTTACATCGTGATGCTGACCTTGGCAGATGATTAGCTCCATTTTGTGTTCTAAATCTGCATTTTGTCATCATGCTTGAATACTATTTGGAGTTTTTTTCTTAATATTATGTTATGAGTCACTCTCATATAGGTCTTATACCTATTGATGTATCATTTGGTAGTACGCATGAGGATGCACATGCATTGAATTGATTTGAGAATGTTGCGGAATGGCGCGTGATAAATGCCTGTTGTGCGCATATACACCGATTCCAAAGTAAGACTGCTTGAGAAGTGCTTGAAGGTCATATGAGTAGGATTTCTAGAATGCTCAGTGTTTGATGTGCGTTCGAGGGGCATTCATGCGCCGTTTGCACAGTGGACTTGCATGTGACACGCTTTTGACAGGTATTTGAGCACTGTTTTTGATATAAATGTGCCAAACATAATTTTAGTGTAACCACTTTTATAATTTCTGAGATTTTGAATGCTAACATTGTGAAAAAAGAAAGAAAAAGAGAGAGAAAAGGGATAAGAGAAAGGTTCAAGTATCCGATTAAATTTCAAACCGTATTTCATTCTTCACCAACTTTGGATACATTATTCTTGAAATTGAGAAAGATATTTTATCGGTATTTTTTTTATCTTATACTCATTATTATTCATGTTCATTTATTATAAGGAGTTATGATTTTATATTTATTAAAATTTTTATAATCGAACATATTATATAGTGGATATATTTTAAACGTATAATCTCGTTATTTTTTCTTATTTAAAAAAGAAATTTTTTATGTAAAATCTTGTATACTCTATTATTTGTAATTATTATTGACTTGTTGTATATTATTATTATTTTCTCACAATTAAAACAAAATGGTCTGATTCTTAATAAGTGGTATCAGAGATATGATTATTATTGTTGTGTTTAAAATTTGTCTAAATCAATAGATGTTAGAAATAAAATAATTCGTTTGAAGGGGTTAAATTATAATATATGGAGGAGCAAAATGAATAATTTATTAGCTATTTAAACGATATATCATTTGGTGTGTACTGCACAAAAGCTCGAGTCAAAATTTGAGGAGGAATGAGTTTTTGAATATGAATAAGTTTGTGACTACATTTAATAATTTGTTGATAATAATGTATATAATCAAATTAGAAATGAAACACACATGAAAAAATTATGGGAGAAGCTTGAGACTATTTATGTTTTGAAGACTGATAAAAACAAATTGTATTACTTGATAAAATTAATACAAGTGAAATACAAAGGGGGTACATCTATAACAGATCACTTGAACAGGTTTTGGGGATGTGTTAACCAAATCAGTGGCATGTGCATCAAGTTTGGCGATGAGTTGCCAGACTTGTGGTTGTTGAGTACCTTGTCAAATTCCTCAGAGGTTATACGGATCATCATTGTTAATACCATTTCAAATGGCATGAAACCTTAGAGATAGCAAAGGAAGCCATGTTAAATGAGGGGATGAGACGATGATTGTAGGGCTTTTCCTCTTTACACTCTGAAGTGATAGTTTTAGAATCACGAGAAAGAAATAAGTGGCGTTGTCTAAAACTAGTGAGAAGAGTCAAAGTATGTCCATGTCGAGGTACCAAAACCTCAAATGCTATCACTGTGAAAGAAAGGATATATTAAAAAGTATTATTATAAGTAGAGGCGGGAGAATGTTGAAGGGAATGAAAAGAAGGCTAAGAAGACCTAAGATGATGAGAGAACCTCAATTATTACCAAGCCTAATTTTTTATTGGTATGTAAAGAAGATGTGGTAATCAATTTAACGGATTATGAAACTAATTGGGTAGTAGACAGTGGTATTTTATTTCACGTCACGTCAAAAAGAAAATTCTTCACGTATTATATTTCCAATAACGAAACTAAACTACTATTAAGAGATATTCAACACGTCTCAGACATTCGACTGAATTTTATTTCAATAGAGAATCTAGATGACGAAGGGTTCTGTAATACTTTCTGTGAAGAAGTATGGAAATTGGCTAGAGGATCTCTAATAGTTGCCCAAAAAGAAAATTTCAACTTATATGTGTTGCAAGCCTTTATTTTAGCTGAAGACGTACACGTAACAAGAAACGATGAATTTTTGGATCTATGGCACTGACGATTAAGTCACATGAGTGAAAATGAGCTAAATTATTTAGTTAAGAAGAATTTTCTTTGAGATATGAAGGAAATCAAGTTGAAAACTTATCCTCACTGTCTGGCAAGAAAGTAACAGAGAGTTTTGTTCTATAAAAACTCATCCATGAAAAAGCCAGATATTCTTGAGTTGATTTACACCAATATATGTCACTCTCTTAAGGTGAATACACTCAGAGAAACAATCTATTTCATTACCTTAATTGATAATTGTTCGAAAAAGTTATGGATATATCCGTTGAAATTAAATGATCAAGCGTTTAATATTTTTAAACAATTTCATACTTTGGTAGAGAGATAAACGAGGAATAAGTTGAAAAACATCCCAAGTGATAACGGTGAAGAGTATATTGGAGCATTCGATGTATATTATCAGACCCACAGAATTTGACATCAAAGGATTCCATCGAAAATGCTGCAATTGAATAGTATGGCTGAAAGGATGAATAGAGCGCTATTCAAGGACAAACTAAACAAGGGGTGAAAAATGAGAGGCTTCAAGGATTTTTTTAATAAAAAAGGAGCTAGACCTAGGCGGTTATTTTCCTCCTCTTATTTTCGAAATTTGACTCTTCTTCTATGGCTGTCGATTTCTTTAAAGAAAGCTAACAACCAACTAACAATAGGCCACAAGTTTGGAGGTAAAATTTAACCAATGTTTGTTAAATCCTTCCTATTTTTTTATCTACTTAGTTTAGTGAAATTATTCAAATTTTTAGGTCATCAAAATGAGTTATAATCTACCCACAATCTCTCTAGTAAGCCGTGTGATCTCCCTAATAATACCAAGGATAATGGCCTCCGAATTAATGTACAAGTGGTTAGCTAGGACTTCGGATTCATCTTCTTATTCCCAACCGAGTTTGAATGATAATTTCCTAATTTAACAATAACATCGTGCCCAAATTAATATCTATCGACCGTGGTACAAACAATTTTCCAATTACTATTTCAAATAAATTTTAGATATATTCTCCAAAAGTAATTCCATCGATTTGTTATTTAGAATTTGACCTAAGTTAATAATATTATTAATACTTAGTCCAAAATCACTTCAACCAATCGAGATCAGATATAATCCTAACAAAATTAAAGTGCATAAAGTGCCTCTAGAAGTCAACTAGGGTTAGGTTATGATTTCACTAGTTCTTTTCAAATCGAGTTACATTAACTCTAAGTCTGACTTAGGGTTTTTTTTGTTCAATTAATACAACTAAGTTGAAATCCACATAATCTACAAGTTATTAAGCCCATACATCCAAATATGAATGATCTTACTAATTAAATTAATTATCTGAACTAATATACTTTTAAATAATCATTCAATGCAAAGAAGGAAATGCAATAGAGTAGAAGTTGCTTTTTCAGAAGACTATTTATGGTGATGTTTTATTTCAAAATTAAATAATTGTTTCTTAACATAAATTAAGCTAAGAAGTATTTACCCGTGCCTTATTTTATAATGTATTTTTTTTTAATTTTTTTCTTATTCTATTTCAATAATAAAATATCATAGGTACGAGTGCACATTAAATCCAGATTTACAAGAATAAAGAGCTGAAGAACCACTACTTAAGATATGCTTGGAGAAAACAATACAAATAACCTAACTTCAAATCTACAATCTAGATAAAAGATAAAGTTACGACAAAATAGATGAAAAATCAAGTCGAGCAATAAACAAACACGTCAATGTTTGGCCACGGGCTTAGCCATTGGTCATGTACAGACCAATGGGAGAATTCAGGATTTACGTATTTGATACGTCAAAAGGTGTCTGAGATATCTAAAAAGAAGGTTAACAAAATATATGTTAATTAAATATTAAAGTGGCGCTAAATAGAAGCCTTGCAAAATGTATAGTTGCTTACTTGACCAGTAATACATAGCTAATCAGTTACTATTTCTCTTTCAACTATAATTTTTAGCACTTATCCTATTAATATCATATGAAATTATTTATGAGAACTCGAGTCCTCCTAAGCAAAAAGCAAAGAAGAAAGACAATCTCTCTCTCTCTTGAACCATTGCATCCACACTAAATGAAAAGCTCAAGAGCATTGACTTTAGAATCACCAACTGAGCCTTAAGAGGGGAATGTTTATAGTTCTCCTTCACAAGCTAAGGATGTCACTACAGGCAAAATCTCTAATCCCATTATCTTACAAAGACTATATTGTAAGTATAAGTTTAAGGGGAGAGTCCATCCTAAAAAAGTACCCTAATAGAAAAAAAATCTTCTAAATTTATAAGCCAACCTTTTTCAGACTAATTCTTCGATGTAAAACTTACAATATTCCTCCTCCTTCAACAGTCATTGACCTCGGCGGCTCTCACTCTACGATGTTTCACTTAATTTTTTTTCTATTAATCTCTCCGCAGGTAACTTTTTTCGGTAACCCTTTTCTACTTTTACTTTGTGTTGTTTCACTTGATTTTTTTCTGTTAATCCCTCCGCAGATAGCCTTTTTCGGTAACCATTTTCGATCAGAACACTCCACAGGTTATCATTTTCAAATCTGGATCAGTCTTAATGAGAGTACCATTATTGCAAGTACAAGTTTAAGGGGAGAACCCATCCCAAAAAGATATTCGAATAGGAGGGAAAGCATCCAAAATTTATAAGCCAATCTTCTTCAAATTGGCTCCTTGATGTGGAATTTATAATAGACTAAGCACTACTTGGTACCAAGACTATAAAGGACATGACTCCCAAAGGTTTGGCAAATCCATTTTCCTAAAAATGAGAAGGATGTTGCGATGTTTAAGGACATAAGAATGTGCTTTGTCTTTTCTTATTTTTTCCAAGTCTAAATTGGCTTGGGTGTTGAAAAAGTTTACCCAAAAGAAAGTTTGAGCTTCTTGACTTTATTATTCGTGGGGTTATTACATTCGAGTTGAAATCTCACTCTGAATGATCATTATTTCAGATAAAATCTCAATTTGGGTATTCATCAATGTCAGTGTAATAATTATACAAACTACAAAGATTACATTGTGCTTATTTTTACATTTCAAATTAAAAGACATCATCGTGAGAGAAGGTGTCCAAAGATAATACACATACAAAAAAAATATCAGTTTTTGCAATGCTTTTATTCCTTTAGCTATGATCAAAATCAATAAAGAGAAAGGAAAAATATGAAATATATATTATTAATTTTTTTATTTTTCTAATTTATATCCTCAATTTTTATTTTTATTTTTTTATCATAACATTTATTTTTAATTTTTTTATACCTTCCAAAATTTTCGACCTTTTTCGGCATCATATGTATATTAACAAATAATTTTTCAGGCAAAATAAACGGCCATTTCAATTAAAGAGCATGCAATGTACATGCATAATTGGAGAGCCTATCCCTCTTAAAAAAATAGATTTAATTTCTTATAATAATAACCATTTGATATTTATTAAACGATTATATTAATTTTTTTAAAAAAATTAATTTAAAAAAAATCATAATTATTTAATATTAATCGAATCAACATCTTTTAAAGAGATAGAAACTTCAAATTCTTACACATCCACATCTATACACATCTTATAATAATAATCATTCGATATTTTTTGAACGATTACATTATTATTATTTTTTAAAAAAATTAATTTAAAAAAATTAAATCAACATCTTTCAAAGAGATAGAGGACCTCGAATTGTTACACATCCATACACATTGATAAATACATATATTTATCAATTGATTAATCTCATCCCTCAAATAATTAATTAAATTACTTAATTCTTTCTGTTCTTGGCCATTATTTTCTGCCTTTCCATACACTTGAATAATACCTGTTCAAAGTCGGGCTCCTCGCATGGAATTTTCAATCCACCTTCTTGATCGAACCCGAATTCTTCCTCGGCTCTCTGCATCAGAATCACGAAATCCGGCATCGACAAATAATCCGCCGGAATGATGAATCTCCTCGACTCCGGCCCCACGTAAATGGGCAAAAACCCCTTCGGAACGTCGGCCAAACTCCGATGCCCCTGCCACCTCCCGTCGGAAAGTTCTCCTCTGAGCAGAGACTGGTTCGAGCCATTGTAGCGGCGAGAACCACCGTGCTTCCACCGCCGGTTGCCCCCACCGGAAGACTTTGGTTGTCGGAATTATATGCATGGTTTTACGTGAATATCTGTTGCTAGAATTTGCATGGATGATAAATGATGGAATTTTTTGCAATAAAAAAAGAAAATAAATAAATAAAACATATATATATATATATATATATATATTTGGATTCCAGATCAGCTTAAATTCTGGAAAGAGTTATAATTTCGAACGTGGGTTTTCATGCTTTTTATAGCTCTTAATTTTCGATTTTATTAAAACAATTTATTACTATTAATTTTTATTTTTATTAGCTTTTGAGAGGTAATTAAAGAGTGAATAAGGTTGTCCCATGCTTGTGTGACCGTTCATCTTCTCATTTGAATCGTTGAAACCGTCGGATATAAAATTCGATGATTCACACGTTTTGAATGGATAATATAACGTGGGCCGTTCGATTTTAAATTTAATCATCCAAAATACGTAATCGTCAAATTTTACATCCGACGGTTTAGATGAGGAGAAGGACGCCCCCTCAATCCCCCATTTATCCATGCAAATTTCTAAAAATTAGGCAATTTGGGTCTTAACACCTCTTTTAGAGAAATTAATTTTGCTTATTTTAATTATTATTGTTTGATTAATATTAAATGATTAATTTTTTAAAAAAAAATATTTAAATTTTATTTAAAAAATAATATAATTATTTGATTAATATTAAATAGTTATGATTAAAAATAATTAAATTAATATTATTTTTAGAGTGGTAGGATCACTGAATTAAAAAAATTAGGAAGCTCTAACTGCCAATTTCAAGAAAAGGGGGCAACCCCGGGGGTTAAATAAAAATTAATAGTTTATATTTTATATTTTAAAAATATTTAACAATAAACTAATAGTTGTATTTTTAATTAGTTTTTTTATAATATAATATTTTAATATTTTATAAATAAATTTATAAAATAATTTATTTAATAATTTTTTGATTATATAAAATAAAAATTATTAAAATTTAAAATTTTAATTACTAATGATAGAACTTTCGCGAAATTGGCCACCCCTTTTTTCCACATTTCCCTTTTTCTGATCTAATCTAATGCTTATCTTTTGCCTTTTGTTAAACAAAAATATTATTTTATTAAAAAACAGATAAAAAAATAATAACTATTAAATTAGATCTAATAACTGTTATACAGTATCATATGATCTGCGATGCTTCTGACGTTGCTGTAAGCCCGCTCTCCTTGTTTCCTCCATTGTCCACAAGCATTCCTTTTTTCTTTTGCTATTTATAACTAAATTTATTAAATAAAAATTTTATTTTATTTTATTTATTTCAAAATAAATAAATAAATAATTATTTAATTTAAATATTTTAAGAAATTTTTTTATTAATATCATGTCCGTCTGAAGGGCACTCGTATTTGATTTACCTCAACGTCTGATTTATTTGATCCTTTGTTACTGATTTCATCAAAAAATTATTATTTTAAATAATTATATATGTATTATTTTTATAATTAAATTATTTTAGACCTTATAAATAAAAATATATACATAATTCTACTCTAATTTTATAAAATTTTATAAATTATATATTTTAAATTTATGTTAATCATATAATTAATTAATAAAATTTTGCATTAATTCTCTTATATATTTTTTAATTTTCTGTATATGTTCTTATATATTCTTAACTATTACATAAATACTTCCGTAAGTTAATGATTTTTATCTATTTATTTTTGTATATTTTTATTATGTAAAAATAATAATAAAATTATCTTAAATTTCTGAAATTTCTGTACAATGGATTTTACATGATTCTAGAATTATACAAATAAGTTCTTACATGCAACTTATTGGAAGAATTTTTAAAAAAAATAAAACTCTATATTGAAGTTAATAAAAGGAATTGTTTTCATCGGCATGAGAAAAATAAAAATATATTTATATTTGAGTAAGATTTTAAATTTAAATCATATAAAAATTATTGTAAAAAATTAATAAAATATATTTAGACATATTTTAATATATAATTTATAAACCGAAAGTCGCACCAAATATTTACAAGTTAAAAAAATAATATTTGATATTGATTATAGTAAATAATACATAGTTAGTCCACTTGTAAATTATGAATTGTAACTTATGGCTTTTAATGTCAAGAATTAGAAATATAATATACGCAGGTTAAAAATAAAATCTAAAATAAGATATTAGGTTAGGCAACAAAAATTTAATTATGCGAGAGGTAGGCAACAAAATCTATCTGCCAGCATTAGGATTGATATAATAAAAGCTCGCACAAGTTAATTTAAGGATCGAATATAAACCGAAACAAACGCGACAAGTTTTATTCTAAAAATGAATTATGTACAAATAGTGAAATAAGAAAAGAGATATGCCTCTCAACTCCTCCTTGAGCCTATGGGCTCGAAGATCGATCCGGGAACTATCTAATGTTGTAGAAAATTACCGCCCGAGGAGGTCTAGGGAAAGGCCTATCAAATAAGTCTTTTCAAGGATATAATCATAATAAATAGCGATTTGATCGGATGCCGCCCCGTAATGCCTAATAGGCGATATTATATCTGAAAGAGGCCTTGCCAAATAAGATCCAAAGAAAATTATATCGTATAATCGGGTGGCCCTCGAAGACCCCACCACATCCATGTGGGACACATACCATCGTCCCGATCCAAAGCTCATATCTCATATGCTAAAATCAAAGAAAATATCAAAACCAAAACATATAAATATAAAATATGTTTTTGGGCTCACCTCGATAGTAGGGTTAAGGATCGAGGGGCATGAGCTCATCGGGTGACACTTGGGTCTATCACCATCCCCCTCAGAGTCCACCATGGCGCTCCCGCCTCTTATGTCATCGGAAGGGTGATCAAACTATATATCTCAAATCATAATTGAACAAGCACCCCCATGGAATAGCAATACATAAATACAAATCCTCGGCCTCTTATTAGAGGAACATACAAAATCAAAAACTAAAGACTAATAATACCATTTGAGGAAGGGTTACAACCTCTTGAGCAGGGTTAATCACAACTCAAATCATCGATGTCAAAATCAAATTTAGTTATATATATTAGAAAGTCAACGAATATATTAGTTTTGTCAATTTTCAGCCCGCGGTCCCCGATGGTTCTCATTAGCCAAATGTTGCGTATTGGTGAAAGGTCAAGTTCAGCGCGTGTCAAACACTCATTCTATCCTCCTTCGAAGGGTCGAAAGCAAGTCACCTTCCCACAAAAGGGACATATGCTCGTGGACGCCAAGGAAGAAAAACTTATCCTTTCGTGGAGTCCGGGATACCTCCGCACATCAAGACCAAAGTCTCCCGTTCTATGTAAAACGGAACATCACCTTGGAGTAAGAGCAAGAGCTTCTCGTGACACAAATAGGACAATGCCTCGGATCACAAATTGACCCATAGGGTCTCGATACCATCGCTCGCTTTTGAGGTGGTCCCATAAAAGAAGCGACCTCATCCCCAACAACATGCAAGTGGATCAATGTAAGCTGTGGTTCAATCTGATTCCATGAACCGAAAAAATAAAAGTATACGAAGGTATTCAAAGAAGAAGGCAAAAAGCAGGCGTGAAGATGAAAAATCGGAGCAAGGAGGCGTTTAAATAACCCTTGGAGTACCGATTACCATTGCCAAAACCTTCAAAATCACAAATAATTATATAAAATCACTGAATGATCGGGCGCACGTGCTCGGACGACGTAAAACATATATGCATATCGTAAACGAGTCAAGTACGCGCGACGGCCACAATCAAGCAAGAAGGGGTATATAAAAATAAGAATGTATGTTAGTATAAAATACGGCCAAGAAGAAAAGTCCAAACGAGAGGCCAATAGTAACTAAAAGGTTAGCTCGAGGACATGACAAATTAGATCAAGGATAGGGTTGAGCTTTCCCTTAAGATCTCAAGAGCTTTAGTCCGCGAATTCACAAGGAGCTCCATCCCAGAATTTGTAAGGAAAAGATTCCGGAAACCCGCAGGTACTCTAAATAGGCCATCTCTTTGCCACAAGTGCACCTAGGCCCTTTTTCTCCCATCATTAATAAGGCCGATGGGACCTTCTATTGTGTGTGCCACGTGTCTTACCATGGACTTCCCTATAAATACCCAGTAAGGTCCATCTCCAAATGACCGGATTCTCTTTCCCCAAAATTTGCTCTAGAAAGAAGGCAAAAGGCCCACTTCCTCTCGGCCCTGAATCTCTCTCTTCCCAGCGAAGTGGAACAAAAAGAGTGGTAAAGCCTTCCACTGAACGATCCCCCTAAAAAGAGATACAAAACAATGCGCTCCAATCTTCTTTGTAAAGACTTCAATCTAAATAGTGAAGCATTCTTTCCTCTCGTGATTTTTCTCTCC
The DNA here is from genome assembly GCA_033239525.1 of Nepenthes gracilis. Taxonomy (NCBI): domain Eukaryota; kingdom Viridiplantae; phylum Streptophyta; class Magnoliopsida; order Caryophyllales; family Nepenthaceae; genus Nepenthes; species Nepenthes gracilis. Next base: position 2,592,404 of record BSYO01000018.1, on the reverse strand, counting down.
TAAGAGGAGGTTTTCCCACGTAAAAAATCCGGGTCTCGATCTTCCTTTGTCTCTCTTAAACCACGGATCCGATTGGGCCCCGCGGATCCAGAATGCAACAAATTTTACTCTAATTTTATAAAATTATATAAATTATATATTTTAAATTTATATGAATTATATTTAATTAATAAATTTTTACATTAATACTCTTATATGTTTTTAAATTTTTTGTATATATTCCTACATATTCTTAACTATTACATAAATACTTCCGTAAGTTAACGATTTTTATCCATTTATTTCTCTACATTTTTATTATGTAAAAAAATAATAAAATTATCTTAAATTTCTGAAATTTCTGTACAATGGATTTTACATGAATCTAGAATTATACAAATAAGTTCTTACATGCAACTTATTGGAAGAATTTCTTTAAAAAACATAAAACTCTATATTAAAGTTAATAAAAGGAATTATTTTCTTTGACATGAGAAAAATAAAAATATATTTATATTTAAGTAAAATTTTAAATTTAAATTATATAAAAATTATTAGAAAAAATTGATAAAATATATTTAAATATATTTTATTGTATAATTTATAAATCGAAGGTCGCATTAAATATTTACAAGTTAAAAAAGTAATATTTGATATTGATTATAATAAATAACCAAAGGTCACATCCTCACGATGGTTTTCATTAAAACGTATGGGGCAGGTTAACTGCATTAAAACTCACATTCCTGCTGGCAAAAGGAAGATCACATAACACATATATCCCCGTCAGGACCAAAGTCTTCCCGTTAGGAGAGGTGCCACAAATAGCCAATACATTAATTGACCCCTAGGGTCTCGTACCATCTTGGTCCCATAAAGTAGCGACTCCCGTCCCCCAAACAATATGCATGTGGATCAATGCAATGTTTGGTTCATAATTCCACAATATACAGGTATTCAAATATATATATATCGTCCGGGTGTCCAAAACCTTCCAAATCACAAGTAATTATATAAAATCACCGAATGACCGGTAAAACATACATGCATATACAAATTAAACAGATGGGGTATACAAAAATAATATGTATGTTAGTAAAATATCTAAACAGTAACTAAAAATTATCAGACACGAAATTAGATCAAGGATAGGGTTGATGATACTTATCTCAACTATATTCCAAATAGATTTGTCAAAAGGATATTTTGAGGTACTTGAATTGGGCCATTTAAATGCTGACTGCCACTGCCATGCCACTTGCTCGCAACCGCCACTGCCTTACTTGTGAGCTGCTACCGCCTCTGACTCCTCTCACGTCAGTTGTACTTCCCGATGCGCTCTCTTCATCGTGCCTTGCTGCTTTCCCCCCTCTCTCCTCGCGCAAACCCTCCCCTTTCTCTCTTTGTGTGCGATCCTCTTCCGCATGCCACCCCCGGCCAATACTCCCATATCGCCAATCATACTTGTCTTCCATACGTTGCCGCCGCTAACATTTTTGCCGTGGGAGAATCACCGAGCGCCACCATTGCCATCGCTATTGCCTCAAACGGCCGCTACCGACCACACGAGAGCAGAACTCCTCGCCCATGATGCCGTCACCCACTCCCTTTTCCTATTATTATTATTATTATACATAATATATATATATATATATATTACTTTTCTTTTATTTTGAAGTCCAAATCGATATTATAAATGTATCATCAAAATTGATCTAAATATTAATACAATATTTGATTCACACTTAAATTATCCAAAATCATAATTATTATTAAAATAATCTAAATGGGATACAAGATATTACATTTAATTATATAAAAATAATTATAACCTAAATTTTGATATTTATTTTTTATTAATAAGGTCATTATCGATCATTAAGCATTTGCATGTTAGTATAATTTTGACATAAATTCTATATTTCTATAATTTTTTTGGTATATCTAATTATAATTATATGATTTTTGTATATTTATTAAAAGACTAATCCCGTTAGCATTTTTAAATTTTTAGGATTATCTTTAACATGTTTCATTCAATACATATTCACATATGAAAATATATATATTTGATTAAATATTTGACTCATTATTATATTTGTTTTTCTAACCCTCCAAATTAATGAGTCCAAGTTAATTTGAAAGCAATTGAATCATGAGAAGGCAAATTTTAGAGAATAATTTTATGATGTTATCTACTATAATTGTGATTTAAAATTTTAGATTTATAGATTTTATTTCAATTGTTTTAATTATATATATATTTGGTAAGTAAGTAAATTGTATTAAAAATAAAAAATTATAATAAATTATATTCTATCTCTAAGTGTTTTGTCTAATTAAAATTAAAACATAAAAATTAGGGTATCCTCCGAATTCCATGAAACAAATAATGAAAAACAAAACCAAAAATATAACAAGACACAGCCTAGTGTTTACACAAAAAGGTCTAACAAAGGAGATAATCCAGATAACCAACTGGTTCTCATCATTAACTCCAAAGTTGTTGAAGATGTACTGATTCCGTTCCTTCCAGATGAAATATATCATTGCTGCAAGTGTAAGACGGCAAACATTAAGTCTATATATGGCCATTGGTTGATGATAATTAAGTTTGATCATTATTCTAGATAAATTTATAATTTGATATTCTGATATTATTAAAAATATTTTTTTTATTATTTAAGGTCACATAGTTAGCGATTTTTAAAACCACTTTTGGGTATAATTTTAGAGTCTTGTGATTAAATTATTATTATATTATCATTTAAATTATTTAGTGGCATTTGATCCAGGTTTATATTTTGATATTAATCTAATTTAAATCAATCAAATAAAAAAATTTAATTTTAAGTTTATAATTTAAAATTAAGTTAAAATAATAAAAATAAGACTAGAGATGCGATAAAGATAATGGTTATGAAGATAAACATGGCCAAAGAGAGGGTAGGGGCCCTATTTCACACTGACACAACACAGGGCTTGTGCCGCACAATCCTGGCCGTTGGAAAGAAATCTAACTGCCGGAAGAATTTTTTTAATTTTCAAATGCAAAGAAATAAAAATAAAAAAAAATGAAGTAAATTGCAGTCGTTGGATTTCATATCAATGGACTGCAATTGTGTGGCCACATGCCCTCAGCTGCATCAGTGTGGGACAGGACCTCTGAACGTTGGCCAAAGCATATGGTTGTATGAGAGGGGTGTTCACTGACAAGCACTTGACTGTTCTTTGTGCCCGTTCCTCTCATTTTCCTCCTCATCTGCAATCAAACTGCTTTTCCAATTTGAGCAACTTTTCCCTTCAAAATAACATTATCAATATAGAAGAACTGCAATTATTTTATATGTTTTATTATTTTGAAAAAAATCAAACCCTAACCTTACGTTTGGTTAAAAGAAAATAAAGTATGAATAAAATTTTTATTTCTTGAAAATAAATATTTTTTTATTTAGTTATAAATTTAATCAAAAATAAATATTTCTTTAGAATTATTATTTTCACATACGTGGAAATAACAATTTTTTATTATTATTATTATTATTATTATTATTACTATTATGTTTAATTATTATTATTATTATTATTTACACTTTATTCCTTATACTATTTTATAAACAAAATAATGAAATATTAATTTTCACATTATTATATTCTAATAACTAAATATGAGAATAACAATTCAACTCTATTATTATCCTATTTTATTTCCTAGAATAGCTATTCTATTCTCACCTTATTCTATTCCAATAATCAAACGTATCGTAATAGAAGAGAATCTGACTTTTAGATTTTATTTTTTCATATGATCAAAAGGAAAAAGAATACTCATATTTTAAATTTTTCAAAATCTGGTATGTGGGTTTTCTTTTCGTAGGTTTATTAAGTTCAATTCTATTATTTTATAACTTAGACTTACCTCAAATCTTTATGAATTTGTTCTTTTTACTTGTCATATTGATATTAGTATTACTATTTTACCACTTTACATTAAAGACATGATTATTAGTAGTGATAATAGTTATGATATTCTTGAATTTAAATGTTTCTTGGATTAGCATTTTAAAATAAATAGATTTTGGCTTCCTTCATTGCTTTCTTGGACGTGGGGTATCTCCAACATCTAATGCTGCAATTTGATATAAGTCAAGTATATTTTTGATCTTCCTTCGCATGTTGGGCTCACAAATTGTAATATGGTTAGTAATTTTATTGAAACTAATGCTAAACTTTATGCTAGGTATAATGGATCTCTGTCTGATGTTATTCTTTTTGACCGAGCCTCACATGCCTCAATGTTACTAGATATGATAATATTTATACTTGACGTGTCATCGGACCTAAATTGTAATATGGATTAAGGAATTTAGTTTTGCTAGTCGGATCTAAAGAGGGTCCGGTCTCCGTAAACTATTAATCTGAATTATGTGTAACATAAAATATGGTCAAAGAATTTGTTGGACTTATTTTTCGATATATCCTCCAACGTTCAAATTAATATTTTTCTTTGAAGAAAGAAATAGAAGAGAATGTAAGCTTAAATGTTTATAAAAATATTTTTTATTTGGGGTTTATACTTTTTTAAAAACGTTTTAGTAAAAGAGCGTGTATATGCACTGAATGTCTTTAATTTACTTTTAGTTTGTTTGAACATTAACCCCCTTTTTTGTTGAAAATGAAGGATTTTTATATAAATTTGGAGTGACTAACTTTCCTGTCAATCGTCCAGAAAATCCCCGGGCGGATAGGATCTTACTTAATTGGCGGTTCTAATCGGTACTCAAGGCCGTTAATTCAAAATAAGGGGGGGGGGGGGAAAACCACTTCGACAGTTGGTATTGGTTCCGTCTTCATTTAAAGAGCTAATTGCTTGGATAAAGCCATTGGGCACATTCATCAATTTGGACCATATGGGCCGACTGGGCAGCCTCCATACTTTATGGGTTGATTGGACCTCCATACTTTATGGTTTGAATTCATGAATGAAATCTTTCTCTTGGACCGTCGGTAACAATATTTATAAATAATGTACATTTTATTAGTCAATTTATATCAAATTTGCATTCTACTAACATGTTTTTCATGTTTTCTATTATGTGAATGATACCACCTAATCTGTGGGCTACGCTTTTTTTCCTACTCTTTTATAAGGCTCTAAGCTTATCTTGATACTAATTAGATAAGTGACCCTACTAATCAATGGTCAATCACTAATTTTCTCTAATTATTATAAGATTCTCTCATATCTTGGCACAATAAGAAACAGACTATTATTACTCATTTTAGCATTAAGATTGAGTATCACACTCTTATTGATTCTATATTGAGTTGTTTTGGCTTTATTGGCTCTTACATCATATCGGTATTTCTCATCTTAACGATATTCCTTTTTATTATGACAACTACAATGCCATTAAGATTACTTATAATAATATATTTTAAAAAAATATATATCTCAATTAATAGACATTATATACATTATCACCTTAGGGGGGCATTCTTTACCTCTTCTCGGTTATTTCGTCTGATCAGTTGGTTGATATATTTACAAAAAGTTAATCATTTAGTTTTCAAACTCCAATTAATATCTTTAACATTGTAATGAGTTTGACACCATAATGATTTTATAGTTTTTTTAAAAAATTAATTAAATTATAATAATCTATTTAAAAATAAATAATAAGATATATAAAACGAATCTATCTATCTTTTTAAGAAATACAGCTTCTTTAAATCTATACATGACCTAATGAGATTCATGTTGCTTTCACTTATGGCATGTTTATTTATTGAAATAAAATAAAGTATGAATAGAATAATTATTTTTAAGGAATAGAATAAGATGTGAATAAATTTAAAATTTATTATTTTTATATTTTGTTACTCATTTGAAATAATTATGAATAAGTTGAGAATTAATTTTTTAATATTTAGTATGTAGTAATAATAAGAGAAATAATATAAAAATTTATACTAATAATTTTTTTACCCTTATTTAAAAAAAATATGAGATCTAAAGAAATATATAATTATTTTAAAAATTACATATTATTTGTTATATTAATTAATTATTCCAACAATATAATTCTCTACATGTTTTAATAACTAGTCTCGTTGTGTCACATTATTTTTTATAGGGTCATTTGAGATTTAGTATGCTAATTTGTCCAAAAAATAAATTAATTTCATTAATTTACTATCAAAATTATATATTAAAAGTATAAAAAAAATCCATTAAAATTGATCTTATTAAAATAATACATATAATAAATTATTTTATTAATTTTATCACAGTCAAATAAATCTGAACCGCAAATTTCAGATTTTGGGATAATTCACCAAGTACATTTCCTTTTTATCCGTTAGATAAAAATAATTTAACAGATCAAATAGAAAGCTTAAAGAATTATTTAAATATTTTCTAAAATTATTTTTAAATTAAATATTCAAAAAATTCCAATAATATAAAAAAATTATAAAAAAATATTATACATATTTTTATATATTAAAATTTTTATCGTTATTTTTTTTTTAAATTAGGTGAATAAACCAAACGGCGGTTACTTGACGGAAACAAAACGGAAAAGTGTAACGGCTGATTGGTCAGTAACTCATCGTCGAGACGTCTTACCAACCCGGCCGTACTTTTCACCAATTTGGAGAATCTTTCTATTTATAGCAACCGCTCCCTTCTTCTCTTTGGCTTCTCCATTTTCTCTCTCGCGTCTCTGTTTCATCTTCCTACGATAGTTTTCGCTCACTGAGAGAGGGGTAGAAGAGGTGAGAGAAATCAGAAATGGCGAGGGGAAAGATCCAGATCCAGAGGATAGAGAACTCCACGAACAGGCAGGTGACTTACTCAAAGAGACGAAACGGTCTCTTCAAGAAGGCAAACGAGCTCACCGTCCTCTGCGATGCTAAAGTCTCCATTATCATGTTCTCTAGCACTAATAAACTCCATGAATTTATCAGTCCTTCCACTACGTAAGTTTTTTCTCTCTCTCTCACAAAAGACATCAGTATCTTCTTGTTTATAGTTTTATTTTTTGCTCACGCCTTTTCCAATCTGTTGTATACTCGATTGCTCTTCGTTTTTCAGGACAAAGGAAATGTATGATACGTATCAGAATGCCTTAGGAATCGATCTATGGAGTACTCACTACGGGGTTATCTCTCTGTTTCTCTCGATGCGTTTTCCTCTGTGATTGAGTCTATCTGTATCGTTATTTGGTGGTACACACTAAATCTGGTTGTTGATGTGCTGTAGAGGATGCAAGAGGAATTGAAGAAGCTGACTGAGATAAACAGGAAGCTGCAGAGGGAGATTAGGTACTATTGATGAAATGTTCTTGATCTCTGGTTTGCACTGTCGTTCGTTTGTGCTGTTAATTGTATTGAACTGACTGATAGATTCAAAGAATATTTCTGAAAAAACGAAGAGATTGCGATGATGAACGGTTGTGAGTTTCTGTTTTCCTTATTTGGCTGATTTACTCGATTTTGGGAATGACTTATTAATGATAGGCAAAGGATGGGGGACAATTTGGATGATTTAAGCATTGATGAATTGCGCTGTCTTGAGCAAGATGTGGAGAGTTCTGTCAAGATTATTCGGGAACGCAAGGTAATCCAGCAAATTGCTTTTCCATTAGTTTTACCTGGATTTTATGTCTAAAACCATGAATATAACAACATTTGTATTTTATACAAACGATGCAATCTGTTTTTATAAAAAATAATTTATATTTAACATTAACTCACTGACCTAAAACAATATATATTTCTTCTCACGAGTAAATAAAAGTACAATGGGTCATATCGAAGGGTTTAAGAAATCACCTTCATAATTAAAATTGGAATAGATTGAAAGAAGATGATATATGAAATTAAAGATCAGAACAGAAGAATTTAGATGTGAATAGCGTAGAAAAGATGAGAAGTAGACAAAAATAAGAGAACGGAGCTCAAGGCAACTCATTAAGTCATATCATTCTTTTCACACATCCTACAGTAACAAGGCTTACCTTATATACGGTAACACAAGTTTTTCCAATTAGTTACCCTTCTAACTGTTAATACTCTATTAGTTATTATTTAACTAACACCCTAACTACCAAATATATATGACTGGCCTACTACATGACAATACCTCCCCCTTGAAAGAACCATTGTCCTCAAGAATGGAAGAAAAGCCAATGCGGAATAATACAATGTAAAAAATTTCTGACTACCAACTATTTATACTATTCTGTGCTATATTATGCAAGTTAGAGCCAAATAGCAGTAGCTCCAAGAGGATTTCTGGCCCAAATGATCACAATTATCTTGTCGACTTTGTGATAACCCATAACTAATTCTTGAGATGATGCCTTGTCATCAATATCCTTCCATTGAGTTTGCAGTGGTGAATGCATAAGGATAGAACCAATGTAGGAAAATTCATTACTTTAATGGAATCTTGCATTTCGAAACATCATTAGGCAGAACTGTAGGCTTCTTGTATATGTAGGAGTCTTGCATTGTCTCTGTATGATCACTAGGCTGCACTGGAATAATATCAACTATTTGCAAAGGCGGACAGCAAATTTCAGAATTTTTTTATGTCTAGGACATCTTCCTCACTTTCAACACCCAATTCGGTGCGTAAGTGTTTCAGTAGTTTCAACACGTATAGCCTTCAATTTCAGCACTGAAATTGTCGATACGTGACTTCCAACAGCTTCTGTAACTTCAGAAGTTTCAGCATTTTAGGAAATAGAGGTCAGTGTAGCCATCAATTTCAGGGAAAATTTATCGTGCTTACATAAATACTGTTCGAAATCCCTTTTAGTCTATCTCGTGAGATGGAGGGGTGCCATCTACCAAATTTGGCTTGGTCAATTTGCTGTGAAAATTGTTTGTTGGATTCATCAGGTTGTTGTTTGGAGTCTTCTGCAACTCGTTGTCTATTTCCTTGAATCAGAGTTCTTCGCTTTGTTGCTTAATTTAAAAAAAAAAAAAGTTAATTTTGCAGAATTTGAAAACAGATTATTAAATGTGATTGTTGATGCATAATGTGGAGCAGTGGAACTCGTGTTACTTCTTCTTAATGAAGGATGCACAAAATTAGAGCATCAAGAATTTTGTCCAGATGTGCGCGTGTAACTCAATCAGCTGAATCTATTTTCCTCCTCGGAGCAGCAAGAATGATTATGAAAGATTACTAAGAAAACCTAGAAAGGCAATAATCATGTTGTAATCTGTTCTGGGTTTGGGTTATGTTATTGAAGAAATTTCAACCGCTCTTAGAATTAAGATGTTGATTGCTAAGTTTGGAAGAATCAAAACCCTGATCCAATTCTGACAAGCAAGACCGAAATCAAGACTTGAAGGGCTGTTATGAACGACTAGACTGGTATCAAGATTTTTGCAAAATTGGAACAGCAAAAAGAATAATTGCAGAACTACAATGCTTCTATGGTTGGACGTGCTGCAAGAATCTGACCGTAGAATCAAGATTAGGAGTCATATTCACGAATTATATGATGCTGTTGCAAAAAAGCAGAATCTTGATCCAAGAATTAAGAAAGTATGTGTGCAGTATTCTATGACCAGAATTTCTAGTGCAGAAATACGGAATTTTAGACATACAACCGCAAATTGATGATGTTGAATTATAGATTTGCTGGGGCAGATTTGCAGAAGCAGATCTGTTGATTGCTGGAAAATTTTGCTGTTGCTGTAATAACAATATCTGTAGGCAATTTAGAATGGCTGAATTGCCATTAAGGATCTCAAGATTCTAGGTGTTCTTGTACATGGCAGAATCTGCTCCGACAGTTCTTGAGAGTTCTTGATGTTTATAGAGGATGTGTTTTCTGGAACAAAAATTTGTAGATCTCGGTGATCAAGAACTAAATTTTTAAGAAAAGAACAAGTCTCTCATACTAATTATCATGAAGGGACTAAAACATCTTCAAAACTAGAGGGGAAAGGCAAAATTAGAGATGAGAGGAGAAGAATTTTGGATGAGAGTAGAATAGACAAGACGAGGAATAGACAAAGATGAGGGATCCGAGTGCCAAGGCAACTCATTCATTTCATATCATTCTTTTCGCATGCCATCAGGTTACAAGGCTTGCCTTACATAGACTAACACAAGCTATCCCAATTAGTTACCCTTTTAGCTGCTAATCTTATATTAGTCATAATTTAACTAATACCCTCACTAACAACTGAATGTGGCTGGCATGCTACATGACACTGTGCAGTTATATCCAATAACTCGAGATCACATTCATAGGGAATTATGTTTTAACACTAGAAAATTTTGACATACTCGAAAAGTGTGGGATTGGATTTCTACAAAACTCAAAAAAATAAAAATCAAGGGATGGATTTTTAAGTGTTTTTAACTAAAAGAGAATGCATAAATAATAAATAAATAAATAAATCCACAACAAATAACACTAAAGTGAAGTAAAACTTATTATTCAAAATATAATAAATTTTAATCAATAGAGAAAATAACGTGCAACAATGAAATAAAATCAATTGTCCAACACTGTAATTAACACTAAAGGGGCACTTACCAACCTGGTATCAGAGATGATTCGATGGCTGAAGAAACACGATTCAAGTAGCTACTTGAGTCAATAACAGTGAAAGCCTATAGAATGGATGCTCTGGAGCCAAGTATGGTGCAGTTGACTGAGCAAGTGCAACATGTGTTCAACTTGTACCAGGAGACCCTTGCAGTGCTGTCCTTCCCCCAATGAACCCAAGGGAGCAGCTTGAGGAAACAAGGATGCCAGTTAATCGGCACATGAGGATTGACTTTCCTCAATTTGAAGGTGAAAACTCGAGTGGATAGATCTTCAAGGTGAGGTAATTCTTTGAAATTCATGAGACACCCGAAGCCTAGAAGGTGATGTTAGCCTCATTTACAAGGAATTTAATATGGTTCAAGGGCGCAAGGGAAGCCGAGGAATTCATTGATTTGGAGACTTTTTTTGAAGCCTTGCTTATCGGGTTTGGGAGATTGTAGTAAGCTAAGGAATTAAGGCAATTTATTACAATGACCGATTACAAGGTTTGATTTGAGGCTATTACCAACCAGCTAAGGGATGTCAATGCTAGGTGAAGTTAAGTTTCTTTTTGGGAGGATTGAAAGCCAAGATCAGATAAATAGTAAAGTTACTCAAACTGGCTAGTTTGCATCAAGCCTTTGGGATGAAAATAATATAGGAAGAGTTCATTTCTAGTTGAAAATAAATCAAATTGGGGTTAGACCACTTCCCAAGGAGGATATTCTAGTCATCACTCCCCTGTCCTGAGTCAAACCTTACCAAATCGACGATGATAGTCCAACGGATCACTCTAGCTCATATGAAAGAAAGAAGAGAAAAGGGGCTATGTTATAACTATGATTAAAAGTGGCGCCTAATGCACTAATACTCAGCTTTGAGAGCCTATTTGATGGTGTCACATCCAAATTCCCGATTCCGTCATTAACAATTAATAGCAATATCAATTCTCAGTCAATTAAGTATTTAAATAACATTGAATGTGACCTTCACGTCGAACTTTGGCGGATCAAAATAAAATAATATAAACTATACACAGGATCCATAATATACCATACATCATGTGGCTTTAACACCGACCCAACCATGACATCGGATCTTACATAAGGAGTTATACCTGTCATCATAGATTAGATAATACAATTTGTTGAAATAAAAGTCACAAACGATTTCTAACAAATGGCAATCCAACAGTCGGACGAACCGACAACCCAACATTACAAACCATATTAAACATTATTACATCCACATAAGGTTTACTTAATTGATAACTATCTTATGACTTATATACTACTGTTCGGTTACTATAAAAGTACTAATTACTGTCTAAAAATTTAACATAAATAGATTAACTATTGTTCGGAATCAAAATACAACATCACAATTCCATAATTTTAGATTCTACATTCTTTGAATACAATCATCTTTCAATCCTGATCGTTCTATAAGTATTCGAGTATCGATAAAAGGGTTAGTAAAATAAAAATAATAAATTAGCCAAAAGTTTAGTAAGACATATAATTTATAATTAAACATATATACTTTGCATTAAAAACATATCGGAAGGAATAATGCGTTAGCTTTTAACAAAGTGCTATGAAATTCTATGACAATACATTTGTCCACTTTTGTATATTTCTTATCATGTTTTTACTCTTTTATTATCATTAAATATACTAAAATATGATTTTCTTAGGAATCAAAGGCTAGTAGGGCCTCATCGATTAAAGGAGTGGACAATTGAAACCCATTGTCCTTGTTTTTACGCAACCGAAGACCATACGCTACCATTCAAAATCCGTAGGTGGATTGTCATACATATAACTCTGTAAATATGATCAAATATCGCTTTCACCTACGTATAATAGATTCACATATCGATTTACCACTATAATATATTAAAACATGACATAATATACTACCCACTGAAATATAACTATGGTCAAATACATATTCTTATAAAAATTTTACATTTTTCTTTATATTTCATAAGTTTCTCATCTTGAAGAAAATATTGGTATTTTTTGTCATAGTTGTAGAGTTTTCTCTTCAAATCCTGTAGTTCCTTATCATGTAAAACTTATACTTTCTGTAAAAATTAAGTTATAATGTATTTTTAACACATGGAATGCCAAATTTGCATATAGTGTAGGAAAATTTAGCAAAATATGAAAATCAGTAATTTCATCTTTATAAACAAACATAGAGAGAAACTATGAAAATTTTCCGAATACAAAAAGCATATAATTTGCAGTTTTTGGATATACAAGATTATCATGTATGAAATTAAGCATGCAAGAATACTATATCAGATTTTTAGAACGTGCATGGAGCAAAAGTTGCAGAAATCAGCTAACTTGTACAATATATATGAGTTTAGATATGAATTTTATGCGTAATTGTAGAAAAATCAGTAAAATATTATATATATACTAAACATAAACAACATATCTTCGAATTTATACTATGTTTGAGTATTTAAAATAAAAAAATACTTAGAGAATTGGAGAAAGAACAACCGTAAGAGCATAAAGGTTTATAATGCATTTGCTTTACTCCAAATTACCAAAATTCTAACTTTAATTCACTTGAATTGAACTTTCTTAACTTTCTCACTCTCCTTCTCTCTCTTCTCTTCATCTCCTTCTTTTTCTTCTCTCAAATTCTAATGAAAAATGACAAAAATTCAGTTGAGTGTCCTATTTATACAGAAACGATGCTCAAATTCTGGTCGGATGCTTGCCGTGCGCTAAGACTGAATATTGCAATGCACGAGCGCCACCTCAGGCGCACCCTAAGCGTGTCTACACTGTTTTTGACGCTCAAACTCTAATCAGGCGTTCCTTAAACATAGACATTCTGCGTTCCCATGTAATGGTGCACGTCGAGCATCCATCAACTCAATAAAATTCAATCCAAATTTAACTTTTAACATAATTTTTTTAATTATTTGACTTTAACTTTAATTTTAATTATATTAACTTAATTAATTAAAATTATAATAAAATTATAACCTGAGCCTAACTGATGGAAACAATAGAGCCAGAGGAGCCCAGCTACAACCAAAGCCTGATAAGCCCCTACTTTAAGAAGCCAAGCCTACAGAGGCTCAAAACGATGCCTGAGATCACTGTCCATAGAATTACCAGAGTCCCACATGTGAAAACTAATAGGTTTTAAGGAAAATAATGAAACTGTAAAAGTCATATTAATCAATTCAAGAATTTCCTAGATAAAGGATTAGTTCTAAGAAATCGATGGATAGCAACAAAGATGACACTTTTCTGATCCCCAGATATTAAGTTCGACGATCAATTTACTAATAATATATTACACATTCTGAATTTATTTAATCAATTTTTTACAATGATCTATACTTAGTCAAATTAAAAATTCTACTCAAATACGAATATATTCTTAATTTTTTTCATACCAAAGAAAATACTATTATTATTTAAATTTATGTAGGGCCTTTATTCATATTTTGTCAGATATAAATCATGCAAGAACTTTAATATATATTTTTAAAAACATGCAGAAATTATATTGTATAAATTATAAATATATAGAGATGATTATTGCATAAATAACAGAAAAATCAACTTTGTTAGTATAGTTTCATTAATTTCTTTCAAATATAAAACATATATGAAGATTATTATGAAAATTAAAAGCGGGCATATTTATATATTGAAGAATTTAAGATATACAAAAGTATTAAACACAATTTTAAGACATATGTGAGTATCATTGTAGAAATTCAACATTTAAATATAATGTATATAGATTAAAAATATATATTTCATAAAATATTTTTAAAATGATAGTGAAATACATACTTTTTAATATGATATATTTGATTTTCTCTTGGACTCTTTCTCTCCTATCTCTTCTTCTCTCTTTTTTATCTCTTATTTATGAAATGACGAAAATAATTTAAAATCGACCAATGGGCATGTTTATAAAAAAAAAAAAAAATGAAGCATGTGCATTGGTTAGATGTGGGTTAGGTATTAAGGCACCAGACATACTACGCATGATCATCTATCAATTGCGTATCAGGCGTTAACATTTTGTCTCAAATATACACATGTATTGACTGTGCACACATCAAATACGACCAATCTGACTAAAATACACACGATCGCCCTATAAGTATTTCCCTGACTAAAATACGTACGAGCATATTCCTTAGGCACATTCTTACTGTCCAAAATACATATAAATATAGATCAAGTACAAGTTAAGCTTCCAAAAATTCTAAATGAAAATTAGCTTGAGGTTTTTGCAATTACATGATAATTTGGGCAGTATTTTACATGTATTAGGACCGATGCTAAAAGAGAGTTGCTTTATACGGGAGTCGGTGCTGAAGCAGATTTTGTCTTCGTTACTCTAAATTTAAATCCTAAACACTATAATAAACTAATAAGGAGCAAGAGAAATATAGGTCTTATTCCTCAATATGTCATTTGATATTTAAGTTAGTAATTTTTCTACTTGGAAGAAAAATATATAAGGAATGAATTCGTGGATGCAAATATATGGGAATTGAGTGATTGGAGGGTTGTGCTTTGTAGGATTCACTTAAATGAGTGAGTGATTTTGGAAGTGTTATACTCGTAAGGGAAAGTAGCTTTAGAAATAATGCACTCATATGAAAGAGTGGCTTTGTAGTTTTTTTAGCCTCTTTCTCGATTTTCGGTCATCCAACCATCAATCTTTCTGTTATGTGGGGTAGATGCTATATTTATAATAAAAGATGTCGTTTGGCTAGCGGACTCCTAATGTATAGGCATTACGCCTCTACAGTTATGAAAGAAGTTAATTGTATAATTGTCACTTTCAATTGATAATAGGGTCACAGTTGGATTGGAGCATTAACCGATTGAAATAATTTATTGATTATCCATTACTACATATTTAATATTGGACGGTTCGGGTTGCGCCTCTTAGGTTAACCATCGTGCCTTTACATCTTGAACTCAAAGGGCATTCTATTGGGCCATCATCACTTTAGCCATTCTTCCTTCTATGCACTAGATTCTAGGCCGGCTCAAGTATTATCATACTCATCACTTTTTATATTAAGGAAAAACTACCTCATGTATTCACACAATTATAATGAATAATTTTATTATTTATACAATAAAAAATTAATTAATTTCTTAATTAAATAAATATTATTCTTTTCATAAATAGTAGAGCTAATCAATGAAAATATAATAAACCATATGAGATTCAAATAATTACTAAATACGTGCCATAATATGCGGGACAATTCTAATACACATATACGTAACAATGTATTTTTGATGGTTAACAGTTCAAGGTAATTAGCAGCCAGATTGACACTCACAAGAAGAAGGTTTGTCCATTTACTTCCTCACGATATGATCTTCTCTCTGCATCCCATCTATTTACCTCCAATTTGCGATCGCATTGCATAATAATCTCTAGCCGTTGATGCTGTTTCAGTCCAGGAATCTGGAGGAAATACACAGGGCTCTCCTACAAGAACTTGTAAGCCACCCACACATGCTGTCTTGATTTATCCTTTTCCTTTCATAAAACTTGAAGAATTGCTAGAAAAAAAAAAGATATTAAATATTTAATTCAATAAAAAAATTAAAAAAAAAAGAATATATATATATTTTTTTTCAAAGTGGGGGAAAATTTCTAACTGTTGAGAAACTGCCCCTTTTTCGTGAGCATGCAAGGGAGGATCCCCGCCGGAGTTTCGTTGACGGCGGAAGTGTCGACTACGATCATCGAGTGCTTGGATTCCCCCACGGCGGTACGCATCTTTTAACCCTCTGCTTGCAGCCGTCTGATGCCAACCTTCGCAGCGGCGCAGGATCATGTCTCACGACTTATAATTTGCTCGAGTAGCCAGCCATCTCATGAAAAATATTATCAGTGCACCAACTCGAATGTCAGTTTATCCTGAAATTATTAATTTTGATATGAAAAGAGGTTAAAAAAATTAAAATCCCCACTTTTAATAATTTTAATATAAATAAATATATTAATAAATATATCCATTAGATATAGCGATTTTCGATTCTGGAACTGCTAGGATTGCTCATGCGATGACGTTCGTGAAATGTTTGCTATGGCCAAGGGACCCTACGCCACACTTATGTGACATAGAGCCTGCATCGCATGGCATGGGCTATCCAGATCAAATCCAACGGCCAAGGTTCGTGCAGATTTTTCTCTTTTTATTTTTCGTTTATAAATTAAAAAAAAGGAAAAATACTCAACCAACGGATTTGATCTGGACGGCCGCCAAGGCCCCTCGTCTCATGTTTGCTAAAGTGTAACTATTTGGAAGGAAATTTGGGAGCGAGCCGTGAGCGAGCGGCTTATGCTGCAAAATTATGAAAAAATGCGGTAGTAAATCATAGGTAAGATACTCGATGGTGGCTTAAGTGGCCACTCGAGCGATAAATACGCTATTTTACCCACCAAGGCGTGCCGTAGGAAACGGAGACGAAGAAAAGAGAATAATGAAAACCCGTTTGATGTTTAATTCATGTTCAATTTTTTGCCAAATTTGGATATATTATTTTAGGTTCGACTGAACATATTATCTATTGGTTCTTCGTTAAATGTAAATTTATACTGACTTATCAGCAGTCGGTAGCGTCAACTCTATTAATAATCACTTATAATTCTCTTATTCGGCTACAAAGGTGTTGGAGCCACTAATACTCGGTTCTTCACACTTGTTGCAAAGATATTAACTTGAAAGATATTATTTGTAATTAGATCTCATTATATTAGATATATTATTCGGATACAAGGCCATGTTATTTTTTCTTAATTGATAAAAATTTTTACATAAAATTAATTGTGTAATATATATACTTAATTATATATTTTTATTTATAATTTTTTAAAGAATTATCTAAATAATTATTTTTTAAATTATTGGGTTAAATATTCAATCAATTTTAATATTAAAAAATCTAAATAATACTATACATAATTTTTTATATATTAAAAATGACCCTCAAAGTGCGGAGAATGCTACAAATGTCAAATTTACCACTTCCAAAAATTACCTCATCACAAACGCTCCCCTAAGAAATTATGATTCATGAGATTTATAGTATTAAACTTATTATTATAAAAAATACTTATTTAATTTAATATATTAAATACAAAAATTAAAATAGACAAATAATAATACTAACATAATATAACAACATATGCCTTACATAATATGACATATTAATTCACTTGAAATATGGCATTTGTCAACCACAAATAAAAACATCTAATAATTCAAATAATACTTAAATATCAAAAGGATCTATAATTTCACCGCTTACATTAAAAATGGATTCAAAAACACAATGTGTTCTTAAGGTTTCGAAACTAATTTACCAGTTTCATTCCTAAACTTGTAAATCATGTCTCATATGATTGCTACAATGAAATGATGTTTCCATGCAGGGGACGACTTTTTTTGATGAGCTATCTTTCCAGTTGCCTTCACGCTTCATAGGTCTAACGCTCCAACCTTAGGCCTTCGCTCATTAGTTTTGGTTATTTGCAATTCTTTGCGGGTAAGATCAGGTCCCAATCAGTGCACCATTCTTCTCGTAGGCTAAGTGAACCAGGTTCCATTATCGGTAACGATAACTTCTGAAATCTCAAACCAACGTACCATGTGTTGTTTGATGAAGTCGAGTAAATGAATCCAACTATTTGGTGACTAGTTGATTCCTATCGGTATGAACTTTCCCTATCCTAACACAATAAAGAAAGACTCAAGGACGTTCAGCTCTCATTATGCAAAATGCTATGGGCTCTTGAGCACAGCTCTTAATGCGAACTCAACTTCAGTGGGGGTGAGGCACCTCATGTACAGATCAAACTTTCCTTTACGATAGAGCACCATTGTTGCGAGTACAAATTCAAGGGGAGAGCCTAATCCCAAAAAGCTGATATGATAACAGGGAGAGCCCTTCAAACTTATAAGCCAATCCTTATGGAGCTGGCCTCCTGATATGAGATTCGCAACATTATTCCCCCCTTCAACAGCCGTAGACCTCGGCGGTTACACTCTACAACACTTCATTCGGCAGTTTTCACTCGACAGCTCTCACTCTGCGTTGCTTCACTCTATTTTTTCGATCAACCCCTCTAAAGTAGTCTTTTTCAATCAGAACCTTTCGCAAATAGCCCTATTCGGATTAAAATCGGTCTCAATGAGAGTATCATTATTACAAGTACAAGTTTAAGAGGAGAGTCTAATCCCAAAACCAATCTGATATGAAAGAGAGCCCCTAAACTTATAAGCCAACCCCTATAGAGTTGGCTCCTCGATATGGGATTCGCAACAACCACCTCTATATTTGTTTAGCGTTCGGATATTTTCTTTTAGACTGCTTCTATCAGCCTGTAGTTAGTCTGATCTTTTAGACTCGTGCATGTTGACTTTGATAAGAGCTCATCTTGGGTGTTCTTCAGCCTTTGAATGTGGGTCATTTCGAGTGTGCCTCCTAGACCTTTCTCTAAGTATTTAGCCAACTAAGGGTTCTTGGCACCAAAGAAAGAAATTTCCTCAGCCAGAATAGTAAACCGGCCAGTTACCTAGCCCACTCTGATATCTTACTAACAATGGGCTTGCTCGATAGCACTGATTCGGTCGCTCTAGTCAATTACATGCATGAACTTTTCCATTTGGAAGGCTCGGTGTATCATTCTTTTAAATAGGTTGGCACACTCTATCTTAGGTTGGCCTAAGTTGGGAACCATTGATTTGTATAAATTATACAAGATATGTGAACTTATGATATCAATTTATTATGTTTCATGAATTCGGGTTATCCTACCGATTTGGGGGTTACGAATCGGATCTGAAATGTCACTTTCAATCTCGATGCGGATCCAGGTTTATGTCTCGAACCCGAATTTTGTGCTGTGGCCAAAAACGAGAGATTAGAGGACGATAGGAATTGCTCCTACCGTATATCCTCCGACGTTCAAGTCAAATATCTTTTTAAGAAAATAGAAAGGTGTAAGAAGGATGCGTATATGCATGTAATGGTGGATTAAGCGTTGGGATGCGTTCAATTGATAGGCGACTTAGAGGTGCGCCCGACTAAGGGATGTTTTAGATGCGCTCCCTGTTGAGATGCAGCAATTGTACGACTGTCTTGGATATTGTCGGGTTACTCCTTAGGGATGACCGGACACTTGGTAGGAGAGTTGGATTCTGGGAGGACTTCGAGGCAGTGCTCTCATAAAGTCTCTTTTCCATTTTTCTCCTCTTCCCTCTTTCACCTTTTTTCTCTGGATCCTTTTTTTTCTTTTCCCTGTGGCCTCTCCCCTTTTGCTGAGATCAAAGGGATATTTATAGAATCGACAGATAGTTTTAACTACCTATTGAATTGTCTCCAATGGATAACCGCCAGATCCACTTGTGACAACCGCCCAAGGATAAGACGAAGCAGTTAAGCATTTTTTTTTGGGTCGGATTTATTGAACCCATCACAATTAAATACTGAAAAATTACCTAATAATTAGATGTTTTACTGTTTCATTAAGTTCAATATACATTTTTTTAAAAATAATTGTATTTTTAAATAATTAATACTATATTTATGTTCAGTTAAACATCTCTCCAAACCATAAAAAGGCCTTGTCAACACCCAATTGTTGGACCGCTCCAATCTACTTCATCTAGATTTTTATAGGATTAAATAATTATCTAATAATTAATTATTAATTATCTAATAATTAAGCAATTATCTAATAATTACGAACGGTGTTACAAAAAAAGTAGGCCCGATTAAGTTTTTAATCCGAACATGATTATCACAGGTGATCGATTCATCCTTATAAATTTGTTAAAAATATTTTTTTTATTTTGAATGAATACCACACTTAAAACTTATTTTACTTAATTATATTTTAATATAATTAATGTTTTTTAATATAATTTTTAAAATTTAAATATATACTCAGAGAAAAATAATTAATATAACACAGCATAATTTTTAAAATTAAAAATATTATTTAAAAATAAAAAAATTTATTATTAGTTATAATTTATTATTATTATTAAAAATTTATAAAAATAAAAAAATAATATACATATACTTAATTACCAATTTATTGATATCAAAATTATTAAAAATAAATATAAATATTACCCATTTTTTAATTTTTACACACTCCTACCACTCCCCATTAAAAATAACAATCTCAACTTATATATATAAATGATATTATTTAATTTTTTATATTTTAAAATAATTTGATAGGTATTACATCCAATAGCCTAAAAAAATCGGTCTAATACAATTTCGGGCCAAAACACAAAGCTCAACGACCTAAAATGCCAGCATGGCCCATTTCAGTAAATATAGTCGGGGCCAGTTTAATGGCCCAGACAGTTTACTAGCTAACGACATCGGACATTAGTTAAAACTGTTGTCATAATAAAAATTAACCGTTCGTCAGTTTTCCAAATAGTTAATCGTCGTTCAATTTCTATAAATACCAGTTCTCTCCAACTAAAAAGACAACTTAATATTTTCTCAGAAAAGATATTCAATGATTAAAAAGACGCCAATAGTACACACTTTCTCTCTTTTAATCTAAGACACTACTTTAAGAACACAATGCCTCAGACATAATATACTTTTTGTATCCTTTATCTTTCTTCTTATTTGAAAAAGATACTAACTTAAACGTTGAAAGATATACCGAAAAGTAAATCTCACCAATCATATAACAATTATTTTGTGATTGTATAGAATTTGATTAAAGACATACAAAGATCGAAGATGCCTTAACACCCGACGAACAACTCTTTTTATCTGTATAACAGTCAAAATTTTCGAACGTAAGATCACTTATACTAGAAAATTAGATATTATACGTCTTCCCAAATTCGTGTTTCAGTAGAGATGACAGAAACATAAAATTTAATACAAAATTAATTTTTTAAATTATATTCTGCAATTAAAACCAAAAATTCAACAAAAATCCAGAGAGAAACTGCAAACTTTGCTGAAGACAGAGGGGAGAGGGGAACCTCAAGGCTTGGAGGTGGAGCTCCGGACAGAATTCCAAATCTGAGCAACAGCGCCAAAAACATGAGGCCAAACAGCAGCGATGCCTCGAAACGACGCAGCAGATGCGACCCCAATCGCGAGGCTTTCAGCGAATCCAGGCTTCGAATCGAGCCTCATCTCAACAATGGCAAGACGAGCATTAGCGGTGTCGAGCTTCCTTGAAGCTTCGGCCATGAACCTGTCCTTCCTCCCTCTTCCCAGAGGTCGCTAGCTTGTAGAGCATGTGCTGGAGGTCGTCAATCACTTTAACCGCGGCCTCTTGGGGCTCTAGCCCCTGCGACTCGTAGTGCGACATCAACTCCTGCGGCGTCGGAAGCCTTCTCTTCTGGGAATCACTATTATTATTATCGCTGTTTCTTCCTCCTCCACTGACGGAGGCGGTTGTGGGTGGGAGCTGTTGAGGGCTGGGGTTTAGTGGCTGCTCCATGTCTTCAGCTATGTCGTCTTTGTTGAGCAGATCTGAAAGGAGCTTTAGGGTTTTGTAAGCTGGGATTGTTGATGGATGGAAATCAATGAGCGGCAAGAAAGCGCGAGAGTGAAACCCTATGATTTGGGGAGCTTTCAGTTCACAGGTTGTACGGGTTCTGCTGGTGACGATAGAGCCAAATTTAAACCCAACCATGAATTACTAAATTCCACTTATGATAATTTAAATTATATTTTAGGTTAAATTTAATTCAAAATTATTTTTCTTTCTTACAAAAATTAAAAATTTATATACATTAATATGTTTCAAATGGATCCGGGGGCGTCCTTCTCCTCATCTGAGCTGTCGGACGTAAAATCCGGCAACCCACACGTTTTGAATGAATAATATAATATGGGCCGTTCGATTTTAAATTTAACCATCTAAAACACGTAACCGTCGAATTTTACATCCGACGGTTCAGATTAAGAGAAGGTCCTTCTCCACAAAGGAGAAGGATGCCCCCTCAATTCGTTTCAAATTGGTTAAGTCAACCTCGTTTATCATTAATTATTTAAATTTATATTTTAAGTAAACATTACAAAGACAATAAATACATATTAGATTTATACCTAGTGACATGCACAATTTTGTTGCTGCTGTAATTTATTTGATAAAATACACTTTAACCATCAAATAAAAATATAAATATTTTAAATTTTGAATGTTTATAAAACAGTTTAATTCTTCATATTTTTTAAAATATATACAATATAACATAAGATATAGCATAGAGATTTTTTTTAAATTTTCTTTGAATTAAAAAAATAAAACCCACAAACAATAATAAGGTTAATCAATTATAAATACAGAGGAAATAAGTTCAAACCATAAAAACAATCATTACAGAAATATGGCGACAAGAAGACCCAGATCAAACCGTCTCGGTCCCACAATACAAGAAATCCCATGAACTAAGCAATCCGCTCGGGCGAATTCAAACTCAAGTGAGGCCATCAAAAGAGTGGATTAGTAGTAACAAGAGTATTCTAAGCTTCACATTCTAGTTTATAGTGAGGCAGCAGAATTCACAGTTTCAAAAAACATACCATATAAAATCAACAGAGTCATATTCTCAAGCTTAACAGAGTACAAAGTAAATGTATAAAAAAGGTAATTAAAACAGCTCAAAGCCAAAAAGAGCAGCAGTTCACAGTGTCTTATTCATTATCTGTGAAAATACCTATGTATTCCTACCCATATTTTGGCAACCCCGAATGGTATTATACGAGTCGTGCTCACGAACTAATTCTCACAGCACCAAAAAAATTGGAAAGGGTGCTTAATATAGTGATCGGAGGAGCTACTTTACAGAAATATCGGCGCCATGACCAGCGTGATTGTTGCCAACATTTTAATGAGGACATGAAGGGACGGTCCGGCAGTATCTTTAAATGGATCTCCAACACTGCAGGCAGAAAAGTTTGCATTATCATCAATGACAACAATCACAAATACAAAATGATGCTTTCCTCAAAATGGGGAAGAAATCATCGAGTTGATAAGGCAAACTACTAAGATTGTTCAACTTTTCAATCTTGAATGTATCAAATTGCTGTTGAAACTGGGGGCTGCAGAATTTGGGAAAAGCATGAGCTGTATCCGTAGATGTAAATATCAACCGATAACTATCGGTATGTCCCCGATGATGATATTTCTCAATATCGCAAAAATATAATAATATATTACCGTATTGACTGATATATCACGATATATCGAACGATAGGACATTGTCAACTTACAATTTTCAAGAATCTCTCTTCCAATAATCTGATATAAATATTATCTGATATGTCTAATATCAATACCGATACCAATATTTTCATCATGGTTGCAGCTTTAGGCCAAACTTAAACTAATGCATTCATAGACTTTCTACGAATGTCCCGTGATATTCAACCAATTATGCACTTCAACATAACTAAATACAAGGATTAAGTGCTATAGCCTGTTTTCAATACTCAACGGCTTAAATTCAGCTAAATATCATAATTTTTTTATCCTTTTCTTTATCCTTGTGTGTGGGCACGCATGTGTTTATTCTTTTCCTCACCCTTTTATCTTTTTTCTTTTCTTGTGTTTTTGGTGAGGTGGACTGCAAAACAGGAAGGCAAAATATAACAAATGAAATGCCAGCCAACAACGATGATAATGATCTGTGGGAACTTACGTGTCCCCAGTTACTGCAGCTTTATGGCAGTCGCTTCCTTTGCCTCCTAAAGCCCCCGTCTCTATGTACTTCTTTGCGTTGTCCCAGGCACCACCAGCAGTGTTCAGGAAAAGAGCCATAAGAATACCAGAAACTGTTGCAAACATCAGCATCGCGGCCACGACTTTAGCACCGAGTAAAGGATGTCCACTGTAGCGTCCCAGGACCCGAAACGTAAAGCCTACAGCAGACGAGTAAGCCCGAGTGAACCATCCATGACCCCAATTGTTAGTACGACATAAAAGTTGAAGCAGCAGCAGAAGATGTAGGCCAATATATACAAATATATAGATAGATAGTTATCTTATAAGAGTTAAAATAGCACAAGAATTAGTCATCCTAACAAAATTTTAAGGAATAATTGTACAGACACCACATAAGTTTATCTTACAAGAAACTATTAACTTAAGTTTGATTTTTTTTTGTCGGAGCATATGATCAAGGACAAGAAACAATAAACATTTAATAAAAAATTGAGCAACTGAAAGAATACTCATAAACATAAGAATAAAATTGGTGACAACATATAACAAACTCAAGAGACATGGACATTCTATTGGAACTAGAGTGCGAGTGTCTGACACGTATTAAATACCAATACTCTTCTGACAAGTCCTAACATTCGTCGGATATGCTTCAACACGTTTGGAGAAGTTTTAAACCCATTTTAGACAGGCTTGAAAAACGTCCTAGACACATTTTTGTTAGAAATTTTTATTTCTATTTTCTATTTTCTGACAATTACAAAGTATAATATAAAAAATCAAATGTTGATTGATACATTAAAATTTTGTCATATCAAGTTTTATATTAGTTTGTTAAATTATATTATTATTATTATTATAATACCTTGTCAAAAATGTTATAGCATAATTCATTTATATTGGTTCAATTGTATACTTTTTTATAAATATTTTTGGGTGAAAAAATAAAAAATATACATATTTATTATCAATTTAATATTAAATAGTATTATTCATCAATTAAAAAAATAAAAAACTATGATTATAGTTAATATACCCTTAAACTTGTCATGTCCTCATTTCAAAAAATAGCATATCGGCACATCGGTCTCACGTTTATCATTTCTTCTACCACCACTAATAAAGTTTTCCTCACTAATCTAAGAAAAAGAATATATCACAGAAGAGAAGAAAATAAGACCCGGCCCCCTTTTAGTCCCTTGAGAGGAACTGCAAATAGCTGGAATAGCACAACCACATAACTCCTCTCTATAAATATTTTGGAGCATGGACAATTCCTAATTCCACTCGTACTAAATCAGCCATCATCAAGCAGCAAATCAAGCTAAGAATCATGTCTCCAGCCAAATCAAAATGAAATGCCAGTAATACTATTCTAAAAGCCAGCAACACATGTCAATATTATATATATCAGACAATACATATTTAAATAAGAAGAAAAATTTTTAGTGAATTATAAGCTGACAAGCTAATATTGGCTAATATATTAGTCGTATCGGAAATAATGTCACAACTTTTCCAAGGTACTTGGAAATTTCAGTATTAGGAAGGCCTGACAACAATATACATCAAATATCAATCGATATTTCATCCCATGCTCGCAACACAAGTTCTGAACTGTAGTCAAGGTCTTCTACAAATCAGCAACCCCCATAGGAATCCCAAAGGCCAAGCAACTCATCAAAGCTCCTCTCTTTCAGAAATGCATAATGAATAGGCACACACACACACACAAACTGCATTGCAAACTGCCAGACTAGATGGATCCTCAGTTTTCAATAGATCATGAGAAATTTTCCATCTCATCACAGAAAGTATTGTTCCATGAATACTGAAAAGCACTGAAAGTTGTAACTCTAATTCCTAATAAGCTCCCAGCAAGCTCCTTCGAACTCATTCAAGTGAATACAATCATCAGACACATGAGCAAAGTGAGCAGGTGCTCTTCAGCTTCCTGGGAAATATCTCCAACTCACATTACCAAATATTAGATGTATGAAAAGCTCACCATGAATGAAAATTTCAACCAATATATATCAATATTAGTTCCCCGACACCGACATTTTCCGATACCACGAAAAAATCCCATGTAGCGGCATAGGTTATATATCGCAATATATTGACAGATATATTAGATATTTAGCTGATATATAAGCCTAATATTTTTCTATCACCTTATAATTGTTAGAATTTTTTTTCTTCCAAGATCTCGGATACTACTATGCATTATCCGATATATACCACTATCGATACCAAATAGAAATACCAATATTTTAATTCATGAAGACCACTAACACATCTTTATCCAAGTCCAAGAGAAGAATATTTGAAAATTGTTTTGAAGAAGAACCTCGAGGATATTCATGATTTCAAAATTCACCAACAAATTAACTTCGGATAATACCCTAATATCATTAGAGATCTTGTTATCAAAACAAAAGTTAATAGCATTCCAATAAACAACCATGAAATTTTAATTTCGTAATCACAAAAGCCCCACGTATGGAGAAGAAAGGACAAAAATTCATGATGTCAGCACAGGTGCAATATATAGAGAACCACTTCTTTCGTTATTTTGGGCATGTGTAGCAGATAGAGATATTTTTATGCAGCTCTTCTTTCAAGAGATTCATAGACTTGAGTCAGGAGACTTCCACAATATTATACAGAGAGAAACAACTGGATCTTGGGAAATCAAGGGTAGCATGGTGATCAGAACCAAATTGCCTAAGCAAATGACGGCAGTTTAATTCCCACCATCTCTGCCCTGTGTAAAATCCATTAGCTTAAGCATTGCAGATTTTTATATGACATTACGATAATTTACACAGTTGGCATTGTCACATTTTGTCAACCATTAAAATCACAGTGTAACACCCGAGTACTAAAATATAATATATGACGTTAGAATTAATTAAATTGTTTGCTCGGGTGAAGAATCAAATATTTGAGAAAACAGAATTAGTGCCTAAACCATACATGACCGACACTCGTGTACAAAAAAGCAATAGAGAGACGCCTATAGGGCGCATGAAGGAAAGTCCGTGCATCGAAAGCAGTAGAAGTCGCTCCTAATGCACACATGATGAGTGTTCATGCGCCGATTCTAGCGTGTACCAAAGGCCATGAATGAAGGATGCACTTGCGCGGGCTGTCAATAGCTTTACACCTGATATGCGTACAACGGGTATTCATGTGCCAATTTGTGTATAAATAAGATTTCAGCAATTTTTAAGTCATTTTCTTGAGATTTTCAATAGAGGATAAAGAAAGAAAAGAGGAGAAGAAAAAAAAAAGAAAGTGATCGTGAATTTAAAGTGATTTTAAGCTAGATCTTGGTAATTTTAACTTAAGGAAAGTAAATCTAAATCCTTTCCTTCATTTGTTGTTATACTTTTCAGAATACTATTCTTGATCTTGTTTAAATTCACATTCATGTGGCCTTTTATTTTTTTTTCTTAACTTAGAAATTGCATGTATGTTGATTTTGTTCATATATTATAAGATTTTTGAGACTTGTACCTTATTTCAAGCACATTGCGAAAAAACCTTGAAATTATTGAGTAATTGGTCTTGTGTGTTTTTTTATGTAAGAATTTGATTAAAAACTCTACAACCAAGTTAATGTTGAGTTATTTGTTTTCAAATGTTAGAAATTTGTTCATTTGTGAAGAGTTTGTCTTTTTTTAAAATAAGAACCATTGTAAAAAACTAATGAAATATATTTGGATATATTCTAATATATTAATTCGTAAGCAAAGGTCATTACCTAACATCCATGAGTTAAAAAAATAGTGTTTGTCTCCATTTATAGAGTATAATATATAGTCAACTCACTCTCAAGTTTTATAGTGTTGTATGGCCTAGACGATAGGGTAAGAATCTACCGTTTGACCTTCGATGCTCGACCCCAGCCAATGAGGTTTATTATTGACCCTCAATTCTTACTTATTTGGCATTTTGCATACATTTATTGATATTTATCCTCTTTGTGTTTTTGTCATGTATGTATATATACAAACATATATATGTGTGCGTGCGCACTTTGTTAAGTTTTAATCTCACTCTTGTCATATTCATTACCTTTCAGATTAGCAAACATAGGTCACTTGCATGGTTTTGGATAGGAGAAGTTCTCGGGGGGATTAGCTTGAAAATGTTTTTATTATATTCAAAATTGTAATCTGTTATCAGGAAACTATTTGAAACATGTCTAACATCGGATTGTTTGTATTTTGTGGCTGGTGCGCCTTAGAATGTGAGCTATATGATAATGACATTAGATGTTAGAATGCAAATTATTTTCCTTCAAGTATTGATGATGTTGAGCAGGTGTATGTGATTTAGGGCTAAACATGAGAGTTCTACCCATATTCTAGGATGATATATATATTTATATTTTATCTGAATTTAATTCAGGTTAAACTAACATTTTGTGTAGTGTCTTGGCCCAATTTTGGTTAAATGTTTATGGCATCATTTATATTTATGTATTGGTAACGAGGTCATAACACACAACACAACTACAAGCAAATACAAACACTAACAGTCAACAGAAGGTGTAAGATAATAACCTACCAACCACTATTGGAGAAATGATGGCCAAAGCACCAGGTTTAATCATTTCCCTCAACGAGGCAGATGCTACAATGGCAACACAACGACCATAATCTGGCTTTTCTTTATAATCCTGTGACGTGAAAATTTTCAATTAATACCACCAAATATCAAACTCATCATCACTAACATTTACGTCTAATCTTAGTACTTACCATAATACCTGGCCTCTCAATGAATTGTCTTCTGACCTCGTTAACAACCTCCTGGGCAGTACGGCCAACAGCAGAGCACGCCCATGCACTGAATAGGAATATAAGCATAGAGCCCAACAAGCCCCCAATAAAAACTTCTGGAATTGCAATGTCAACCTAAAAGACCTTAAATGTTTATAAACTCAGGTAGAAGGAAAATGAGCAAGAAAATAATCAGTGTTAGTATCACCTTATTCCTACCTCTTTGAAAGATGAATGAGCAAAAGCAGCAACCTCGTCCATATAAGCACTAAAAAGAAGGAAGGATGCAAGTGCTGCAGATCCAATAGCAAATCCTTTAGTTGTCGCTTTCGTGGTGTTCCCAACTGCATCGAGAACATCAGTAATCTCCCGAACACTTTCAGGCTATAATGAAGGCATCACATGAAAAGTTAGTCTTTGTTAATTACGCAGATTTTGACTTAAAACAATTTTCCAAATAGTCATTTACCTGTTGACTCATCTCTACAATGCCACCAGCATTATCAGCTATTGGACCAAACATATCCATAGTCAGAACATAGGCAGCGGTGCTGAGCATCCCCATTGTTGCTACAGCTGTTCCAAACAGTCCGCCAGTGGGATTTTTAGCTTCATCCACCAACCCTGAAGTTTGACCCAACCAAAAAGCTGAAATTATAGACATGCTTATAACAAGAACTGGAAGAGCAGTCGACTCCAGACCCAAACTGACGCCTGCAATTATATTAGTCCCATGTCCAGTAGAGCTTGCAAGAGCTAGTGTGCGTACAGGCTCATGCTTGTAGTCAGTATAGTACTTGGTGATCCAGACAAAAATGTAGGCAGTTATGATACCAACCAACCCACATAAAGCAAAATTAAACCATGCTGAAGGTGCTTGATCCGTATAAAGCAACCAGCGGGTAGACTACACATTAACCAATGTAAAAAAAAAAGATATCAGAAGCAACATGGTGCAGACGTTGATGGTTAACTTATTTGAATGAAAATAGCATGATAGTAATATATTTAGATATTCTTAAGCAAAGAAAAAGGAGCCAAATGTCTTCTTCTAACTACTCTGCAAAAGAATGTGACCAACATATGAGCAGTCTATTGTAGATTACCACACCAAATGTCAGCACAGCCAGCAAAATAGTAACAGAATAGCCTTTCTGAAGAATTTTCATAGGATCTTCAATAGGAGCCTTCACACCAGAGTCACGTGTGGTCTTTATGGAAAGAATTCCAACTGATGATATCACTAGGTCAAAGGAGTGAACAACAAGAGGAAACAAGATAAAGCCCGAGGGATCTGCATAACCAACAAATAACAGGGTATCACTGAGGCAGAAAATTTGTCTCATCACACTGAGCAGCTAATTCATAATGCCTGATTTCATGGCATTGTTTTTCAAAGATAAATTGCAAATTCCAGAGAAATATATCTCCATGCACATTTTTCTAGTGCCCAGCAGCTCTGGCATATTACAAATTCAGCATTGGAAATTACATTTTCTTTTCTTTTTTTTTTTT
This sequence comes from Nepenthes gracilis, assembly GCA_033239525.1. Classification (NCBI taxonomy): domain Eukaryota; kingdom Viridiplantae; phylum Streptophyta; class Magnoliopsida; order Caryophyllales; family Nepenthaceae; genus Nepenthes; species Nepenthes gracilis. The sequence goes on along the minus strand of BSYO01000018.1, from coordinate 2,561,794 downwards.
TTTTTTTTTTTTGGGAGGCAGTCATACAATTTAGTGCTAATCAGGCTAGTCACCACATAAATCTTTGACAAGCCACAGTAAATTACTAATCATTCTGTTCTTTGAAAAAATTAAAATCTGGTAGATATATAGGAAAATCCTATGCAGAAAATTATGGGATTTTGCTTCTTACTCTTCATCCACTATCCTACAAGTTAACAACCTTAATTGGACAAAATAACAGGTAAATTCAAGGAACAGCAAATATCTTCCAAACAACAGAAAGTTTGCTCCATGGAATCTTGATTTGTGAGTTGATGGCTTCCTGCCATTAATAACATATTTAGTATTTACTTATATTTTCCTTCCTATCTTCCAACATTTTCAAATGAAATCAAAAGACATAAAGGCCCTCTGGCAGGACAAGAGTAAGTTTGGGGGATGTGGTAGAAAATGACAGGTAACCAACAAAAACATTTGAAAATGTCATGCTCACCTTCAATTTTACAGCGCCGGGCCATGGTACCACCAAGTATCATTGCACTGATAATTTCTGCCGCTATACTTTCAAAAAGATCAGCACCACGGGCTGCACAGTCACCCACATTGTCTCCAACCTGTGTCATTACAGATAATTATTTTAAAGATTCCACTTAGAGGGTGAACCATGACATGACGATAATATCTTTCATGATTGGAAGTTCACTTTTTTAAAGCACAGAACAACCCTTCTACATCGTAGGGCAAGTTATGTACATCTAACATTATCTAGAATCCACAACGTAGAAAGCCCCGTACACTGGGTCACGCTTTCTTATTTTAAAATCATAAAATAAGCATTGTCACAATAATAAACATGCTCAATTATTATGGGTTCAAACCACGAAAACAACTTTATATTATTAATAAGGGTGTGCACATCTAACACACCTTAACGTGAGAACCCTCGTACATTGGGCCACCTTATATCCCAGTTAAGCTGCTAACATATATGCGAAGGAAAATCATCACAAATTTTGTGAAATATGTTTTCTCCAAAAGTTCTTGAATTATGTTGCAGAGTTGATGTTCCAAACCCGTCCAGCAGAAAGCTTTGTAAGGCATAACAGGCACATGTTGTGTAACCCAGTCAAATACATACCCCTTACCCAAAAAATCAAACTATAAACATGATGCAGGGAATGAAATGTTGGCCAATATCTAATATATCGGATATTGATATCGGCCCCCTAATACAGTGAAATAATCACAATATATCGCCATGTTAGTTATATATTGTGATATATCGGCCGATATTTTCTTATTAGTTCACGATGTGCAAAAATTTTTTTATTCCAATTTATTTGATATCGATATATATCTTTTGATATGTTTGATACAGATATAACCATTATGATATATCAGTTGATATTTCCTTGTTAGCCTTTGATTCACTAAAAATATATTGATTCCGATATGTCGGATGCCGCTACGTCTGATACTAATATGGTTGTGACCAATACCGCAGCCGATATTTTCATCTAGCATGAAGAGAAGGCTTTTCCCAACCCCTTCCCCACACCCCCAAAAACAAAAAGGAAATAAAACAAACATGACAAAGAAATACAACTCAAAGAGGGAAGGAAGATCGGAAAAGGTAAATTAACTAGGCATATGGAGTATTATCCTCAAATTGAAGCTGGGACAGAAAATTATTGTTTTAAGAAATACTCCCAAATAACTCTCCTTTGCTTTTGAGGACTCCATGGAGGGGGGATCTCAGAAGTGTGAATATAAATTTCATTAACAAAGTGGAAATCCTTTGAGTTTCTTTCTTAATTAGTGAGAATTTCTTTAGCTGGGGCTGATTAAGGGAAGCTTGCGTGCTTGAGTCTTCACAGAAGCACATGATGACTGGTCAAGAAATTTATGGATTTTGTTGGGCGTAAGGTTTGAAATTTTAAATCAATGGCAACAGAGTAAGAATCTTGGCTGAAAATATTCATAAAACCAAATGAGCAGGATTCTTTTGCAAACATTTTGGAGATTGCAACTAAAGAGGCTTCAAAGTCCCACATGCCCTGGAGGTTGACTGCAAATATTTGTCATGAGTTCACCAAGGAAGAGATCTAAAGCATGTCTAAAACAAGCACTGGCAAAAAAGAATCAAATGAGATTCTGGTGTTGCTATGCAAGCTTCAAGGATGAAGTCAAAGTTTATGGAGGAGAATCATGATAGCCCATCTTGTACCATTTTTCAGGCTATGCAGGCTGAGTCTGAAGGAACCTCGGAGTGGAATAGTAAATCTGGTAGTGGTAGGGTTCCACAGAATGGCCACCAGGGTATGATAGATTTAGAGCCATGATCAACCAGTTCTATTAAGAGTTTTTGGCACTTATAACAGTCTGAAGCAGATGAACGACTGCTCAAAAGGCCTTTGCTGGACGAAGTAGCTTACAACCTCCAATCACAGCAATTTAAGATGCATTGCTCTCACTGCTGGAAGTCAAAGGACAGTTGCATGACCACTTAAATTAATGAGGGGAGGAAGAAGACTTGGAAGCACCAAAGAGGAAAGTTGACTGAGGTGGGATGTTCTTTCCTCAGTAGGTTGGAAAGAGTATGAAGTTGGCCACAGATAAAGAGGATGTTAGAAAAGCCAGTGGTTGTCAAGCAGATGAAGTCATGAAAGGGAAGCCACAAACAGGGAAAGATGGTCTATGCTGTGGAGTATGATGCTGAAATTTAGTTAATGAGCAGAATGCAGCAAAAAGAGAGTTAAAGATCTTATGATACAAATAAGGGAAAAGTAGGCATACCAGCTTACTAACTCTACGGAGATAAGTTCTTCAAAGCCAAGATAAATGATGAGAATTGGTCATCCAAACTTTTGTAGACTGACTTTTGGAATTAGCATTTAATTATGCTATTTATAGTAAAATTATCTTTTATTTATATGTCATCTTTTATTTTACTTTATCTTTTAACCTATTTGATTTAGTTTTCTTATAGCATATAAATATTAAGTCATTGCACAATTGTGATCACAACTGCTTGTGATATTGAATTAAATATCAATTGTTTATGATTGCTGCCCTTTTTGTCTAATTTTCTCTTCCTGATTTATCTTCTCTATGTCGTTGCCCTTCCTTCTTCACTTCTCCCCTTCTCTCCCACCTCTCCCATCATTCAGTATGGTAGTTGTGTATATTTTCTTGCTGGCAATGACAGTTACCAGAAAATGAACCTAAGATGAGTAATTTTTTGTATATTTTCTTGTAATCAAGAGGTTCTTTCCTGGACTCATATTCATGAAACCTGATTTCCTATCCAAAAGACAGAAAACATACAATGCAAATCCAGAGATGAATCAACAAACCAGCCCCAAAAATGAGGAGCCGATGATCGCTAAGCTAATCCAAGCTAATTCATCAAACATAGTCAACCTTTCAATTAATCACCAAAATGGATATCATGTACCAAGCACTCTTTCCAGAACAGTAAAATTGTGTCAAAGGTCACTACTAGGTAATAGGCATTGATGAACCTAACTATAATTAACAATTTTTACACCCATGACCTTAAAGGAAACCAGCAAAACAAGAGTAGCAGTTACCTACTAGGAAAAAAAAAAAAAAAAAAAAAAAAAAAAAGCCGCAATAGTCAAAGTAAAAGTTTCAGAATCAACCCACAAAGCACTCAAAAACTGAAAGCTAACAAAGCAGAAATGACAGGAAAAATACCAAATCAGCAATGACAGCAGGATTTCGAGGATCATCTTCAGGTATTCCCTGTTCAACCTTTCCAACAAGATCAGCTCCGACATCAGCAGCTTTGGTATATATGCCACCACCCAATTGAGCAAAAAGGGCAACAAATGAAGCTCCAAAACCATAACCGACCAGGAGCAGAGGCACTGGAAGAAGAAATAGAGAAGTCAAGCTCAAGCCACATGCACCGACAAAATATTGACAGATACTTCCTAGTATATTATATGAAAGTATTTGCCTCAAAAAATAGAAGTACGAGATAGATATTGAATCAAATAGCATAAGTAAAACAGATTTGTTACTTTGCAGTAAATCAAATCTCATGATCACATGCATGTCTTAGTGAAAAAACCCTACTTTATAACATTGTGTGTCATAGGATGGAATAGAAATTTCATTCCTAAAATCCTACCTCATTCCTAGTGAAATTAATATTCCACTATTTGGTTGCAATAAAGGCATAACAATTCTTTTAAGAATTGTTATTCCAATAACACAAGGAATAAAGAAAACTACCCCTGGGGTTTAAATTCCAAGTTGTCCAGGTGTAGCTATTCCAGGAGATTTTTTTCCCAAATTCCCCTTACTGCATAAAAACCAAACCCTCATTTCACTTCGTCCTCCCATTTCACCATATTCCCATATCAACAGCAGCAGGGTGGTGGCGGCGGCATAATAGTAGCATGCAATGGTGGCAGCAAGATGGTGGTGATGGTGACCCTGGTGATGAGATAGCGGTGGCAGGGTTGTGGTGGTGGCATGGTGGTGTTGTTAGAGAGGTGGTGAAGGTGGGATGATGGCGATGAGGTGGTGTGGTGGCAATGTAATGATGGGGGCAGTGGGATGGCAGTGGAGAGGTGGTAATGGGGGCGTGATCGTCGTGGCAGTGGGAAAACTGTGGAATGACAATGATGCTGGCATGATGGTGGCAGCATCATGGTGGTTCTAGGGGAGGGCAGCGGTGGAGGGGTGGTGGTGACAGTGTGATGCTGGTGGTGAAGAGTTGGTGGTGGTGTGATGTGGGGGTGATGGGATGGCAGCAGTGGGGGCAGTGGTGGCAAAGAGTCAGTGGTGGTGGCACCATGATGGTGGTGACGGCAACATGATGGTGGTAGAGAGGTGGTGGTGGCAGCAGCATGATGATGGCAGCAGGGGTGGTGGTGTAATGTTGGCAAAGAGGTGGTCGGAGCAGCACAGTGGCAGCATGGCAGTGGCGGCGAGCTGTAATATATTTTTTGTAAGAATGATAAAAAGTCATTTGATATTAATCCTTATTTATCTTTTGTCAATACTATGTACCAAATATTATAAAATTAATTATAACTAAACTACCAATTATTCAAAGTGACTAATTAAACATGATAATATTAATTCTCAACTCTATTATAAAAATAGTTATTCTATTCCTACCTTATCCCATTCTAAGAACTACACATACTATAAGAGCATAAGCAGCACAAATACTTCACCACAAGCCAAAGACATAATAACAATTGATGACCAGTTACAAAAGTCTGGTAAAAAGGTAACCAGTATTCAGAAGATACTAATGCAACGTTTGATGTAGACGTCCATCAACAGTATCACCCTTACCAAAGGCTAGCCAATCATGTGGACCATATCTTCTCTTTTCCCTTTTTCTATCCTTTTGATCAGTAAGAAAAACTATACTCAGAAAACACATGACCAAAAAGAACTATCACCTATGTCTAAGACCTTCTACCTCAAATAAAACCAAACCAAGCCAAGGCTTTTCCCACTATGTGAGGTCAGTTACATGGATTTAGTTCCTGCATTCAGTTCTTTTTAATTGCGTCATCTATTCTCCTTTTTTTTTTTTTCTTGGAGGGCGGTTAAGTAAACATGGGTCTAATCCTCTTTGCATGATCACACATCCATCTTAGTGCATCTCCACTACTGAAATTTTTGGACAAAGTTGATACTTAACCACCCAAGATTCTGCTCCATACAATATCTCTGGCTCAATAGCCACCTTATTGTATTTTTTCCCTTCAAATTTGCGATTGAATCAAAAGAGGAATGGAGAAAAAGGCAACAAAAACACGTTTGAGAAAGAACAGTTACATATATGGCAAGAGGAAGTGAGGACAAAAATCAGCAACAATCTATCTCTTGACTTATCAAGAAAATCATATAACTATTCATAAGGACAATCTTCAGACCATCAGAAGTAAAGTATTATTCCAAAACCACAACGGTGGTCAAACATTAATAAAAAACATTTCTTCTAGTGATATACCACATAAGTGCAGTAAGAGAGATGTCAGCACTGATTAGCTCAGATTTGACCCCAAAATCAAAGATTTTGCTACAGCCTAATGGCCCTAATTCAAGCACGCTCATATTATACAACATTGAAAATAGCATGACAAGAATAGAGACCATAGCAATCGGGTGAAGAGTACTCATCTCATATGGCAACATTAACAAGACAAGATTATCAATGTTGCAGCACAAACAGGTACATGATATATAATGCAGTTTCTTTTTAGACATTTCCTTTGTTTTAATCCATAAATGATACATGCTATGATTCTCTAGTGACCCACAAATACTTGATCACAGTCAAGCAAAATAAGCAGCACAGGAACAGCATAGAGAAATTAAACGACAAACTTGACCTTCATGCTAAAACACATTGATTTTGCAATATATTCTGTCATTGTCAAATTCAATAATTTAGAGTGTATTTAACACCAAAATATACAGTGATTAAAAAAAGTAATATGAGTAAAGAGAAAGGAAATAAATCACTTGAGTACTGACAAAGTTTGATACAAACAAATCATTAAATAAGAACTACATTACATCAAAAAAGAACAAGAGGAGGAAACAGAATGACATAAATAGCACTTACAATCTGCAACTTTCATTGAACCTGGTAGATCCACCCCCAACCAAACATAAAACACAGCATAAAGGATGGAAACACCAAGTACAGCCATTCCTACGACAATGATGGCAGAGAAACCACCAGCACGAACAGAAACCTGCAACAATGTTAGGCTGTTAGCATAAGATAACATGTCCCAAAATATATTCAAGCAAGCATAACGAAATAGTACCAACCTGTAAGGCCTCTCTGGCAGACCTCCTTGCTGCACTAGAGACTCGAACATTTGCACGAACCGACACCCACATACCAACATACCCAGCAACACCTGAGCACAATGCCCCTAAAAGAAAAGCTACAACAGTAATATATGCAGATGCTGTCCTGCATCAGGACGGTGGGAGCAAGGAAAGCAACGATCTGTAAGCTCAAACTGCTGAAGCAGAAAAATCATGCTTCTAGGCCAACTGGTATAATTATGTTTTACCTCCCAATGCCAGAAGACTCTTGTTGAGGAGTTGTACTGCGGAAAAAATATATACATAGAATCACCAGTGCAAGCAACAATGCCATTTTAGAGATGGTCCCATACTGGGTTCTGAAAAACCCTTCAGCTCCATCACGAATTGCATATGATATCTAACAAGTAAATTATCAGCTAAGAAGCATAAATAAACTAAATGGTCTAAAATACTCAATAACTTCTTTAAGGTGTGGCATTAAAGGTGAAGAACCAATGATATTCAAATTCAAATGACAAGAGAGCCCACAATTTGAACACTCTGAGCTTCAGTAGGCCAATAGGGCAATAGGGTAAATGTGTAGCCCTAAGTTAAAATGCATTTAAAAAACAAAAGAAAATGCAAAGTCACACAGCTTTGTTCAGTGACAGAAGTATCCATTAGTAGTTACACGGATCAAATCTTTGTAGAAAAAAGAGGCACCAAAAGAAAAGAGGTGCAAAAAAACAATGAACACTTAACAATTCCTGTTATCTAACGGGCTAGTACATGCACACATCATAGTATAGTTTTACAATGATAGTTGGATTTCAACACTTCAACTGCTCCTACCAAGGGGGGAGAGCATAAACAGCTACTTCAAGCAAGAAAACTGTTTTAAACATTGTTTGCAAGGTGTAAACTTCAGTTTACAATGAAATATTTTGGTTTTAAAAGAGATCATGAAGGATCGATCAATAAATACCAAAATGGAAACTCAGTTTGACTAAATCAACTACCAAAACCCTGGAAACTCACTTTGACGAAATCAACTTGACTGCAGGAATCAAACCACAGAACCCAGATAAGAACAGTTCGGCCAAGACTTGAATGGGTAAAGCATACTCAACATGACACTCACAAAAGGTTACATAAGCACAAGATAATGATGGATGATATCTCGTGGCAACATTATGTACCTGGGCCATCTCAGGAGGTCCTTCATCCTTGGAGAGGACCCACTTGGCAAGATATATTGAGAAAAGGAAGCTGATAATGCATATGGAGAAGACGAACACAATGATGGGAGAAGTACTAGCTCCAATATAAAATATAGCTCCAACGCCCAGAAGTAGAAGTATAAGAAGAATGCGAACATTTATCCTCATAAGGATCCGAAAGACCTGCGAGAAGCAACTGATAAGTGCTGGTCACAGTCATCCTAGCTAATAACAGTGCAATGTGTGGCCTGTGAATATTATTGAAGTAATGCAGAATGACTACACCCATAAGAGAAATGAAACAAGAGTATAGTATCCAAAAGTTTAATTCACAATATAGAACCTATAAAGTGAAACCAATCACAAATAAGAATTTTAACTGGATATCCAGAAGCACATACATAGGCATGAGCATCAAAATCTCCAACATTAAGGAGTCACTCTTTCTTTTGCATAAATATAGCCTACATATTTGGTACTTTTGGGGGATTTCAAGATCAGTCTTATTTCTTACTAAACTTGCATTATGTGGCATCATTATAAAAGTCAAAATGAGAAAATAGAACTATATGGATGTGCTCAACGGCCTCTTATACTATTGTTCATAGATAAAAATATCAGTATTAGTATCTGTTGCGGTCGTATTGGTGTCAGACAATATGTATCAATATCAAAGATATTAAACGGAAAAAAATTCTAAAAATCGTATGCTGATGAGGTCATATTGGCTGATGTATTAACCGTATTGGCCGATATGTATCATATCGCCAATATTTGCATCAATATTGTGGCTAAATATATTCTAAGCAAAGATGATGCTATCTACCAATATGAAATTGCAAGAATGAGAATGAATTTTCTATAGTAGTTTCTTTTTGTTGGTTTAATTTACTTTAGGATGTGAAAACAATAACTATAGTGATATGCTAACTCCCCAAGGATCGTGACATTCATCCAGTGTTGTGACTGATACACAAAATTACAAACTTGTCAATTTTTTCACTTGGCTGGATACATCCAACAAATCCTGTTCATCCATGGAAAACAGTAATTGCCAAAGTTTATTGACATTTATTTTCCCATTTTATCCACTTTAATGAAGTGCGGTAGGCTCCCTAAGAAATTGGTTTACGCTTAACAGTACAAATCTACAAATACTTTTCTGCTGTATAAATTTTTAATGCAAAATGCGTTCCCAATATGGATTATATGATTATTCCAACACAACAAATGTCCCATGGCAGTTTGATTACCAGAGGACCTTCTCCATGCCCAACTAAAGAATTTCACCTTTAATAGAGCCTTATCCCGCCATTTCCACAATTGAAAGACAACCTCCCACTTTCTTCCACTCCCTGCCAATTCTCTTAAGAATGAATAGTACTTCAATCAATGGTTGGTAAAACCCCGGAGGGTTAAAAAGAAATAATACCTTAACAAAGAGTTAGCGCACCTATTGGAATTCTCTTGGGAGAGGGAAACTCCCAAGAAGAAAAAGATAAAATGTACAAAATACTATACAAGCTTCTCCTCATTCACAAATCTAGTCTCCTAAGCAGCATTACACCATGGCACCTCCCAAAATCAAGCCATCTTTGCATCCTTAGCATCCTCATTCATTGCAAGTCTGGAAAAAATGGAAAACAACAGGTCTAAGGATTTGTCCACCTGCCATTTATCACACTAAAAGAGAAGTCTTTACCCACTTCCTATTCCCATCAATTTAAAACGAGAAACGCCCTCTGCACAGTCAGAAGCCATCGCCCACTACATCTTTCCACATCCCTTGAATTTATTGTCCAAATCTCCAAAGCCATTTTGAAAGGAGTGTTTTATTTGTCAACCAAAAAGCAAAAATATACAAGCCTCTGCTCTCATTAGGTCAAATAACAAATAGAAATTGACACAGTGAAAGGCATGTACACACACAATCACACATTGGCTGATACAATATATATAGGCCAATGCGTATACTAAAGCACATTTTGCATCCATTTAATTTTTAACATTCTACTGATTTAAAATTCAAAATTTATGCATAAAAAATATTCTTTCAAAAGTTTTAATAAACAATTGCAAAAGATTACTCCTTTGATGGAATTCATAAAAAGTAAATGGCCAAAGCCAGTTTATTTGACTTGAAAAGGTCAAAGGGAGCACCTAACATGAAACAAATGGAGAGTATTTATATTAACAGAGGGTAAAAAGTCATGCAAGTCATACAATTTAAACTTCAATTAAAAACCCTTGAAAAAAGTCATATAATTTAAACTTCAATTACAAAGCCTTGAAAATGACAATTAATGGTAATGCATATTTCAAATTCTAAAAAATATATTACCAAAGTTCCTTGGATATCTTAAAATTTTGTCCATTACTCAAAATCTTGCACTTTTAGCCTTAAGGTCGACTTTCTAGTCTTTGCTAACTATTAATAATTTTGTAGTCGCCATGATCATCATGATACACTGGCAACGGATCATGACCATGACTTAGAACTGTGCCTCCATGTCCCCTTTGGGAATCGCACTCAAATTCACTTTAACCTCTTTGCCATAATCATGAGGAAGAACAAAAGGATGAAGTATATAGGCAGGCTAAACAAGGTGACAAGCCTCTATCTTAAAGATGACAGCAGTTTTTCCATCCCGTGAGTTTCTTCTCAAACCTCTCCATAGTAACATACAATACTACTTTGTTTTTACAAACAATGGCTCCCAAAAGGAGACTGAGATGAGTGGTTATGAGCTTGGACTTCTTCTTTTTTTTTTTTTTTTTTCAGGCAGAAAAAAACACCAACTCACCTAAATTGGTGATTGGTCCCTCTGGAATCCAAGTGCTTCTATCCAAATTAAGCCTTATCCTACTAGTGTCAAAAAAATAAAAAGATGCATATCATCATCATACAGCAGGAATTATAAAGACATCCACAGAAACAGGGTGGTAAATCAATACATCCTGCCTGCATCCTTGGGATGTTCATTACAGAAGAGGTATGGGAAGTGGTGAGGTTTTTCCTGCCGATGGTGGCAAGTGCAGAGGACTTTGAGGTAATGACACCAATTTGTGGTATGAGATGAGGTCAGGATGTATTGGTTTTTTGAATCCAACCTTGTACCGTGACCAATTAGTTTTCTACAAATCTAGGTACTCAATCATCTCCTAACACACTTCAAATGCCTAAAGGAATGGTGGTTCCACTTCTTAATTTTGGCTTTGTGTTATAAAGTTCTAATCCAGTTCTATAAACATCAACATTTTGCCACATGAGTTGAGCATTTCAGTAAAAATTCCTCCTCTACCTCACATGTTCTCAAATATGAAGGGAATTCTTCTCATAATTGAAAAAATTGCTCTAAAAATGGTAACAATCCAACATCAGACTACAGACATTTGACACGCCATAAAAAGATGCTACTCCCAGTTAAAGGTTAACAAGAGTTTTGTATCCTGAAAAAGCATTAGAGCTCCCACCCAAGGACAATATATAACTCCCCATTTAGAGGAAAAACTACTAAATCATGTACCATGAAAAATTTTGCAAATTAAGCCAGAAATAATATCCATGGAAGAGAAGGATCTTTTGTGTGGTCGCCACACGAAATATATCCCAGAGGCATTGATGGACCACCAAAGATAAACAGTGATTCAATTTAAGCAAGAGGCAATGAGAAAGAGAAGGGAATGGCAGGCCTACAAAGACTTGGAGTCTACAGGTAGTAAATAAAGGATTTGACAGCAGTTTGACTTTCAAATGATATATCCTAATTGAATGGCAAGGAAGGATTCATGTACCCCACTCCATGACGAGACTTGAAGGTCATATATAAAGCGTTCTCAAAAAAACTCCAAAATTATCAAATCTCCACACAAGAAGTTACACATGCCATGAGGCATATTACAATGCTAAGTTGCTAACAAATTAGGGGAAGCAACAGGTCTTATTTTGATCTTTTTTATTTTTTTTCCCTTCATTATATATAAAAATTAAACAACTTCATTGAAGTTGTTTACACTTTGAAAAATGATGCTTCAAAATCACCCAAATATCCCCATACCCATATTGGCAACCAAAATGGTTACATTCTTTGCTTTCAGTGAAGGCATAAATCATCCCAGAAGAAAAATAAACATAAAAAAGGATACAACCAACAAGTTAATGCTCCAAAAAGACAGATTCCAATATGACAGGATCCCTACCAGTGGAGTGTAAGGTTTACTACGCATGTCAGGAAAAGTCCTTGGCCTATCTTGGTAGGGCCCCAGAGCATTTTTCTCCAAATCGTCATCCATCATGATGGAATGCGATGAATTCACCCTCCTAGCCACAGGGAAAGGGCTGAACTCTCCACTTTGGGGGAACTCACCCCCTGAACCTGGTCGCTGAATTTTGACAGTTGTTGCTTAAACCTTCAATGAACAAATTTCACCTCATGCAAATAAAGGGTTCATAAATGCCTTGGCTAAACCTCTTGTTTCCAGTATTTCAGTCCATGGTTTCTTCTCAGGAGGCAAGGTTGCACAAGAGATGTTGCCTTCAAGGGGACTTTTCAAAACCTATTTATCTTCCCTGAACAAATTGCTAGAATCATTAATACAATGCAGTTTATATCACATAAACAAAACAACAATCTTTAACATCAGCATATGTCATGGGCTGAAACTCGGAAATAACACATCATTTCTTCAAAGTTCAAACAAAGCCCACAATCTAGAAAATTCATCTGTTTGAGTGCGATAACCAGAATAACAAAAAAGTGAGCATGTCTTCTGTTGTAGGATGATAGTCAACCATTTTTCCTCTTCTCAAAAATATTCAATTTATAGGTCAAATATATGATTTTTCTACTAAAATGAATTTCTGAAGCCATGTATTTCTAATAGAAATTTTGGTCAGTGCTTGATTTGTTCTTTAGTCACAGAAAGGGATATTCAGAAAAGGGCTACACAATGTAGCCTAAGAGCTATCCCAGAGGGAAAAAGGGGCTACCTGCTACAATACTGAAGCTTCTAACATGGGGCCAACATGCCAACAGTTGCAAAGAATGACGGTTTTTTTTTATGCCTGGCAGGGCATGATATTGTGGATATTTTTGTAAATAATCATGCAATGTTTTATCAAAGTCGTGGTCGCCCATTTTTAAGATATTCCTTGTGTTGTACATCCCTTCTAGTCGAGAGTTGATCCATCTAGTCATTGTTGTATTCTTTGGAGTCAAAATTGAGTTATTGCTCCATCATTATTTCTTAGCCCTTGAGGAATTGATATTTATAGTTCACTAATTTACTGGTCTTTTGTAGCGCACCCACCATTAAACAGTTTCAAGTGCTAAATTATGTGTCAGAGGTTTGTGTTGATTTGAATCAAAGTGCGCAATCGAGGCATGGAAGTTGATTATTTTTGGGAGGTTGTAGTTAAAGCATTACATTTATATAATAGCAGATTTGGAATAATTGGCTTTTCAGGTGGATGGTATGGGTATTGTATTTATGCTGGTGTTAGCCTTGTGGGTCCAAGGAGGTAGCTTGTGCTCACAGCATGTGACGTGCAGGCTGGTGGGTAGGGATCAGGGCATTACGATGAGTACTAATGTGTCCAATCATCAGTGAAAGCCAAGCAAGGCAGTTAATAATAAGACTCTAACTTGGTTGATGATAGGATCTGGAAGATTGAATCATCAAATTCTATAATTACAAGATAACCAATTAATGAGGGCATTCTAGTTCATGGGACGATTCATTACTGGAATGGATAGGAAATTTACACATAATTCAGCACTAAACAAAAAGGTTAATATCCTAGAAACAACCTCTCTGTAATATAAAGATAAGTCTGCCTACATCTATCATCCTCACACAATGCAACGCATGCTCTATGGTACTATTTAGTTATTGTGATACTTGAGGTTTTCAACAGTAATTCAGATAACACTACTGTTTGACCTGTTCTATCATGCATAAATTGTTAGGTCTACCTTCAAGTATAGTGTTCATCTTTAATCATGTTCAAGCAACCACCTTTATTCGACTTAGATTAAAAACAACCTTCCATGGGGAAAGAATTAAAAAGTGGGGAGAAGGGTAAAGAGGAGGAAAAGTCATACTCCTTCCAGTTAGATTAAAAACAAGCTTCCATGGGGACAAAACATTTAAAAGTGGGGAAAGGGGTAAAGAGGAGAAGAGGAGGACGATTGTCTCAGTTTAATCACAAACATGTCACATACCCAGCCCCACTGCCACCACCATAATACACAACCACTATAATTGACCAAAACCAATTCAAACCACCCAAAAATAATGCCTGAAAATAAATATATATATTTTTCAATATCCATTATTCTCTATCAATCCAGCATAGTATAATCTTACATAAAATTCCATATGCAAGTAAATGCCAATCAGAGTCCAATCAGAAAATTTGCTATAATTGCAAGATCAACCAATTCATTATTGCAATTTGAGCACAATTTGAGCTTTGAAGTACTTAGCAGATTAATGGGATACTTAAATAGAAATATAATTTGCATAAGATGGGGATAGAGAGAGAAAGAGAGTAAATAACTGGAATAAAAACCACAGGAATTATCTGAATGCATCAATTCAGCCTCAATCCACTAGCGGAAATGACCTCACTGAGCTCCAAAATTAAAAATTAATTCCATGAGATTCAACAAACTTCCAAATACCAGACAACCAAATTGATTCAATTCTAGGATTTTTAAGCATAGATAAGGATGTTTGGTTTTGGCATGCCAGCAACCCCAGCACAGGAAAATAGGCCATTCAGTCAATTAGGTTTCTGCAATTGACAATTTCCAGCTTTCTTGGCTTCGCAGATTTGGGGATTCCAGCCCGAAAATTAACTCATCCTAGCGCAAAAACTACCAAATTCCACTGGCGAGGAGCCCGTTTGATCTAGCATGGTCCCTGCACTTCACCTCCATGCGTGAACTTTCAAAAACACGGAAGTTTTCAAGTCAACTATGCCCCCACACGCATTTGCAACGACGAAATCAGCATAAAATTCTCTAGAAGAAGCATCCGCAGTGAAAATTCAGGGAGAGAGAATGAGTACCAGCAAGATTAAAACCCCCACAAGAAACAAGTCAACACGTGAATAACAAAATTGAACTACATAGGAAAAGCATCTGATGAAAATTGAATCAGAGAGACAGAGAGAGAGAGAGAGATGGGAAGGACTAGCCTTGATCTGAAATTCAGAAGAAATGCAGCCGTTGCGATGTTTAACGGCGATCTACCTAGCAGTCGCAGGATTTGAACTCACCATGGCAAACAAGGACCCAGAGAAATATTTCCTCTACCGATTTGATAACTATAGACAATAATCTTTCAAGAGAAGAGAAGATCTCAGATGAAGGGCTGGCGTGATTCTCACAAATGATGACGGTAGAGAGAGAGGGAGAGGGAGAGAGAGAGTGGGGAGAAGGATTTGAGTTTTCTCAGGGTGCTGTGGGAAGGGGGAGAGAGACCCTGTGATGAATTATGCGGTATGGTCGCCTACAACTTCAACTTGTAATAGGATGAATTTTGTCCAAAGCAGACATTAATTATATAAAAAGGGGTTTTCAAAATTTGCTAGAAAATTTAAAATATTAAGAAAAACGTATGAATTTATTGAACATTTATTGTTGGTAATAAATGCATTTATTTAATAATCATTTAGAAACACCTTTTTTTTTTTGCTAAACAGTGAACATGTTGAAAACTATTGATAATTGTGGATTCAAAGAGGTTATTTTATCTTGTAATAAATGCATTTATTATTATTGGTTTAACACTAAATTTATTATTATGCCTTTTAATAAACGATAGGTTCGATCTACTCGGTCTTAAAAAAGGTCTATAAGTAAAAGGGATAGGCTCAGGATTCGAACAACATCCCAACCGATGCAATCAACTCAAACGACCAGTCGACTAAAATGATCTCGTTGGCCTAGTCAAAACAGCCAACAATCTTCTTCCCGCATGTTGAGTAAATTTATTATAATTGATTGGAATAGTTTGGTAAATATTTTAAGAATGTTCACCCATATTCACACTATCACTCCGAAAATGACAATAATAGCCCGGCGAATCTCCTCCAAAAGATAACTGTCATACAAAACGCTTCCTATAATCGTGTCAAAAAAGGAAGAAAACTACCAATCAAACGAGATTTTTTTATATCTGGACAGCTCAACAACGGTTGTCACCAACTAGAGAAGGTCGAACTGTCCGTCAATACTATAATTACCCTTTCACTACAGTAGGAAAATGAGGATACTAAATCCAAAGAAGACAACTCTAAGCATGCATACAGAATACAGAAGGGAGAAAAATAGAGGAAAACGAGGCCCAATTTCTAACGACGAAGAGCATGAAGGAGTTCTTCTTCTTTATCTCTCAAAGCCATTTGCTAATGAGCGCAACTTTGATCCGCCACTAGCCACTCTCCCACAAGTATGGGCCCTCCTTTTAGGAGGCCATCCCTCCATCCAGGCACCATGCATTCTCTAGGAGGCCCTCCATCTAGGCGCTATAATATCCATCCAAGAGACATACTCTCCTTCCGGGCCTCCTACTCTTCATCCTTGATGCTAACTCCTCATTCTCTAGATTGCTTCTTAGTCAGGCGCACCTCTAAAACCCCTCTTGGTAGGACATACCTCTAAGACGCCCTTCAATTAGACCCACCCAAAGTTCAATCTTTCATTATATTTATCCGCACATTCTCTTACATCCTCATATCTTTCTATTTAATGAGAAAGGTTTTTAACTTGAGTATTTGAAGATAAACTAGGGAGTAAATCCCGCCAATCTTTTGATATCTTATTCGTTCGTTGTGTTACGCAGATTTTAGGTCAAAAAGTATGGGAACCAAACCAACTACAATTCAACTCGACACGGAAGATTGAGTAACCCCATAATTAGTCAAACGACCTGGATTCAGGGATGCATCAATAAGTAATAATACTACGAAATAATATATCATCTAATTTTTTAGTTCTAACGTTATTTTTAATAAACATAAATTAGCCAACCTAAATGAGACTCATTACAGAGTTTTATTATTATTCTAATTGTCAGATTGCACAATATAAAATTAAGAGTCTCGATTCCATTTATAATTTAATGACATGTTTTAATATAAAAGCCTACATGATTTTTCAATTTGCTATAAAAATTCTTTTTTCAAATATAAAAAGTGGCACCGAAAAAAGCAAGAGAAGGAAGGAAGAGATAAGCTTTTGACATTTACATGGGTATCGATTTGTGTTATGTTCTTCGTCAATCTTAAATATGTTATTTTAAACTTAATGTAGAGTAATTCTATGGAATGATTTTTCTCATTTGCTCTAACAATCCTTCATATTTCGGGTTGTGCAAATGTGAAGTGTTGGTAACTAAACATGGTTGAAGGTTTTGCATAACTAAAATCAAAATCTTTTGAACTTTGAAGCCTATGATTTTATTTATTTATTTTTTAAAGATTTTTACGTAAAATTTTATCTGAAAAAGGAGAAGATTTTTTTATCTGGTAGATATTTATTTTTTATTTCATCAAAAGTAAAATTTCGATGTGTCTCCCACTAAATTTAAGGTAATCATAATTTGCCGATCTAATATACAATCAGATTGCTTATGCAGTGAAAAATAAAATAATAATAAATTTAAAATACATTTTAAAAATTTGATGTGTTTGCTTTAAAAATGTTTAATTTTTTTTTTTTTTGAAGAAAATCAATACATATAAGAATTAATGTAGACATTAAATAAGAATACACATCAAGAAGAAAGTAATATAGAACTAAAGGATAGGCATTAAAAGAAAAGGATTTAATTTAAGAAACTTATACTATCTAGTACCAAAAAATTATATAATGCACTGTAAATAGTTTATGAAAAATAATATTTATAAATTTATTTGTATATTTACTTATATTAAAATTACCAAAAATAGTGTAGGTCTTGTATTATTTTAATTTTTACTTTATCTTATGTCTTTTTTTCCTGAAATATTAAAATTAATTTATTCTTTAATATATAATTATCTTAATCAGGTTTTAAATTCAAATCTAAAAATCAATTCTTTATTTAATCGACTTAAACCCTAAGAATAGGTGAACTGATTACATATAATCTCTATAGTCGTTACCGAATCTCACTTTTTTGACACGTGGTTGATAAATTTGACATTCAATTTACTAATAATATATTATAATATATTTAAATATATTTTATCAATTATTTACAATGATCACAAGTAGTCAAACTGAAAACTCTATTTAAGTATGAATATATTCTTATATTTCTCATATTGGATAAAAGAATTCCTTCATCAAAATAAAAAATAGAGTTTTTCTTTATATTTCTTTAAATATGTGACATGTAAAATAATAGAGTAGAAATTTTGGGCATATAGAAAGTTTAATGTGTAATTTAAAAACATGTAGAAACTTTGATATGTATAATCATTAAAGTTATGATTTCATAAGCTTAATATTGTTCATGCAATTTTATTAATTTATTTTAAATGTAAAATGATGGAGATGTCAGTAGTAGACCGGCTCAAAAGAAGCAAGTGACCCAAAATTGATAGCGGCCCATTTATCATTGGGATGGTCAACGCCGCCGTTGACCAAAAGAGTGCAACAAGTAGGTCGAACGCCGGTTAAAATAAACACGACCAAGATCGAAATCACCCCATACACATTTTCCTAAACCTCAACGATCGTCTGCCCTAATTTTTTGCACCTCCAAGAAAGACAACTTTTTTGATTAAGAACATGTTCTGGAAGAAAGGCTCACAAATCAGCGTTCGATCCACAGAGAAAGCCCTATCGTTCATCGCGCGCAATATCTCTATAGAATGAAGGGAATTCTTATTCCTGACCGTTACAACCCAGAATGGCACCCGCACCCATATTGGAGAAGGCAACGATCTCCACGGTAGGCGGACATCTCGCCTCGCTACCTAAGGAAGGTAATGGAGGCCCATAATTATAAAAGGCCATGGAGATTCACTCCACAGACACGCTCTCTTGTATATTCAAGCTAACAAAAGCTCTCTAAACTCACAAGTATCCCAACGCTCTCTCTCTATTACTAGTTCCCTGCAAGCTCAATATTTAAAGAAAATGCTTTCCACAAGTATCTGCAATCAAAGCCACTCTCCCCACGAGTTCTCCTTTTGCCATCATTCTCAAATTTCATGACCGACATTCATATTTGCACTCTCTGCATTCATCTAGTTATTCTCAAAAGGTCGTTCACTGATTTAAGTGCCGAAATATTTTTGATAGGATAAAATTTTACCGTCACCTAACCTCTTGTTTGAATTTTACTAAACTGTAACACTAAATATATGGCACTACAATTTAACAGAATTTCAGTCTTATTGGTTACAAGAAAAGGCATAATTTCATAATTAATTTAAAAACCATAAATGAGACGATTTCAAGAATTTAAGGTGGATTCCTATGTCATTGGTTAAATAAAAATTCAGTAGATGAAATTAAAACTTTGAAAAAGCATCTAAATGGTCATTTTCCATTTTTATTATTGAGTTATATTCAATAGATTTTAATTTTTTAAATATAAATCTATAATAATACTATATATAATTTTTTATATCTTTTAATCTCTGTCATTAAATTTTTATTTGATGATGAATATTAGAAATATATTGAGTACATTTCCTTTGAGAGATATATAACCTCCCAAATTTGATTATAAATAGTCCCATGAAAGCCAAAAAAAATAGTAAAAATTAGATTTATTTTTTCTTTTTCCTTATTGGTTCTTAGCTTATATATATATATATTAAAAGTTCATTCTTAACTTTTATTTAGTATCAATTATATATATATATATATATTGCATGCATGTCAAGTTAAATAGAAATATACAGTTAATTAAATGGCAGATAATTTTATTGATAAAGAAAATTTTATTCAATTTTTATGAAAATAAGCTTTTTTTTTATTATCAATCACTAATTTACACAAATGTAGTTTAGACGTGCTAGACCCTGACCATTCAAACTTGAAGTGAACTTTTCAGTCCCAAATCACACAAAGTTTTGACCCCATAATAAATTAACGAAAATAATATAAATAAATAAATATTTAATATAGGTAAAGAATATTTGATTCTAGATAATATGAGAAATACGAACATATAAATGAAAACAATAACAAATAACAATAAATGGACAATTTTTTTACGATTAAGAAAAACTCGATAACTACGGTATCGAGAAAAATCTTTCGGGTTTCAACAGTCAGGGAAGATATACACTATGAAAATCAACTTATAGATTGGATGGTAACGATGCACTAACCTAACCGACTTACTCCCATTGTGTGATCCCTATCAAGGAACTCATTGGATTTGCTTATGGTAACGGAATCGGACGTTTTCTAGTCTTCACGTCAATTTTTTTTCTCGAACCACTTGAATTGCTGAACACCATTGGAGCCCATTGTCCACGCTACCGACATCGTCACGAAAGTTAACTAACGGAAAGCTGTGTAAATGAGAAAGCACGATGTTGAGAGAAAACTTTGTCAATGGAGCACAATAGTTGGTGTGAAGTTTTCTAAAAAATTGAATACAGGTACGATAGATTTTTCAAGAGAAATGACTCCTCAAAAGTCTGCCAAAATTCTTAGGGTTCAAAATATAAGACATATATATATGTGGAGCCTAAATAATTTAAAAAATAAAAGAGCCATTAGAAACAAAAAGCTGCGCCGCTCGAGTGCCCGGCGGGCGCAAGATAGGGTTCGGGTGATTTTGAGCTCTGGCGCTCGAATGCGGATTAGGCGCTCATCGAGCACCTCGGTTCTAGAAAACGTGCCTAGGTGGCACCTCGGGTGATCATCGAGCACCCCGTTCTAAAAAACGCGCTAGGATGGTGAGCGCCCGATTTTGAGAAGTGTGCCAAGTTGGCGTCTCAGGCGCAACGTCCAGGGAGGGAAAAAACGGAGGAAAGGAAGGTGTAAACGTTGAGATGTGACGATGACGGCCTTCAGGTATGAAAACGATAAAAATCTTTCAGGCCGCTATATAGTCGCAGATACCAAACGTGCCGACAATAGGCCAAATAACCAGTCTGACATCGTTATGAAATATGTCAACACAAAATACGACTAACAAAACTAGAAATGACACTAGAATTGTTGGCTTTCTCCGAGTGGGACTATCGGAACCAATTTGTTCAACACTATTGAAACCCCAACATCTTAGCCACTAACATTTAGTAAAACTCTCGGGCAACATTTTAATATTTGAGCCAACTTCAAACAAACATTGAACGAACACCCTCACTCTCATGTCTTATTTAAAAGGCTGAGAATATGATGTTGTATTATAAAATTTGTTCATTATGAATAAACCGGCCTATTTTTAATAAACTCGCCTAGTATATGTATTACTTTGCCTTTAGTAATGTTTTCAAATTTTATATTTGTGGTATACAAGTTTGTTTTTATAAATAAATAAATAAAGTATATGAAAAATATTATAATGTTTATAAGAGTAGCAAAACTCACAGGCAAATGGATCAGAACAATTGGTATATAATAGATCCTGTCAAAACCATCTTCATGCTAAACAAAAATAATATTTAGATAAAAATTTATGACTGTTAAATTATACTGAATAAAATTATGTGCGCTCATTTTCTTTCATTGCGGGAGGTTATTGACTTGAGCGTCGGAATATTTTTGGTGAAAGAAATCCCACCGACCTTTGACCTTTCGTTTGTTAGTTTGTGTTGTACAGGTTTTAGGTTAACAAAGATGAAGGTTGGACCCGCTGCGAAACCCCTCCGGACAATGAGGAATCCAAAGGCTCTCTAATCCGTACGACAATCAGGAATCCGGGACGCAACATTGGCGCCGTTTGTGGGAACGTGACAAAAAATTTAGTATCTTTCTTCAATACTCACTTCTTTACACCGAGATAGTCAACACCCGGGCGCAAGCCAGCGCACCAACAAGAGATGCAGTTGCTCAAGGCAACGACCCCTCGGTCGGTAGCTGTGCCGATGTCCGTCCGCAGCCAGACGTTCGCCAGCTAGCCGCCAAAATGGGTGACATGAGGTTGATCTTTCAAGCCCTCTGCACCCGGACGGGCACGCAATGGATGGGGGCTCCTCCCAGCATCTCAGGCATCATCTTTCGGGCGGGGAAGGCGTCATACCAGAGCCCCCACGGGTAGATTAGATCGGCCTGATGACGCCAATATCCAAACAGCTTTCGACAGCAGGGCCCAAATTGCGGCTGGAAGCCGCCCTAATTGAGACAAGCGGGAGGAGAGCCCAAAGTGATGCAACCCCCATAACTCCTGCAGCGAAAGAAGGCAAACAGTCGCGGATTCATGCAGCGCGCAACCACCCTGCGTGGAAAGCCGCTGCAACCGGCATGCTCAGCAGAACCAGTAGGGTCACACGGAACTCCGTGATGTTATCAACACGAGAAGAAGCAAGTCTGACCCACCAATAGAGGAAAAGGTGAAGGTGCTCTGGGACCACTTGCACAAGGAGAGACCCATGCGGTCATCCGCTGACCTGCAGAGATCACCCTTCACAATGGACCTTCAGACCCAACAGCTTCCCCGCAAGTTCAAAATTCCAACACTAGACAGGTATGACCGAAATAAAAATCCGATGGACCACTTCAACTATTTCCGTACTCAACTGTTTCTCCAGGGAGCGAGCGAGGTCGTAATGTGCCAGTGCTTCCCCATCACTCTCAGTGGAGATGCGCTACTTTGGTTCCATAGCCTCCCGCAAAACTCCATCAGCTCCATCATCCCTCCGCGGACCGTGAAGGAAGTTCAGAAGCTCATGGGATGGCTGGCAGCCCTATCGCATTTCTTTGCTAAATCTGCAGAGAAGTACTTGCCCTTCTTCAAGGCGCTTAGAGGAACGAAAGCGTCTCGATTTCGATGGATAGATGAGTGTGAGGAAGCATTCAAGGAGCTAAAGACGTACCTCGTTAGCCCACGTCTCCTGAGTTTACCATTTGCAGGTGAGAACCTGTACCTTTACCTAGCCGCATCGGACGTGGCACTCAGCTTAGTGCTTGTCAGAGAGTACGAGGGCACGCAGCGACTAGTGTACTACGTGAGTAAGGTATTGACGGATGAAAACACTCGCTATCCACATGCGGAGAGGATCGCGCTAGCCCTCATCTATTCAGCGCGGAAGTTGAAACCCTACTTCCAAACTCACCAGATCATCGTTCTAACATGTCAACCCTTGAAGTTGATCCTATAGAAGCCGGAGACCTTTGGGCGATTGGTCAAGTGGGTTATAGAGTTGGGAGAGTTCGACGTGGAGTTCCGACCACGACTGGCTCTTAAGGGTCAGGCTCTAGCAGACTTCATCGTCGAGGCAGCGACCCCTACTCTAGATGACCCGCGCAGCCCGAAGAGCTTGGATGCACCACACATTCCATCATGGATCCCGAATGTAGACGAATCATCCATCCAAACAGGCAGCGGAATTGGAGTCGTGCTTAGATTTCCAAACGGGGCAGAAATTAAATACTCTGTTACGCTGACGTTTCCTGCCACCAATAACGTAGCAGAATACGAAGCTCTGCTCACAGGACTTTGTCTAGCAAATGAGTGCTCCGCTAAGTCGCTGGTCATGCATAGCGACTTGGAGCTCGTGGTCAACCAGATCCAAGGAGCCTTTGAGGCATCAAACCTGGCAAAGTACCCGATGAAAGTAAAAGCCCAGATCCAGGCGTTCGAACGTTTCAAGATCGAACACGTACCTAGAGCCAAAAACTAGAAAGCTAATCAGTTGGCTAGGGACGTAGTTGTAGGATCTCCGGAACAGTATGACAAGAGCCTACTAGAAATCCTAGCTGCACCTAGTATGGACGGTCCTGACCAGGAAGTATTGCAGGTTAACAAAGGCGACAATTGGATGACCCCATATCAGGTATTTGACGGATGGAACGTTGCCTACGAACGCCAATGAGGCCAAGCAGATTAAGAAGATAGCAGGCTGTTACGCGATCCTCGATGGTTGGCTGTATCAGCGTGGATATTCCACTCTCTACATGAAATGCCTAACTCCCGAGGAAGCCAAGTACATGTTGAGCGAAGTCCACCTCGGCATATGTGGCTCGCATATTGGAGAAAAAAACCTTGCATTCAAGATCATGCGGTAAGGTCTTTTTGGCCCACGATGAAGCGGGACGTCCTAGAATTCGTAAATAAGTGCGAAAGTTGTCAGGTCCACGGGACCACGGCTCATCAACCTCATGCAGAGCTACACAATCTTCAACTCTATGGTCGTTCGCATAGTAGAGACTCGATATCCTTGAACCCCTTCCCTTGGCCTTCGGGCAAAGGAAATTTCTTATTGTCGGCATTGACTACTTCATCAAGTGGATGGAAGCAGTTCCCCTGACACGGATCACCGAGCAAAACGCAACAGAGTTCCTCTACTGGAACATCGTTTGCCATCTTAGGATTCCTGGGGTAATAATAACTGACAATGTAACCTAATTCACTAGTAAGCAATTCTCCAAGTACTGTGCAAGCATACGCATCAGACTGGTTCATATGTTTGTGGCATACCCTTAGGCAAACAGATAGGTTGAAGTCACCAACCACACATTGCTACATGGGTTGAAGACCAAACTGGAGGATATAGGGGGCTCCTAGATCGATGAGTTACCTTCCGTGCTCTGATCATATTAAACAACCCTGTGGGAACTGACGAGGTAGACGCCCTTTAATCTCTGCTACGGGGTTGAAGCAGTCGTCCCCGTCAAAGTGGAACTGCCCTGCTTGCTGGTCGAATGCTTCGATTCGACCACCAACTCCCAGAGACTAAGGGAATGCCTTAATCTGTACCCGAAAGTTCGTGACGCAGTCCGCATGAGGATTGTAGCCTACCAGCAGTGCATCACACACTATTACAACAAGCGGGTGAAGGTACGCCCACTCGAGGTTAGAGACCTGATTCTCCGAAGTATAGAGGCTGTGAAAAAGGCCGCAAGCTGGAATAAACTGTCCTCAGTCTAGGAAGGCCTATTCTTCATCTCGGCAATCCTCCGGAATAGAGCGTACAAGTTACGCAATCAGGACGGCAAGCTGGTCCCGCGGACCTGGAACGCTGCCAACCTCAGGAAATATTAGCAGTAAGACAATGCCAAACCCAGGTAAGGCATACACGCACACCATGAGGAATGCTTGTACATCTATTGTGTTTACATTTAATAAAATTGATCATTTTTACAATTCTGTATGTTCATTCATATGGGTGTTTGCATGCATGACATTCCAAAAAGTAAAACGACCTAAACTGCCCCTAAGTCAGGGGGATTTTCATCCGTCCGTAAAACAAATCCTTGTCTCTGTGCCAAGCGGCCCGAAAGTGGCCATACCCCGATCTCGACTCGCGTTGAAAGGCCCCCAGGTGGCTCTTCAATCCTTGGCCCCATGCCAAGCGGCCTTGAAAGGGTTATACCCCAACCTTGACTCTGCGTTGAAAGGCCCTGAGTAGCCCTTCAATCCTTGGCTCGGTGCTAGGCGGCCCTGAGCGGCCCTTCAAACCTTGATTCCATACCAGATGACCCGTACGGTCCAAATGTTAGGCCTAGGAGCTTTTGAAGTTTCCAACGTGTGGCCACCAAAACCTTAGGGGGCCAGAATTGCAAGCGTGCAGCGACCTTCTCTTGAAGAAGAGAGTACCCTCAGTCTATGATGGTCATGGATAAGGACCGTGCACACGAGAGCGACGACACCTTGAGCGGGGTTGAGCGACTAATACAAGTATCGTGTTCGAAAAGGCCTTGGACTCGGAGTTCAGCTGTTATGACCTGAAAACTTAGCTGGCCCTTGGTGTGGCTCCACCGGGCTTGCGATGACGTCTATTTTATTGGACCGAGCTTCCCATTAAACACGTGAGATACGATGACATCCTCTGACAAAATACGAGTACAGCGCAAGAAGGCATTGGATCGGAGCCTTGGTAACAATAACTTTACAAGCTTAACTGTTAAAACAAGAGTTGCGATTTCAAAAATTGCTTCGTACACTTAGAGACACTAAAGCAAAAAAGATTACTGCTCTTCATTAATTACGTATGTAAAAATTATCATTGAATAGCAAAAAGGGAAATGGAGCTATACAAAAGCAAAGGTGTTCTTATGGGTCTGATGGGCCCGCCTCCTCAAAAAAGTTTCTAAGGCGAGAGCTGTCAAAAACCCCAATATTCCCCAGATGAAAGACGCCCTTCGAGACACTTGGAAGCATGAGCAAGGCAATCCTGTGGTACAAGCAAATGCAATCCCAGAACCTGCGCTCTAGTAAGAGGGCCACATCCTCCAGAGTGAGCCACTGCCTCATGTCAGCGGAAAGGTAGGAGATGTTGTCCTCCAAAGTGGTGGCCAATCTCTTCAACTGCTCAACCTCCCGCCTTAGACTCACCGCTTCCTAGGCCAGCTGTCCATTCTCCTCTTTCAACTGTCCATTCTCCTCTTTAGGCTGCCTATTCTCCTCCCTCAGCTGCCCATTTTCCTTCCTGAGTGCAGCGATCTCAACTCCTGCTCACTGGGCCGTCTCCTACTCAAATTCTTGCCTGACGTGGCGAAAGTATCTGTGCGGTTGAGCAACCACTGTGTCGATAAAGTTGACTTCCCTAGGGACCTGCAAGGGAAAACCGATGATCAGAATTCCACAAAGTTTCAGTCAACGGAGGAACGCTCCATTCAGCACAATCATACCTGAGTAAGGGATGTATCTGGATAACAAGCTCCGTCTCCTGACGCAAGCGAGCTCGGGGGCTCTGTGCGTTCGGCCGTGACTCCCGTAGAGCTAGGAAGATCTGGAGCCACGGGTGATAAAGAAACGCTTGGGGGCTCCGGCTCCTGAGCCATCCCAGCCACGACAGTCTCCGGAGTCAAATTGGCACCAGGCAAACTGGCAACCCGTCCAACTTCGATTTCCTCCTGGTTAACGGCAGCACTCTCCAGGATGTGTGCATTTGAAAGTGGCCTAGCAGGAAATCCAGTCCTCAGGACCTGCCGCGGCAATCTCCACGATTATCATGCCTTCGACAGCCACCTCCTGCTGCTCCAAGTTGACGAAAGGACCCACAGGGGATTCTCCCCCAGAGTGAAGTTCCACCATAGGAGCGCTGTACTCAGCTAGCACCATGACAGGAATCGATAGATACTTGGCCGCTCCCTCCCGTGACTCAATGTCCAGTGCTCACCCTGGAACGAGACTCCTGGCTTGTGCGGCTGGTCCCGCAGCCAGTCTCTGTGATCTCTGGGTGGAAGTGCCTCCGACCTCCTTCAACCTCTTCAATGGGGCCTCAACCTCTTCATTTGAGGATGTTTCCAGCAGAGAGCAGCTCTCCTCGGCATTTTCCCTGATGGCTCACGGATCACAACGGCCCTAGATTTCTTCTTCTCGGGACCAGCGACGGCCCAGCTAGACTCAGGGCCCCACTTGCCGGCGGTAAAAGCATGGGAAATCAAATAGTTATCCTTGGTGGAGAATGTCTCCAATACCGAGCCAATGGCAATGACTAACTTCGACGCCTCTCTGGTCTCCTCGGTAGTCACATCTCCAAAAAAGAACCCCAGGATTGGACCCCACTTGCGAGAGAGTTCCAAATTCGAAGTTCCTGGAGGAAGAAGAAATGATTTTTTCAGTTCTTCATCGGGTCTGGGTTAGTCCCCTGAAAGTGGAAGCTAAATAGAAGAGACATCGAGATCTAATCCTCTGACTCAGTGAAGCAGAAGATTACCTTCGCCACGTTCACATCGAACATGCAAGAATGAAGGCGGGCAAGGATGCACAAGGAAACCAAATACCGAACGGCATTGGAATGAAACCTCACAACAGGAACACCCAATGTCTCAACAACCACATACAGAGTGCATGGCATGGGGTAGCAAAACCCTCTCTTCAAATGGTACTCGTAGATGGTGATTAAACCCTCTGGAGGAGCGTTGGCCCTACCACCCAAGCCTAGAGCATAGTAGACCATGTCCTTGGGAATCTTGTAATTTACCATTAGGGCGGTGATGGCACTCGTGGTCAGGACAGACCCTATGTTGCCGACCTCATGGTGAACTGTTCGAGACGCACAGTAAGAAGAAAGAGAACTCCTCTTCACCATGTTTTCTCTCAAGGAAATGTTGAAGACTCTTAGGGTAAGAAAGCGTGAAAAATGGAATCCGTGAAAAATGCTGCTTAAATAGGCAACAAGGTACCATTGCATGAGAAACTCAATTGGCGTTGCACTTGATGGCCAAGCCATGTGCCTGTTCAATAGAAACGCCACGAGTTCCAAAAGGCAGCCAATCATGGCCCATGCCAGGTTACAGATCACAATCACCTCAGTCGCCTACCAAATCCTGGTTGTTACGCCAGCATTAAATGCGGATCCTGACCATCAAGACCGGCAACGGCAAAGTTTCTAGATCACGCATCCAAAAGGAAAAATTTAACACTCCAACACGATGGACAGTAATGAATAAACCGCACAGTTAAGTAAAAAGGTTTCATTATGTAATATACTAATAAACTCTTTTTATAGTATGGGTAGCTAACTGCTGTAGATTACAACTAGTTGCCCTCACTGGGCCCTAGAGGATCTAGAGTCGTGTACTTTGTTGGGTCCACGCAAGTCTGGGTTCCTGAGTTTCGAGAGTTTAGGACGCCGATGCGGAAGTTTGGCTCCTCCAGCCTGGTAGCCTCCGGCTGAGACGGATATCGTCGTGGAATATCCCGTCCAGTGCAGGGGCTACCTCCTCTAGCCTGAACCTTGATCTCAACTCGGCCTCCAACCTAACGCGTTCCTCACTAGAGTGTGCCTAAAATCGCTCAAACTCCTCTTAAAGAGCCAAAATGCGATTTCGAGCCTACATGTTGGTGCAGGCGAGCCTCAACGGTGTTGCTTCCAACTCCACCCATGCCCTCTCAAAGTGTGCGGTGCAAGCTCTCATCTTCTCAATCTCTCCAATCGCAACCTGCACCCTAGCCTCGAAGTCTTCAACAGCCCTAGCGACTTGGTGGAGCGTGGGATCCACCCTCTTAGGCCTTCGGCGCTGGGAGGAGGTAGAAGCCCCGTCCATCTCGAAGCCCGGTGATGCTCTCAAAATTCTCATCGGCCCCACGACAAAGGCCTCTGAGTGATAGCCTTCTGTTGCCGTAGCCTGTGCAGTATCATTGCGGACCCCTAAGGCAAATGTGTCCCTTGCGGACTCACCAAAAGACAGCTCAGATTCTGACGAGGATGATGATCTTTCCATCAGTATCGAGAAAGAGCAAAGGTAGCTCACATTTCACACTCTTGAAGTTGCCTAGGGACGCGAAGTCCTTGGAGGGATTTTAGGCACTTAAATAGCCAGAAATCTCCTAATGAAACGGCGTTGCCCCAAGGAAGAAGCGTTTCGAGAGAGAGCTAACAAGCTCCTCTCATATGGCAGATCCCTAAAGCATTGCTCCTTTTCAAAGCAAGTCATTGTGACGTGACACCCCACGATCTCCCACGCAATTAATGTGTCATATAATTCGATGGATATGACGTCTGCCAGCGGCGTTTGATCTCCCAAGGCAACAAACGTCAGCGATCTTTTTCCGCCACGTCCTCTTGTCAATGGTCAGCATTAGGACTCAAGGGACGACACCGGCGGAATAGACTGCAGGTAGTTGAGAATGCTCGAACGCGAAGGTCGGCGCATGCCACAGCAAAGGGAGCAAATTACCCCTGAAGTGCCACCCGAAAAGGCAATAAATGAAAGAAGGTGCATGCAGGAGAATAAAGGAAAAGGCTACTTCTTTTATTGATGAAAGTTTTCTTTACAAAATACGGAGCTTGTGATAGCGAAAGTACAAAAAAGAGAAAGATACAGTACGAAGCATAAAGTCTGGAATGGCGGCCCCACATGCTTGGAGCCTCACCAAAGAAAGTGATCTACATCAGATACTCTGGCCGCCGCCAGAACTCTAATTCATCCAGGCATAGGAGTCATCGATGCTGGCCAGACCCTGAAGGTTCATCCTAAGATAACCATAGTGGCAGATCCAGCACCCTTAACAGCAGTCCCAGTAGGGGCGCGGCTACCATGCGCTCCCCCTACAGAGACTCCACCTCCTGCCTCCTATCCAAAAGGCACATATGATGTGCCAGGTGTGGTCGAGGCCACCAGCGACGCGCCATCCCGAGGACAAAGAATCCCATGATAGCTCCGCTGTGATCCTCCCGCGCACTGGAGGTCACGATGGCCATGAGGGAGGCATGTAACGATGGTAGAGTGGTCAAGCCACCCTCGTTAACACAAGGAAGCGCCTGCCATCAGGGCGTGAGGATAGTCTTCAACAGAAGCTCCGGATCTCCAACAAGTTCATCCGATTCCTTCACGGATCCCCGCCAGGAGCGGGGCAAGCCAAGGGCTTCTCATCATTCCTCCAAGAATCAACTAAGGCATGGGTCCTTCCGATCGATGAACTCCTCTATTAATAGAAGAGTCGACACCTTGACTGCACTCAACAGGCGCATCGCCCGATAGCCGTCAATCACTAAACAGAAAAGTTTTTAGTATTGGCCTAGATTCTGGTGTGCCAATCCTCCCATTCTGGGCACTGAATCTCTGCGACACCCAAGAAGCACATGTGATCATCTGGGGAAGGTGCGACGCCAGATAAGGACAACGTCTAGCACATCTCAAGGAAGGACGAGTGGTGGCCAGCTGGACCCTCATGGACATGTCAGGCCTCGACTATAAGTCGGCCCAGGCATAGGGGCTAGTGTAGGGTCAAGTATCGGTGAAGCCCAAAACTCGCGAGGCTCAATCCAAGAAGCAGCAGCCCAAACCGCCTACATGGCCCAGAACACAGGGCATCCTACATGGCGGCCCAATGCCCGCAGCCAATCAGCGCTCCCTACAATCCATCAACGCGGCTGCAGGCGGTAGACGCAAAGTAACAGGAACAAACCAATGAGGGAAAGGTCGACTCTGCCAGTTGCGGCTTACGCCGTTTCCTATAGTTGACCAGTCAATCCCAACATGAAAGGCAGGCCAGGCGTGGCTAGCAATGCATGATAGTCTCCTCACTGCCATAAGGCGACAATTGACACCACCGACTGCCACTAGCGGTTAACGGCTGACGAATCCCTACAGAAAGGATTCTCGTACCCAAAACTCTACTCCCTGGGGCCTATATATTCCCTCGCCTTCTACAAGAAAAGGGATGCATCGATGAAATCTCGAATCCTTAATCTAAACCTGGCCTTTGAGACAAACACTTATTGAGTTCCTGCTCTCAGACTTACGCCCAGCATCCATCCTTCACAGCCTTTCACGGGTTACTAAAGTGAGCCACCTTTCGCGGTGCATTTCCGAGAGTCAGGCCTCTCACCAAACGTTCATCAACTCTCATACTCCCACTGCACACTCGGCATACTTTTTCGCACCCCAAGCATGCGCACTTTTTCGTTCATTGCGGGAGGTTACTGACTTGAGCTTCGAAATGTTTTCGGTGGGAGAAATCCCACCGATCTCAGACCTCTCGTTTGTTAGTTCGGGTTGTGCAGATTCTGGGTTAACAGCGACAGAGGTCAGACCCGCTCGCGATACCCTCCGGACGACGAGAAATCCGAAGGCTTCCTAATCTGTACGATCACCAGGAACTTAAGACGCAATAATATTGAAATGATTTTTTTAAACTTAATATTTATTTAATATAAAAAATATATTTATAAAAAAATTATAATCAGAACCAGGCCGAGCCGATTCCAATTACTTTTACTCGTGACTATGCTCGACCTAGAAAATTAATCAAGCCTAATTTTTTAACCATATCTATTATAATATTAATATATGTTAATCAAACCATATAAAACCTCAAATTTGACAGCCTGATTTTGATCAGGCCTGATGTGTAGTCATCTATTTCTATAAGCTTCCCATGGCTAAGCAGAATTCACAGTTCAGCAACAAGAACTTAATTAAACAACAAAGAACTACAAACGTAACTGTGAAGACAACAGAACCAAACAATTCCATATTTTACAAGGCCAAGATCTACAACTGCAACAATTCAAACAACAATAACTGTTGTATTTGTATGAAAATATCAACAACAAATATCTGCATAAATCCACCAATCAAAGATCTCATTCTCGTGAAAGCTAGAGTTTATAATAGCATTTTCCTAGAAACAATGATGAAAGTATCGGCCATCGGATGAATTGTCTAAGTAGATTCAGGCTTGGCTTCAAGACAGGGTCTTTTCGGACACAGCTGCAGCTCGCTATCACTGCTCTCTTCGGCCCCATGCTTTAAGTGTGGTCGTAGCGACAATGATGGGTCGGTTTTTGATCCTTCAAACTCGGTTGGCGAGTCCATGGTTAAGGAGGATGATGAAGGATGTGTCTCGGAATTTGTAATTGATGATGAGGGCTTTGGGGAGTTTAAGGAACTACCAGCATTTTGCTGTTCCTCCAAGATCTTCTGCAAATACCTTGCATGTTCCTCTATGCGCAACTGAAGTGACCTTTGTACCTGCACGTCCAACTTACAAACTGAGAACAGCAGCAAAGAATACTTGCCCACTGAAAAGAATGGGGAAAAAATGTTACAAAGCTAAAAATAACAAGAAATTCAGTCATATAAACGGGGCGGTCTGGTTTGTAAAACTTCCGCTCTATATAATGTCTAGGGAGGGGTTAGACCACTTTAAGTGTATTATATATAATCTTACCTTATATTATATAAAAGGTCGTTTCTATAATTCTGACTTGCAACTATTAGATCACACGATGATAAGTCGGTTTTATTATAAGAGTACTAGTATTCTACCTGACGGCCTATTTGGAGCAAGGGAGTACAATGAAAAGTATAACAACTAGGGATAAAAATATCGGTATTGGTAAAAATTTTCGAGAATCATATACAGACAGAAAAATGTCAACCAATATATTATGATATATTGCTAATACAGCAACGCATCCGATATTGTCGTGAAATCAGAAAAATATTAGTATCAAGGGATCCCGATATCGATTCATATCGACCGATATTTCAGATAGTAACCTATATTTACATCTATGATAACAACGGGAGGTTTATCCAACGAAAGGGAAATGGAATGCAGGTCAAGAATAGATATGCAACAAACCACATCAAAGCCGCCCAATACCAAAGATGCCAACACTATCTGAGCAAAAGAAGAGTATTTTTAGACTAGTCTGATTCCGATGAGATGAAGCAGTGCCGCAACTTTATACCAACCGAGTTCAGCTAGTATGGCAAACACCAGTAGCCAAGATATTAAATTCCAAGAAATATGCGTACCTCGAGTTGCTCATGCAGCTTTTTTTGAACATCCATTTGCATGCGTAACGCCTCTAAAATGCTCCTACACAAGGGAAAGAAAAATATTGATTCACAATCTAAACATATAAAGACTGAAATAAGGGACAACTGGAAAGTTGGAAAATATGACATACCCTTTATTCCCTGTGCAAGTCTCTTTACTTTTTACGGAAGTTATTTTGTCTTCAGAGCTAGAAGTCTTCTTCTCTGAGGAACACAACAAAGCATGGATGAAAATATTGGCATCAGTAGTGGTCATATTAGTATTGGACAATATGTATCGATTTTGAATATATCAAATAGAAAAAAATTTCTAAAAATCGTATATTAACAAGGCCTCATCAATTGATATATCAATTGTATTAACCGATGTATAAATATATTGTAATATTGTCGCGGTACCAGAGATCTAATACCAATACATATCGACTAATATTTACATCAATGAAATAGAGGCATCATATTTGGGGTATGACCACAATGTACATGTTCTAACACGAGAAAAGAGTTGGGAGAAGAAAAGATTAGAACGTGAATCCAACACACCAGTGCATCGAGTATGACTGCACCACAAGAAATACAAGGTGACTTGTGCATTAAGCACGTTATCACAACAAAAATTCAGTGTACTTTCCCCCTCAAGAAGTGAATGAGGAAACATCACTTTAGTGGACTTCTGGATCTGTGAATCAATGCCAGTGAATGATATGCAAGATGGATGAACATGATTAAAAATACATGTATTGTAACATTGAATATAGATTGGCACTCTGAGAATGATATATCATTTGAGGCATCACATTAGAGAATCAATATTCCATACACAATTACTGCAGTCACACACAGGAGGGAGGACAGAAAAACCAGACTATATCTTATATGCTGGAATACCATCTTCTAAAGCTAGAACCAAGCAGATCGCTGTAAACACTACGTCACCAAATATCTGCCCAATAAAACAAACTAAACTAGGATTTGTTTTCCATTAATTAAGGTCATCTACATGAATCTCTGGCTGCTGTTCTACTAGTGTAGTAAAGTGTTTTCCTCAGCTGGCTCACAATGTCGAAGATCATGCTTGATTGTTTCCTTGAGAACTTACTCAATATTGCTCTGTCTTACAAGGACACTCTTCCAAATCCTCTCATTCTTTCATAGATGCACTTAATGGTCTTTGCTTCACTCGATCAAACAATTTCAAATGCGTCTGCTGTATTTTCACCTTATATTGGTGCCACCCAAACTTTCTCCCTGTGTAACATCATTATGACACTTGTTTCTTTATTAACATCATAATGAACGTGTACTCCTTTGAGTGGAAACTCCTTCCTCCTACAAAATTCTCCATAGGACTTACTGTATGCCCTCTATAGACATTTCTGTATGTCTTCATAAAAGAATTTAAAATGAAATTACTATATGTTTCTAGCTTATTTCACTCATCATGTAAAAGACTCTATTTGGTGCATCTTTATCAGCTTTTTGTTATGCGAAAGCATTACATTTTGTTCAAGATCAAATATTTACATTTATATAAAGCTAAATAACTTGATTTAATATACTTTTTTTGAAATAAAGTAAAATGAAGCTTAAGCGAGGCAAGCAATTAAACCAATCGATAGGGGACTACAGCCTAAATTACATGCATCAAAGGATGAATTTTATAGTTTGTTGATTACTTATGATAACTATAATTTTCATACATTTAAGAATGCATGGCCTAATTTATAAACAAATCATACAGAAATATACATGTCCATACATATGCACTATGCTGATTATATTGCATCTATGATGTATTTACGTATCAAATGCTTTCTAGTATGGTATACGACATGATTTCCCCAACCGGTTCGAACATGCTAAACAACCGACTAAATGTCAATGTATACCCATCAGCACCTCCGACTTTTATCCCCCAATAATTAATCTATACCTCTAGCATGAACATCATTAATCATCAAAAAAAAAAAAAAGAAAAAAAAAAACCACATAGAGCATTATTCAGAATGAATTGGAAGAAAACATTGAACACGGATGACATTCAAATAAGAGGTTGTTGATTTGTGTTTCATCAACAAGAGAGAAGAATCAAATCAAGATTTACTTCATTGCATTTCCATTTGAAAGTCATGGTATCATATTGTTGTCGTTATCTATGGGATTGCTATACTTGGGCTGGGCCTATAACGAGGAAAGATAACAGAATTCCAAGGTTCGGGAGCCGAGCCCCAACACAGGGGCTTAGGTCAACACTTATATAATAGCCAGTCATCAATTGGAAGCGGGCAAAATGGTGATGAATTGCGATTGGTCCAAACCTTCGACCAGCGACTTATTGCGACCTGCCCAGAATGCCCATACATACTAAGACCTTGTTCACACAGCGAAGAAAGGCCGAGTGGAAGAGGGCAGTCAGCTGGCTGCTTCTTGGCCACGCCCCCCTGCTTATAGATACGAGATACTTGATCTCTATTCTCAAATAGGAAATAGCATACCATTAGCCGATATACGTATAGGAACATGAGTACATGATATTGAATGTAATCCAGGTCAAAGCGCAAAGCTGGCTCGAGCCGCAGGAACTTTTGCTAAAATAATGAAGGAAGCAGCACCCTCTACACTCTATCTTAGGCTTGTGCGGCTACCTTCGGGTGTTAAAAAAGTCATTGATTCTTGATGCCGAGATTGGTATAGTTTCCAATCCCAACCATGGTGCACGTAAGCTTAGAAAAGCTGGGCAAAGCCGGTGGTTAGGCAGACGCCCTATTGTTCATGGTATTGCAAT
This sequence comes from Nepenthes gracilis, assembly GCA_033239525.1. NCBI lineage: Eukaryota > Viridiplantae > Streptophyta > Magnoliopsida > Caryophyllales > Nepenthaceae > Nepenthes > Nepenthes gracilis. The sequence goes on along the minus strand of BSYO01000018.1, from coordinate 2,525,615 downwards.
GAATCCAGTGGATCATCTTCATGGAGGAAGTAAAGGGCGCACGAAAGATAATGAAATTCGAGAACAAATAGTGAAAAGGGGGAAAAAGTAAAGTCTAAGCGCATATGGCACGAAAAGGAAATCCGATTTCGGTAAGACTTGATCGGAATCGTAGTTCAGATTTCAGTAGGTTCAGTTCTTTCATGTTCTTTGTATTCAAACAAATTGTAAGGTTAGTTCTGACCTATTTGGGGCATTCGTTCTGGGGCAGGAAGGAAGGGGGCTGCCCTCCTTTTTGCCTTGGCTGATTGGATCGAGTGGGTCTTACCGGCTCACCCACATATTCAAGGGTGAGTCTTAGTATCATGATAAGGTCACTTCATTAAAATCCAAAAGCTATGGATTCAAACCATAAAAATAACCCTATAAAATCCACAAGGTAAGGTACCTCTAACCCTCCCAAACCCGACACCCAGGAGGGTTTAACCCTCCCAAGCCTGGACACCCTTTTTTAATTGGATCATGAAAAAGACGTATTGAGAGTTCAGAATTTTTTTTGGACAGAAAGGAATCTATGCTTCTAGTTCTATTAATAATGTTGATTCTTTTCTAGTATTGCATAATTATGAGCTTTTCAGACTTAATTGTGCAAAGTGATTACTCATAAAGGTTGACACTGACCCACCCACCCCGCAAAAAAAGAAAAACATGAAACTCATTAAGTCAAGTACTTGCTCGGTTATAAAGAAACAAATGGCAAATATTTATAGCCATGTCTATTGCCACAAATATGCAACTTGTAGTTCCTTACAGAATAAGAAACCAAAAAGTAAAACAAACTGAAAATGGAAAGTAGCTCTCTTTGTTTTCAGCTGCATTGTCAATCATCCACTGGTAGATTGCCTGATACATCACTGGATATCTTCTCAGCTGGAGGAGAGTTTCAATATTTCATTTCACAACGTACATTATAACAGAGTTTTTCACTCATCTCCGGATTTTTTGATACATTAACGGTATGTTTAATTGTTGGAATGGAATAAGGTAGAGAATAGAATAGGATGAGAATAGAATTGGAATTATTATTCCCATATTTGGTTGTTGGAATAGAATAAGATGAGAATTAGTATTCAATTATTTGGTTTGTAGAATAGTATAAAGAATAATGTGGGAATAGTGATAATAATAATAATGATAACAGTAATAATAATAATAATAATAATATATAATATAATAATAATACGTAGTAAAACAATAATAATAATAATAAAACATAATATACTTACCGAAAAAAAAAATAATAATTATAATAAAACGTAATAATAATAATAATAATAATAATTGATGAGTCCAGTACCAAGACTGACCGAAGCTTCGAACTGCAATAGGTGGACAGCCCATCAAAGATATATCCAAGCCCAGCGCCAAGTCTCAGGGAGGCCCAAGCAGCACGGCCCAATAGCTCAAGCTCAACAATTTCTTTTAGCCAAGAGTCCCACATTGCTCAAGCAATGAGAGTCTACCTTGGGATCACTCTATAAAAGGCCATTGCCACGGTAGAAAAGGGAGGGAAGGAGGAATAGGCCAAAAACGGCTAGGAAGAGGTGCGCAATAGCCACTAGATACTCTCCCATGAGTGTAGGCTGCCCTCCACCAAATAAGCCCTCCTCCTTCCAGGAGGTATGGAGGCCCTCAGCCCTCCTCCTTTCAGGAGGCATAGAGGTCCTTAATCCTCTAACCAGGAAGCCCTCAGCCCTCCTCTATCTATTGTGGAGGCCCTCAACCCTTCTCCTTCTAGTATTGAGGTCCCCAACCAAGAGGTCCTTAGCCTCCTCCTTATAGCATGGAGGTCCCTAGCAAGGAGGTCCTCAACCCTTCTCCTTCCGGCATGGAGGGAGGTCCTTAGTCCTCATCCAAGGAGGCTCTGAGCCTCCTCCTTCCAGCATGGAGGTCTCCAACTAGGAGGTTCTCAACCTCCTCCTTCCAATATGGAGGTCCCCAGTCGGGAGGTTTTCAGCCCTCCCACCGGGAGCCCTTCAACCCTCCTCTTTCCATAAGACATGGAGGTCTCCAAGTAGGAGGTCTTCAGCTCTCCTCCTTCTAGAAGGCATAGAGATCTCCAACCAGGAGGTTCTCAACCCTCCTTCCTTCCGTGAAGGTTCCCAACTAGAAGGCCCTCAACCTCCTTCTTCCAGCATGGAGGTCCCCAAACCCGGAAGTCCTCAACTCTTCTCCTTCTAAGAGGCATGGAGGTCCTCAGCCCTCTTCTTTCCGCAAGGCATGGAGGTTCTCAGCCCTCCTCCTTCTAGTCAGGAGGCCCTCAGCCCTCCTCCCAGGAGGCATTCAATCCTCCATCCAGTTAGGAGGCCTCCAGTCCTCCTTCAGCACGAGGACCCATAGCCCTCCATTCGACAAAGAGGCACTCCACCTTGTTCCTCCACAGAGCTCAGTCTTCCGCATGGTGAGCCGTCCCTCTGCCAGGCGCACTTTTAAGTCGCCCTCTGCCGGGTGCACCTCTAAACCGTCCTCCACGGATGCACCTCTAAGCCACCCCTTTGTCGAGCGCACCTCTAAGCCGCCATCTGCGAGCGTATCTCTAAGTTGTCCTTGCGAGCACATCACTAGGCCGCCCCCCCCGCCGGGCGTATCCATGGAGCTCAGGCCTCCAAATACATCCCACTTATACTCCCCTCATTCCCGCATCTCAAGCATGCTTTCCTCGGTTTATTGAGGAAAACATCTGACTTGAGCGTCGGAATGTCGACGGGGGCTCTAACCTTTTATTTGTAATTTGTGTTGCGTAGATTTCAGGTTATCAGCGATGGAGATCGAACTCGATCCAGATCGACCCGTAGCGAAAAATTGGAAGGCTCTCTAATCCGTAAACAACCAAAGACCAATGATGCAATATTGGCGCCGTCTGTGGGAATAACAAAAAAGTCTTTCCACCTCACAACGACGAAACGAACACGGTCTATACCCGTATTCCGGCCAGCATCGGCCGAAGGCATTGCCTCCCATGGCGACGACCTCTCATTGGGTAACCATGCCTAGAGGCTCCATCCTCTAACTCTAAGAGGGTCGAAGAAAATCAACATCCCATGTACAAGCCACTACATCAGCCGGAGGCGATGTCGCCCGTGGTGATGACCCCCCTACGAGTAGTCATGCGGATGGACAATTGACCCCAAGCATGCAGATACTTTTCATTGGTCGCCCAAATGTGCAGCGCTGGACTGTCGTACTGCCGAAGATGTAATGCAGTGGGCTTCGACATTGACTTCCCTGGCGAACAAGGAGAGTCACAGCATCCTCAGAGGGCTAACGGGCCCAACAACTTTGGGATCCAAGCAGCCCCCAGGGCCTACCTCATCAGAGCGACATCACCGGTATCGGAGGATCCGAGCGATGGGCCCACTCGGGGAGAAGAGATCGATCCAGTCCCAGGGAGCCAAGCCAAAGCTCGAGGCGACAACGCCTTGCCATTCCCGAGATGATCGACATCCTCTTCAAGCGCGGAGAGGTCTCACGAAGCATCCGCGATTCAGAGCCCAGCTATTTCGAGGTTGCTCCTTACCATTTGAGTCGCATCCCGCACCTGGGACCAGTCGACGTACGGGTCGTATCCAGCGTGATCCTGTCCGACCACCAGATCCAGCCCACAGCAGTCCGGTCCGGCGACCAGGCCCAATCAGGCTGTGGCTCAGTCCAATGCCCACTTTCGGACCTCTCACAAACGTTATGCTGGGGCACCACCCCCCAACTCCCAAACTAGCAAAGTGAGCAAACATCTGAGGAGGAAGCACCAGATAGTAGGCCGATCCCGCTGCATTGCCCTTCATAGGCCCATTATACAGCGACAAACCTTGTAAAGGTGATGGCAATCATTACAATGGGGGCTCGACATGCTCAGCCCACCACTGAAAACACTATCCATCCAAGTGTAGCATTGGACTGAGTCACCCGAGGCAGTATTAGCCAACAGCGGGACCCAAACCACTAGCCAACGGGGTACCTAGCACAGCAGCAGTGCCCTGCCTAGCTAATCCAAGGTGAAAGATCAGACCCATCGGATCATATAGGCCATAGGCCGAGGCGCCTAACAAAGTGCCCCGACGACCCTCCGAAGCAGTACACGTAGACCATGCACTCGGAGCCGTAGACAAGTCCCAAGGCATAGCATGTCGTTCAACGACAAACACCTACGACGATTTCACGCTAAATCCAAGTAAGTCTTGCATGCATCATACTGCCTGCTTGAGTCACATTTTCGTTAATAGAATAGGATTATCTATTCATGCGAATGATTATATAATACTGCATACAAATCATGCGTGACCTAGGCTGCCTCTAAGTCAAGTGAAAATAACTCTTTCACTTGCTTTAAAACTCGGCCATGTCCGAACGATACAAAAAGTCGAACTTAAAAGTTGGCGGTGTTCGAGCGGCCGAAAAGGTCGAACTTAAAACTCGGCTATGTCTAAGCGGCTCAAGAGGTCGAACTTGAAATTCAGCTATGTCCAAGCGGCCCAGGAGGTCATACTTAAAACTCGACTATATCCGAGCGGCCCGAGAGGTCGTACTTAAAACACGGCTATGTCCGAGCGGCCCGGGAGATTGTACTTAAAATTTGGCTATATCCGGGCGGTCCAAGAGGTCGAATCTAAAACTTGGCCACGATGCCAAGCAACCCTAGAAATTGGACTTAAAACTTAGAGGGTTTAAAACGGCAAGCATGCGACGACCCAAGAGGTAGCATCTTCAGCCTAAGACGGTCGAAAAGTTCAGACATTAAGCTAATGAAAGACCAAGTTTTTTTAACAGCATGTCATAAAAGAACCACGCACACATAAGACAACCTGGAAGAAGGATTGCAAAAGAAAAGTGAATTTCATTCACACTTGAACTTTACAGTGTATATGTAAAATAAAAAAAAAGGGCGAGTAGTAGAGCTGCCGGCCTGTCTCAGCCACATAAGGATGGCACCGACTCAAGAAGGCGGAAGATATGCTGCCGAGATCCTCCCTCCAGCATAGCTAAGAGGTCTCCAACCCTCCTTTCTCCAGCAAGTGCGGGTCCTCTTCCTGCAAGCGAGGCGCCCCATGTCCCAAAGGTGGCCAGATGGCGGTACCCAGCTCTGCCAGACCCGAGACTGATGCGGCCATCCATTTCCTAACAGAGCGTCATGGCTGACCGTTGTAAGTCAAATCGCTAGAAGAATGAGGATGCATCATTCAAACGAACGTCAACTCGCCAGCAATCATACGACCCTAGAACAGGTTACCACCTTCCCTTGACTAGCCGATCTCCCACGAGCGCATCCATCTCCAGTTATCCCCAGATTAGACGAACCCGGCAAGACCGAAATCTGCATGGCAGTCAATAAAGGAACGTGAGAAAGGACCAACACAGCGATGTCCCATCATTACATGCCGGGGGTTGAAATTTTGAACCACCGGGCATGGGGGGCTAGCGATGGGTCCGGCACGGAGACGGCCCAAGGTCCGAACTGTAATAGGTGGACAGCCCATCAAAGATATATCCGAGTCTAGCGCCAAGTCTCAAGGAGGCCAAAGCAACATAGCCAAAAAGCTCGAGCCCAACAATTTTCTTTAGCCAAAAGTCCCACATCGCTCAGGTAAGGAGAGTCTACCTTGGGATCACTCTATAAAAGGCCATTGCCACGGTAAAAAGGGGAGAGGAGGAGGAACAGACCAAAAACGGCTAGGAAGAAGTGCACAATAGCCACTAGACACTCTCCCATGAGGGCACGCTGCCCTCCACCAAAGAAGCCCTCCTCCTTCTAGGAGGCATGGAGGCCCCCAGCCCTCCTCCTTCCAGTAAGCCCTCAGCCCTCCTCCTTCTAGGAGGCATGGAGGTCTTCAACCCTCCAGTTAGGAGGTCCTTAGCCCTCCTCCTTCAATGAGGTATGAAGGTCCTCAGCCCTCCAACTAGAAGGCTCCAATTAGGAGGCTCTTAGCCCTTCTCCGTTCAGTCAGGAGGTCCTCAGCCTCCTCCTTCCAGCATGGAGGTCCCTAGTCTGGAGGCCCTCAGCCTCCTCCTTCCGACATGGAGGTCCCTAACCAGGAGGCCCTCAGCCCTCTTCCTTCCAGCATGGAGATCCTCAGTCCTCATCCCAGGAAGCTCTTAGCCTCCTCCTTCCAGTGTGGAGGTCCCTAGCCAAGAGGTCCTCAGCCTCCTTCTTTCAGCATGGAGGTCCCGCTCCATCTAGAAGGCCCTCAACCCTCCTCCTTCGATAAGGTATGGAAGTCCCCAACCAGGAGGTCCTCAGCCCTCCTCCTTCCAGTATGGGGGTCACCAACGAAAAGGTCCTCAGCCTCCTCCTTCCAACATGGAGGTCCCCAACCAAGAGATACTCAGTCTCCTCCTTCCAGCATGGAGGTCCCCAACCAAGAAGCCCTCAGCCCTCATTCTAGGAGGTATGGAGGTCATCAACCCTCCTCACATGAGGCATTCAACCCTCCGTCCAGTTAGGAGGTTCTCAATCCTCCTTCAGCACGAGGACCAATAGCTATCCACTCGGCGAAGAGGCACTCTGCCCTCTTCCTCCACGTAGTTCAGTCTTCCGCATAGTGAGCCGCCCCTCTGCCGGGCACACCTATAAGCCGACCTCCATGGGCGCACCACTAGGCTGTCCTTCCACCGGGCGCATCTATGGAGCTCAGGCCTCCAAATATATCCTACTCACACTACCCCCATTCCCGCATCTCAAGCATGCTTTCCTCCGTTTATTGCGGAAGACATCTGACTTGAGTATCGGAGTGTCGATGGGGGATAGGCCCCCGTCGGCCTCTGACCTTTTATTTGTAGTTTGTGTTACGCAGGTTTAAGGTTATTATCGACGAAGACCAAATCCGATCCAGATCGACCCGCAGTAGAAGATTGGAAAGCTCCCTAATCCGTACAACAACCGGAGACCCAGAACGCAACAACAACAACAACAACAATAATAATAATAATAATAATTATTATTATTATTATTATTATTATATGTAGGAATTGTTATTCCCACATATGTGGGAATAATAATTCCTACATGAATGTTAGGAATATTTATTCCCGATTAAATTTATAACCAAATGGAGGAATATTTATTCTCGAGGAATAGAAATTATATTTCCTCTTTATTCTCTCCACTTAAACATAGAGTTAATGTCTCATTTCATATCTTCTTATAAGAAGGTTTTGTAGCTGCCAACAGTGAGATATTGTTATCATACTTGTGAGACAAACCAACAATTTAAGTAAAAATCAACAAAAGTAAAGAAACCTTTAAGTGAAGTCCTTTAAGACAAATTCAAGGTTGAATAGCCAACAAGTTAAGCTCTTAATGTTGTCAATAAGAAGCATTTTGCCTTCCCACTCACCTGGAAGCCCCAATCTGTCTGACAGCAAATAAAATGCACAAATAAAACTTTTTTGCTCACCTTCTTTCTTCTCTGGTATATACTTGGCAAATCTGTACTTCTGCAGAAGGTAAGCACATGAGACCATAAGTTCACCAAAGATGCAGCAAGCAAAGTCTACAATTTCAACCAAAATGATAACTTTACCTGCAAATGGCTTTTTACATGATAAATGGTCAACCCTTCAGCATTCATAAGCTTCAGCACACCTTTTGGAGTTGCCTCTACAATTCAAAGTGCATGAGTAAGCATCACCAAGTAGTTGTCTTCTTAACATTAAACTATACTAGGTAAATCTGTGAAAGTTTTCTGATCATATGGAATAGTTAAGCAGCAATTGTCCAGGAAGACACAGAACAAAGCAAGCTTACTTTCAGCACCATCAAGCTTCTTGACAGCCTCTACAAAACGCTCATGAAGCTCAGGTGTCCATCTCATTCTTGGTTTATGAGCAGCTGCCGTCCCAGGTAAGTGCTTACTCGTAGGGGCATCAGCAGCTGGTGACATAGGGTGATGATGGTTGCGCGTTGACATCTCACATGGTCTATATGAATCTTGAGGTGGTTCACATATTTCCTAATAACAAGGACATCAGCAAGTTAGTACTATATAGCAACACAAAGTAGAAAACCTTGCAGTAGTTACTACCGTGCAACAGTTACTGGTGGCAATCATGACCACTAGTATAAAAGGAAGGTTCCCACTGACAGCATCAATAATGCATATCTTAGAAAATTGATTCAGCCCAAACCCTTTTACAACCCACTCAGAATGTGATCCAAAACCTCAAACCGGATGGCTATGCACCACAATAAAACAAAGCCTGATTAAGGGCTCTTGAATAATTGTAGAATATATAAAGCAATATTCCTGGTGATGATCTACATTTGTGATTAGAGAAGATTATTTTGTACAAGTATTTGACTGAATGTTAAAAGAAATCCCTTTCTCGTTTTTTGACTTAGCGCCTTTTGTTTCTCTCCTTCCCCAACTCATGACCTTCTTTCCCTTTTATAGGTGACGGTCGCCTAATCAGGATAGCTATCTTTTATATACATACCAACACTCATGGCATGTCTTGGTTAAAAGTATTTCTAGGGTGAGATATCGCATCGATCTTTGAGTACTGAAATTTCTATACCTGAAGGACCCACTTGAAACTCTAGCTTGGCTCTGGGCCTAGTGGGCCCTAATCATAACCCCTAATTTGCCCTCTTTTGATCACTAGATTTAGTCTCTGCCTTAATCATATATTCAATACTTTTTAGGCTAACTACTTTTAAAGTCACTATTTAGACCTCAACCATAGTTTCTAGTCGACATGGCACAATTTCAATCTACTACTGTGCTATGTCAAAATAATTAAAATAATTATTTATCTACAATAGACTGGGCTTGTGTAAACTAGGAAACTGAATAAAAACCAACTTCTGAGGCCGGGGATTGGGCTCAGAAGCTAGGGGGCTAGTGTTAGAAGATGGTATTACGAGACAATTCAAATTAACGGAAAACCCTCTCCATTCTAAAACAATATGACCCAGCCCGATATGAAGGGTTTGGCCCAATTATACAAGCCCAATCTACTGCGAATAAATGATTATTTTAATTATCTTGACATAAGCGATGACAAACTAAAATTGTACCGCTCCGACTAAAAACTACGACCGAGGTCTGAAAGTGAATTTGAAAGTGGCTAGCCCAAAAAAGTACTAAAAATATAGTTACGGTAGAGGTTGGATCTAACGATTAAAGGAAGGGCAGCTAGGGATTATAGCTGGGGCGCAGCCAGGCCTAGGCATCGACTTAGAGTGTCACGTGGGCACGTCAGCACCAAATTTCCATTACCTAGAAATCAATACGATATCTCACCTCAGATATACTTTTAACCAAGACATGCTACGGGTGCAAGCGTGCATATGAAAGACATCTATCTTGATTAGACGGTCTTCGCCTATAAAAGGAAAAGAACCTCATGAGTTGGGCAAGGAGAGAAACAAAAGGCCTTAAGTTAGAAAACGAGAAAAGATTTTCTTCTAACATTCTGCCAAATACTTACACAAAGTAATCATCTTTAATCTTAAATATGGATCATCATCAGGACAATTGATTCATCTCCTCCACAATTATTCAAGATTAGTCTCTCTTTTAACTTTTTTTTAATAGGTTGAGCATATACTAATTTGAGCATTGGAGGGATTTCCTGATAACAACCCTCGGTCCATAATTGGGCTTTGTTTTATTTGTAGTGCGTAGGGAACCGGTTCGAAGCTTTGAATCACACTCAAAGTAGACCATAAAAAGGTTCGAGTCGAATTAATTTCTTAAGGTACGTATTATTGACATCGTCTGTATCTAACCCAATTTGTTGAGAGCTAAACATTGATACACCATAGAAAGTAGAATACTTCGAGTTCGCATGGCCCACATGATCAATCAAAAATGTGCATGTGGTGTTCCATGTGTGAGTAAAAAAACACAAAAGTAAGGTTGAAGAGTAGATGTAGTTCACATCACATTTAAATGCATCATGTAAATCTTAACGCTGCTATCCACATATATGGTCCCACATAGAAACAAGGAAAAATCATAATAGCAAATCCCATCCGGTAAGTTCTCCTTGAATTTGGAGACCCATGGAATACATGATATTTAGATCAAAGTCTTCAGCAGAAAAAATACAAGAGGAACAAATCAATCTTAAGGAGGGAAATTGCTCAAGGCTAGCCAACTTAATCTCAAATACATTTAATGACTGCTATTCCCTTAAAATATAAAGAATACATATTTTTCTGATTCGGCTCATTAGAAGCAATCCCAATGGTTGTTAACCAGATTGCTTGATAATATACAGAACCACAGTACATTCATACATTTGTAAGAGCCATTTGCCTTGGGATTGTTTGGCTGTGGGGTCATCAAACAACTCATGTTGATTTAGTTGGGTACCAAATCATGAGATTCAAACTGTGAATGGTAAGATTCTGACAACACTGGTAGGATACGAGGAACAAGCAAATGATATTCCAAATATGTGTTGCTACTTGATTGAAAAAGCTGACAGAGAACACAAAATGCAATGACATTATTCAGCCCAAATACGAGTGTAAGAGAAGAAAAAGCAGTAGCAAACAAATAGACTGAAAATGTTGAATTTGGGCGTCTGTGTCACAAACTGCCAAGAATGTCTCATCAGCTACTAAATTCATAAGCCTATAAAGAATTAAAATTAAAGTCCAAAAACATTATTTGTCAGCAATTTAAGTTTAAGAGTCAGGAAAGGGCAAGTCAAAGAAAAGTGTACTTACGTCAATCCTGGGATTTTCTCCAGTATCAGTAATAGCTGAGTGAAGCTCATCAGACAAGAACTGTAGCTCCAACTGCTCCGTAAGTGCCAAACTATCATTTGGACAACTCATTTCATTCGAGATATCATCAGACAGACAACCAGGATAATTGAGAAAATCTTTCACAATATCCCTTGAGTGTTCCTGCTCATACGGATTGGTTGAATCCTCATCCAAAAGCAACTCAAATTTTGCTGACTGACCAATAGATTCAGATTGTTGCACTGAGGGATGTGGGAGAAATGGAAAATTTCCAAGCTGCCTTTGGACTTCAGTACTTGATGAAGATGACAGGTGTAGAGTGGTGCAGAACGTGGAGGAACAAGAGGAAGCACTCTTAGGATGGACATGAGAATAAGATATTGCAGTGCTCTGGGGACCAGATTTCGCACAGAATCTCAGCGGGTGTGTTGGAAATTCATCTAATAAATTTGATAGGTTGGGTCTTCTCAACTGTGGAGATAGAGGGCATGACCATGTAGATTGACTTGACAATGAACTATGACCTCCTTCGACAGATGAACAATCATTTGTAGACACAGCAGTAAAATATGCTGTGATACCTTTTTTAGAGTCACTCAATGCAGCAGATATTTTACTAGGGGGGCCCATGTTTTATAATTTGGTTCATTCACACATCTATTTGGAAGGAAGTCGCAATACATAATCCTATAGCAGACTTAAATTGGGCAGACTTGTCCCAAATCCAAGAAATAAAGAAGCAAGTCTCCGTGTATCTTGGAATCCATGTAAGAAATTATAGACAGCCTGCAACTATGAAAAGGAGCTGTCCGATGTCATCAGCAGATTTGCAAACCATTGGTAGATAGACTGCAAATCAAAGCAGTGTTGTATCCCAGAGTCCAGAACCTAATTGATATCCATTTAAGAAATCCCAGACAATGAAAGCTAGCTGGAGGAGCCTGCAAAACAAGTAATGAACAATACAACATGCTGAGGCATCCAGTGAAATTAATAGAAAATCCCACAGACACAATTGTAACTTGTACTCCTCTTTTCCATCTTGGCATCTCTCCCCTTTTTTCCCCATTTTGATGGATCCAGATGGAATTGATTGAGAATGATAATTGGAAATTTTAAGAAAAAGAAGTGAGTCAACAGAATTAAACAGTCATTGGAAACATACAACATACATAGAATCAGATAACAAGATGTTTTATCCCAAAATACTGGAATTTAGAAAAAAAAAAACAAACAAAGAAGAAGAAGAAGAAGAAAGAGAGAGAGAGAGAGAGACATCCTCCAAGCACACATTGCAAATATAAAGCAGGAAAGCCTCACATTAACCAAGTTCTAAACTGGGTGAATGTTTAAAATTCTGCCTTGGTCCAAGTCATCTTATTCAAATGCCTCAACAGTCCATACCAGAGACATCATCATTTGCTATGCCAACAACTTGTGATGTATGGAATGCCAACAACTTGCGACATCAAGCAGATTTTAGCTGCCTTGAGGAGCTCGGCAGCTCGGTTTGACCAGACAACCAAACCTCTGCCAACAGTTACTGTGGCCACTGGCTAGAGCCTGTCTGATCCCAGAAATTAAATGGTCATGTGATAAGAGAAATGGGAAACTACAGGCTTTTCTGATGCAACCAAATTCTTCTGCCTGCACTACACGAGCTCAATTATATCAATTTATCGCACAAGAAAGGGCAAATGTCAATGCCAGGCCAGCAATTGTTACTGCAGGCAGATAATTGTTGCTGCCGGGAACTTTTTTTTATGGTGCGTGGCACCACCTGCCATGTGGAGGCATTCTCCTGGTAGTAATAATTGGCTGCCTGGTGAAACATGCCACCGAAAAAGTGAAAAAGAACGACAACATAGATCTGAATTGTCTTAAGCTTTCAAACAATTAGAATACGTCATGCCATCATTAGGGGATGAAGAAAGCCAAATATGTTGGTTATTCAGTTTTCCAGAAACAAATATATATATATAAATATAAATAAGTAAATGGATAACAACCAATGATTATGGTCTAATTTCTCATACTAACCATTACCCAACCTTCACTAGTAACCATCTTTCTAGACAGTTTGATGGAAATTGTCTATATTAGAGATGTGTTTGGTTTTCGGTCCCTAAATCTAATGCTCTGTTAATACACCATCATTGAGTATAAAAGCTTGGAAGATCAAAACCAGCGGATAATTTTACAGAAATTCAAGTAATTGCAGTGCTTAAATGGTCGAAAATTACTTTCGATCTTTATATTTATTTCCGCATTCAGTCTTCATTTGATACAATTTTGAACGTGGAAGACCTTTTTTTGTCTAACATTTGGTATCAGTGCAGTTAAACTCCTAGCCTTGAACTGATCTGCAACTTTTCCCACTTATCCGAATTTTCAAAATTTTTTAAAGTTTGAATTTTTATAAAGATTTGATGAAAACTAATGCCGGAAATTATTTAAAAATTTGATTTCTAACATTTTCATAATTTTTACATTAATTTTGATAAAAAATGGTATAGTTTTTATCGGGTTAGAAAATCAGGTAAAACAAGTCTAGGCAAACTCACTAGAGGTTGAAGATAACTCAAAACAGCGTCATTTCGATGTTACATCAACTGTTTAAAAAAATTGGGCCTATTCATGCTTCGGCCCATTTCGCGCACCCTCTCAGCCGCGGTCAACTGGGCCCTTGCCCATCCGAAGCCGAGCGGGTGCTTGGCGTGGCCCACTTCAGAAAAATCAGATATTCTGGCATTGCAGGCACACGCAGCAAGGGTCAAATGCGTGACCTTATGCATGTGATGAGGGCAGCGGCGACCGCTACACTGCACACGCGTTTCTTACTCATATGGGCATATTTTTTATTTATTTAATATTTGCATAAATATATGTTTATGAATGCTGGCATGGAAAATTGAACACTCTACCTCAAAGCACGGCAGGAGGGTTGCAGCCGCTGCGCTGCTGTGCGTGATTGTTAATAGCAAAGGGCAATTAATTTATTTAATCAAATTTAGTATATTTTCCTAATATGCATATGTATGTATATATATAATTTATATATATTTGTATAATGTCTAGAGATTAATATAATTTAATTAATTAGAGATTAGCCACATCACCTTTAATTAATAAAAGTATATATTATAATCACATATAATATAAAGATATTAATTGTGACTAATAATATTTAATATAATAAAATTTATCCTACAGAAAATTTTATTATATTAAATTAATTAATCAAGATAAAATGTCAAATTATTTTTTTAATTTGCCCACAGGGATTAAAAATTAGAATATAATTTGATAGTTTAATCATAAAGATTTTACATTAATTTACTTGAATTAAAAATTTGACCCACAGGTAATTTTTATATTAATTAATTCATGATATATGTTTTATATTGGTAAAGCATGTTCAATATTTATTAGCCTCATATGTTGTTTGTTAAGTATGCAATTTTATTTTTTTATGCAGCTGTATAATTTATAAATTTTTCTGATATTAAATGTGATATTTCCAAACTGAAAGGTGATAATTATAAAGTCCGAAAGGAGAAATTCTTTTTCATCTAGGGTGGATGGACATTGATTATACTATAAGTAAAGATGAACCACCTCCTCTTATTGAAACTAGCACTCCAGTTGATGTTACTATTTATGAACGATGGGAGCAATCTAATCGCCTCAATTTGATATTTATAAATACTAAAATTTTTGCTAGTATTCGTAATTCTATAAATCAGTATAATAATGTGCAAGATTTACTGAAGGTTATTGATGAATAATTTAAGATTTTAGATAAGCACTTGTTAGGACCCTAATTATGAAGTTTTCATCTTTGAGGCTCACCACTATTAAAGGTGTGTGCGAACATATCGTGCAAATGAAGGATATAGCGGCCCAATTAAAAAATCTAAAGGTGGATATGTCTAAGTCTTTCGTTGTATACTATATTCTAAATACACTTCTATCATAATATGAACAATTCAAAATTTCTTACGATACACATAAAAATATATTGTCAATTAGTGAAGTTTCCATTAATTGACAATCAGATATGCAACAATTATTAATATATACATATACATATATATACATATATACTTTCCTCTCAGAAGTTTCCATCCCCCTTAACAGTTCCACCACGAAAAAAAAAAAAAAGGCACAAATAGATGATAAGCCCTGTCTTGTTGTAAAATATAGAACTGTGCATACGGCCTAACCGTGAACGCGGTTCGGTCAGAAAATTCCAGATGAAGAAAAACCACAAATTGGATTGCAATTGCTAGCTTCTGTTCCACTTTTGTGCACCAAACAGAGACTTAATTGAAAGGGACTAATCGTGTGCGTTTAGCTCGCCCAAGTAACAAAAATCTGCTTTTATCTATTTCTCCCGTGAAAATTCAGTTCGCTTTCACACGGACTTCAATTTGAGCTAGTTGCAGGCGCAGAAATGAAAAAAATTTTGCACAGATTAGAAGCAACAAAACAGCTACCTCAATTATCTTTAGAATTAAGGGAAATCCCCGTCTAACTAACTACAATGAGAAATTAAGAGCAAAAAGTTGCATAATCCCGTCAAATATTCAGTAAAAGAATGCGATATTTACATTTCAATTAGAACCAGAATTTCGATTTTGACCATAAAGGGCGTAAACAATAGAACTGGATACTCCATAATCGCACCTGACAGTGTGACAGAGGACTGGAGGCCGAAGATGCTCCAAGCTTCTCCCACTAAGCACTTGGGCGGCGAAGGAATATTCTTCTACTAATTCCAGAGGTCTCCCTCTCTCTCTCTCTCTCTCTCTCTCTCTCTATATATATATATATATATATATGTGGGGATGAGTGGCAGAGATAGTGCAGCGCTAATTTTTTTTTTCTTTTTCTTTTGTTTTTTAGATGGGACAAGAAAACCTTCTCTTTCTTCGATAATAGAAGTCTTTAACTCGCCTATCATGATGATCAATGAAACAGTAAGGATTGATTTTCACACATATGCTTAGACCAACCATTATCGAGATACTGCATAACTGTGTTTTCAATTTAAAATAATATGACAAAAAAATTTATCTTTTTAAAATTTTCTAATCTTCTAATCTTTATATTTTTTATTTAAATTATATGTGATTATTTTTTATATTAGTTTGAAACAGTGATGATGTGTTATCAGATCCAAATTGTAGTATAAATTAGAAAGCCAAAATTTGTCCATCGAATTTGAAGAGGGTTTGGTTTTCGTATGCTCTTAATATAAATTCTGTGCAATACAATAGAATACGGTTAAATGATTGGTGAGATTCACTCCCTGGTATATTATCCGACGTTTAAGTCAACATTTTTATTTGAGGAAAGAAAAAGGAGTATACAAGTAAAAATACTTGTTGAAATAATTTTGTTTGTAGTTTGTATTTTTTTAAAGCGTTTTAATGAGAAAAAAATTTGCGCTTTTAGCGACTTAGAATTTGTCGTTAATTTGATTGAGCATGATCTTCTATTCCTATTGGAATTAGAAATTAGAAGGCGGTTGACTTTTTCTGTCAACCGCCTAAGAAACCACCGAATGGATAAAATTTTGTTCTGTTGGCGGTTCCAATCGGCGCCCGAGATCGTTGAATCAAGACAAAAGAGGGAAGCCGCTTCAATCGTTCATGTTGATTCCGTCTTTTTTCAATGACTAAACTGTTGGGATAGGACAAACGGGCACGTCTACTGAATAAAGGCCGACTGGGCCTCCACATTTTATGCGCCAAATCCTTAGGTGAACTCTTTCCCTTGAATCGTCAGTAACAACACCTATCAAATGAAGAGATATATGACCATAATATATGAGGAACAAATCTGGTGAAGAAATGAAATCTCTTAATCCTTAAGCCCAACATAGAGATCAAATTTCTTAATTTCTTTTAAGAAAAATTCCTTTTCAAGATTGATTTCAATAGTCTTGATTTTTTCAATTAATAACTCATTAATCTTTTCAAACTCTTTAGATTTACCTTCAATATGACCAAGTTTGACATAGCTTTCTTCTTTCTCTTTTTTAAATTCAGTCAATTGTTACTAATCAATTTGTTAGCTTTTTTAACTAGTAAATAATCTCTAAATAGCTTATAATATACCAATTAAAGACTGCCACAATTATTTTCAAACTCATCTTATAAGCCTTCAAATTATTTTAATTTTTTTACAAATATTTTTTTCTGTTCAATCAACTAAAGACAAAAAGTTAGGTAATTAATTTCATCTTCTATTAATGATCTCTGTTATTATTCTCATCCTATTTATTATTAGTTGGGAATGTATCCATAGTTTTTCATTTTTAATCTTTTAAATTAGGATATTTAGTTCTAATATAATTATATCTGTGACATTCTTGACATTACACTTCTTGATTTTTTTTTTTTTTTTTTTGCCTTGATGTATTTGGACTATCTTTTATTTTTTTTATTTTTCTAAGAGGTGATAGTTTTTTTTTTTCAAATGTTCTTTATTATTTTTCAAATATTTTTTAAAATTCATTACAAATAAGGCAAAGTCCTCATTAGATGAGAATTTTACATCAAACCCATCATCAATTTCTTTATTAACTATTTTGAGGGTAATGAGTTTGTTCTTTTTAGTTTGATGTGCAATGTGTTTATATGAACAGAATTGATGTGTCTCTGAATTTAAGTTATTGTATACGTTAAGGAATTACTCGATCTTTCATGTCTAGTGTCTGGTAATCCAATGAGCCAACTCGACAAAAGCCTAATAAAATCCAGCAGAGTTCGAAGTCCAGGAGACTGCAAAACAGACCCCAATTGGCAACCCTTGTTGTTTAGCCCAGGGAAAGGCTAGCGGCTCAGCGGCTCCAACATAGAAAGTGAGCCCATATGCCATTGCCAACTCATGAACCCAGCGGTACGAATCACGGCACCACCGGATCCCCCAAAAAGATCCAGCCAATTAAAAGCAATCATTTCCAATGGAGTCACAACAAATTACCATAATCAACTTGACAAATCTTTATAAAATAACCGTCATATAATGCAATCACCCACGTTTGCAGAATAGTGCCTTGGCGCCCAAACTATTCTCGCCCTATCTATCTCCTTCCTCAGAGAAGAAAGGAGGGAGGCAAAAAGAAAATCCCTAAGAAAGCAATAGAGATGAAAGGCTGTAAGGGGAGAAAATCTTTCCCTGGTGACATAGAAAAGAGCAAAGAGTTTCCCGTCACTCTCGAAGCAATGAACTCCAAGTGTGCTCCATTTTCCTCCCTCTCCCAAGCCATTCCTAGTCAAGAGCCACCACTGGAACCAAGTTTTTTGCCACACTACACGACAATTGTTGTTGGTGGCATCGTCAACGGCCAAGATAGTAAGGAACCAGAAGGGGGAAGAGAAAAGCAAAGCGAGGAATGAGTCGTGGAGGAGGCTCAGAGAGCATGCCGATATCCTACTCTCTTGAGATGTTCCATTCTCCTCTTCCTACTCAAATTGGTGTCTGAAAAGGCCTCACGTTTGCTTTGAACCCTCACACCATAAGATCGGTGGAGTCAACTCGAAGAGTTAAGCGCAAAGGACCACTCTGCCTGGAGATAGAAAGGAAAGTATATGGCATTCCTACACACATCGTCATTGCCTAGACGTTAATCCTGCCTCCGGCCAGCCATCCTCCCACGTGATGCTCTTTCTTGTAGTGGTCATTTCTGCACGGAAGTCCTCCATCTCACCTCTAAACCGCTCCTCAGTTGGGCACACTTTTAGGTAGCCCATCAGTCAGGCACATATCTAAGACACCTCTCAATCGAGCGCACTTTTAAGTTGCTCCTCAATCGAGCGCACCTCTAAGCCGCTCTTCAGCCGGGCGCTCTCAAATACTCAATCCCCATTCCATGCACTCATACATCTTACATCCTCGTATATTTTGAAAAAATATCTGATTTGAATGTCGGAAGATATATTAGAGAGCGAGTCTCGCAAATTCTTTGACCTCTTGTCTTCAGTTGTGTTATATAGGGTCCAAGTTCAAAGAAACGAGGACCAAATCGGCTCCAATTCGACTCAACGTAAAAGATTAAGTAACTTTCTAATCCGTATAATAACTTGAATCTAATGACGCAACAATAAAAATTCTATAAACTTTTCAATTTTGACCTTGTTTAAATTATTGATTCTTTCTATAGTCATTACCTTATGTTTAAATCTTTATGGATGACATTTCATGACTTTTTTTACAATTCTATTTTCATGAAATATTTTACCAAGAATAACGTGGAGCTCCGAACATGATTTATCTTGGCGTAAAATTTATGGAGTGTCTCATCAACTTCTGTCATAATTTCTTCAAATTAGTTGTTAGCATTTGTATTTTGGAGTCATAATAGTTTTAGCACATTCATGTGTGATTTTAAGACTTCCTAAATTTCTTTAATAGTCTCACACATGGATTTTCTTTTAGACTATTTAAGAAAAATAATCATAAAAATAGCATGTAACATTTTATTATTTCAATTATATCTATTTAGTTATTCCTTAATCCACACAACAAGACATTGGACTAATTAATATTATCTATAGTTGTAAGTGCTAAAGACTATCTATATCGGGTACAGTTTTAAATGTGTTCAATTACAAATCTAAGGAATGTTTTTATGTAAACCTTTTAATAAGTATAATTGCTTTCATTAAAATATGGAGGGGCAAATAAGGATTAACTTGAAAGTGTCAAAACCAAATAAATGGTCAATGACCAAAATTTGGCTTTGATATCACTTAAAAGAAAAAGGGCATCCTTTAATCCACTATAGTTTATACCTTGTTAAATGCAAAAGTTACAAGTTACACAAATATTTAATATAAGAAAAGAGTATTTGAGTTAAGAATCTACAAACACAAGTCAATGATTTAATGCAAAAATTATCAATATCAAAACTAAAGATAGTATATAAATCAAATAAACAATTATGGTGGCAAGTAGAAAGTTTAAGAACTAAACAACTTCTAATCCTTTTAAAGTAGATAGTAGAATCAAATAAATTCTATATCTTTTTAAAGTTAGTGAAATTAGGTAAATATAACTTATAATCCGAGTGATATATACATACTAATTCATATTTGATTTACTACTGACTAGTCATCCCTTATTGAAGAACTTCTCAAGTTTGCTCTTAGTAATGAAATATAATACCTAAAAAAAAATAAAACCTCCTGTGGCCGGTCAACCTGTTGCCCGGCTAACTTGATTTTTCTTGGCCGGTTATTCATGGCTTCTTCTGCATCACGGCTCAGTAGTTCGTTATAGTTGTTGGTTTGGTATCATGCTGATGTGGTCCAGTGGTCCATTTGCCCGGATTGGATGATCTCCGTGTTCGGTATGCTGTTTGCCGGACATCCTATGCTATTGCCGTATTGCTACTGTTGCTGATTTGCCTAAAATACCGCTGAAAGTCGGTATGTCGTGCTGATGCTCTCATCTAGTTATGCGGCAGGCCCGTAATCGGCTTGGAAGTTAGCTCTTTGGCTGGAGTTTTTTCTTTCTTTGAGTGTTTTTTTAACTATCACAGATTGTTTCTTGGTGATGCTCGGGTTCATCCCTAGCGTCCTTGTTCTAAGTTGTCTTTATGCTCGGAGTATACCCTAATATCTATATTCTACCTCTAAATAAGCAAAACACTTGAAACTAGAATATAATTTTTATACTTTCTTTTATTTTAATTCAATTTTACTTATTTACTAAAAAAAAAAGAAATATAATACCTTCTAACCTTTATACAAACTTTACTTAACTGTCTTTTAAATTTTCAATACTATTAAAATTTTCAATATCCACATTATCCATGTAACTCAAAAGTCTTACTAGCCAGAACAACTGTTTAAGATTTTGGGAAAGAGAAATCCAAGAGAATTTAATCTCACCAATGACATCAAGTTTTCTCATCCAAAAATCTCTTCTCTCAAATAGCACCCACTCTTAGGTAATATGTAATTGATAGAGGCAGTTAGGTTGAAAGAAAAGATAAATATATACAGTGTGGTAAAATAATAAGGTTAAAAATACCTCAGAACATCCAAAATATGAAATTATCACATGTGTATAGGTTATGCTTGAGCTCCTATCCAAAAGGAAGCCTCATGTTTTACTTTCTTTTAAAGCATGCACTTTTGTTATTTATGTATTTATCAGATGTATTTTATTCTATCCACAAAATTTATAAATTATAAATATTCTAATAATATCATCCATAATAAAATTAAAAGACAACACCCACCTTGGTAGAAGGAAACATGCTTAGCGATATCATAAATTTCCATCCTATTTTTCATACTATTACTTCATATAAAATATTATAATACTAATTCTCAACTTATTCTATTTCAATAATCAAATATAAGAATAAAAATTTTTAATTCTATTTAGTCATATTCTATTATCTAAAAATAATTATTTCTATCTTATTATATTTTAATAACTAAATATACCGTAAAAGGTAAAGAAGATAAAATCTACAATGGCAAAATTCAATTAACTTTCATCCATATTCTTCTTTGATTACTCTCTTTCACAGCCTCCTATTTTTAAGACCTTTTGACATGTATTGTGAAATAATACAACATTAAAAAGATGCAAGAATTTAAAAATATAGCAAATTGATTCAATTTCTGCTAACAAAAACAACTTTAGCAGCTATTAAATTATATGACTTAAATAACAAAATTAAAATTCAGCATAAAATTGATAGTGCACCCCAAAAAATCAGACTAATTCTAATTTTGAAGCAAATAATGAGAGAGCCTAAGATTCTAATAACCCTTACGGCATATTTTGTTGGTAAAAATAAAAGTTTTATTCTTACATTATTACCAATAAAATATTTATACGTACATTTAGTTACTTTATTGTAAAAAATAATTATTTTTGAATAAATAAATATTCTTCAAAATTAAGAAATTTCAAATGAGTAATTAAATATGAAAAAATAATTCTCAACTCTATTCCTATCATATTTAATTTTTTAAGAATAATTATTCTATTTTTACATTATTCTATTTTAGTAATCAAATATACCATTAAGCTCTAAGAATCACGTTTAATGCAAAGAGTAGCCAACTTATCTTGTATGTAGTTTTAAATTAGTCTGGAAAATTTATAGTGTGACTGATGTGAATTTTGAAAGGAGAATGTTGGGCTTCTTAATATTGTTATAAATATAACAAATGCGTCCCAAGATTTAGATTATAAGTGCGGACAGGAAGCGATTTGATCTTCCATTACGGGTCAAATTTGGAGTGGGTCCATCTTTATCTCTATTTAATCAAATCTACGCATCAAAAATAATGAATAAGAGGTCAGAGGATTGACGAATCTCACTTCCCAACTTATTTTCCAACACTCAAACCAGAAATTTTTCTCAAGAAATAGAAAGATACAATGATATAAAAAATGTAAAGATGCACGTATACAGATGATGTGAGAGGAGAACTGAATTCCTGTATGCGCTCGACGGGGAGAGGCTTAGAAAGTTAAAGAACTAGGCTCTAATGTGCTACACTTGGTGAAGGGGAGCGGTTCACTAAGGTAGTGCTTGAGGGGGAGTTGCTTAAAAAAGGAGGAAGGCACTCGATTGTAGTGGCTCATTAGAGGTGCACCTAATCAGTGGCTCATTAGGGGGAATTCAGCAAGGTGGGAGATAAAGAACTGTGCCAGGAAAAGAGAATTTGATTCATTCCGAGCTCTCGTATCTCACTCGATGGTTGGCTCAATCGGGAGTCCTTCGTGAGTTCGAGAGTTCTCCTTCTATTCTTGCATTGCCAAGGTTCTCCCCCTCCTCCTGTGATAGTGAGGAGTATTTATAATATTTTGTGGATGAAGCTTTAGCACCAATGCTCATGACAGGTATCATGTCAGGATTCGTTGGCTTTTGGGATGTTGACTGGAGTCACTATTGTTAGATGTTGTTTTGTAATAGTGATGTATCTGCAATTGATGGTGGCCGATAGGGGTAAAGCTATTTCTTGTACGAATTGGCTAGACTGCCGTTAGTTGGTGGGCACGGTGGTTCCCGATTGTTAACTGCTACCACCATTGGCTAGAACATGCTATGTTAGCATCTTCTGCGCTGCCAAACTGCTGTTGCTGAGGTGAAGGGTAGACTTGGGCCGTAATTGGCTGAGTTGCAGGGGCTGCCTGCTGATCTAGGCCTGTCGTTTCTCTTTTGAGCTTGCTCACAGTAGATGAGCTGGTTGGACGGTCTCCTGAGCCTTACTCCTCATTAGACTTTCTCTGATAAGTGGGATGATTATCGGATTGGCCCATATCATGATTGGACCCATCAATAACATCGCACTGTAAGGCTTGCATAGAAAATATATTTATAGCTGCTTCTTACCACCACATTTTCAAATATGTGAAATCAATGATTTTTTTTTCTTCAGATTTTTTTTATATGAATCTCTTATTTTATTATATAATTATTTATTATCTTATTATTGCCAATTTCTCGAATTACTGACATGTATTTTAATGGTAAGAGAAGCAGTATCCTCAATAGACAATACATTCACTAGCAGTTCATCATCCTAACAGCTTAGCACACCTGCATAATGGCAGAGTCCCCTTGTTAAAATGTCTCGATTTTTTTCCTTTAACTCTATATTTATTAGTTTTTTTAAAATAATATTAATTAATCAACATATAATTATGGCTATTAAATAATAAAAATATTATTTATAATTATACACTCAATTATATTAAAATTATCAAAAAAGCCATGAATTTTATATATTTTAATTTTTACTCTTTTTATTATATCTTTACCCCAAAGATGATGATTTTAATATAATTAAATTTACAACTAAATATTAAATAATATTACTCATTAAATAAACTATGTTACGTATTTATATTCATTTGATTCGTTTGAGTTTAATGAGCCAAGTAGTGATAATCAGTTAATAATAAGTCTAATATGAAAAAAAAAATACACATAAAAATAATACTTTAAAAAATTATATATTCATCTTATAAATATTTTTTTTAAAAAAAGTATTTTGATTTTTTATAAGTTATTGACAATTTCAAATTTAGAATATGTAAATAACGTGTTTATGACTTTTTTTTTTTTTTGGTAAATATCACATCAGCAACAAGTTTTTCCAATTTCACAATATTCAAAGTTTAGAATTAAATTTAAATTATTTATATCATATTATTCTAAATTTTTATATGTCCATATGTTTATTTTTTTCTCAAATAATAAATAACCCATATTTTCTCATGAGTATATCATTTAATATATATTTTAAGTATTTAAATTACCTTAATTTAATATACTTGCCCATCTTAGATTTTTTATAGGTACATTATTTAAGTATTTTTTAATATCATAATTTTTTCTCTCATATTTAACTATGAGTTTATTTATTAATTTTTTTTTATCTTAGTCATAGTTAATTTTTTAATATATTTATTAATTATTAAATATCAGATGATGAAGCTTATCTTCTCCAAGCCAAATTTAGTGTTCAACATTTACCATGTCTAGGCATACCCCATCCACGTGCATCACATTGTATATCAGGTGGTGTTGGTCTTGGATAATAATTTTTTTCATTCTCTATTGTTCTAGAATTCAGAACTTATAAGTCTCAAATGATAAAGAAAAATCAATCAAGTTCTTCTAATATCTCAGAAGACTCAGAGCGAAGAGAGCTAAATATCACATCAGCAACAAGTTTTTCCAATTTCACAATATTCAAAGTTTAGAATTAATTTTAAATTATTTATATCATATTATTCTAAATTTTTATATGTCCATATGTTTATTTTTTTTCTCAAATAATAAATAACCCATATTTTCTCATGAGTATATCATTTAATATATATTTTAAGTATTTAAATCACCTTAATTTAATATACTTGCCCATCTTAGATTTTTTATAAGTGCATTATTTAAATATTTTTTAATATCATAATTCTTTCTCTCATATTTAACTATGATTTTATTTATTTATTTTTGTATTTTTATCTTTATTATGGTTAATTTTTTAATATATTTATTAATTATTAAATATCCTGACATATAAAGTATGCTAATTGTAAACTTTTTTTAGATTTTTTTTAAAATTTTAACCGTATATTTCATCGCAAAAACATATTATATTTAGGAATATTTTAATTAATAAATTTAGTTATTTAATAATTTATTAATAAATACTAACAAATTTAAATATGAATTAAAATTTTTTAATCAGCCGTTGTCTTAAAAAAAAAAAAAAAAAAAAAACGCCGTCGTATGTCTGTAACGCTTTTCTCGCACGGCATATTGGAGGAGAAAAGTCCGTTGCTTGACTTTTGAAAAGCCAGAAAGCCAGTTGTCCCTGTTCTCCGCTCTCTCCTTCGTACCAATATTCAAGAATGGTAGGTATGGCAGGTTATTGTCTGACCAACAAATATTGGATTTTCTCTGCGCACCCCCACCTTTTCCTTTCTTCACTTCCCCGGCGCTTCTCTGGGCTGCTGAAGTCCGAAACAATTTGATTATTGGTTTTGGAATTTTGGAGATGATGAATTCGATGAGAGCTCCCAAGATGCAGAAGCTCGGGGAGACAGCAAGCGTCAATGCTGAGTCGTTTTTTCAGTCCTCATTTTTGGTTTGAATCGCCAAAGTTGAAGCTATCAGCCTATTATTCAATTGTTTCTGGGTGAGTAATGAAGACATGAAATTTAAGAGGAGAATGTTCAAAACAAATATCCAAAATTGGTAAAAAGCATATTACTCATTGTTGTCGTTTAAATTAGGCAGGATGCTTGTTCGATCCGTAAGTTTTATGCAACGATATTATAGATAATTCTCTACGGGGGACGTAATCATTAATCAAAATAAGGATTTTGTTTCATGTTGGATGCTGCATTTGCTACCAAAATCTTAAATCTTGATTGTTGATTGCATATTGGCAAGTGATGGTGTAGCTGGATCTGATGTAGAAGGATTCGGATAATTATTTTTCGTTAGGTTCGATTGAATTTCTCTCTTTAATTGTCCATGATTAACTCGCACAGTTAGCTCAGCTAGTCGAGGCCTAGGACTTGATCCTTACTGGCCTCTAGTCGTGGGATTCTGTCACATCTTTGCTGGTAGGATCATGCACTGGATTTATTTTGCTTCCTTACCAGCTATGACTGTAGGAGAGTTGAGGTTCCTCGTCACCTAAGGAAAAATTGACCCCCCAAAAAAACTGTTCAGCATTGAATTTCCAGATTTTTCCTCCTTCCAAATTGTTTGTTTCATCATAAACTAGTGTATCACCATGCATTTTGAACTACACAATGGCAATCGTCTTGAATACGGATAAGATTAAACTGTCTAGAGTCTTTATGTTGGAGTATCAATAAGTTGATGCAACTTCAATGAAGTATTTAAACCTTTCTATGTAGGAATGATGATCTTCTTGTATTGATATATAAATTGATTATAGCATTGATCAAGTGATAAGGATATCTGCTACCACTATGTACTACTGTTAATGGCGTACTATCATAATACACTGCTGATGGGATTAAATGCAACATTGGTTACTGATATTGCTAGACGTGATATTGCAATATATGTGTACACCATTTTCCTTATGAAGAGATGAGTCAACACCTGAACATGAGCCAATCATAGAAGGATTCAAGTTACTGAAGTTACTGCCTTACTGTTTCACTTTTCCATTGAATTCACAGTTACACTGAGTTTGCTCCATTGGTTTGAGTCTGTTATTGTGACTGGTGTTAATCAAACATTGCAGAGCAATACATGACCAAGTCAGGAGAGTTCTGTTAAGCAGATATTAAGCCTGGTTTGACTTTAATCTGTAGCTGCAACACACTTGATGCTGCTGAGCTACAATTTCTGTTTCATATTTTCCGCTTTAGTTGGTTTATTTATTTTAAATCAGTTTCTTGTTGTATTAACTTGTGGTTAAGATTGATTGTGTAGTTAGACAAAACACTTGGCTGAGATATATCCTGTAAAATGTTATATAAGTAGAGGAGCTGGCTGTAATCATTTTCTAACACTATTTTTAATACAAGGACAGAGAAAGCTCTCTCTTCACTTCTCATATCATTTACTGATTTTATGTCCATTAATTAAACTTCAGAAACTTTTTGATACATTTAATTATCTATGTTCCAAACAATAGAGGATGATAATGCCGAAAGGTACTCTTTTCAAATTGTTAAAAGAGGCACTATTGCTGGTGAATTTGTTATACATTGTCATATAATTGCTGGCTATGTGAAGACATCATGAATCATGCTTTGTTATATTTTCTTGTTACTAATCTAGAGGACCTTCATATTAATTCGGACAGCTGGCCTCATCTTTTCAGGTACCAATTTGCAGGCATAAAATAGGATAGTGATTTCCATTTTCTTCAGTGTATCATTTCCCAGCAGTTCTTGTTGACATTTGCATGACTAGCAGGTCAGGGAACCTCAGATCAACAACACTGAAGGTGAAACCACAGCTTTGTATCAGTGATTTTGTTGGCTTAAGCTTTGAATTTGTCTGGAAAGTGTTATGCATTTTGATGTGAGGTTTATGCTACCGAATGACTTTTAAGGTACTTTGGAAACTACTAGATAAGTCGATGGAGTTTCCTTGGCATCAATGAAATTTGAAAGAATTAAAAAAGAAAAGCAAATAGCTGTTACATTTACTAAATGAAACTGACCATCTGGTATGTTAGTAGATAGATCTTTTTGCAGGCATAGATCACCCTAGTTCCCTGCAGAAATTGGTATATATTATACATGTTATTTTAATTGTTTGCATTCATGCAGCCAAAAGGGTTTAAAAAGATGCAAATATTGGCCAATATATATTAATCTCTAGGCCCTCATATCAATATTGCCAAATACCATGACAATATTGCGATATGTTGTCATTTCAGCGATATATACTCATGATATTTGGCAGATTCTATGCATCTATTTGGAAGTTACTCCACTAATTTTGAATTCCACTTATTGCTTTAGGGGTTTTTAGTGAGAGGGGGCAAACCTTTAGCCAATATATAGCCGCAACAAATATCGATACCGATGCTAATATTTTCATCCATAATCTCAATCATTTGGCGTGCTTTTTAGCAGAACTTTATATACAGTGGTAGGCACTTGCTCACCATTAGCTGAGTTCATTCTGAAACTTTGTAGCTATCCCTATTTAGTTAACTTATCCCGTATGGTCTTGTATAAAATTTTACAAGTTTTAAGGAGTTTTAAGATGTACATATTTGTAAACAAAACCAAACCATATTAGGCCTTTTTCAACTATGCTAGGGATTCTTCATTTTTAGTAGACTGAGACTTGGGCAAATTCCTTTGTAATTCTTTTATCCTTGATTTAGCAAGCCTCTTTCATTCTTTTCTTTACTTAGAGGTGCACTAGACTGTCTTTCCTTGACATGACCAAACCATATTAAAATGTTCACTCGTACTTTTTTGTCTCTTATAAGTGCCACCTTGACTTTGTTGTATTTCATCGTTTTGAATACTATCTTTTGATACATGCATCTTCACTTCTTTATACCAATTTCCATTTGTTTATGTGTTGATACTTGATTTTAGATTGATTTTTTTAGCCCATACCTCTTATTTATTAAGATTTATTTTTTTGTAAATACACTAAGTAGTTTTTTTCTATTCGTATGTTAGGGATTTTACAGTTGACTTATCTAGTCCAAGTCTAGATGGAGGGTTGCATTAGGTAGGTGAAACCACTAGCATATATGCTAAATATTTTGTGATGAAACAAAATTATATTGCTTTACCATGGAGGAGTTCCATAATCTCAAGGGTTGTATTGTTAGATTACAATAAGCAGTGGGTAAGGGTCAGTGTAATTCCCTAGTATAGTGAGGGGTAGGTGACTATTATATCACCCTAGTATGGTACAAAGTCGGTAGGGGGATGCAACATCAATGCCCTGGTTTCATGCAACGTTAATATTGTTTCCTTGTCATTTGTGGATGCATATAAAGAAGCTAGTTCAAGAAATGGGATTTGGCTGGAATATTGGTACTTTGACCAGGAACCTCATAGACATAATAAATACTATGATGAGAAGGAGAATTAACATATGGAAGAGAGAGCCCAGAAAATTTAGTGGACATGAAACAACTTATGGTACTTTGCATAGATAAAAATATTGACTAATATTGATATTTGGAGGTCTAGATAATAATATTTTTCGATAACAAGAAATTATCATGATGTCTTTGTCTCAATGACATCGCAATATATCGTCCTAGACGACGAAATGTATTGGCCATTTTTAAGTTTTGCTTTGCTTCTTGAAGCCTAAATCTACATGTTATCAATATATTTAAGTCTTCTAAGAAGTCTAAATCCACAAGTTATTTTTTAGATATTTAAATTTGTATAAATCAAATATTTTGGGATATTTTTCAGTGATCTAGAAGGATATCAAGCTTCATTGTAATAAAATTGACTACAACTCTTTAAATATGTATATGTAATAAAGTAGGGTCAAATTTTGTTATAAAACTCAGTTGTAACCATGAAAAAAAAATTGCGTCTGCAATGTGTAATACATATCGCAGAAAATAACATGCACATTATGGCCACAATCAATATAAATACCAATACCAATACCAATATTTAATCAATGGTATTGTAGAAAAGATAACGCTAATAATTGAGTTGGCATAATTGTGGATAACGAGTCCAAAGAGAGTGTAGTGAATTTGTAGAGGTCTAGGGATAGAATTACAACCATTAAGATAGGATTAGGTGAGTGTGAGCATTGGCTGCAATGATAAGGTTCTTCTTCCATTGTAGTCAAAAGATTATGGATTTAAAACCACAAAACAATCCCTATGAATTAAAGGGGGACATTTGCACATCTCTAACTTTCTCCCAAGCCTATAGTGAGGCAAGCCTCGTGCCCTATGCTAGCATGTAAGACAACACTAGGGGAAGAAATCTTCAACATCATTTGAGTGTGTGAACAACAAATTTTGTTAAGGAAAGTGTTCAAAGAAAATTTTTGGGTCTAATTAGAATTAGGTGATCCACTTAATATGGGGTAAAGGGATTGTTGGAACCCCAAACAAATAAATAGGACAATATTTATTTAGTTTGCAGCTGCTATTATGCTATATAGATCTTTCTATAATTTATGCCTCTAATGCTGATATCATTCTAAAAAATGGAGAAGGGTTTGAGATTAAATTGTAAAAATAAAAAATTCTAATGTAATTTATCGAGGAGTAAGTTGATAAATGAGAATAAAAAACAATATTTAGAATCTATCAAGTCAAAATTAGAGCTCTCTTGGAAATTTTAGAATACAAGTTGATAATAAATTTTCTGATAATTAATCTAATAAACTATCCATAATTTATAGAATTTAAGGACAACCTAACCAATTAAATTAGACAATTAAACCATCCTATTTCCAATTTTCTTGAGCCGAGCAAGGGAGGTGGACCAAGGCATGGAGTGGAGTAACCTAGGGTGGCTTGTCCTTAATTAAGGCTCCATATTCCAATTCTACCTTTAAGACTTGGTGATTGAGGGTGGGCCTTGAATACTTTTTGGCATTTCACTAATATTTGTCATGTCACTATAGATAGTGGCCACATTACCATATCATTCTCCCTCTTATTTGGAGGCTGGCCACATTAAGATTTATTTTTTGTCACCAATCCTCTCGAGAAACTTGAACACTAGAAAATTTTTTGGTAGGAAGTCCCTTTTAAACCCACACTATTCTCTTATGGCTGCTAGTGCTTGTTTGCTTAATTTTCATACTTAACCATTTGTTTGGCTTTGTGTTCTTGGACATCAGAGTGCATCTTCTTGATTTATTAGGCTCAGATTTTGGCGTCTTCACTAAAAGTTGGCTGTAATGAAATTGGAATAAGATCTATTGGGCTAATGGGATTATTGCCATAAACCACCAGTTCTTCAGGATTAGCAAGATTGGTGAAACCACTTGTCAAATTTTCTTCTCAACAATGCTTCTAAATATCTTCGTTTGTCCATTTTGTGATGACATACTAAATTAAAGGATTGCTATTTTTTTCCATACGTGCGCTGAAAATGTGGTATCTAGGTAATTGTTTTTGGAACTCTATGAAGCTTCACTATTTCGCGAAAGTATAAATCGACAATGTTTAAAGCATCTATTATTCGATTACATGGAACAAAGTGTGCCATTTTAAAAAACTAGTCAACTACCACCATAATGGAGTCTTTATTTCATTGGGTTCATGGTAGTCTGAGCACAAAATCAATATTTACATATTAGATTACAAGTGGAAAGCAGTTTTGGGTATGATATTTCGAGGTCAGTGTAATTCTCGAACCATCTTTAGTATAGTGAGTTCTTGAGTTTTGTCTCGATTGAAGTGTCCACATGAATTTCTTCCAAGATGGCCTCTCTTAAAGAATATTGAGGAACACAAAGTTAGGTTCCTTTAAAAAGATAATCACTGAGGAGCAAAATTTGCTTAATTGGGCCAGTCGCAAACTCCTCCATAGGTAGGCTAAAGAATAGATCATCCTTATACAAGTCTTTCACTACTTCAAATTTGATAATCTTAACCTATAAAACAGAAAGTAACGAGTAGGATTGAAGGGATCTAACCCAAGAGGCATGCCTTGAACTAAGTTTTTGTTACTTGTTAATAAATTTCAGCACTTTATGATTGGAGAAAAGAATAAATTCTCTTGTTAACAAATAGTGACTCCAATGCTCAAGAGCATGTACGACGATATAGAATTTTTTGTCGTAATTACGTCACTTCTTGTGAGATTCGTTAAGTTTTCTCGTTAAAATATGCATTGGGGCTTCCTTCTTGTCTGAGAACCACACCAATGCTAAGGTTAGATGCACACAATCAATTTTAAACACCTTGTTGAAATCAGGAAGGACTAAGACCGATGCCATTGTAAGGAGGTGTTTTAGTCGGTTAAAACTTGCATCTGCCTCCGTTATCAATTTGAATGAACTCCCCTTCAAACATTTGGTTATTGGAGCTGCCACCGTGCTAAAGTCCTTGATGAATCCGACTATAAAAAGAAGCCAAGCTGCGAAAACTCCTAATTTCTTGTAAAGTGGTTAGAATCAACCATCTTAGTATGGCTTTAATCTTGGTTAGATCCGCCTTTATCCCCTAACATGAGTCAACAAAACCAAGGAAAATAAGAATATTGGTGATGAAACGGCACTTAGCCAAATTGGCATAGAGCCGCTGTTTCTAGAGAACTAAGAATACTTGCTGGAGTTGCCCCCAGTGTGCTGCTTCTTCCTTGTTAAAAATCATAATATCATCAAAATATATCACCATAAATCTCTTAATAAAAGATTTGAAGACTTGATTTATGAATCACATGAAAGTAGATGGGGCATGAAATAATCTGAAAAGTATGACCATCTATTCATACAAACCTTCCCATGTTTTGAAAGCGATGTTCCACTCATCACTAGGCTTCAACCGAATTTGATGATAACCACTCTGTAAATCAATCTTTGTAAAGATAGCTGTGCAACGAAGATGGTTTAAAAGATCATCCTATGAAGGAATTAGGAACCAGTACATGATGGTGATTTTGTTGATGGCCGTGGAATCAATACACATTACATACCGTTTTTCTTTGGAATAAATAAAGCCGGGATTGTCGAGGGACTGAGACTTTCATGGATTATCCCCTTTGATAAGAGCTCGTCCACTTGCCATTGTAACTCCCATAGTCCTTAGGATTCATCTGATATGCTAGTATATTCGGAGCTACTGATCTTTGGACAAAATCTATACAATGTTGGACATCCTACAAGTAGGTAAACCGGGTGGTAGATCCTTTGGAGTAACATTCAAGAATTCCTCTAAAATGGGTTGGACTATGATGGGATGTTTAACCGGGTCCGACCTACTATCATGATTACATAGGTTTCCAATTTCTTTTAAAAATTGGTCAACATCTAAAGATGATAAAGGCACATCTCCACTATTACTAGTCTTTGAAAATACTGAGTAGGACATAGGGGACAAAGTAACTCTTTTTCCCTTTTTCACAAAAGAATTTTTCTTAGTATCGTAAGTGGATCTTCGGTCATATTGCCAAGGTCTTTTGAGAAGGAGATGGAAAGTATCCATGGGTATGACATTGAGTAAGATTTCATCTTTATATCCTTTTCCAACCGAAAAGGTAACCAAACACTTCTTGTCCACCTGTATCTCGTTGCCTCGGTATTGTCATGACAACTTATAAGTGTTTGGGTGATCTTTCGTGGGCAGCTTGAGTTTGTTCACAATAGTAGTGGACACTACATTGGTACAACTTCTAACATCTATGATGAAGTCACATATCTTCCCGTATGCTATGCATCGAGATTGAAAGATGTTGTTTTGCCTCCAATCGGATGCATCACCATGGATCCCAATTTTAAGACTATACTAGATTATAAGAAGTTCTCTTTCGTCCGCATAGGTGACGTTTTCCAAGGCCTCCTCTTTGTCGGGTTTTTCCTCCTCTTGTTCTTCTTCCTCCACATGAGCAACAGCTTGGCAATTTGGGCAATTTGAAGCAATGTGACCAATTTCTTGACATCTAAAACACCTAGTGGAATATTGAGCCTTGGGTGAGGCCTTGGGGCTAGTTTGTTGTGGGACTTTAAGTTACCTTTGGTTTGGCCAAACCCTTTTCATATGTTTATTTGAATTATTTTTCTACTTTTATGGCTGACTTTTGGACATCTTGAAGGGTCTAATATAGTTATAAATTCACCATGTTCCAAAATCTCCCTTCAGAGCCCTGTGAGGTACCGAGCAATAAATTGTTCTTTTGATTTCCACATCTCGCAATACATCATGAGTTGCTCGAACTAGTAAGTATACTTCTCAACCATCAAATCTTATTCATAGCAATTATGTAGTTTGAGAAACAAACCATGTTTGAAATTTTCGGGCAAAAATTTTTTCTTAAGTTCTTTTTTCATTTTTTCTCATGTTTGAATTTTGCTTTTGTTTCCAAAGTTTATCTTTTTCGTAGGTTCTCCCACCACATAGAAGCATGTATCTTCAATTTGATGGACACCTGTTTTACCCTTACTGGATCCTTCATCTCCTTGAGTTCGAAAATGCATTTGACCGCATTCATCCAATCAATGAAATCGTTCGGTTAGAGCTTTCCTTCTAACTTTGGAATGTCAATATTATAGCTTTGTAATTCTTGATAATGTCGAAATTCCCTTCGAGGAGAAGGGGTAGGCACATCCTTCGCAGCAACCAAATGGTAGTAACTATGGAAAGGATTATTGTCTTCATTGGTTGATTCCGAATCTTGCTCTCTTGATGTTCTGGGCTGTCCACAAGCCTCCATGTGCTTGGGATTTCGTTGCAATTACTGGACTTACCTTCTTAATTTAGATATCTCAATATTGCAGAGGTTGTATTCTCTTTCTGCAAGCTCCAGGATATTATTCCGTCATCTGCTCCCAGGACTTATTATAGCTCTAATACCAATTGATACTATTCTAAAAAAAGGAAAAGGGTTTGAGAGGAAATTGGACCAAGAGAAAATTCTAAATTAATTTATCGAATAACAAGTTGACAATTAAGAATAAAAAATAAGATTTGAAATTCACCAAATCAAAATTAGAACTTTCTTGGAAACTTTAAAATACAAGTTGTGAATAAATTATGTGCTGCGTGATCAATTAAACTATCATTAATTTATAAAAATTTAGGATGATCTAGGTAATTAAATTAGACAATTAAATCATTCTATTTTCAATCTTCTTGAGCCAAGTAAGGGAGATGGCCCAAGGCATTGGGTAGAGTAATCTAGCTCGTATTCAATTAAGGCTCCATCTTCCAATTCTCTGTTTAAGACTTGGTGGTTG
The DNA here is from genome assembly GCA_033239525.1 of Nepenthes gracilis. NCBI lineage: Eukaryota > Viridiplantae > Streptophyta > Magnoliopsida > Caryophyllales > Nepenthaceae > Nepenthes > Nepenthes gracilis. The sequence goes on along the minus strand of BSYO01000018.1, from coordinate 2,490,975 downwards.
ATGGTGTAATCTTGAAGACTTCTTGCTACTTCACCAATATTTGCCATGTTACCATAGGTAGTGGCCACATCATCAATAAAATGATTATCTATAATTACGACCGTATCAAATGTGAGGACAAAAAAAATGAGGGATTTGATGAAAGGATGGATTGATCTTTGGATTTTGGAGATGTAATTTACAATTTAGCCATTTCCTTTAACCATGTTTATACAAGGCTTATCAAATTAAATACTTGAGCACTATACCTTATTAGAAAATAATCAAAAAAAAAAAATATAGCTAATAAAATTTTGTGAAATCCCTCCTTTCCATACTGCTATGTTTCTTCCTTAATTCCTGTCAGCTAAGAACAAATCCCCCTCTTCAATTGTTATTATTTTGACTTAGCAAGGGAGTTACCCAAAGCCTTTTTCGGCCTTCTACATAATTGTTTCTCTCTTTATCATTTTGCTCCACATTTCTCTATTTATATCTTTGTCGAATTCCTCTCTTACTTCCTCTCTTACTTCCTCCTTTCCATATGTATTATATCTCGCTATCAAATTTGCTGCTTTCTTTTTTCTTCTTTCTTTTTTTATTCATTGTAGATAGCAATTTTCAAACTTTTTGTTCCTCTAAGTTTGTCTTTGCTCAATGGTGAGCCTCTTTATCTTTTTCTTCACTCTTTGTGAGAAAATGGAGAATGCTTGATTTTATTGAATTGTATGTAATCAAATATACAGTGATGGTATTTCAAAAGTATCTATTTTGCATTGTACAAGGAAGAAATTACATCTTTAGGAAACTGAATATACATAAAAGAACAATAATTACAGACAATATAGAGAATATTTGTAGGGTTTATACCAATTTTATAGTGTCCGATTCGAAAATTGAATGTTACAAAGTATTGGGTCAACAAATATTATATTAGCAAATATTATATTATCCTCCTCAAATTCAAGGAGGTGAAGTAGAAACCAACTTAAGTTTGGAGACCAAGCTATAGAGTCAACTAATGTCATGTGACTTGGTGAAAATATCAATAAGTCGATTAATTGATGGGATATATTGTGTATTCCTTTGTTGAATGTGTCAATGAACAAAGTGGCAGTCATTTTCAATATGTTGGTACTCTCATGAAACACATCTTTGTGAGTTATCAAAATAGCACTTTGATTGTCACAATATAGGGCGACAACATGAGAATGTTGAACTCTTTTGTCTTTCGATAGCAAGTGTAGCCACAAGAAATCTGCAATGTCATCACCCAGATCATGATACTTTGTTAAAGTGTTAGAGCAAGCTACCACATATTGCTTTTTATTGTGCCATGAAATAAGGGAAGTGCCAATTACTGGATCACCAGCCTAATTTACATCAAAAAAGGCATGTGATTCGGAAGAGAAATGAAGTCTATGAAATAGGGATCATTTGATGTATAAAAGAATCCAAATAACAACTGCATAGTGGGTGGAGTAAGGAGCAATCGTAAATTGACTAACAAGATGGACTACATAAACAATATCAAAAGAGAACAATGAGATAACTTGAACCCCCTACAAATTATTGATAGTCTATTGCATCAAAAAGAAGGGTGCCATCTGATTGAGTATGCCTAACATTTGGATCTGAGAAGTAGGAGCAGCCCCATTGTTAATCACCCTGATGTGGGATTCAAAATCTAAAGCATGCTTGAGATGGAAAAAACCAATTAGAACAGGATTACTTCAAGGACAAGGAAATAACTGAGTGTACCAAGATCTTTGATCTTAAATTGCTAGGTCTGGATACCTTCAATCTAATCAATAGTAATAGTTATATTGTCTATGCAAAGTGGGAAAAGAACAATGTCACTATAATTGTGCAAGTAAAAAGGGTGAGTCGTGGCTCCTCGACTTGAAGCCAAGTTTGGTTGCTATAGAGCTAAATTTAGCAAACCAAGCTCTTAGATCTTGTTTAACGCCTTATAAAGATCAATGAAAACCACATACTTTATTAGAAGGGTGATCAAATCCAAATGGAGGCTTTGCATAGATTTATTTTGCCAAGTTATCATTTAAGAAAGTATTCTTCACATTCATCTGAAAAGCTGCTATTTTCAATTGATAGTGACTGTTGTCAATGAGTGAACGGGAGTGAGATGAACTAGTTGTGTAAAATTCTCATCATAATCAAGACAAGCTATATAATGTTCAACTGAACCATCAGCCTTGACCTTATTTTATAGTCCCACTTATACTTTTTCTATTATTGCATTCAACAAGGCACCTACTTACTTTTTCCAAGAGTCATACAGAAATAGAGGAAGAAAAATGAGGCACCTATGGGAAGGCAAACTTACACTTGTCAAAGCTTCATTAATGTATGAAAATCCCTACCAACACTTCCTAATTTTTCTACCATTCAATCAAATTAGATGTAGAAAAAAGGTGGATGAATGAGTGATTCTTTTTCTTTTTCTGTGGGAACCATCAGGCTCCCATTTATATGCCTATAGACCTCCTAATTACTCCACTGAGGGAAGCCGGTAGGTTTTCCTTTATGATAATGAGGGAGTTACCAATTAGCTCCCTCCTTATAAATAGATGGAGTTGTTTGGCTCCCACAATTAAAATGGATGTGGGGTCCGACCCAATGTGAGGTGGAGAGAGAGGGTGGGCCACCTTTGGGCCCTATGACAAAAATTTGGGACCTTCTGCCCCTAAATGGGCTAATCATATGTCGCACCAAACTCCTAAGTCACGAGCCAAATTAAATCAGCCTTTACTTCCCCACACCTCAAACATGGTGAATAAATACTTAACCAATAAATTATATGTGCAATAACAAATGTGATACCAAAGTATGTGTGACCCATTAGATTTAATATCAAACTAATAGTATGAAAAATATCTTTATCTCATTAACATCTTTTTAGTCATGAATGAATTGAACTTTTTAATACCCCTTGAAATTAAGTATTCATAATAATAATAATAAAGTGCTTGTACAAATTATAAGTGACACACAATAGTGTATAATAACTGTTCAGAAGAAGTAAATAAAATGATCATTGGTTTAATGCTTTCCATAAAAGTTGTTATATAAATTTAGTCCTTCCTTCATCCTATGTCCGAAAGAATTAAGACTATGGAAAAATGTCAACCATACTTAATTTGTTCATATATATTTGTGATTTCTAACAAATGAATAATTAACAAAATAAGAAACTCATTTGTGACTTATATTTTACCTTCACCAAGGATTTATGAATTAATAATCCAATTAATCACATGGACATCTCTCCTTTTTCTATGAACGATGGATTATATACCGATCATTTTTCCATCTATGTTTATTTCTCATTGTACCCAATAATTTATTCATTTATTCATCTCCTGGACACCATAGTAATATCAAAATACAGTAATCTACATAGGAAATACTAAGGTGTTTAAAGTATAAACATCATTTGTTTAACTTTTTATGTTAGAACTCTTGTTTAAGTCACAAACAAAGCTTTCATACAATAGTATTTTATTTGACTCAATTTAGTAAGCTTATAATCTAGTAAGCGCTTTCTATTTTTGCATAGTTTTAACCATGTAAGTGACCATGAGCTCAATTTTCCCTTTCAACGGTTTGGCATAATGTATACCGATTTAATTGGATCACTAATATCATATCTTAAGGTTCCTATGATGGAAAATATTAATATCTAAACATACAAGTGACTAAAGTTTAAAAGTAAAATCTTGTCATTATCCTATATTTGTGTTGCTCAATATAGGAATTTTATAATGCAAATAAATAATAAATAATATATATATATATATATAATGCCTTTTAATAATAATTGAGTAAAAATTTGAGAAAGTAGTAATCCATTGCACTCAGTATGATTGGTTTGTGGGGCATACTACTTCTAACAAAGTAGACATGTTCATTAGGATGCAAATGAATACACTAGTGTTCATAGAGTTTGTGGTTTAGGGGACAAAAATGAAGAAAATGATATGTTGAATTTTGTTGTAGTTTGTTTCTTTTTGGAATGCTGTTTATTTTTTTCTTTCTTATTGTTGGGTATATATCAAAATATATATTTGTATATAGGTCTGGTCCCCCCTTGACCCATTTAATAAATTTCAATTTCTCACTGATCTAAAAGGAAAAAAAAAAATCAGGGCTGGCGTTTGGAAATAATTCTTTTGAGATTTCCAAAATGTTTTGGTTATATTATAATTTCCAATGAATGTTTTTAGATTTCCACAAACTCATAGGATTTCTTTTATGGGAAACAAGGATGTTGCTCTAAGCTACTCCTGTCTTTGACGTTCAGGATTCTAAATTTTGGATATATTTGCTTGATGTGTATGGAACTATGGATGGAAATGCCTTTGCAACATTTTGATATTATTTTTATTTTTAACCAATATGGGAAAAAAAAAGAACTTGGGATAAAAGATACAAGCTGTTTGCGTGGTTGCACCCTACCATGACTTTTTGTGTCCTACTTCTAGTTGCTGAAAATTACAATAAGTAGGAATGTAGTGATTTTGAATTCATATCTTTTGTGATGGAACTTATTTGTAAAAGGTTCCGTGGGAAATATGGGACATGAAGTATAGATAACAAGTATAATAGGAGTAAAATGTGTATAATCCTTACCTGGATTTGAGCATATGGCTTTATCTTTATGTGAAGGACAAGGGGGAAGTGTGTTGAGAGGTGAGTTCACAGGAAAGTCATCCGATTGGATGTTCCAGAATCTATAAGCCAAGATTTGAGTTTTTTTATTATGCAATGAGAGCTGGGATTAAGTATAACTGATTGAGCAAAGGTTATGTAGATGGAAAGCCATGAGGGGAGGAGGATCTTGCTTCTAATCAAGCATCTGAGAGCTTCATTTTCCTCATAAGAATGACCACTAACATTTGAACCTCCCATCTGAGCATATCCTCTCTTCACCTCTGATATATGTGCCTGTGTGCAAGGTGGACCAACTTCTCAATTTAGATGGCCTACCGAGGACCTTAAAGCTATTTCTAGTTTTCCTTTATGGGTGAATGGTGGAAAAACCTGTAGTGGAATCTTGAATTTCATTCCTGTTCCAACTTTTGGCGGAGCCTTAAAATCAGTTCCGCTTCCACTTCCACATATAGGCAAATGCTAGTTATGATGGCATTGGAATTGGCGGAAGCGGAAGGTGGAGTTGCGCTGTTAAGTGTATAAATCCATGGAAATGCCGAGCAAATAAAACATGTCAAATGTCATCAGTATATACAACTTGAGTACTTTTATAATTACTCACTTTGTAACATCAACTAGACTTTTAATATATATTATGGGAGAAATACAACATACTTATATTCAATAATCATAAAATCAACTACACAAGAATGAGGGAGATATGACAAATGAGCAAATGTGATTCGGCAATTAGAATTTTATGTAAGTATATATATTTTTGGAAAAAACTTAAAAATTAATATTATTAATAAGGCTAGCAGAATGCCGAAATTCCGTTTCTGCATCCGACAATTCATAAAAATTTGTTTTGCCACCACTGGGCTCTATAAAGCAGGTGGTAGCAGTTTGGTGGAATCAGATGTGTTAGGCAGAATTCTTCTTAGCACTGGATAAAAACCCCACCACTTTTTTCATTCAGAAATCACATTCTAACTGATCCTTATCTTCGTGTAACCAGTTACAGGGTCACATCTTTTTAGCATCTCCTAGAGTTGGCTTTGCATTTGAAGCAAACTTATCTAAAATAACATTTTTTTCTACTTTCTAATGCTGAATCAGTTCACAGGCTTGTGGCATTGTTAGGAAAAAGTCTTTCGACTCGAACTATGGGCCATGATCAGAGCATGGTTAGGATTTTGACCTGCTAAGAAGTCATGCAGCTTCTCCTTATTAATGAGCTTCTGTGATTTAGCTGAATTTTTGGGGAGGTTTGCTTGGAAGTATTGGTAGTAATCTAATTCCTGCAAAATGCTTGTAATGTTGACTTAGTATTACTATTGAGCTACTGCCATCTTCCAAGCTGAGTCTAGGGGTAAATAGCCTGGGCAGTAATTGTTTCAATGTAATTGACAAGATATGGCATTACTAAGGAATTTTTCCCATTCCCAACAAAGGATCACCTCCAGCCAGATTCTTCCTATTTCTAGATAAAACTTCTTACAAACCTTGAGCCCTATTAAAGGTGAGCATGAACAACACATGGTGAGGACATTGCTGATTACTATTCCTGAGTGCCTTATAAATTTTGCACTCCATATCTGTACACTACTTGTTTAACTTATGGGGGTTGACTGTTACATGTTGCTTGTATTGTCATTCTTAACACGACTTTTATTTCCAGCAACTTAAGTTGAGCCCCAACCACGTTTGTCAAGTCCATGCCTAAGCCAGCAAGTTGAAGAACAACTCACAAAATTATGACTAAACGTTTGCAGCAATCATGTTTCACCAAGATTGCAGGGTCTTCCCGCCTCACTTGATCTGAAGAGTGATGCAATCATAGACTTTACCATTATGAGGGGATACCATCTGAGGCTGAAGTTCTATTCTATTGAATAGGCCTGAATTGATTTTGGCTTGTGGTTTTATCTTGAGGAAAAAAAACATTGATTTGACTTGGAGGAGCTCTATATAACTGGAAATGTAGTGAGGGCAATTGGCATTTGTCATTGTCGATGTGATGGCATGGTCTCCTATGATTATTCTTTATTGTCAATAGGGATCAATATTTGTTCCCTACAGCTCATTTCCACTCTGTTACTAAATTGAAATTCAATTGATGCAATGGGGTTTTTTTGTAAACAAGAAAATAGAGGCAGAGAAGGGAAAAAGAAGTTAGACAGCCTTAGGTGGTAAGGTTAAGCCATAAAACCTCAAAACTGAAGTTCTAGGCACAGGCACACGCATGCATAGTTGAAAACTTCCATGTCAAAAGGATGGTTGGGCAAGAATTTCCTGGACATGATGTTTAAGTTCCTCCGGTCCAAAAGTGGCAATCTCAAATTGTAAAATGATTGTCCAATATTAACACTCTTACAACTCCAGGAGCCCTGGGATTACGATGAATTGATGCCTAGATGACTTTTGATAGTTCCATATATGGATGAATGCACAATTACCATTGGTAGTTTAAGTATAATGCCAACAGATGCATTCCATAATTTGACTTGCTGAACATAATGGCCTTAATAAATCAATGGCCTCATCTTGTCATACTGGGACCCCACAATTGATAATTGGGTCCCCTTTTCAGTGCCAAAGCCACCAAATTATATATTAGTAAACCCCTATATTTCAAATTGGCTGGTTCTGCGGGTTACTAGGCTATGGATAGGTTTTTGCCATTCCTAATTATGGTTTTGAGGGAAAAAAAAATTCATGTTGATTTGAATATGTAGACAGTGGAATTACTCCATTACCCTTCCATAAGCTGTCTCTTGCTTTGATGGATGGAATTATACCATCAAATAACTACCTTATAATTTGCAAGAACTGATTCTGATGTCCGAATTATCACATCCTAGATCTTGAAACTGAATTTATTTTATATTAATCTAATTATTAATTTAAATTAGTTTAAACCTATAGATTTGAAAATCCACTAACAAAATAAAATTCCAAATAAATATCGAACTTGAACCAATTGTATACCGACAACCGATCCGAATTAAAATATTAATACAATCATAGGAACAAAGGCCACACCCACAAGTGGCTCCAAAATTGACAATATAAGACCTTGAATCATTCGTAAGGAAAAACATTCACATAAAATCAAACTATTCGAAAATCACAACTCAATCGAACTACTGAAAAGAAAACCAAAATCAACTCGAACACTGATATAATATATCACCAATTTATGAATTACAATAAGAAAATACAAATAACCAAAACTAGCAACATAAATCATTGTTCTTGCTGAATAATAATACATAAACTGATCTAAAAATCTTAATCTAGCTTTCCGAATAGTAAAACTCCTGATCCAAACTTTTGCAAATAATCTAAACTCGCTAATCTAAAGGAGGTTAGCAAAACAAAAGTAAAAGTGAATCAATTGTTTAGTAAGGCATGAAATTTTCATAAGTAAACATATACATATCAAAAGCATGCTAAAATATTACATGATCAAATATCCATTAAACCAATACCATTCTTTCATAAACTTCTTATGCAACTTCTAATTGATGGTCATTTGAATAAATTGTACAATTTTATAATCACGCTCAAATTTCTAATTGTAATATCAAACTTATCGAACTGTACAAATATATAAAATATGTTCAAATCATGCCTAACATTTATGGACTAAAGATCAATGATTGTCTCCTTAACAAATGGGCGAATAATTAAAATTCGGATTATATATGTTTTCACATAATTAAAGGCTATACGCTACTATTCAAGACTCGTATACATAAACCCTGTAAATGGGGCCGAATGCTATTTTTAACCTGCAGATGATATGTTCAAACCCCGATTTTCACATAATATGTTAGAACATATCATAATATATCTTCGTTAATTCTCTATAATGGTCCACACATTATCAAATGGAAAATTCTACGCAAATACGAACATATTTTTTATATTTTCTCATACTGGAGGAAATATCCTTATTTTTCAACTTATGTAGAATTTTCATCTTTATTTCTCCAAATACATAGCAAGTAATACATCATAAGCCTTATAGGAACTTGAATATGCAATTTTAAAACATGTAAAAGTTATATTGTGAAACTTACAAACATGCAGAAATTATTCATTATAGAAATTGTAGGAAATCAATATAGTTAATGTAATTCCATCACTTCATTTCAATTATAAAGCATGCAGAAGCAATTAAGTATAAATTCAAGGCATGAAAAACATATACTTAAGGATTTAAGATATGCAAGAACATATATATAAAAATCAAGACCATGTAAGGGCATTTAAATATAATTTAAGGACATATATAAGTATTGTTGTAGAAAATCAGTTTGGAAACACAATGTACATAAAATAAGGGCATGCTTTTCATAAAAGTTTCATGGAATTAGAGTAGGATTGCATACATACAAAGTATAAACTCTTTAACTAGTGAAAATATCACACGCATGAACATATAGAACAATGAATGCTCATAGAGATTAGAGAAGAACAACAAAAAAGAAAGAGGGTTTCAATACTCTTGTCTTAACTTGATTTTATTCAAAGATTTCTTGATTCCACTTTTTTTTTTTCTTTCTTTCTCTTCATTTCTCTCTTCTCTCAAGAACCAGCTCAAAATGACCCAAAATCAGTTGAAAAAGCCTATTTATAGGAAGCCGATGCATCATGCGTGACTGCACATGAGTGCCAATTAGGCACTCATCAAGAGCCAAAATTCTATCCCATTTACACATGTGCACTGCTAAGCGCACCTAAAGGGTGGATATTCTGATTCTAACACGTACGTGCTTCCTTTGAGCGCACATTGAGCGTGACCATTCGGTCTAAAACATGCCCATGCATGAGTTAGGTACCTTTCAGATACTAAACCTGATTCCTAAAAATCCACTTTTCCTCAAATTTTATTATATAATATTTTTTAAATTGACCCAAAATTATTTTAATGACGTCATAATTCATAAACAAAATGTGAAGCGTTACACGGATGAAAATATTGTGCAGAGACTTGATAGTTTAAATTTGATCGGGTTACTATTAGTCATTATTTCATCTTGTAAGTGGATCTTTTCCACTTTCTGTGTCGGCTATCTACAACCTTCACATGATTCTAAATGAAGTGCACGGCAAGTGGACATGGTTTTGAAGAAAGTTGGCATTGCTCTGAATATATGAAACTAAAATTTCTCCTTTCCCCAGCCATGCACTATTCTTGCTTCAATGTTATTAACCAGTCAAGTAGCTTCTTTATGGTTTGCAAAACTGATTTTGATGCTTGAATGAAACTACTATGAAAATCCTGTTGTTTAAATTTGAATCTGGTTATTATTTAGTCATTAGTCATTTTTTCCTTCCATCTATTGCCACTTTAGTGTTGTCTATCTCCCATCACCATATAATATGAAAAGAACCACATGGCCAAAGGAGTGTAACTCCAGAAGTAAAAAAGTAAGAACCACTTTGCTGTCATGCATGGGTCATGTTGCACGACACCTCATGTGATCATGATGTTGTTGATAATCTCATTATGATATTGTCTTTTGTTGTACCAGATGGCAGAAGAGAGACAGAGGTACACAATCGATGAAGCACTTGTTGAGATGGGATTTGGAAAATTTCAAATTCTTGTTCTTGCTTACGCAGGAATGGGGTGGGTTTCAGAAGCAATGGAAATGATGCTTCTCTCCTTTGTTGGACCAGCTGTTCAGGCAGAGTGGAGCCTTTCTTCAAATGAAGAGAGCCTAATAACGAGTGTAGTGTTTGCTGGCATGCTAGTTGGAGCATGCTTATGGGGTATTGTTTCTGATAATTATGGTCGGAGGTCTGTTCTTTACTATATTTTCGTTATTATTCAACTTTCAAATTGTTGTAGTTGCATAGACTAGTGAAGTTGGATCTTATGAGTGAATCCTTTGGTTTGATTAGCTCCCATTTATACCTTGCCCATATATGTTGATCCTGCATGTAGCACTTCACTGCTTTGTAGTCAGTTTTTAGCTTATATTGTCTTATTTATTTATTTTTTTAAACCTTTAGCTTCCATTATCTAGTCTAGCTATCGAGCTGGCTTGCAATTGTCTCATGAAATTTCAGCATCATATGTGGTTGGTTTGGCAGCACTTACAGAATCACATTTGGTGGTGCTGTAGAGCAATCTTATGGGTATGTACTTGTGTAAAGGGAGTCAGGAGTAGTGTCACTGTTCTATTGGTAGGAGCAACATAACATTTTATTGGACAGTTGTGTAGCCAGAATGTTATATGTAACAAAAGTAATTATTCTATCCCTCTAGTGAGGAACATGGAAGAATCCTTTCAAATGTATAGAAGAGACACATTGATGGAAATTACAGCTAACCTGCACTGACAGGGAAGTTACAAGCTGCTGAGGGTGTAACTATGTGTTTTCTACTGAGTACTTGAAAAAATTAGGGTAGGGTTAGTATGTACTGTTTTTGTTACTGCACTAGTTCTTACCAGCTACAATCATCCTGGCAACTAGAGTTCTTAGACTTATGATTGTCTTAGTAGTTTTGTAGCTTTTACTCTGAGAATTTATAGTTTGTTGGCTAGGTTGAGTATCATTTGCATTGATTATTGTTGGAATATAAGTTAGTATTAGAATATTTGTTAGAATATATCCTTAGAATATATTTTAGGATATGTTAAGAAATATTCCTTTGGCACAAGTAGTTGAATATTTTTGACTTATGTAAATAACCCTATATATATATATATATATATATGTATATATATGAATAACATTAATCCTAGTGTGGGATTCCCTCATCTCTCCTTATTTAATAAGTTTTACATGGTATCAAAGCAGATTATTTTCTAAATCCTAGACACTGTCACTGCCAATGATTTCCTTTTGGTAAAGATGTGCCTCTAGCCTATGCGCAAAAGCCCTAAAGCAATTTCTCAACTTCCTAATGGTTAGTGAACAAAAATCTCACAAAAAATCTTTGCAGTAACCTAAATTATGAGTCAATAATCTTTGATTCTCCTTATTTAAGTATTTTTCAGTTGGTTTCCTCTCCATTTTGGTGGTCAATTCCTAGTTGTTCTCCCTCCATTGTTCCTGCAACAAAGGAATATTTGAGATATTTTGATGGCTTTTTTCATGCTATAGTAGTGAGCTACAGTATTTTTTGTGCTATAGTCCAAGTTACTGTATTTTGATCGATAAGTCGTGCTCCTATTTCCACCAATTTGTCAAGGCCTCTTTTTTTTTTCTGTCTTTTTGGTGACAATTTTGACATTCTAGGATACTTCGATTTTGCATCCGGTCAAGTCTGTGAAGGTTGTTGCTCTTGTTGTTCTCATTCTTGGTACCTTTAAGGTTGCTATAATCTTTGAAACTACTCTATTACTTTTGACTGTGTCCTTGTGATTATATATTGCTTATCCATGGCTTCTAAATCCATATTTGGTGATCATGGTGGTAGAAGAAATGATGGAAGATTAATTTGTTTTTATTGTGGTAGAATGAGTCATATCCACAACAAGTGCTAGTTATTACATAAAAGATCTACTAGAACTCCTAATCATATTATTATTACTCTTATTCAATATCCCGTAACTACACCGCTTATCTCTCGGTATCTTTTGGAGATTGGGTCATTGACTCTGGTGCCTTTGAATATATGATTAGATTTAAAGATATCTTGTCTGATTGCCAACTATGTTCCACCATTTCAGACGTTATTTTGGCTAATGCTTCATCTATAAATGTTATAGGTATTGAATCTATTTTTCTGACTTTGACTTTGCGTCTCTCATCGGTTTTTTACTTGCCAAATTTTTCTTTTGATCTGCTATAAATTAGTAAGTTTATTCAATAATATAATTGTTGTATAATATTCTTCTCTACTCACTGTGAGTTTCAAGATCTTACTACGATAAGGGTTATTAGTGTTATTGTGACTCAGAAGGCCTCTACTTATTTGATGCAGATGCCAATCTTATTGTTTGTTCTAGTGCAACTTTTACATCCCTTGATCTTTATTGTAGATTGGGGCATTCATCTCTTTCTAGTCTGAGAAGGTTATGCCCAACTTTGATGTATGTTACTGACTTTTTTATGAGTCATGTCGTTTTGCCAAATATCATCGTAGGTCTTATTCCCATTGAGTAAATCCACGTGCCTCCACTCTTTTAATTTAGTACATTTGGATGTCTGGGGATCGTGTCCAGTCTCATTAAGATGGGATTTCATTATTTTGTTACATTTATTGATGACTATTCACGAGTTACCTAGGTATACTTGATGAAAAACCATTGAGTTATACTCCATTTTCTATACATTCCATACTGAAATTCAAAACCAAATTTTCACTTTTATATGCACTTTAAGAAATGATAATGGTCGTAAATATTCTTTGGCCTTTTTTTGCCTTTCCTATCACAACATAGGATTCTTATGAATCATCTTATCTCAATACTCCTCAACAAAACGGAATGGTTAAGAAGAATGATAGGCACTTGATGGAGATTGTTAGAGCCCCCTTATTCCGAATAGGAGTTTCAAAAACTTTTTGGAGTGATGTAGTATTGACAACTTGTTATTTTATTAATCGGATGCCATTTGCTATCCTTTAAGGGAGGTTCTTTATCATGTGTTGTTTATTGACAAGCCATTACACTTTCTTCCCACTATGATTTTCAATTGTGTATGTTATATTCAAGATACTTAGTGTCAGGTGACTAAGCTTGATCCCAAGTCTTTGCAGTTTATTTTTCATGGATATTCTCATGTTCAGAAAGGGTATTAGTATTTCTCTTTAGTGTTGGGACATTTTCTAGTATCTTCCGATGTCATATTTCATGAGTTTACACGTTTTTATCCGAATGTATCTTTGGTGAGTCCATCGCCAAGTATCCCTCGTGAGGACAATATTCTTATATGTGAGATTATTCATTAAGGTGCATCTCTAACGCCTCTATCACATTGCCTCCTTGTCAACCTATTACTCAAACATATGTTTGTGGTCCTCATCAAGTGTTTAGTTTCTCTTCGAGAGTCAACCTTGAGCCAGGCACTATTAATTTTGACTTTTAGCTAGCTATTTTGACTGTAGATATTACTATTCTTGATTAGGGAACTAGTTCAAACCTTCCGATTGCATTGCGGAAAGGAAATAGCAATTGTACTCAGTATCCATTGTTTACTACATTATCTTATGCTAGTGTTTCATCTTTACATAAGGCTTCTGCATTTTCCTTAAACTTTATTAGTGTACCTTGATCTATATCCAAGCCTATTTCTAATCCTTGTTGGAGGACAGTTATGGAGGAAGAGATGACTAACTTGGGCATAATCACACATGAGAATTAGTATCTTTGCCTTTAAGGATGAAATCTATCGGGAGTAAATAGGTTTACACTTTTAAAGTTAATCTAGATGGTTCTTTAGCCCGACTGAAAGCCTGTCTAGTGGCTAAAGGGTATGCTCCGACATATGGTGTGGATTATAACGATACTTTTTCACTTATTATTAGTTTTTACATCAATTAGATATTAGGAATGCCTTCTAACATTGTGATCTTTAGGAGAAAATTTATTTAGTGCAACCTTTGGGGTTTGTTACTCAGGGAGAGCTTAAATCAGTTTGTTGGCTGAAAAAGTCCTTATATTGTTAGAAAAAATCCCTACGAGTGTGGTTTGGCAGATTCAGTGAAATTGTATTTAAATTTGGGCTCTCTCATTATGACAATGATCACTCTGTATTCTATTGTCATTCCATTGCTGAGTGTATTTTTTTATTGTATATGTGAATGATATTGTGATTACTAACAACAATAGTAATGACATCACAAATCTAAAATTATTTCTTTAAAATCAAATTTAGACTAAAGATCTTAGGAGTTTTCGTTATTGTCACGGACCGTGTCCCCCTTTACCTTAATATGATGTCATACTGTCACATGTAAGTCCATAATATATCATTATTGTACATAGAATCCATCTAGCCCCGTATGATTTGAATACGGCGTCAGATTCTTTAGAGATGCTATTAGGAACCAAAATTTACTACCATAAAATCTACGAAAGTACTAGTAATATCCATAAAAATTTTGCGGAAGCACAACTAAATGATCGACACCAAATAGCATGAATACATATTTATTCATCATAAGATGGAGTACATTTTTTACATCAAAATTACAATTTATCATCATCCGATCCTAATCACTTTCCACTGCGCCATTCTGATCATCAGATACCAACTTATACTTTCCATTTGAGGGTTAGGAAAAAAATTGGCAAGTGAGTGAGCCAAATACTCAATAATGCACAATTAAGCAAGAACATGCATATTTTTATAGTCAAATTAGACATATGCAAATATCAGAGGAATACGAGTCATATCAAATATGTATGAACCTTTAATATTTATCTTTTATCTTCTTACTTATCATTTATCTTTAGGAATTAAAGCTAGTAGGTCTTACCAGTTAACGGAGCGGTCAATCGAGGAAAGGATTGTGTTATACCACACAATTTAAGGCCATCATTCAAAGTGGGTGTATCTAGTATGTAGGGCCAAATATCAAATACCATATGGTGAGCGGTGTACCTATCACCCGGTATACGAGGCTAATAAAACACCACCATACCCCTCCGTGGTTTAGGGGAGTCTTCGAGTTTCCACTGTAATATCCCAAAGCGTGTCAATGACATCACCCGCTCCAATACGTGGCTAGGATACTTGGTTAGGATAATCCTTGAGTTTCCACTGTAATATCAATAGCATGCTAGGGAATATCACCCGAAGTAAATCCATAGTCCAGTTTCTTAATTCATACTTAACACTTTATATGGAAGCTTTCACGTTATTCATAATTCTTATTCATTTATTTCCTCCATTCCCATTTCAAGAGAAAATCCTTATTCCAAATCTAATTTATAAGCTTCCATATAATTTTCCCATAATACCAAATAAATAGTCAGAAAGTCAATAATAACAAACCGTAACAAAAACCAATGCATTGTTCATTTAGTAACTTAACCTTACATGTGTTCCCAATTCAGATTTAACATGGATTATATCCAATTGGTTCATTTGGTCACCGGGTTGGGGTTCATTTGGTCGCCGATTCAGCCGAATTTCGGAGGCTATTCTACCTCTAAATTCTGCCATCATTATGTAGCTGGCTATATCTTATATTTTCATAATAATATGAGCAAGTATCAAAACGATAATGCTTAAAAGAAAGATCAATAATCAGCACCAACAGAAAAATGAACCGAGTACACTTACCAAATTAACAATAAATTCTTGCTGTCTTCGGTTTTCTTCTCAGCCCTCTTTCTTGGTTCCTTATTTTCCTTTTGTTTCTTCCCTTCTTTTCCTTATGCTTTTCTCTTCGTCTCTCTCTATTTTCTTTCTCACGTTCCCTCTTATTTCCTTCTTCCTTACCCGTCCTTATATAGACTTTTTGGTTGGCTATGCTGCTGCCAACACGCCAACTTAGGTATTCTTAATACTGATTAGTCATCAGCCTCTTGAGCTGAAATGGTGCCAGCATGCTGTCTTAGGTATCCTTAGTAATTATTAGTCACTAGTCTAGTGTGGTTGAGTCATTAGGCTACGGTTTAGAGTTCCATATGTCAATTGATTAATATAGGCAGGTTAGGGTATATTTTATATCTGATTTCGGAATGACAACTGTCCGAAATGGCTACTTGACCGGTTTAAATTTCCGAAAAGGCAACAGCCGAAATGGATGTTTTAATGGGTTTGGACGTTTTGGTTTCAGGAATGATAAAATGGGTTTGGGAATGAATGAAGTTTTTATGCTTTTTCTTACCGGGTATGGATTTTGGTATACTTTTTACTAATGATGCTTTTCTTATCGGATATGGATCGATATACTTTTTGGAATGGATTTCGGGTATGCTTTGCTAGATGGGTATGGATGATTTGGCCGAGATGGTCATTTTCGAATGGTATGGTCATTTTTGGGAATGGGTAGAAATTGAATGATTTTTTAAGCAATTGCCTAAATGGATATGCTTTTCCCATTTGGCAACCGGTCATTTGCAATGAAACACATATTCTTTTTCAACAGGATTTGACCGGATCACTCCTTCAACATTTTCATTTAACAGGATGTTGACCAAATTTTTCCTTTAGTCTGCTTTTCAACCTTATCGGTATGGATTATTCCTCATACCTTCTTTTTGACCAAATTCTTCCTCACAACTTTGCAACCAACTTAGATGTTGATGGACATTTCGGGTATGCTTCAACAGGTGACCGGATTCTTTGGATGATTGCCAAGGAGATAATTATATCATGATTCCATTTACTACGGGCCTTAAATTATTTTCTCAATATCGAAGTTGTTAGATACTGTCGTGGCATCTTTCTTTTGCAAAGAAAGTATATTATGGATTTACTTTGAGAGACGAGTATATTGAATTCAAAACTTTGTGACTCTCCCATGAATCTAGGAATCAAGTTAACATCAGATAATAGGATATTTTTGTTGAACTAAAAAGATACCAACGGCTAGTTGGTAAGCTTAATCTTCTTATCATGATTTGCCTAGATATTGTGTTCTTCGCTATTGTTGTGAATCAGTGTTTTTTTTCTCTTCCTATTCCACATTGGGATGTTTTAATGCACTTTATGAGACATCTCAAGGATACACCAAGACGAGACTTGCTGTATAGTGATCATGGTCTTTAGGTCGAGGGTTTCTTTGATATTGATTGGGCTTAGTCGTCATATGATTAGAAATCTACCACTTGCTATTGCGTGTTTGTTGGAGGCAACCTTGTGTTATGGAAAAGTAAGAAATAAAATGTAAAAATTAGATCAAGTATAGAATCAGAATATCGTGCATTAATACATGCTGTTAATATATGTTACTAGTGAAGTGATGTGGCTTTAACAATTACTTGATTCTTTTGGGTATAAGAGTTCTAGACATCTCAATTGTGGCATAATAACCAATTAATTATCCATATTGTATCTAATCCAGTATTTTATGAGTTCATAAAGTATAATGAGGTAGATAGTCAATTTTTTTTTAGATGCTTCTTAATTCATATCCATCATGTGATGATTGGAGATCAACTTGTCGATATTTTCATCAAATCTTTAATTAAAATTCAAGTTACGTACATTTATAACTAGTTGAGTATAATTAACACCTATAATCCAACTTGAGGGGAGTGTTAGATTTTAAGTTAGTATTAGAATATTTGTTAGAATATACTCTTAGAATATATATTAGGATATGCTAAGAAATATTTCTTTGCACAAGTAGTTTAGTATTTTTAACATACGTAAATAATCCTATATATACACGTAAGTACGCTAACCCAAGTACAGGATTCTCTCGTCTCTCCTTATTTAATAAGTTCTATAATAGTATATCAATATTGGCAGCTTGCACGAACCTAATATACTGTTTTATATATAGGTACTTTAGAATCCAAGGTGAACTCTTCTAAATCTCCAGTTTTAATCATGGGAGCCTCCATTTCGAGCTCATTGATATTGAGAAGTTGTTAGAGTGGCTCGCTGACTTTGTTTTACTGTTAGATTGAAGTCATAGAAATTGAGTTATGGTACAATGAAAAAGTTGTGTTATAATTTGAAAGTCAAATGTTCAAACCAGAGATTGTCCCTGAACTATATCAAATTCAAAACCTTCAGAGCTCACAATGTAAAGTTTGGTGCAATGGGATTCTTTTAGATTGGACTATGTAGAGGGGAAAAGAAATTTATCTCTGATGCTGTGATGCTAAATATCTGCTGGCTTTCTTAGATGTACCTTTTATTTACCTGAAATGTAATACGTAAGGCCTCTCAAAGGGGATGGAAGACCCTAATATGTTTGTTTAGTGCAAATTGCCCTTCTTGGAGTTTATGGAGATGGCAAGTTGATGTCTTTCAATTCCATCATGATTTGCCTGAGATATTGTGTTCTTAAGAGACTACTACAACAAGGGTTTTGTTGTGAGAATATAAGGTGTTTTTTTCTCTTTATGTTAAAACCTCGCTATTTTGGAGGGATGTTTTTTTAATGGCAGGAGAACTTTAGAGTCTTGAAAGACATCTCTATTTTATTGAGAGAATTACAAATATGCACAGCAAGTTCCACTCAAAAATCTGAACACTCAAGACTTGCACTGTATAGTGATTCTTTATGGTCTTACTTGATTTAACGACGGGTTTCTTTGATATTGATTGGTAATAGTAGTTAATTGTTATTCTTATGTTTTATGATGGAATAGAATAAATCTACCACCTGTTTATTGCGTGTTTGTTGAAAATGGCATACATTAATTTAAATTATTATTTGTAGTTATGGAAAATGTATATTTAATAAATAAAATGTACAAAATATAATTTATATCATAATATATTTTTTAAATAATTAGTATTTTAGAATCAAAATATCATAAGATACGTTAATATATATGTATAAAATATTAAATAAATTAATATATGTTACTTGTGAAGTGATGTATAAGAGTCCTAGACATCTCAATTGTGGTATAATAACCAATTAATTATCCATATTGTATCTAATCTAGCATTTTATGATTCATCTACATATAAGTATACAAAATTGAAAGGTAGATAACAAAATCAATTTTTTTAGAAGCTTCTTAATTCATATCCATCATGTAAGGATTGGAGGTCAACTTGTCGATATTTTCATCAAATCTTTAATTAAAATTCAAGTTACGTACATTTATAACTAGTTAAGTATAATTAACACCTATACTCCAACTTGAGGGGAGTGTTAGATTTTAAGTTAGTATTAGAATATACTCTTAGAATATATATTAGGATATGCTAAGAAATATTTCTTTGCACAAGTAGTTTAGTATTTTTAACATATGTAAATAATCCTATATATACACGTAAGTACGCTAACCCAAGTACGGGATTCTCTCATCTCTCCTTATTTAATAAGTTCTATAATTGTATTGGTTCTCTACCGACAGCAATATTGGCAGCTAGGTGCACGAACAGGGTTCTTAGGCTAATATACTCTTGTATAGATAGGTACTTTAGAATCCAAAGTGAACTCTTCTAAATCTCCAGTTTTAATCATGGGAGCCTCCATTTTGAGCTCATTGATATTGAGAAGAAATCTTTCATCGTCCTATGTAGAATACGGCCAGAATGGCTCACTGACTTTGTTTTACTGTTAGATTGAAGTCATAGAAATTGAGTTCTGGTACAATGAAAAAGTTGTGTTATAATTTGAAGGTCAAATGTTCAAACCAGAGATTGTCCCTGAACTATAAGGTTATGTCTGCATACCTATTATGCTCTTCAGAGCTCACGATGTAAGAAGTTTGGTGCAATGGGCATTCTTTTAGATTGGACTATGTAGAGGGGAAAAAGAAATTTACACCTCCCTCTCTGATGCTGTGATGCTAAACTATCTGCTGGCTGGCTCCCTCGTGTTAGATGTACCTTTTATTTACCTGAAATGTAATACGTAAGGCCTCTCAAAGGGGATGGAAGACCCTAATATGTTTGTTTAGTGCAAATTGCCCTTCTTGGAGTTTATGGAGATGGCAAGTTGGATGTCTTGCACTCAATCGTCCATCCTCATCTCTGATTGATACCAGACCTTCTGTTGGTGAGTTTTTTTGTGGCTACTAGGAGACTACTACAACAAGGGTTTTGTTGACAACTAGAGATTTATATAAGGTGTTAATTTGGTGTGAACCATGTATGGCCATGGGTGCTAAAACCTCTAACTATTTATGGAGGAAGCCATGTTTTTGCCTATAAATAATGGCAGGAGAACTCGGCTTAGAGTCTTGAAAGGCTGAAAGTAAACAAATGTACTACTATTTTATTGATTGGAGAATTACAAATATGCACATTCAGTTCCACTCAAAAATCTGAACACTCAACACTTGCACGTATGACTCTATATCTATTCTTTATTGCTGAATTAAGCTTTCAACTCTCAGTGATTTAACATTAAGTGTAAATGCTCTTTTTGTAGATGCCAATTAACACGTAACTTCTCGCCAAGACTCGAATAGTAGATACACTTTTAACTTATGAAAGCATTATACATTAAGATGCAAATTCATACCTGAGAAAAACGTGAAGAGAGAAGATAGAGGTGTAACTTTTAACACAGCCACTCACCAACTCCTCTCCCCAATGCTTTTCAAGTGTTCATACGGAGTTGTTGTTTGAACTCTATATAGTTTGCACCACTAACTCCTTTAGTGAATACGGTAGTCACTTGGATTTTTTTTTTTTTTTTGTCTTGATGTTCTTCACCTCAATCACAACATTCGAAACCTTCTCACGTATAAATTGGTAATGTACTTCCACATAACTGTTCCTTGCATGAAACACAGAATCCTGCCAAGTGTATAGCTGACTGATTTTCAAAGTATAGTTGTGCAACATAATCTGTCAGCTGATATAAATCTTTCACCAATTGCATCAACCATGTGCAGTCTTCTGCTACCATTGCTGCTGCAGTGCTGCTTTATACCCTTCTTCATTATATTTGATAATGATTCCATTGATTGTCCCTTACTGCACCATAAAACAACTCCTAAACCAATATTAAACATACATTTGATGGCTGAATAGTATATCATAGTCACCCGCATAGTCACTATCATAGTGATCTATTACTTGACATGTGTCTCCTAATCCTTTCTCGTACATTATCCCGAGGTCAAAAGTTTCTTTCACATACCTCAATATTCGTTGTATAGCTTCTAGGTGAGATTTCTTTGGATTTTGCATGAATTGTTTGACAATTACCACTGCAAATGATATGTTAGGTATTATCAAAGTAATTTAGATTATGCTGCCTACTTGTTGTCTGTACATGCTAACAAACTCCAAAGCCTTGCCTTCCTCTGAGAATTGCATTTCATATTCTTTTGGAAAGATTTTTAGCATACTTTTCCTGCCACAAAAATAGCCCTTCCTACATCTCTCTACCTCAAGACCAAGAAAGTGCTTCAACTCTCCAAGTTCCTTAATTTGGAAATGTGTAGAGATATGTGCTCTAGTCCAGCCAATCACATCTTTATCATCTCCAGTGATGATAAGATCATCCATGTAGAATAGCATGGTTACTAGCTTCCCATCTTATCCTTTACAAATAGGTTTGACTCTCCAGATATAACTGAATAGCCACTCTAAACCACAAACTCTATTGTTTTTCTGTATCATGCTCTCGGGACTTGCTTTAACCCATAAAGTGACTACTTTGGTTTGCACACATGCCTCATTGAATCTTTCACATAAACCTGCTCAGCTATTCTATAGAAGTCTCACAATCCATCTCACCATGCATGAAAGCATCCTTGGCATCCATTTGCCAGAGGTTCCATGACTTTCTTGATGCCAATGCCAAGAGGACATGCAGGGTGTTAACTTCACCGCTAGACTAAAAGTCTCATCATAGTTTATCCCATACTTGTAATAAAATACTCAAGCTACCAACTGTGGACAGCGCATAGAGATAATCCTTCAAGAACTGACTAGAACTCGCACCATTTTTTTCTTTTGTTGCTGTGAGTTTGCATCAAGAGGGGCATAACTTACCCCGGAGAGTTCTGAATAACGAAATAAGTTTCGGCTTACCAATAGTAGCTCTATTAAAATCGATAACAAACCAGTATGAAGAAGAGATTGGTTATATAACATGAGTTATTTTCTATTTTTCTTCCAAAAGATCCATGACACCAAAAGTTTGAGCAATTTTAGCATCTTCAGGTCACCGAGGCATTGCCTTACTAACGACTTGACAAAGTCTAATCAATTCAATAGTCGGCTAACATTTGCATCATATAGTGCCTTATCAACTATCGGTACTGTCATAGTTGCAAGCAAACTTAGTGTTTGTTATCGCCTGAAGGAAAACATAGTGACTGCTTTTGCTGAACTAATTTAAAAACAATAGAAATTAATCGAGCCATCTCTACGTACCTTACTATTGTCCTTCGATTGGCACAGATAGGTTGTACATCCTTTGGATTTGGCTCCAAGTCTCATGTCTCCTTTTTCCACGTTAGGTTTTTTTTTAGATCTGAGTCTAGGAAGTCGTAACTTCTTCATCCAACAAGGTTGAAAACTTATCTTCCGTTACAAAGGATGCATGAAAATCTCACTATTCTTCACTCTTACTCTAAATAGATTTTACAGCATTCTCCTGTACTTGCTGAAACCAGCAATACTGAGCAAAATAGCCTTTCATACCAAAGTAGTAGATTTGTCACCCCGTTGCCAATTCTTCTAGTCAATTTTTTCATCCCTGCCTCCTGGTTGAGCTCCCCATTTTGATAGCCTGCTTTTTTCCTTGATAGTCCTTTTTGCCAACCACCATGCCTCCCGGTTAACTTCGCTTCCTCTTTCTTTGATTTTGCAGCTTTATTCTTCCCTTTGGGTACTCTCTTATTAGTAAAGAGAATTTTCTTAGCATCTGTGATGTAGGGAAGAGGAAGGAGGGGAGGGGAAGAATAAAGAATTGTAAGAAGTGAATAAAGAGAAGAGAAATAGAGATCAGTAGAAAGAAAAAGAAATCATAATAACTCAATATTCATTCAACTCATTAATATCTTTAATAATAAAATTAGGATCTTTATATAGATAAATCCTACTCCTAAGTTAATAAAAAAATAAATATAATTTTTTAACTAATGACATTTCAAAATGAGAAAATAATATAACGTAATTTTCTAAAATAAAAGTAAAATAAAAACTTATCAAATAAAATCTCTCAATAAAATCTCTTAAATAAAATATTTTAAATAAAATAAAATAAAATTCTTCTAATAAAAGAAAATCAAATCTCTTCCAATTTAGAATGTGCACGATATCCGCATCAATTCTCTTCGGGTAGTTGAAACTCAACCCCGTCAAGTGAAAACTCATGTTGTTAATTCCGACCACAAGTTGAGTGGCTATGCGATCCTCCACTGACCCTAGTTTTATGGACCCATTGACAATGACTATTTAGTCTATATGTAATTCTAACTTTAAACATGGAACTTGCAGAATGCACATACACAAAACATGGAAGAAGACTCCAGCTTGTAGGGATTTGGAGAGTAATATTTATACAATTTTGACTATACACCGATGGGAGTCATTAAACCACATGGCATATGGATTGGCTTCACTTCGACCTGTTTATGGTAGAATGGCTGTCAAATTCCTCAAATGGGTCATCTAGTAGCTTGGTATGGAACTGAATCACATAATCTATTTGTATAGTATCACTATACATATACTTGTCCAAGCTTGAATGTATGATTGTGCTAAATCACTCTTGAAGAAAATAGCTCAAATGGGGGTTGGTTTGCATTCTGTATTTGGTGCTCTCATGGACACTTACTGACTTTGTAGTTCAAACCCCTCCGTTTTTGACCTTCTGATAAGAGTTCTATTGAAGGATGGTTTTGTGAGAGAAATCTTATGGAGTGCTAAGAATGCTTAGCAATTGAGAGAGAGAGAGAGAAAAAGATTAATTAGGATAGAGAAAAAACCTTTTTTAATACCAAATTTGATACAGGGAAAGGAAAAGGAAGGGAGGGGAAGAAGAAGAAATTGGGTGAAGGGAAAGAAATAATAGAAGTGAACAAAGAGAAGAGAAATAGATATTAGTAAAGAGAAAAGGAAATTACAATCAATTAATATTTATTCAATTCATTAATTACTAAGTTATAATCTTTATATAAAGAAACTTCATTCCTAGGTTAATTAGAAAATAAATATAATTTTTAACTAATGACATTTTAAAATAAGAAAATAATATGACATGATTTTTTAAAATAAAAATAAAATAAAATATCATCAAATAAAATAAAATTTTTAAATAAAAATAAAATAAAATCTTTTAATTAAATAAAATAAAATCTCTTCTAATTTGGAATATCTATGATATCTGCATCAATCCATTATTAAAGTTCTGTTCACTTGCTTGTCTAGAGCCTTTTAATTAGCTAATTTGCTTTCTTGCTTTGTTAGATTTGGTTGATTGTACCACCCACGAGTTGATGTGACAAGGCTTATAAATTTAAGCCTTAACCCATGAATAATAATCGTTCGCATCCTTGTATGTGTTATTGGATTTGTGGATCCAATTTTGTAATTTCATCACACATATTTGACTTTAGTGAAATATTGACTAATCATATTTCACACTTGAATATGGACAAAAACTCATTTTCAAGTTGTTGAAGTTATGCCTCATTCGTCTTTCCAAACAAGGCTGCTAAGATTTCCCAAGTCTCCTTGGTTGTTTTGGCGTCTTTAATTCAATATACATATTCATTTTCTAAACTCCTTGTTAAGGCATTCAAAGCCTTCTCAGCCAGGGCCTTCCACTTTATAAGATCCTTAAAGCTCTCTCTTGGGGGTGGTGATGTATTACTTCCACCGACTTCTCACAAATGCAGGTCGGTAGGTAGTACTGCATACAAATCCTTAGTATTGCAATTGTCATGATTGAGGTTTTCAGTACTACTATTCGAACTGGCTACATCGATCATGTTGACTTGGTGATGTAGAACTAGCTACATTGATCGTGTTGACCTGATGATGCCTGGAACACTACCAAGTATGTCTGGTCCTAGTCCAATTAACTTTACATCTTTAATTGCGTATTTGTAGAATCTATTCAAAGCGCAATCCTTGGCCGCTTGGACATATTGAACGCAGTGGTTCAGACCACTTGCTCTGATACCAAATGTAGAATTTGGATAGGTTTGAAGTATACAAATGGACTACTATTTTATTGATAAGAGAAGTACAAATTTGCATAACCAATTCACTCTTAAATCTCAACACCCAACACTTGCACATATAACTTTACTTCGCTTTATTATTGCTCACTTGAGCTTTCAACTCTCCGTAGTTTAACATGTGTCAAGCCTCTTTTATAGATTTCAATTAATATGTAACTTTTTCACCACTTTATGATCAATAGCAACTGCACCTGAAACTAATGAAAGGATTAACATCTATTAACTGAGATGTAACTCCATCCATAAGAAAAACATTAGCAAAAGGTGATAGGAGGTGTAACTTTCAACACTAGGGAGAAAGAATTCTGCAGGATGGGACAGATGTAAGGCAAGGGAGCAACGAAACATAGAATTTTGCAACTCTTTAGCAGAAGAAGTGTCTTATTGCCTTGCACATTTCTTAATTCAGAATCATCATTGCCACTGTTACTTTTTCTTTTTTTTCTTTTTATTTCTTTTGCACAGTGAAAGTAGTCCTTTTCTGTTTGTTCTGCTTTTGTGGCCCTGCTCTATTTTTGATATTATGCCTTTATTTATTTTGCTGCAAGATACCATGTTAGATTTGGTACCATCTTGTAGATTTCTTCTTTCATTCTTATATTGCCGATTTTGTATGTTATATAACTTATCATTTATTCTTGTCTTATCATTTATTTCATTCTCTGACCAGAAAAGGATTCCTCATCACAGCAATGATTACTTCTGGGGCTGGTTTTTTAAGCGCCTTTGCACCAAATTATATAATATTGATTATGCTTCGCTGTTTGGTTGGTATGGGTTTGGGAGGTGGGCACGTACTCTTGTCATGGTTCTTAGAGTTTGTTCCTGCTCCTAAAAGAGGCACCTGGATGGTTGTTTTTCAGGCTTTCTGGACTGTTGGAACAATTATTGAGGCTTCACTTGCATGGGTATGCTTTAAATTAGTGGACAATCATTTGGTCTTGCTCTATTTCATGTGCACATAAGAAACTTCTTAATGAACCTGCCAATTTTCAATATTTTTCATTGGCCAGCACTTGTTAGGGCTTGGCGCCAGTTTCATGATGTGTGGATTCCTTTCTGCAGAGTCTCATAGGAGGAGTTTGTGTCCCTCCCAAAAAGAAAAACAAAGTTACTAATTTGGTTAATGATTCATCATATAAAACTCATTATAGGGATTTCATTTCCACATGTTAAAGTGGCATAGTTTACGAGGCTTCTACATCCTGAGAATTGGGAAGGCCCTATTTACATAATGTTAACCATGATCTGCTTCCTTGATTCAAAGCCATAACCACCATGCCACAAACAAGGAACTCTATCAAATCAAGGCTCACCCTTTAATTTCTATATCTCTAGCATTTGATCATTACTAGTGTCCTGAGTTAAAGATAGGTAGTATGCTTATTCCTTGGTTATGGTCAATCCTTGGTCATGCAGTTGTGCAAGAACTATTCTATAATGTAAGTGATCAGCCACAGCTTATACCTAACCCCCGCATACCTGATATTAACATACTACTGTTTAATAATTGGATTTAATCATGTAATCTAGAAACAGGGATGTGTTTCTTCCAAGGGGATATGGCTAATATTAGAAGACCCTAATCGATCTTTCCACGAGTTCCCTTCTTTGTCACATAAAAATGGCATGCGGAAAATGTATGCATTTTCATTCTTTTCAGATTTCTTTTCGGTTAGATTGCATGAACTGCTCTTTTTTGAATGGCAAAGGTGGTTTAAACATTTGTGGCTCACATGGGACTGGAGCTCTTTATGATTTAATAAACTTTACCTGAACAGGAAGCGTTCTATAGTTTCACTCCTGTGATTTTTGAGTGAAAATAGAGGACAGTTTCTGCAGAATGTGTCTCAAGTAACTTGAGTGCAGTGAAACCTGTGAAAAGGGGCTTATTGCAGCCTTCTTATGATTTGAGTCTCATCAAAATCAAAAGATGAATGGAACTCTATAATGGAGTAGAGATTACAATGATCATGCTTTGTCCTTGCAGATTGTTATGCCATCATTGGGTTGGAGGTGGCTACTTGCACTCTCTGCAATCCCAACAACATTTCTTCTTATATTTTATGCCAAGACACCCGAGTCACCTCGTTATTTATGCATGAAAGGTAAATTGAACGATGCATTGGAAGTTTTGGAGAAGATAGCAATAATAAACCAAACAAATCTCCCATCTGGCATTCTTGTTTCTAATAGTGAGGTTGAACAAGGAAATGACCTGTCATCAGAGTCAGAGGATACGCAGTTGCTATCACCAAGAAAAAGTGAAAATGCAGCTCCTATTACATCAGGACGTGATGTTCAAGGAACACCATCACTTTTTACACTTCTTTCACCGAAGTTACTGAGGTCAACTGTACTTTTATGGGTGGTCTTCTTTGGAAATGCATTTTCATATTACGGCCTTGTGCTGTTGACCTCTGAGCTGAGCAATGGGCATAGTCAGTGTACGGCGATTAGTCCGGAGTTGACAAATTCCCATGATGTAAACTACAAGGATGTTTTCATCACTAGTTTTGCTGGTACATTTCTCACATGCTCCATCTTTACATTCAATTAATCCATAAAAGATGACTGAATGACATTTAAATTTGATCCACTTGAAGAGATTCCCGGGCTTCTTCTATCAGCTGCAATAGTGGATAAAGTCGGTCGCAAGCTTTCAATGTCATCTATGTTCTTCTTGTGTTTCATGTTCCTATTACCACTGGCATTCCATCAGACAGGAGGCTTAACAACTCCCCTTCTCTTTGGCGCTCGTCTGTGCATCACGGCAACTTTCACAGTTGTATATATTTATGCCCCCGAGGTAACTCATCGAGCATGATTCATGTCTCATTTCTCCTGCTATCAACTTTTGTTACTTCTCATGCATTTTATACCAAGTTCCACGTAATCTAAGAATTCTTTTGTGTTCCACAATCTCAAATGTTGCCATTTCCCTGTACTCCTCAGCAAGCAAGCACCATATGCTTGTCTTTTATGGAACTTTTCAGAATAGGTGAATGATAAAGAGAGTGCTAAATGCTATGATTTCCCTCATGTAATCTTCACACTGTTAGCAGAGGCCTGAGCTTGCCAGCTGCCATGTTACCTAGCCGGTTTAGATTTCTGCTATCTAAAAATGTTGTTTGGATTTGCATTTTGTTTAGTTGAGGTGTTAAGAGCTTGTTCTTTTACAACACATTTTCACCAAAGATAAACATCATCCCTACACATAGCCAAGAGGAGTGTTGTCATGGTCCTCCTAGTGGGAGGTATTTCTATGTTCATCCAACGGCCAATATTAAAAATTAGATAAATAAATGGTAGAGATTACATTTTAAATGATTATTCAATCTCTACTACTCATTCGAGTAACTTCTAATTCTAACATTTGAGTGAATATGGGAACCTTCCCACTAGAAAAACCATAACAGCACTCAACTAAGAGGCCTCAATCTTGCAGTTATGCCTAGCATGCTGCACATTTGCTTTCTGATTTAGTACCAAAAAGAAACTGCATGGCATAATCCTAAATCTCCCACAGTTTTTGCTAATTAGCTATAATCAATGTAAGGAGCCCGGTTTTGTTATTTTGTTTCATGTGACATTTTTGTCAATCAATACTTTTGGTGTTTTAATGTCATTTCTAATATATGGCCGAGGAGTCAAAATTGTTTCATTTCTCTTGTTGATTTGTTCCTCCTATATTCGAACTCTTGCAGTGTGATAACCAGGGCATAGTATGTGGTGACCATGGATTCATTGGAAATTTTAATAACCAATGTACCTTTACTATATACCATTAGTCAACAATTCTAGATTTTTTTTTTTCATAATGTCAATAGATAGAAAGGCTGTTTAAACTGAGTATTGAGAAAACCTTCATAAGGAGGTTTCTCTTCACATTGTGATTCTCGAGAACTATTATGGTACTCTCAGTGGAAGACTTTCATATTCATCCAATGATCAGGATTTAAAGTTGGATGGATAAATGATAGAGGTTGAATAATCATCTAAATTACTTAAGACAATATTCATCATTTACTTGCTCTACTTTTACTCCCAACCATTGGTTAGGTATGAGAGCATCTCCAATGAAAGTACCATAAGAGCTCTCGTGATTCTCATTTAGTTTTGGTGATTAATTTGACACAAGAGTGTGCTATTGTGTAGTGTTTAACCTTTCATGCATTTTGTATCGTCTAATTGTTAATTATTATGCTTTCTTACATGCAAAGATACTGGCCATTGTAGCTTTATAATTAAACCGTCACTAAAATTAAGATCTCATCCAAAGAAAAAGATGTTACTTCTGATTTTATATTGACCCTACTCATGATTCCTACTTCAAATGCCACTATCTTCGTAAACATTATTATGTATTATTACCTAGCATTTAGTCATTCGTTCAACTATTTATATACGATAAGCTAATAGATGTTGTGCTAATTAAACATTGTATTATATCTCATGTCCCAAGTTCATCGTTATGGCCCCTTCATTAGTCTATTTTTTGTTTTTTAATTTTGAAGCAGACATATCCAACAACTATGAGTATCTTGAGAATAATATTTCAAATTTATTAATGAATTTATTACTCTTGTGAGTGAGTTATGTTCATTAATTGTCATCTTTTATATTAGTTAAACTATGAGTTTATAATTACTATTAAAAATATTTTTTATATTACTTATTTTATTATCACTTTTAACAATTAGAATTTATTACAAAGATATTTATTTATATATTTTTATGTAACTACCTCACTTCCATCAAGCCTGTGCTTGTGTCTTGCGCCTAAACCTTGAGGGACCCTTTGCAATTTAATTTACTTTGTGTTAGAATCTAAACCAAGCCATTTAAATTTTTACATAATCTTTCTTATATCCTTGAAATTTTTTAAAATTTTAGATGAATTCAATTTAAATTTTAGCATTGTAAAAAAATATCCTATTGTGAAAATTGGTGACTCTCATTGTATACTAATACTAAAAGTTAAAAGGTCTAAAACCCTCTATATTATAAATAAATTTAACAGATCATCTTCCATATTCGATTGTCATCTATTATTATTTATTGATTACTTGTGTTTTATACTTTTAATTAGAGACTTACTTGCATTTGATATTCTCAACCCTGTGTGCTTTCTCATGATTGTATCGCGAGATTGATTCTCACACTCAAGTGTGTTTAGGAGTCAACATGGCCAACATCCGACTTTTAATAAAAACAGACACGTTGCACAGGTTTTTATGATTATAAAATTCAAACCGTGACCCCATGCACCTTTAACATCACCACTTCAACACATTTTATCTCATGTCCCAAGTTCATTTCGGCCCCTTACCCTAATCATTTCTTTCTTTTTTCTTTTGTTTTTGAATTTCGGAGCAGATATACCCGACATCGGTGCGAACAACGGGTGTTGGAGTCGCGAGCTCGGTGGGGAAGAATCGGCGGAATGCTATGCCCTCTGGTAGCTGTAAGCTTAGTTCATGGTTGCCATACATCTGCATCCATTGTTTTATTTGAGATTGTTGTGCTGGTTTCTGGGTTATGTGTGCTGCTCTTTCCATTTGAAACCTTAGGCTGTGAGTTGAGTGATGATTTGTCCAATTTGAAGAGTGGTAAAGGCATTCTTCCTCCCCACAACATTGAAGGAATTGCCTGATTATATATATATATATACTTTTTATTGACTCCCACAATTATATATATTATTATAAATTAGGTTTTAAATAATTTTGTATGATTACTAAATTGAGTCTTCATCCGGGCCAAATGTCTTAACCGTGTCTGTTTATAAACCAAATCGGGCCGATTTGGGGTTGTCTGTGTGCTTTTTTATTTTTAGGATGTTTATTTTTAAATTTGTATTTATATAAAAAAAATACTTAGAAATATACAATATTTCTAATTTAAAGACATAGTGTAATATTTTAATTTAAATATTATTATTTTTAAAATATTTATATTTTTAAGTATTTTTTTATATAAATAAAAATTTTTAATAAAAAATATTTAAAAATAAAAAATATCTATGAACTGACTTGAACAATTTTAATTCAAATTATGAATAGGTACGGTTGTAATTTTTAAAAATAATTATTATTCTATATTTTTAAAAAAATATAAAAAATACGGTAAATTTTTATTTTCAATTATTTTTTGTAATATAAATATTTTAATACTTTAATATTTTAGAAAGTAATAAAAAAGATTATTTTATATTATTTTTAATAAATTAAAAAATTTTACCAATTTGATATGGCAAATGCATCAAATGAACATCAAGTGATTGATATTATTTTTTCAGATAATAAACATAATTTGAGAAACTTAGTCAATAATCACTCACAAATAATAGAAAATTATGATTGTAGTTCTGCCCTTTTCTTGCTAGGAAAATATTAATAATAATTTTAAATTCTATCCATTTTTATGGAAAAAATATTGTCTACTTTCAATAATGAAATTATAATTCCTAATTTTTAAATTTTTATTATGTTTGGATTTTATATTTAAAAAATTCTAATATTATAAAAATATTAAAAAATTACTATCTCTATTATTTTTATTTTAAAATATCTACCATTAAATTTTAATCCAATAAATAAGGATTAACACATATAGTAAAACTAAATTAAATGATGGTAGAAAACATTACTTCAATAAGAAGAAAGAAAATATCATTGTTTATTTATTTACTTTAAATTTATATCTATCCTTACTTTGAATTGTTCTTCTATATGTTTTCCATTTCGAAATATTTTGTGCTTTGAATTATGTGTTTTTAAGATCTACATTTAACTTTCTGTAGAGCTTTATATTTAGGCATTGATTTTTATTCTAGATGAAATCTCTGACTATAATAATTTTAATGGGTGTGGTCAATAACGGATCGGTCAAGTACACAATTAAATAAGAGGCCTAAATGCTAATGGCCTGATAAAAATACAATAGAGCTCATTAGATATTAGCGCACAAATGTATGAACCAATGGGTATTAAAAAATCATAATAAGTTATTTAATGGTCGGATACAAATGGTGGTTGAGTTGATCCAATAGCTATTAGCCAGATGGTCATATTATTGAATTGAGACGGCTGTTATACATGTATATAACGTCCATCACCATTGATCTGAAATAGTATCATGTACATGTATTGATTTCAAACGCCCACTAATTAAATGGCATATCTTGCAATAATTAAACCCTCTTCCCAAAAAAAAAGAAAACGAGAAAGAATAGGAAAAAGAAAATAAAAGTCACTCAATCTGATAAATGCACAAAAATTAAAGCCACTCAACCAGACGAGCACACGACAATAAAAGCCACTCAATCAGACGAGTACACAATAATAAAAGCTACTCAACCAAATTCATCTCTATCTTCTCTAAATTCACGCATCTATTTTCTTATATCTTTCATATTCAAATAGAAAAATTACTAATTTGAGCGTCGGAAGATATACCGGGAGTGAGTCCATATACCTCTTACATCCGATTTACTTTATTATGATTCGTAAGATCCAAATTTAGAGTTACGAATACCAAACTCATTATTATTTACATGTTCAAGTGTAATAAGACAGCTCCCTAATTTACACATCAATCTAAATTCTCAAAATATATTAAATTTTATAATAAATTATCAAGTTGTTGCGGTTTGACTCATCTTTTATATAAATACTTTAGTTTTTATCAATTTTTTTCTCGATCGGTCATAATTGTCTTTTGATTTCTACTTAATGTTTCCAACTTCTACAATTATTGTTTTAGAAATTAGTGTGCTATTTTATATAAATTATGTTCCATTAGTTCAACTATGTTCTTCCTCATTAAAAAATAATTAGAAAAAACATCAAGAAAAAAAAAAGAATAAGAAATTAAAAAAAAAAAAGCACTCAAACTCACACCTATGGATATCAAATACTTAGAAGGTTGAGGTCGGACCTCATTAACTCAATACAATGGCTATATCTTACTACCTAAACTGTTAAATATAAATTTAATTGTATAAATATAATATTTAAAAAATTAGAATTTAAAGTAAATTTTTTTTAAAAAAATCTAAGATTTATATATAACAATCGCAGAAGTAAAGAAAATAGACTGTACATCTATAGATACTACATATACTTTTTTCAAAATCATTGACAAACAAGACTTAATTCTCACCTCTTGCTACTTGCATGTTAATCATTGGATCAAATTTTAATAATTAAAATTTAAAAATAATAAATAATAAAATATTATTTTTTAATTTTTTATAATATTAAGTTCCCATTAAATATTAAATTTAATATTAAAATATTTCATGAACTATTTGATACATTTCTAAATCCGAGTTATTGTACGGATTAAGGAACCTCGTGGTCTTTCTCAGTCAGATTGAACTCAGGCAGGCTCGAACACCTTTACTGATAACTTAGGTCTTATATAATACAACGAATAAATAAGAGGTTAAATGATTAGTGGGACTCACTTTTTGATTTATCCTCTAACACTTAAATCAGAAATATTTTTAAAAGGAAAGACAGATAGAGAATGTAATATATAAAGATGCACAAGTGAAGAGAATAAGAATGATGACGAAGGTCGGCTAGGTGTTTTATCAACGGGAAGCACTTAGAGTGGTGTAGAGGGTTTGTTTCTAATATGAAAGCAAAATAGAGAATGTAATGTATAAGGGAGCAACTTTTTAGAGAAAGTGTGTGTGAGAGTTCTCTGTTTCATCTAATTAATCAAGATTAAGGATTGTTCTTTCTGGGCGAGTGGGGGCTAGAAGTGTCCTCCTTTTCTTCACTAGAAAGGGTGAAAGGTATGTGTAATGCCAGTATTGATATAATTTGTGCTCAACGGGAAGTAACTTGTGAGTGGTGTCAAGGGGTTTGACTCTAATGGGTGTGCTTGGCAAGGAGCAACTTATGAGTGGTGTCGGAAGGCTCGACTCCAGTAAATGTGCTCAGTAGGGAGCAACTTTTTAGAGAAAGTGTGTGTGAGAGTTCTTTGTTTCATCTAATTAATCAAAATTAAGGATTGTTCTTTCTGGGCAAGTGGTGGCTAGAAGTATCCACCTTTTCTTCACCAGAAGGGGTGAAGGGTATGTGTAATGCCAGTGTCGATATAATTTTGGTGTCAAGGTTGATAACAACTGTCTCATCAGAATTTAACAGATTGTCTCAGCAACTACGGAGGTTATCGATGTCAATTGTCATTTTTGGGTGGTTACGCAACAATCAGTGGTCCTTGCCAGACATCTGTCAAACTGTTTCATCAAAGGTTTCAAGCACTACATGCATACTCGAGCTATTATGTCCAGATTGTCGATTGCCAGTCTAGTGGGCTTCTTGTGCTGTGATTGGTCGGTCCACCTGGGCTACCTGTTGGATCTATTTAGCACTTATCTTTATCTACTCATCGTGAGATGGGCTTCAACTCGGCCAGGCATAGTGCCTTCTAGGTCTCGCGCCTCATTGGATCTCTCTAGGCCTCAGTCTTCCTAGCACGTTAACAAATAGGCCGCGTGTTGGGCCGGCCCACGGTAGTACAAGACCCATCACTATTTAAATAATTTTTTTCAAGATTCAAATCTCACCCGTTAATTTTTTTTTAATCAAACGTATAAAAATAGCAGCACCCACTGTGTTTGAATTTTTAGTTCATATTAAAAACTAAGAATAAAAAAAAATATTATATATATATATATTCATCTCAAGAATTTAAATTGATATACGAATTAGGGAGCCGTCTTATCACTCTCGAATATTCGATTAATAGGGTGTTTGATTTTCATAACTCTGAATTTAAATCATGTGCGTACTACATACATATATATATATAAAAGAGCAAATAGAGCAAACTAAAAGATATAGATTAATCCGGCATTATTTCTTTTTTATTATTTAATTTTAGATAAAATTAATTTAAAAAAGTTTAATTAATTATATTAGTAAATAACTACCCCTCTTTCCCATATCTATATTCTGAAGTGACAGAATTAGGGATTATACCAAGTATACTTTTATCTTGTCCGTCAATAAAAAGTATCCAACGGATAAGATTAAAACTTATAAATAATAATCTTAGTTTCTACACTCATTGTATTCCATGGTTTCTCTCTCTCTTTTTTTTTCCCTTTTTTATTCAAACTCATTACATTTTATTTTTAATTACACTCGGCACCTAAAATATTGGTATTTTCACTCTTACTCAAATTATAAGCTTGTTAATCTTAGTTTTTTTTTTTTTTTTTGAATATTTATAACCCATATTTGTCTTAAAGCAATCTCCACCGTTTATTTTTTAACTACTAATCTTAGCCCTTGAATGCGCGTAAGAGAGCCATAACAGCTCTCGATTAAGGATACTGTACCGTTATACATCTGATCCACGATAAACCATTACCTAACAAAGAAAGTGCTCAGATTTCACAGAGGCCATGTCGTATTTTGAAAGGACGGTCAATTCAGCCTCTCCGACGGGGTCCGAGGAAGAAGGGATGTGTAGAATAGTGAGTTCCAATGGTTTGGACTCGAAATTTCAGATCATAATGAAATAACCTTATTATTATATCAAGGCTTACTTCTATGGACTTTGAGATCTCACATAGAAATAACAAAATAACAATAACATTTCTCAAAAGAAACCAAAAGCTTGAAGGAGAGACGAACTTCTGAGTTTATTTTCCCATTTCAAATAAAGAGATATTCTACAAAACAAAGAAATATAAAACAAAAAACAAAACGATCACCATATACAGGAGGGATCAAACTAAAAATGAAAACACTGATCAGACACGCCCCCGGCTGAATCCCACTTCCAAAAGTAAATACAAAACAGCCTCTACAGCCGCCAACGCCACCGCAGCAGCCGCCTTATGATAAGACTAAAGCCACCTAAGGATGGGTAAATTGGAAGGAATACAGTAGGGTTAAAATCAAAGAATAGCCATTTTATGGGACACAAGCCCCCAAAGGGATATAGGTTAGTGAGCCTCAAAAAGGGCAGGCCGCTACTCGAAAGCGAAGCCAACAGAAGGGGAGTCGACGTAGCGTCGCTACGAAAATAAGTCCTCCCTAGACTGACAAAAGAAATCTCGAGACGACATCGGGAGAAAACCCTAGTAGCAAAGATGATGCTAACAAAAACAGTCGTATGAAGCGACTTCAGTATCACGTAGAATGGGCATCACCTGGAATGACCGACGATCTCCCTTGGGCTCCTGTACAGGGATTTCTGGCCTATGTGCATGATGATCATCCACCATTCCCGGCTACTTCTGCGGCTCGTTGTCTCATCATCTCCATCACAGCAGCCCTCCGTCGAGAATCTGACTGTTGTTGCAGCCGCCTCAAGTGTTCTTTCAGATCTCTGGATGAATTAAGATTTTAAATATACATATATACTTAAAAAATAAAAGAAAAGAAACTAAGTTTCAAGAATATGAGTTGGAAAGTAGACAGAAAGTGCTAGGCTTGTTGTTTAGGGATAAGAAAAAGCTTGAGGAAAAAACCTGCATCGGGGTACATGGCATTCGGATTCTTTACAAGCCCGAGAGTGAAGTTGAAGAAGATACCACATCTTCTTACAGAGAACACAGCCCCCGGGTGCTCGAGTTTTGCACTGTATCCCGTGGCGGAAAAGCCCCTTTACCTTTCGACAGTTCGGGTATTGGCAATGAGGTGAACGGCACTGTGATGCATGCACCAGAAGATCGAGCATTTTCCTCAGCTGCAATCAGATGATAAACAATATTAGAAACATGCATTGCTCCCAGTTCGTAAGTTTCAATTCTTTTTCATATTATTAATTCAAAAAATTGTTAGATTTGCTTGCTTGTTACAGCTCTAGAGGCTGTAACTTTTACTGATCTTGAAATATTACTCAAACAGGAGTATTATCGAGGGCTTCTAGGTTGGCAACAAGTGGAATTTGGGAGTCCAGCTCACTAGGAAGTAGTAATCTTGTTCATATTGGAGTTCCCTTTAAAATTTTAACCACTCTAAGACTTTCTGATACCAG
Source organism: Nepenthes gracilis (assembly GCA_033239525.1). NCBI lineage: Eukaryota > Viridiplantae > Streptophyta > Magnoliopsida > Caryophyllales > Nepenthaceae > Nepenthes > Nepenthes gracilis. The sequence continues at coordinate 2,453,539 of BSYO01000018.1, read as the reverse complement.
AAGTTAATTTACTTTCCTTTCAGGCCACCCATAAACCAAAAAATGAAAGACTAATAAAAACTAATAACAATTATAAACTGATAATTCAACTAATAACATAAAATATAGTAGTTAATAGGAATAACTTACCATAAATACACAAAAAACAATGAAAGACTAATATTTGTCATCACTAAACAAAGTTCATGTTTTTTGCCTTTTATAGCTTCTCTACTTGAATAATGTCTTCATATTTGTGTCTCTCATTTAAAATCTTATCATTTACAAGCTCCAATGAATTACCTCTAAATATACTTGGTGTTTGAGGTTAAAAGAGCAGCTGCCAATAAAATAACCTTTACCAGATGCCGGGGCAAGCAAGAAGACAAAAATGGAAAACAACCAGAGTTTGCAAGACAATCCCCCAAAAAAAGGGAAACAAGAGAAGTGCATGTTACCTGTAGAACACGCAGCTGCCTTGCTTCTTTGTTCTGTGCATCACGATCAGCTATGGATGGATGATTGGTTAACTTGTGAGGATGATCAATACCTCCCTCTTTTTGGTAACAAGCGTTGCATACATCATAATCTGGACATGTTTCACAACGCCAGCCTTGACCAGTTTCAATATCAAGATGGCATATAATGCATGGCGTCACAAATGCAGGGGCAGTTGGATTATGAAGATGATATAGCACCATCATTGACGAATGCTTGGCACGACGTAGGGTATCATATTGGTAATGATTTCCTTGGCAAAGACTCAGAAATGCCTGTCGAGTATCAAAGAATTCACTCTCTAGGATCTCATCTTTATCCTTTGTGTCCTCCAACACATCAGTGATTTCAATCTGCAACATATTAGCCCTCTCAGTATTAAGCAACTGCAAAAACTTATTCATGCATAACATGGGATCACAGATCAACTTTATTGTACATATCATCTGAAAAAAGGTAACTTCTCTGATTAACTTACTGGATAAAGAACATGTTTGTCCTTCTGATTAATAGGATGTCTCTCTCTCTCATCAAGTTTCTGTTCTGCTTCATAACATCTGCAGTAAATGCACATTCTTTGAGGTTCAAACTATTTCCAAAACCACTTAAAACTTGGAAAGGTTTGACAATATTATTACAATAACTAGTTCCTTTAATTTTCCAAGTAGCCCCTGCAATTGCCCATCCAGAATCTAAGAATTTGCCTTCAGCTTACAAGACATACTACTAACAAAAACAGCTTTTCCCTATTCTAGGATGCGAGGAGAAGGGGTTAAAGAGGGTTGCTCGCACTGCCCACTTGAGCTTTATAGATGGTATTGACCCCATAAAGCAGCTTCATGGGCTTGTAGATTTCCATTCATGGACCAGCTAATGGGCTTAAACACAGGCATTTGTGCTCTATGACCTTTGATAACTGATTTGGGCCTACAATCTTCGTCAGCACCTGCTTATGAGGGAAGTCATATGATCAATAAAAACTTGTTTTGGGCATTACAGGACCGAGTGCAAGTGGAACTTGTCTTGCAATACAGCCCAACCTAGCCAATGCATGGGGAACTATGTACTAGGACTAAGTGCTACATTGCTCACTACAGATTGTTGGAGCCACCTCTGAAATCTATACACGCCACCTCTAAAATCCACATTACCTTAGGAGGATATTTGACCAAGAAAAGTAAGGATTTGATTGGGATAGTGTAACACCATCTCCCCACAAAAGTAGTGTTATTTGAGTTTACATTGCAAGGAATTGGGTGGGGCTGGGCTTAGTAGAAGCAACAAGAGCTCTACCCTTTTGGGTGGCTTGCGAGGAGAAACGGCCAGCAGGGTGCTTCATTGTTTAGCCAGTGGCCTGCTGAACGTGCTGCATCTCTCCCCCACAAAAAAAAAAAAATAGAGGAATAAGATGTGTACCAGATAAACTGACAAAAAATGTACATGGTCTGCAACAAAAAAAAGTAAATTTTTTTCATCTTTTTTCTCCATTAATTGGTGTAGGAGAGCTTATCACGTCATACAGAACACTGACATTGAGATTTGTAGAATCAATCTCAGTGCAAAGGAAAAAGAGCTCCCTATGATATTATGGTAATAAAACATAAACCCCAGAAGCATTCCCTTGGGGGTACTTAACCGGAAGAAAAACCCAATCCAATGAAGGATATCTACACTAGGGAACTCAAGATAACTGTAAGGGAAGAACACCTGCCAAGAGCTAATAATAATATAGCCAGCATGCCAGTGAACTGACATGAAAAAACTTGCAACAGGAAAATCATACAACTCAAAACTGAGAAGGAAGAATTCTTACCCATCACAAATCTGAAAGTTTTTGCACTGGTTACAAACCCAGCGGTTACCAGATACCATCAGGACACAACAATGAGTGCATGAATACTGCAAATGGACCATGATAAAATCTTCCTTCATGGGGAAAATTGTATCACCAAGCTGAAAAAGAACAGACAACTTGGTAAGAAGAGAAGAATTATACCCAAACAGATTCAAAATAAGAATTTTGTAAGAGAGAAGAGGACTGCTTTTATACAACTATAAAATTACTGCAATTGATAACTGAATGCACAATTGTAGTATTAGAAACAATACAGGTCACATAAAGTTATTAATATCTACAAGTTGCAGATGAAGATGAATTACAACACTGATGATAAGCACATCTACGAGTCATTGATATGAAATTTACTTTACGCATCAAGTGAAGATCCTTCGATGTGTTGCCAGAAAGATCAGGGTGACCAGAGGCTTTCATAGCCCTTTTTGTCGTGGCCTTCTTAGTTATTGCTTTCTTATTCTGTTTCCTCTCCTCTTCGTCTTGATTAATCTGATAGATCAAATCCTCTGCAGCACCAGGCCAGTAGTCGCCATCAAAATATGGCAGCCTAGCTGCAGTTACCTTAGCCTTGCATTCACCAGTACATGTAAAGAAATGATCGTATAAATTAGTCAGTTCGACCACAATATTTTCCCTTGCGGCTTTCTTTAACATTGACAAATACCTGTAAACAAAGTTTGCAAGTCCCATGAAACAGAAATTCAACCATTTGAAATGTACCCAAAGAATTTCATACAGATTAAAATAATTGAATAGAATTCTTGTCTTACCACTCCCTCAGTTTATCAGATTTAGGTGTTTTCTGAATTTCAGGATGGCAATACAATATATAATCTTCCCCCTTCAATGGAGGGCATGCCCATATATAACAACTTGTAAAACCTCGTTTCTTGCAATAGTCAAGATATCCAATCTGGAACGAGAATCATATATTAGAAAGTAAAGACACAACGCTGAAAATGATCAAACAAGACAATAGGTGAAAAAATAAAGTCATCCTAGTCCTAATATTATATATGAAAGCATCACAATGAGGAAACTAACCAAAATTTCATGATACACAAATGTCCGCAGCGCCTCCCCAGTAACTGCTTTGACTTCTGGACAGAAATATTTAACAGAATCAAGATATGAAAGATAAACACGGCGTTGATTTGGGGGCTGACATTCTGATCCAAACTCCTGGACGTACATGCCAAATAAGCATACCTCTACACCTTCAATCTTCTGAAACAACAATATTACCTGAAAACTAACAGCAGTCAATGCCATAAACTCATACATGGTAATGCACTCTCAGATTTACTTGCATTCAGTGATTTGATCAATATAAATCACCACATAGAAAGTAAACAAATACAAAGCTACCTACCAAGTGTACAGACTGCATACCTTTGATTTATATGGGAATTCAACAGGATAATTCTCCTCTCTGAAAATCTCAAGAAATCGCGGTTTCACTTCCAGCTTTTTGTCAACTGATGAGACAACTCTAATAACAATCCCTTCTGCTCCAGGAACCTGGCAATACAATGGATTTTCCCTTATTCAATTGCAGCAAAATTTATTTAAGCAGCACGCACAGATGCATGCAACAATTTTAGTAATATTTTGCAGTATGTCCAGACTACTCGTTCAAGCATATCCACCAATAATTTCAATTTCTAGCATCATTTTGATATTTGTGGCTTGGAACTTCAAACCCACTGAAAATTAGCTTCCCAAAAGACCCTTAGACGTCTATTTTGAGCAATTGGAGCTGGAGCCACTGGCAGACTATTGATAAAACTATTCCCAAAGGTTCTCTTGCAATTTGTGCAAGCAAAGGTGTTGAAACATCTCCACATGTGTTTTTTTCTTTTCTTTTATTCAGGCATGATAGTTCCATCATAAATTACATATCAGAGTGGCATAATTAAGCATAAAGTGGTAGTAGTATACTATAAAATGTGCATCCTTCAAAGAAGCAATTCACATTCACAACATAGAATAAAACACAGTAGAAGAATGAATCACCTCGTCATAAACTTTCCCTTGTAACTTTGCTCTCTGTTGTCTTTCCTCTTTCAATCGACTAAATAACCGCTGTTCTATGTGGTCACTAAGTATTGTTCTTGGCAGATCTTTGGCTCCAAGAACAGCACTCTGTGGCAGCGGTTGACGCTCTCCCATTTCAATCTCTTGTATATAGCAATTTGGGCAGGTGTACTCAGCTTGCCCACCATCGTTTCTCCGTCCATTAAACAAAGCGCAAATTTGATGTTGCCAAGCTTCACATTTATCGCATTGAACCCACTAAAGTAGAAAAGAGAACTTCGTTATAATCATGACACTTAACTGCAACATCACTTGCAATGAAAAGAGAGAGATGGTAGCATACCCATTCTTCAGTCTCCTCGTCATTCTTTTTTTTCTCCAATTTTGACTTTAGAATAACAGCTCCATCAACCACTATTGTGTCTCCACGTGCTTCATTGTGGCATGGAATACAAAAGTAGTGCCGCGTATCACCAGTTCCAACAGTATAATACGTTGCATTTCTCTTAATGCGAGCGCCACAAGGTGTACAATAAATGGGAGGTGGCTCAAAAGTAAGCCTCTCAACAGCACACAACTGACAGGAATTTTCACTCATAGTGTGTTCCATTGCTTGATTCTTTTCTGCCTTTGCTTTACTCTGTTACAAGTAAAAAGGCATAATGTAACCACAAGGGGAAAATGCAAATCACAATATCTATAAGACGGTTTTTGGAACTCCATCGCCAAGTATATCATGAATCTGTTTGTGCCATAGATTTCCTTTATTTGGTTTACATAGTGTTTCAATATGCAAGGAGATAAGAACACTACTGGAAAATGTTAGCTCTTAAAACCAAGCAGGTTGATTAACTGCCATATCATTATACGCAGCTCAATTGCTTGCATAGATAGGCCAGCCATATGCCTCGGCCAACTGAATTAAACCGAGATACAACCATGCATCAAGACACAAGCGCACACACACGACTAACTGGAAAACAGACAGAGAAATGGGCACACAAGCACACAGTACTTGCACAAAAAAGAACATGCACACACACCGGTGCTATGAATCAGTGCCTAATAATACAAATAAAAATCCCTACATACGGAAATTGGGCAAAAACTCAAAGAAGCTCCAGGTTATGGAAAATTAGACATGCAGATAACAAATCAAGGGCCAATAATGTGCGAGGTTATGAATACAAAATTAGAGGATTCCCTGACATAACCATGTTTGGCATTAGTTTGAAAAAGTGTAATCTACTTTAAAACTTCTTTTCAAAATAGCAAACTCTTTTTAAACAGAGTCAACCTAACCACAGTTCCACGGACTGATTTCCTTGATGGAATTACAGTCTTCAATACAATTAAGTCTTCCAATACAAATTGCTTTTGCAAGTTTTCACTTAACCTTTACAATTTAAGGGGTGCAACAAACACTCATTGGAGCTTTGCATCAAAATGCAACATAATCTCACTGTGACAGGACAAAGGCAGTCTTATAACTTATTTTTTCCAACCACCATCTCAATTCATTACATTTTTCTAATGTTTTGTATTGTTTATAGCAGCATATATGTAATGTTTCTTGTAGAATGGCGGTATCACCTTGCCCTTAGTCCCCATTTTAATGATATTGACTTTCTTACTATCAAAAGGAAAGGAAAACTCAGCCATTTTTTGTGAATTGAGAGAACAGAAGGGACATATGTTGATATATTCATTGCTGATGAACTTTTCAAGGTATTTAAAATAATATTTTGAATATGTAAAACATCAGAATAATTATAACCCAAAGAAGACAGCAGCATAACCAACTATAACGATTTCAGAAGATTTACAACAGACCTGGCCAACCCACTGCCTAAGACCAGTGATATGCTCCCTAATTTGCTCTGGGGTAAACAACTCTGTCAAGGACACACCCTTTATCTTTGGCTTCCCAGACTTGGTTCCCACTCCATATTCAGGATGCTGGGCCACATCTTCTTGCTTTGTTTCACCAATAACTTTATCAAGTTTAACAATTTCTTGCTTAGACTGGGAATCCGAATCATTCAATATCAAGGATCCTCCATCAGGCTTTTGATTGCAGGGAGCATCAGTAACATCATTCTTCATCTCAGTAACACTAGAAGTGGAACTACCATGAGTTTCCATATTCACTTCAGGTTTCATTTGCATAGCACTATCACTGTTCTGGGATTCTGGCAGCTGGACATCCATGGGGACTCGTGAGTCACTTATGGCATGAAACGGCACAAACAAGCTTCCACCCTCAGGCATAACAGAATCAGTAGGCAGCTCTGTCTTCAAGCGTTTCAAAATAGGTTGTGAATCTATTGCAGTTTCTAATTTCCGAGAAGACTTTGAGATCTCTCTAGCATTAGTTTCTCCAGCATCACTGGGCTTGCAATGTCCAGTTAACAAACCTGGCATACGAGCATCTGACTCCTGCCAAGGACGAACCTTTAGTAGCTGTGACTGTAGAAAATTACCGACAGGAATGCAAACAGGACAGATTTGATTGCTACAACTCTTGTGATGACGCAGTAGTCTCTTGGTGGGATGACAACGTGGATTGGCACATGGGGAGATATTGCATCCCCTCATATGCTGCAACAGCTTTTGTGCATTTATGCAATTAGGTTCTAGACATCTCCCTTCTGGCGCAGCACATCGACGAGCATGACGTAAAAACAGAATCCACTTCTGTTGATTTCTGAATTGTGGGTCAGGGTTCAGATTCTCACGCCCACAGGAGGCATCACCTGAATTTGGGGGACCTGTAATAGTTCTCATAGCAAGGCCACTGATAGAACCTTCAGAAGGTAACTTCATGCGCTGAGCTTCATCATGGCCACTTATTCTCTGACAGAATTCCTCTTGGACTTGCTGCTCATGCAATAAATTGCCAGGTAAAGAGGCTCTCTCCCCTGGTTTTGTATGCAATTGAGCCTTAATTAACACCTCTGCCGGTAGTCCAATAGGAAGACGGCTAAATTCATTTTGAACCTCTTCAACTACCTGATGTGTTCGCAACAGTTGTTGAGGACCGGGAGACATTGTAGAGCATATGTCCTGAGGGGCAGATAGAAGAGAGGAAAATTGTGTGGTTGTGGGATGGTTTTCAGAAGAGCTTTGCTGGAACTTGGTTTGAAACTCTGAAAGTTGTAACTGTCCAGAAACTAGGGATTGAAGAACCTCATTAGGACATTCCATTCGAGGTTCAGTCTTCACATGGCTACCAACATCAGTTGAAAACTGCAATGGGCCAAAAGCATTGTTCTTCTGTAGAACTTGGGATTGCTGACTTATGTACTTCTGTTGGCGATGGTGTGGAGAAAATTGCTGCTGCTGCTGCTGAAACTGATGAGGTTGAAGCTGAAACTGCTGTGGATGATAATGTGAAAGATTTTCTTGCGGCGGTTGTGAAGATTGGATCTTCGGTTGCTCTAACTGTTCACCTGATTGAGGCCTCAAATGGGAAGCTGGTTGGGTAGTTGGCGAATTTGAATGATTGGAAATTACTGAATTGGATCTGGGAAGAGATTGCAGCCAGATCTGGTTAAGATTTTGAGTATTCATTATTGATCCAATTGAAGTTGCAGGACCATAAACATTTCCACCTCCAGTAGAATCAGTACTGCTTAATCCATATCCATCACCTGCTACATGACATACACAAATGCCCTGAGAATGCATTCTTCCACAGATTAACAGACAACGATGCACTTAAAAACTCATTAGATGAACAAAAATTAAATAGGAATAGATAGATTACAACAAGGGGAGTGCTTAGACAGGGAATTAGGGAAGGAAGGGGGAAAAATACCCAGCACAAGGGGCTGCTGCTGATGGTCAAAGTGCTGTGGTAAGGGTTTAGGCGAACCACCAAATGTAGTAGTCAAATAGCCCTCAGAGGAGCCAGAACCATTCATCATCTGTAAGCTATTCCCAAATCCACCATTTACAGATCCATTATTGAATGCAAAAGATCTCTGCTGACTAGCAGACCTAATTCCACCACCTATTTGGCTGCCCAAGTTCTGCAATGCCCGACTGTTTGGACCACCAACAAGCTGCTTTTGTGGAACTTGCTGTGGTGCCACAGAAGAATCAACGCTGGAAAACCCACCATTGCTAGCAGTTTCAACATTCATAAACACATTATTATTATTGCTACCAAATCCTGGAGTGGGTATCATTTGGCTTGTAACTCTTTGCCCGCTCATAGATGCCGTAGCAACGGTATTGTTTCCACTAGAATTTAGAGAAAAATTGGGGTGTGTTTGCTGGTATCCCTTTGACAGAGATCCTGCAAAATGTACACTATCAAATGAATGGAAGCACCAAAATTGAAAACATCACCTACTCGGACAATGAACAGTGCTTTAGCTACCTTCAGATGAATGGAATAAACCATCATGCATGTTGGCAAATGGCCCACTGGCAGATGGCAACAAGGTTCCACTGCTGGCAGCTGAGGATGATATATTACTGCAGCCATTGGCTGAAATCATGGACGTATCCACTGAAGACGACACCATCAAGTTTGAATTGACATTATGTTGCACGCCCGGAGTAGGTATCATTGTACCAACGGAAGGAGAAGAATTAACAAGTTGCGAATGTTGGGGAGTATGATTATTCAAAGATCCTTGCTTGATCAAAATTTGCAAACGACTCTCAAGGGTATCCAAATTCATATATTCCTCCTATCAATACAAGCATGCATGTCATAAACAAAGAGACAGCAAGCAGATTCATCGACTTAAAATGTAAAAAGGCCTTTAATAATTCTCTCCAACGCTATTCTGCTGAGCCAAAAAAAACTATTCACCCAACCGACAGACATGACAGATTTAGTTGATCACCAACACACAAAACAAGAACTAAGAAAGACAAAACTACAAGGGGGGGGGGGGGGGGAAACCTTCGTGGCAGCTGCCTTGTATAGTCCCCCCTCCAAGCGTTTTACAAGATCCAATATCTTTTCTGGAGGTATGCCATGCGGTTGCGGCTGCCTCTGCAGTAGGAACTCGTTGCTGCAAGTAAGGATATTAAAGATATTTCAGTAGTCAGCGGATGCATGAAAGTACTAAAACAAAGAAAACACATACACGAGGAATATCCATTGGAGAAATAATTGGCATACTATAATTAGAACTAAAAGTACAAAAATGTGTATAATTTGAATACCGCAACAGTGTCAAACTAGTAGCAGATTTAACTGTAACAATGACAAGTATCGGATTTCCAGTTGGAACAACAGCGTTAAACTTGGGATAGTTTTCACGTTGGAACAACAGTGTTAAACAAAGCATAGTTTGAACTAGTGAACTTAGTGTACTCAATTTTGTCATACAATGGCCTTTCTTGTTTTCAAATAATGATGCACTGCAAAAGAATCCCACTAAGATAAAATTTAGTACCCATGACTTAGTCAGAGGCTCCTTTTGAACAAAGAAAGTTAAGTTCTCACTATCTGTCACCTCTCTAAATTTAAAGCATACAAAACCAGGAATTTGTGAAGTTGATTCCTCATCTATAGACATCTTATCCAGGTCCTTTGTATTACTTCTTGTAATTGTAAGAAAAGGAAAATATAATCAATTACAACACCAAAGCAGTGCCACCAAGTTTTTTTTCTTTATTCAACAGGCTATAAAATTCTCATCCCTTAAGGAAAATGTCACCCAAACCCACAGAGCCTTAAGTAGTGACTAATCAATAAAGGAAAGAAAACACCTATAAAAAAAATTATCAGATTTTACACCCTTACTCCCTCTCATCCTCTTCCACATCTGTGAGTTAGATGCTTTTTTCTTCTAAAAATTGAAACAGAGCTTGAACTTAGAAGATTCAACGTGAATGCATGTTGGTGTCAAAAATAACAAAAATTTAGAAGATTCAACGTGTTTCTGAGCATGTTGGTGTCGGATATGTTCATCACCAATACATACAGGAGACACATCATAGACCTTCAGCGAGCTTCAAATTATTGCTTATACTGCAAAAGATTATCTTTTTAGCAGAATTCATCATTTCCTACATAACTTTTGATATCACAGATATTTAACTTACTAATTTATTTTATTAGATTCGGTTCTATATTTTGTCATATTCTGATATTTCTAAATTCTATATAATTTTGGTAATCTTTAAGATACTTATAAAATGTATATTTTCTTTTCGTTATTTTCTTATATTAAATCAACATTAAATAGGAAATTACAATTGTTTCCTAGTAACCTAGTAGTGTCTTGATATATAATGATCCTAATTTTATTTTTTAAGTAGCTATTCACGAATAAAATTATGACTATGGTTGTTGCCTAGAATTGCCTCTCCCTCTTTTTCTTCCTTATTCTTCCCCTTCCTTCTTCCTCCCTCTCATTTCCTGTATTAGTGACACTTGGCACAACAGTCCGATTGCTTCATTATGACTTGAAAGTCATGCATTGAAACCACGGTAACAATATCAATAATGAGTAAGTTTGATCCTTCATAGACCCTATGATGTAAGAACCACATATACTAACCTGCCCTTTCAACTATTTTCTCAAACAACTCTTCCTCAAAAAATTGTTGCCACCCCCAAAACAATAAAACTTCCCAAGATTTCATAACTTTGCAGGTATGCCACTTAAAAAGCACTACTGTTAACCTGATACTCTATGAACTCTTTACCCTCAATTATCATTGGAAATAACTGATTAACAGCAATTGACAACTCTTCATCATGAATTGAGAGATAGGGAGGGAGGAGGGAGGAAGAAGGAAAGAAAGAGAGATAGAATGTCAATAAGTGTTTTATTAGATCAGAACCAAGCCTTCTGAACTTCACTGGAAGAGAAATGTGCGGTGCATTATGAAGCAGAAATGTGATTTGTCAATCATGTGATATAACATCAGCTACTCAATATTCAGTTCACTTCAGTAAAGCAACTCTCCATCCTATTCTGTTTTCCATGCTTCAAGGATCATTTGATTTACAAATGTAGATAAAAATGAGCAAAACTTTGACTAACACAAATACTCAACCTGCACATTAAGGGGAAAAGGTTTTAAGTCTTTCAATGTAGGTAAACACAAAGTCAATTGGCCAGTAAATCATGCAGAATAATTACCCAGCCCACCACTCTAAAAAATGATTTAAAAAACTAAACAAAATAAGGAAGAAAAATCATCAAGAAGAAAGAGAATAAACATAAGAGCCCTGGTTATATTTCTGATAAAGAAAATTACAATATTTTCGACTTACATTTTCCGTTGCATAAATGTCCGCAACTGGCGAATGTCAGGCTCCATAATCAATCTACTACGCTGGGCAACTAAATTCTGCATCTGCATCTGGAGGGGATTTCCATTCTGCTGAGACAGTCCATGAAACTGAGTTCCAGCTTGATTAGGTACCTGGCCAGAGATCTGTCCGGATACATGTGCCTGCATATTGATCCTTTAGCTTCTCGTCTCTTACCATCAAGTACTGCATCAGGTGGAACATATGGACCACAATCTCATATTTCTATCAAGCACAAGTGAATCTTATTCACGCATACTGCACATGTTCCTGAATCCACCACACCAACAAAAGATGATTAAGTACTCTGCAAAATGCAGACAGGCAACTGTCTAGTATATGCAAATCTGAAACTCCTTCCCCAATATAAGAAAAAACATTTTTAAATAAATAAATACAATAAATAATTATCGTAAATCGTAATCAATTTCCCTAGTTGTTTGGTTTCATTCCGTTCATGTAAGGCCCAAAAACTTTGATCTCTCTTCATTAGTTTTTCATGGATCACCAAGTTCATGATCATGACTAACACATGCTTAGTACTTGCAATTCTATTCTTTACATCTAGGCCATATATAATCAACAAGGCAACACCATACACGGTAGTATCATCCATGCTTCTTTTAATTAGAAAGTCAGTGCACAGCTCAAAAACACTGAAAACTTGTCCTTCTAAGGAAAAAGCAGGCACACTATCCTTGAACTATCCTACTGATCTAGTTTATCCAGACTGTTCATGATTAATAGAGACTCGTGGGATAAAGCAAAGTACCAAACAACTAATGGACAAGCTTGACAAACATAACCTACATGGACGAAGAACGTAATTTACAAATAGATATCCAACAAAATTCTCACAGTTTAAACAATGTTTCTCTATAACAGAGATGTAAAGCATTCAAATAGCCAACCCCATGCAGTAAGGCTTACAGCTTTGATGCAGTTGCATAACCAAAAAATGCTTTTGCACACTGAAGATACATACTCTTAGTTACTGACATGGGAGGTAGAGCAGCGGCAAGAATGACTTCAAAAGCACAGTTGGGCCCATGGCCTCAAATTAGATGTATCCCTATTGAATGAATCTGAAACTTGCATGATACATATTTGGGTGGGTGAGGTTTTGTATCCAGGGTTTACTACGACTTGTAGTACATCAAATGGAAATGAGGTTTCTCAACACACAAAAAATTACTCCTAGAAAAATTGGATTTCTATTCGCATGCTGGGGCTTTAACTATAATTTCAACACCCACAACATTATTTTGCACAAAAAGGACAAGGTGAGAATAACATATTATCATGCATCAATTGTCCTAACATTTTCTGATAATTTTTATGGAACTACCAATAACCTTCAACAAACAATAAAGGAAAACATTTAGCTAGAAACAACAGAATTATGTCAAAATGGATTTCAAAATGTTTTTTAGTTTCAGCCTTACTGTTAAAACCCTATAAGGACTCCAAAAAATTGTCAAAGGAATGGAAAGTCAGGAAGAATTATAAACACAATATAGTTAATATCTAGTAAAAGTTTCCTTTTCAATCGAAGGGAGAACCATTTGTCAAAGTTTACACCACAAAAAAAATTAAACACCAACAACTTCACCTAGCCCCACCCCCCAACCAAAAAAAATAAAAAAAGGAATGAGAGAAGAAAGGCAAAGGCCCATTAGACATAAATTTCCAATTCCCCATACAAAGGACCTTTTGTTAATTTCCTTCCTTTCTAGTTGGGATAATCTGTTTACTATCTTTTGGTTGCAACTCTTTGCATGATGGAACTCAAAATTGCAGTGCAGCACTAGCGTGGCCAAGCAAGAAGATCTAAACAAAAACCAGTGTTGTCAAAAGCGCTAAGCCTGAGGCGCTAGGCGTTATGTGAGGTGCTTGCCCATTACAAGTGATACACTAATAGAAATATAAATATATGTCCACAAGCCATGTAGAAACATACAATCAGGGCTCAAACAACTGAAAGCAACTATAAATATACCTATTAAATAAGTATTATGTCTACAAATAATATAATTAATAAAAATATTAGCCCACAACATGTCTCTTTTAGCGCAAACTCGATATTAAAATTCTCTAATTCAAATCATTATCAAATTCAACACATCATCCTTAACACCACTATCATCATTAAATAAGCTCTCATAAAATCCATCACAAGATTTGTAGTCATCAATCTCCTCCACTGTTTCCTTTGAGCCACTTCTTTTACTACTCTTATTACTCTAGAATTCAAAAGTTTTGCACCTACTCTCTAAAACTCGAAATCTTTGTCCTTGTTCAAGATTTATTATTCGTAATTTCAACCAACAGTGAAGATGATAAGAATAGTAATTTTATGTGGTGTCAATAAAACAGAAGAGAGAAAGGAGGTTGTGTCATGCGGATTGTAAAAATGAAAGGAAAAATACATTTAAAAGAAATACAAAATTATAAATTTTCAAAAGGCTAAGGATATTTTAGAAAAACTATTTCCAAAAAAAAAAAAGTCGGCGCCTAAGGGCCATGTTGGCTTGGTTTGGGTGCTCATCTAGTCAAGCGCCTTGACATTTTGCCTCGCCTAACATGTTCTAGGCTCCCGAACCTTGCCTCGCCTCACCTGAGAGCCCAGAACACTTTTGACAACACTAACAAAAACAATGTTAACTTCACTCAATTTACAAGAAAAGAAGTTGCACCTTAACAAATTTAACTAACTCTGCTAGCAATAATGGTGCGCATGCCTGCACACATCCACAGTCAATATCCCTAGAACATTGGTCATGCATCCCAATATTAGCAAGCCCTAGATAAAACATAATGTCAACTCCTAAAAAGCAGCCAATTACAACAAAATGGTAATTGCATCGTTCATGCTAAGGGCAGATCAGTTTATTAAAATCTATCCTACCAGTTGATTGAGAATGCAAAAAAATTCATTAACCTGCAATGTTTCATCTCAAACCATATAGAGCTACAACAGGCCAGAGAAGACTGAACTTATCAGTTTTGCACCAGCAGCTATGGCTACTATCGCAGTTGCAAACTATAAGTAATAGATCAAAAAGTAGCCTCAGTCTATTCCTAGTTTCCTACACTGCAATTCAAAAGCCTCAAATGACGAGCAAAGATACATGTTTTCAAAGTTAAGAAAATAGAAAATTGGGAAGTGCAGGTTACTTCAATAGTACCTACACTGAACTCTAGGCTATAACATGGGTTCCATTCCCATTAATAGATAATACGCTCCTATCCTCCTGTTGTAACCCAAAAAGGCTAGAAAAATACCAGGCATTATGAGCTAACAATGTAGACCAAATACCTAAAGAAACTGTTCTCAACACATCTCACTCTCTAGATCTCCAGAGAAGAAAGTCAGCCGATTTATTTTGTTTTTCCTGTGTTTGCATGATATCATTCATATAAGCAAAATGGAAATAGCATTATCAGAAACTAAAGGAAGGCCAAATGGACATTTATGTAATATTATACAAGAAGCTTTGCAGTAAACCGATAAACAGCTATTCTGCTATTTCAATTTATGATCATTTCACCTATTGGCCCGTATTTGGCTAAGGGTGATATTTTGATGAAAATGTGGGGTCTTCTTCAATTCACATGCAGAACATATCTCTTTGGAAAAAAGGATGGCATGAAGAGGAGGGAAAAAGTATGGAAGACACTGGGTGTCGCTGCTATCATCAATTTCTCCCAGAGCATATGAGATAACAATGCTAAGCCAAACTAAAATCCTTTATACAAGCAAAAGGTGTTTCATAGAGAGTATTTGACATCTTCCCCGAAATTTCAGAGGTCAATTCCCAGAGTATATACAGAGATGCCACTAATACATATTTTTAGTTGCTGACGCGTAAAATAAAACTAATAATTGGGCCCTTCTATCTCCGTATTCTGCATACATTCACCAATTTACAATAGACATTAGCAAATTTAAGATTGAAATCCAAACAAATTGGACTTGAAGCTTATTTATCCTCCAAAATAACTAAGATTAAAATAGAGGGAAGCACCAAGCAAAAGGAGAATAAACATAATAATAATAATACACTTAAACAACAATTATGCAATTGAATTTTCATACCAACTGGTAAATTAAAGGCCGTGATTTAGCGCGCCAAAAAACCGAGGAACATGAAAGGTTTTGCAGCGAGAATTAGCAGAAATCGCAAGATACATAACCCCCCAAAAAAAAAAAAAAAGCAAGATCAACCACAAACCCTAATTCGGCCGGACTGTGACGGAATCGATGAGCCGGGGAAAATGGGATAAATGAGAAATAGAGATTACGTACAGGAAGAATAGATGGACACAATTCTACGACTGAATCGACAACGGCATTGGAGCTGCTCCCGATCATTACCTATGCCGACGACTTCTTCCAATTTTATGGGATAGCTCAACGAAGACTCGTAGTGCGGTATAACGTAACGTGATCGATCGTAAACCTGATTCTCGTTCCTTAGCACGAAAAATAAATGAAATAGAAATCAAATATTTATACTTCACCATTTTCTTTCCAACCCATGTATGTTGGCCTAGATAGTTAAAAATAACCACATACAACGCAATTAAGTCCATAATTAGTAATTTTATTCTTAATATAAGATTTTTAATGATAATAACGTTACTAATTTAGATTTATTTTAAATTTTTATAATGATATTGTAAACAATTTTCTATTAAAAAGTTATATCATTTATATATTTTTCCCTACTTTATTATAAATAATCAAAATAATACTGATATAAATGCGTGTATTAGAGGTACTAAATGGGCCAAATCGCCGGTAATATGGACGACTTAGCCCACTACTGACCTTACCAAGTAAGGCTCGAGACAAACAGCGTTTTCAAACTATGTCAATCTACACAGTAAACTGTTTACAATGGTTTTTTTTTTTTTTTACTAAAATGGTCGTGTGACCATTTGCCCCAAATTTTTATTTTAGATAAATTAAAATTTTAATTATTTTTTTAAATATATATATTTATATTTATTTATTTATATCCCTTATTTACATAATATACGACAATTTCTTTTTCTGCTCTTTATTTTTTACTCTTTTACGATATAAAATGATATAGTAGAATACTTACTTATATATTTATATTATTTTTATTAATTTTTATCAATGATATATATATTAATATTATTAATTTATTATTTTATAAATTAATTATTAATTATAAAATGTAATTTCTTTTAGTTTTGATTGTGATGGATGATAGAAAATTATTTTGATATTTTCATATTGTTTATATCATATAATAATTCAAAAATATTAGAATCACAGTATAATTCTGACTAAAATATATTACTATTTCTTTTAGTTCTGACCGTCATTTAAAAAATATTTTAATAATATATAATAATTTTTTAAATTTGAGTTAATTAACTGTCAATAGCAGACCGTTTGTAAAAATATAGAACAAAGGATTATATTTATGAAAATTCTAAATATACAAAACAATTGAAAAAGATAAACGAAAAAATATTATATATAATAATTATTTTTAACTTAACTTAAATTAACATTTTCAGGTAATATATGACTTAAAATTTGTTAGCACGACCAGCAGTTAAATTAGAATGGACTAACAAAATATATAATTCAGTAAAAAAATCATTTTGTCCAGTCGAAAGACTACAAGTTTAAATAGTGTGTGCAAAAATACATGCAATTCAGATATATAAATATATCCTACCAAATTGACAAAAGTGATAGTATTCGTCTTTTTATTATAATTTAAATAAAAATTAATTTTTAAATTAATACACCTAAAATCTAATATATCTTTTAAGTAGTGATATATGGTTATTATATAATAATTAATTTAATATTTGTGATGCAATATGTTAAATTATAAAAAAAATTGTTGGTTTTAAAGTTTTTGAATAACATGTTGTTTTCATAATTTTTAAAATAATTAATGTTACTATAAATAAATTTAGAATAATTAATAAGATTTTTTTGCTTTTTTGATAATATTTTAAATAATAATTTTGATATTTATTTATATATAAATCATAATTTTTTTATTTTAAATGATGAATTATTTTATATAATATATACATATTATATTATTAACTTTTATATTAAAAGACATTTTGTAATTTATTTTTTATTTCATGAAAAGAATTAAAAAATTATTCTATTTATTAGAATATTTTTTTTATAAACGGCGTTGTGCATATAAAATAAATTGAGTTATAATGCAATAATAAATTATTAGATAATTCACAATTTATATAAATCACAATTTTCTTTAATTCTAAATAGTAAATTATTTTATATAAAATATGAATGTCAAATTATTGACTTTTGTATCAAAAATATTTTACAATTTATTTTTCATTATATAAAAAATAAAAATATTATTCTATTTAGAAAAATTTATTTTTAAAAAATAATAATAATATAAAAAGTTGTACAGATAAAACAAATGAATTATAAAATAATAAATATTGACTTTCCTATAAGATGGAACTTAATATATCAAATATATTGGTGATGGAGTACACCAAAATGGGGCCCAAGGAGAGAGTCAGCCAAGCCGGAAAGGCGGTCAGCGTTTCGGACGGCCTACTAGGGAGATAGGCCAGTGAATCGAGGTACGATGACGGTCGCCGTTGGCATTGGCCAGTCCGCCCTTTGTTAAAAGCGGCCAACTTCGGCGTTGACCGGTGTGATGGGATGGGCCTTCAAAGGCTTTGGGCTTGATGATGCACCATTCCGTTATGGCCCACGGCCCATCATCGGTCGCCCGCGCTCTAGGCGAAGGCGGCCGACACACCGACGGTCAACTTCGGCGTTGACTGGGCCCGCTCCTTACATACCGGGCCCAAATAAGCTACGGTAATGGCCTTTTCCCTCAGCCCGTTGCCCGTTTGGAGGCCAACGATGGGCGCCTTTCATAAGTGGCAACCAATGCGCACGCTCGGCCTGGCCCAAGAGTTCACAGGGCACACACCCACGATGGAGGAAGCCTTGTGAAACTCCGCAACGCATTTAATGCGGTCGTAGGAAACACGCAAAGGGAGCGAAAGGCTAGCCACCGGGCATGGCCGGGCTGAACCCCCAACGCCACTCCCTCGTCTCGCGGTGGCGACCACTCCCGCCGAGGGAGGAGTCGGGCGTGGCAAACGACCTTCAACAACGTGCAATCAGGGCAACAGGCAGCGGGCGTGGCCGGCGGTTCTTTTGATGACCCGCGCAGAATGGCCCAAGCAAGAACCACCTGCCGCCAAGAATCCAACATGGTGAGGCGTATATGGACCCTCGCCCCCCACAAAGAAAGGGGAGCTTTTTCTGAGATCTTTCTAAGCATCCTACACTCTTCACCTCCTCTTGAATCAAGAACTAAAAAGGCAAATCGCATTGACCTGTTTTCCTTTGAGCTAACTCCCAAAACTGCACGAGCTCTGGTCCCCAGCAGCCAAGTTCTCAAGCACGATCAAACTTCAAGGCAACGAACGGGTCGCTACACACGTTCTCCCGCCATCCAGATACGAGGAAGGACCTGCTCCTTACTGACATCTGGAACAAAACACTCTTCTCCCTTCTCTCATTGCTCTTTCTATCTTTCAGTTCCTTCTTTGAAAATTTGTTTCTCGACTAGCGTCGGGAGCGTTTTCGGTGGGATTATTTCCCGCCGTAAACGATGACCTCTTGTTTGCTTTAGTGGTGTGCAGGGTTCACACTCAGTGAACGAAGCCGGATCAGTTCATCCGAGAGAATCCGAATTTGTTCGAAGTCGGATCAGCACGCATCATTGGCGCCGTACGGGGAAGCGCTACACAAAAGCCTACCACAAAAAACCTGCACTAACTCTCTCTGCCAGCTTCTGCTTCCACAATGGTGAATACAAGAGCACAGGCTAGCGATCCAGCTAGAGAGACCGTTAACCCCGATCAGGACCATGCTGCTGATGTCCTAGTCAACGGGGCCACAGTTGGGATTCCGCCACCTTATTTTCAACAACTGGTGGAGTAGATGCAGGCTAACAATCTCCTACTCCAACTGCTCTGTGCACAGAAGGAGCAACAACAGTCAGTGGCTTCACCAGCCATCATCCCCGCTCCTGCCACCAAAAAAGGTGGCCAGAGGAAGAAGAAGCCGGCCAAGAGGCCTACAAAAGCCGGAAATGATCCAGCTCTGGCGTCCTCCCGCGCTCCTGGCCAGAACAGGCCAACGGAACGCTCCGGGAGTACGTCTCCTACAGAAAGCCCAAAGGAGAAATCCTCGATATTCTCGGGCGAGCACCATCACACAGTCCGGGAGCGAGCCTCGGGATCGCGAGATCCATTGGTGGCGGCGGCCGACCGACTGCCGAACCCGCCCGAGACAAGACGGAGTTGAGGAACTTCCTCAACTCAAGAGATCGCCCAACGCCACTCGTGTCGAGGCCACGAGTGGACCAAATCTGGAACCGCGTGTTCCCAACGACGAGCGCACCATCAACTTGGACAGGTCGCCTTTTCATTGCAGAGATCTTAAGCCGTCCTCTACCGTCAAGTTCAAAATCTTGTCCCTTGACTTATACAATGGGGGCAAGGTGATCCGGTTGACCACTTGGATCACTTCGCACCCATCTAAGTCTACAAGGGCTAGAGGACTCAATGAATGTGCCGCTTTCCACTCACCACGAAAGGATATGCGAGAATCTGGTTTCACTATCTCCCTTCGAGGCACGATCGGCAGCCTTCCGTGAACTCACGGACCTCTTCCCTGGCCCAAGACGCATCAAGCGGCGGGAAGAGAAAGCTAATGTGGCACCTCTCCCACATAAAGCGTAAAACCGGGAGAGAACCCACGGCGCTTCTCGGGATCGCTTCGTGGGCCGAGGCCGGGAGGATTCCGTGATTGCGAGGAGATGAAGTTGAGCGGCTTCATCTCGCCCGACTTACGGTGACTTTTCAAGCACTGCCCACAAAATCCTCGAGACTTTCGCGAGGCGGAATCCATCACCAGGGCTTACGCAGCAGCGGAGGAGGCCAATGAGGCAAAACGTCCTGAGAGGGCGGATCAGCCTCGGCCGTTCCCTGGTGATGGGAAAAGGAAATACAATGGCGGGGAACATTCCCGCCAAAAGCAACGGCGGACTGGGCCCCCAGAACGCAGAGACTACGGGCCCACCACCTTCACGCCCTTGACAGACACCTGCTCCAATGTTTTAATGCAGATCCGCGGAGAAAAATTCTTGAAGTGGCCAAAGACGCCGAAGAAGGACTCGAAATCGATCTAAATCTTTGCGACTTCCACTCTGTCACGGCCATTCAATCAAGGCTGGCAAAAGCGCCGCGAAGGAAGTGAGGACTTGATCCACGAGAGGACACCTCACCCGGTTTGTCAAGGGGCCTGGACAGAACTCAGGAGCGGCCAACGAAGAAGGGCAAGAGCGAACTCCTCCCCGAAACAGGATTGCGGCGGAGGTGGTTAACATGATCAACACCCGACCTGCCAGGAGCCCAGATGACAGCAAGGGGCAGCAGACTGGGAGAAAGAAGCAATGCACAGAAGACAACATCATTAGCTTTAGTGATTGTGACTCGAATCATGTAATCTCCCCCCATGTTGACTTCCTTGTAATTTCGGCACTTGTTTCAGATGGTACTTCGGACTACCAGCTGAAGCGAGTCTTTATCGATAATGGAAGTTCTAAAGATTTGCTTTACTTGGACGCGTTCTTTAGACTAGGCCTAAAAAAGAATCAACTAAAACCTGCTGAATGACCTTTATATGGCCTCGACAATGAACTAGTGCCCGTTCAAGGGACAATCCAACTGGAGGTCACCCTGGGCACTTACCCAAAAAACAGCAAGTCGCATGCTAACCTTCCTAGTGGTTGACGCCCTCATTTTACAACGCACATCTTTTGTGCGGCCGTGCCTCTGAGCGTTTGGGGCAATCACGTCAATCTCACATCTTAAAATGAAATTCCCAACGCCTGCGGCGTCGGAGGAAGTTCCGGTAGACCAGTCCATCGAGGCGGACTGCTACATGGCCCATTGCCCCTTGGTGGCAGAACTCAGAACCCGGAGAACTCGATCACCGAGACGAGACCACCCGCAACAAGCGCGGCCGGTGAAGCCACGGATCGGTCCCACTTTGGACCTGGGGAACCGGATAAGTGCATCCAGATTGGCGGCTCACTCATCGCCATCGCGATGAATCGATCGCGTCCGCACGAAGGAACGAAGACCTTTTGCTCGACTCCCGCGGACATGCCTCGGGATTTCAACTGAAGTGATGGTCCACAAACCGGGTTTTAATCCGACCATGCAAGTTTGGGTCGTGCGAACGGAGGAACCACTGGCCGAAAAACTAATCGCCATCCGAGAGGAGGTGAAGAAGATTGGGACGAGCTTCATTAGGAAGTCGACCTACCGGATCGCTCTCAAAACGTCGTCCTGGTTAAGAAGAGCAACGAAAAATGGCGAATGGCGTCGATTTTACCGACGTCAACAAGGCTCGGTCCAAAGATGCCTTTCCCTTGCCAGATTGACTGTTGGTTGACTCACGGCAGGCACGAGCCGCTAAGCTTCATGGACGCTTACTCGGGCAAGCAACCAGATCGAGAATGAGTCCGTAAGACGAGGAGCATACCTCGTTCATGACGGACCAGGGCACCTATTGCTATAGGGTCATGCCCTTCGGGTTAAAGAACGCTGGAACCACTTATCAGCGCCTAGTAAACAAGATTTTCGAAAAGCAAATCGGTCGCAACATGGAGGTCTACGTCAACGACATGCTCGTCAAGAGCAGAGTCACGGGTGACCACGTACGTGACCTGGAGGAGTCATTTGGGGTGCTCCGCCAGCACCAAATGAAGTTAAATCCAGCCAAGTGTGTCTTCGGGGTAACCTCAGGGAAGTTCTTGGGTTTCATCGTCTCTCAGTGAGGGATCGAGGCAAACCCAGAAAAGATTAAGGCCCTGGCTGACATGGCTCCCCCGAGAAACGTAAAAGACGCCGTCGGCCCGATTGGGCGGTCGGGTCGCTGTCCTAAAGCTTCCTCGAAGTCTCGAGACAAATACCAGCCCTTCTTTAAAGCTTTGAGAGGAACAAAGTCTAACGGATTCCAATGGACGGTTGACTGCCAGACCGCCTTCGATGAGTTGAAGCGGTATCTGGCCAGCCCGCCATTGTTGGCGTCACCCAAAGACGGAGAGGAGCTGTACCTTTACTTGGCAGTATCGGAGGCATCCCTCAGCTCCGTCCTCGTGCGCCAGGAGTCCGATATCCAACAGCCGGTCTACTACGTGAGCAAAACACCGACCGCCAGAAACAAACTACTGCATGTGGCTGAAAAATGGCGCTGGCCCTTATATTCGCGGCAGCGTAAAAGTGAGGCCATACTTTCGGGCGCATCGCATAGTGGTCCTTACGGACCAGCCATCAAAGGCATACTCCAAAAGCCCGACGTTGGGCGATTGGTAAAGTGGGCAATTGAATTGGGCGAGTTCGACATCGAGTTCGTGCCCGGACACCGCCATAAAGGCGCAGCTCGCCGACTTCATCGTCGAGACCACGACCCAATCAAGAAGAATAGCCCAATGAAAACGAAGAACAGCCGGTGGGGCCCGAGAATGGCGCCCACGTGGACGGATCGTCCACGAGACAGTGGCAATGGGGCGAGAGTGATCCTGACGACCTCGATGGATACGAGATCAAGTACTCCCTAAAACTTGATTTCTCGGCTGAACAACGCGTCGGCCGAGTACGAAGCCCTACTAGGCGGCTTGCGATTGGCAAAGGAGTGCTCTGCCAAGAGGTTGGCAGTCCACAGCGACTCCGAACTAATCGTCAACCAGGTCAATGGGGGCTTCGAGGCAAACAACCCTTCCTCGCGGGCACTGCAAAGGCAAAAGAAGCTATCTAGGGCTTTGACAAGGTGACCACGGTTCACGTTCCTCGAGCGAGAAAATTGGAAGGCGCACCAGCCGGGCTAGAGCTCGCTGCCGAGAACCCGCATCAGCATTCGAGGGACATGCGGGAGGTCCTGAACACTCCTAGCATAGAGAAACAGAGGCCATGCAGATTTCCGAGACGAGGCTCGGATGACTCCTTACCTTAGATACTGGGTCGACGGATCACTTGGGAGGACGCCGAAAAAAAGCCAAGCGGATTAAAAAAAAGACAGCCCGGTCCGGTACACACGGTAGTTGATGGGCGGTGTATCGCCGCGGATACTCAACTCCGTATCTCCGTCCCAATCTCCCCGAGGAGGCAGACTACGCGCTGGGCGAGGTTCACCTTGGAATCTGTGGATCGCACGTAGGCGGGAAGAACCTGGCCTTCAAAGTCATGCGGCAAGGCTACTACTGGCCCTCAATGAAAAAAGACGCGCTTGAGTTTGTAAAGAAATGTGAAAGCTGCCAGCTTCATGGCAACCTTCACCACCAGCCGTCCGCGGACCTGAAGTCCCTTCAGGCCCCGTGGCCCTTCACGCAATGGGGCCTTGACATTCTCGGCCCATTTCCCATTGCCACGGGACAAAGAAAATTCATCATAGCGGGCATCGACTACTTCACAAAGTGGGTCGAGGCTGCCCCGCTTGCAAAGATCACGAGAACACAATGCTCGGAATTCCTTGTGAGCATTGTATATGATGTCTGGCGTCCCCGAGGTCGTGGTGACCGACAACGGGACCCGATTTTTGGGAAACGCTTCGCAAGTATTGTACCCGACCTTGGAATCAAGCTGGTCCACACGTCGGTAGCATACCCCTGTGCCAACGGGCAGGTGGAGGTCACAAACCGTACGCTGCTCCACGGGTTAAAAACTAGGTTGGAGGGCCGGGGCTCTGGCCGGGGCTGAGCTCCCAGTGGGTCCTCTGGTCTTATCGCACGACCCAGAAGGAATCAACGCGCGAGACGCCCTTGGCCTCTATTACGGATCAAGCGGTAATCCCGGTCAAATCGGGCTTCCAAGTCTCGCAGTGGAGTCTCGACCCACAGACCAACTCCCGAAAAAATCGGGGAACATTTGGACTTGTTGAGGAAGCCCGTGGACGCGGCTAGAGTGCGGACAATGAAGATACCAAAGACCGAGTTGCCGTACTACAATAAGAAAGTGAAGCCGCAGCCCAGATTCGGCGTTGGGAACTTGGTCTGCGAGGCATCGAGGCCACGAGCAAGGTGGCCCCTACGGAACAAGCTCTCTCCCAACCGGGAGGGACTCTTCATTGTCTCCGCCGTCCCGAGCAACGGAGCATATAAACTCCGGCACCATGACGGAAAGTTGGTCCACGGACGTGACACGGAACGCGACCCACCGAGCGTTACTACCAATAAGAGGCCAGTGTGCGTCTTGACCCATCTATGTGCATTCATTCGCGTGCTTGTTTTAATTTGACAAAATAAGGAGTTTACTTAGCATATAGGATCCTAGGGTATATGAATTGTGTTTGCCCCTGCAGTTTACCCGACCTAGATCGTCCCCTAAGTCGGGGGGTCTTCACCCTCTCGTTAAACCCTAGTCATCTAGGTGGCCGAAAGTGGTCTCAAACCACAGTCATCCGGGTGACCCATAGCGGATCTTAAACCCTAGTCATCTAGGTGGCCCATGAGTGGTGCGAAACCCACAGTCATCCGGGTGGCCCATGAGCGGTCAAAACCTTGGTCATCCAAGTGGCCCATAGCGGTCGAAACCTCGGTCATCCGAGCGGCCCAATAGCGGTCGTACTAAACCTTGGTCATCCAAGTGACCCATAGCGTCTCAAAACCTTAGGCAAGAATGGCACACGCGGCGACCTCTTTTCGGGAGTAACGCGTCGATCAGCGACGGTCGAAAGGAGAAGCATTTTTCAAAGATTGGCAGCCCAAGTCCTCACTTGCAGGCGCCACCCCAGGCGGGTTCTTACAACCGCCTTTGCCACGACTTAAGGATCTCACTCCTTAAACAGCTAGCCAACCAGGTTGGCTACGCCACGCACCAACCTTTTCTAAGAAGGGATGTCGTAATTAAACAATAACAAGAAGCGCTCCTTCTTTGACACTAACCGCCCAAGTTTCCGCTTGGGCAGCATCGCGGGATTGGTTAATGCGACCTCCTGCCAAGCCTGGGGGCTAAGCTCCTCAGGCAATCAAGCAACAGTTGCTGACCAACCCACTTGGCCGCCCAAAACAACAACTCACGCAAGCAACGAACACAAAGCAATAAAAGACAGTGGACACTGAACTAAAAGATCCTCCATTTTATTGCTCACGAAGTATGGTACAATTTACATACGGTCCAAAAAACAAAAGAGAGAAAGTACAGAAGGCTACAAGTCCGGCGGACCACCTTGGCTGTCTCGGGGCTCTCCCACCAAATCTTCTTTGCATTGCGCTGCGCGGTTTCTTTGGTTGATGAACTCCGTTGGAAAGTCCGAGAGCAATCAGCGCGCAACACGGCGTCAATGTTGAGCCCCTCCAACAGGCGGGCGTGTAGTGCGCCCCCAACCTCATGAGGGTCATCCGTGAGGCCAACTCGTTCTCGCAGCGTGGCTCGATTCGCAAGGCATTTATTGCTCGCTCTCGCCGATCATCCTCTTCCTTTAGACGAGCGACCTCCGCCTTGGCTCGGCAACCTCCGCCTTCAACCACGGTATTCTGCCTCCACGCCCGCCATAACGGTCTCGAGAGCGGCCGTCGCTCCACTGAGCTCCCCTCCCGAGAGGCGGCGACTGGCATCCGGCCGGGCTATTTACGCCTCCTTCTCGGCTAGAGCCTCGTCACGCGCACCATTGCCTTAAAAAGTGCGGAAGCGACCTTCAACGGCTGCACAGACAACAACAAAAGATGGGTTAGAAACCTTGAAGGGACAGAGTACGGAAAATTAACCATCAAGAACCATACCTCCATAAACTTCCTCGTGGGTCCCTTAGGCCTGGCCTCCAGGCCAGGCTCAGGCGGTGGAGGGACAGAAGCATCCTCTCGTGCCGAGCACACCACTTTGCCTCCTCCGGGATTCTTTCCAAGGACTCATCGTCTTCAACGGCAAGAAGAGCTCCTCCCTTACGGTCTACGGAGCGGCTACGGCGGGCTCCTCCCTTGCAGCCTCGGGCGGCTGGCGAGCTCCTCCCTTACGGTCACGGAGCGGCTACTGGCAGGCTCCTCCTCGCAGCCTCACGGAGCGGCTGCGGCGAGGCTCTCTCTTCAGCCTCTAGAATAGTTACGGCAAGCTTCTTTCTCCCGACCTTTGGGGACAAAGAATGAGTGAAGCAACTTGTGACGACGGCTCTATAATGTAAACACGTGAACCCTCGAGCACATCGCGAGCTGGCCCCTCTGCGGATCCCATCCAGGCGGCCCCTGGAGTCAACGTCGCCGCAGGCTGCGCTAGGATGACTCCTCCGGCATTCGCCAGCCTACCCTCAACGGATCTCTCCGCTCCAGAAGTACTGTCGGGGCCACCGCAAATCCCGACAGCCACAAGGTCAATCTGTGAAGAGGAAGATGAGGACGTGGCAATCGCCCTCGCAGCAGCCTCCTCCGAAGACACTGGGCGGATGAGCAACTTTCTCGAGTCGTCAGGCTTAGACATTGTAATTGGAGGGTGTGGCTTCTGGACCGGCAACAGTGGGCCCCATTCAACCTTCTCGGTCTCCTCCCGGGAAACCAAGAAGTCCCTTCTAAATTCATTGGGATTCTTCTGTATGGCTGTGGTCAGCCATGCATACGCGGCAATCTCCGCCGCGAGCCGGCCTTGAGTGCACCTGCACGGGACCTCGCCCCGCTCTTTCGCGATAGGGCATTCCTCTCCCACTTTCACGAAGATGAACCGGTTCTTCCAGTTCTTCAGGGAGTCGTAAATAGCCTTGTTTATCTTTATCCCCGTACGGGGGCTGAGTGATATCTACTCTGCCCCCTGGGTCACCTTAAATATGACCTTAAGACCGGACATCCTAAATCTCTGTTTGAGCTTCCGGGCAAAAATGCATAAAGTACAAATATACCTCATCGCGTTGGCATGAAGCTGGGCGATGGGGACCCCTAGGGCCGCTACGATCGACTCCAGCTCCTCCGGAAGGGGCAGCCGGAGCCCGCTCCTCAGGTGGGCCTCGTAGACGGTGATGTAGCCTTTCGGTGGGTGAGAGGCTACTTCATCTGCTCCCGGAACCCTCCAAGCCATCTCCTTCGGAATGTTGAATTCAACGCACAAGGCCTTAATATCACTCTCCCTCAAGTCAGATGAGATTTCCGCGACGGAAGCCATGATCGAAAAGGTTCTAGGGTTTTCCTCAGAGGTTTGTCTGCGAAACGAGAATAAGGAAGACGAAGGAGTTGTAGCCGATTTCAAAAAACGGGAGGAAAACTTAAGCGCCAAGCTTGCAAAGGACGCCGTTAGTCCTGCCACGCGTCGTCTCCTCATTCGACCCAGCCAAACAACGGGACTCCCGCACGAAAACCCCTCATTAATGGCACCGTCAGAATTGCCACGTGTCGCCACCCCAGTTGGCCCTGCCAAAGGACAGATCTCTGGCGTATTAATTACCAGGATCTCCTTCCAACCAAAAGAGGACACGTGCCACTCTACTGCTGGCGGTCCGCCAAAAGCCGGCAAAAATCATTCCCAGTGGCCGGGACGGCCAGCAGTCTCGAACTCCGGAATTGGCGGGACGGTCGACAATTTCCGTACTCGGAATTGGCGGGGGCCGGCCGACAATTGGGTACTCGGAATTGACCGGGGACGGTCGACACCACGGTACTCGAATTGACCAGGGCGGTCAACAATTTCGTACTCGAATCGCTAAAACGATCAACGACTCGGTCAAGCCTTCCTTCACGCTTTTATGAGTTTCCACAGGATTCTCAAAGCAAGGGAAGACATCCCATCATGAACATACTAGAGGTGGAAATCGACCACCGGCATGGGGGCTAGTGA
Source organism: Nepenthes gracilis (assembly GCA_033239525.1). NCBI lineage: Eukaryota > Viridiplantae > Streptophyta > Magnoliopsida > Caryophyllales > Nepenthaceae > Nepenthes > Nepenthes gracilis. Next base: position 2,424,992 of record BSYO01000018.1, on the reverse strand, counting down.
TGGGTATACCAAAAATGGGCTGCCCAAGGAGAGGTCAGCGGAAGCCGGAAGGCGGTCAACGTTTACTGCCCACTAAGGAGATAGGCCCGGCCGAAAGGCGGGGCGGTCGGCGTTGGCATTGGCCGTCGAGCCCGGCGGCGACGGCTCAAAGCGGTCAACTCGGCGTTGACCAGTGTGATGGGCCTTCAAAGGCTTTGCAACAGTGATGGGCCTGTTCCGTTATGGCCCACGGCCCATCAGTCGGTCGCCCGCCGCTCTAGACGAAGGCGGCCGACACACTGACGGTCAACTCAGGCGTTGACCGTCCGCTCCTTACATACTGGGCCCAAATAAGCTACAGTAATGGGCCTTGCTCCCTCAGGCCCGTTGCCCGTTTGGAGGCCAACGATGGGCGCCTTTCGTAAGGGCAACCAATGCGCACGCTCAGCCCAGCCCAAGAGTTCTAGGGCACACACCCACGATGGAGGAAGGCAACGGAAACCTGCAACGCATTTAATGCGGTCGCCGGAAACACGCAAAGGAGGCGGAAAGGCTAGCCACCAGGGGCATGGCTGGCACAACCCCAACGCCACCTGCTTCCGTCTGCAGGTGGCCAACCACTCCCCGCTGAGGGAGGAGTCAGGCGTGGCAAACGACGCCCAGCAACGTGCCAATCATGGCAACAGGGCAGCCGGCGTGACCGGCGGTCTACGACAGTGACCAGCGGCGCAATGGCCCAAGTAGCGACCACCTTGCCGCCCAAGAATCCAACATGGTGAGGCGTATAAGGACCCTCACGCCCCACAAAGAAAGGGGAGCTTTTTCTGAGATCTTTCTAAGCATCCTACACTCTTCACCTCCCTCTGAATCAAGAACTAAAAAGGCAAATCGCATTGACCTGTTTCCCTTTGAGCTAACTCCCAGAACTGCACGAGCTCTGGTTCCCAGCAGCCAAGTTCTCAAGCACGATCAAACTTCAAGGCAACGAACGGGTCGCTACACACGTTCTCCCGCCATCCAGATACGAGGAAGGACATGCTCCTTACTGACATCTGGAACAAAACACTCTTCTCCCTTCTCTCATTGCTCTTTCTATCTTTCAGTTCCTTCCTTGAAGGCTGTTTACTGACTTGAGCGTCGGAGCGTTTTTCGGTGGGATTATTTTCCGCCGTAAACGCTGACCTCTTGTTTGCTTTAGTGGTGTGCAGGGTTCACACTCAGTGAATGAAGCCGGATCAGTTCATCCGAGAGAATCCGAATTTGTTCGAAGTTGGATCCAGGTACGCATCAATTGGATACTGTATATTTACTTCATTTTATTTTAATAATCTTTTACAGTGAAAATGTTATAATGGTGACTTAATCATAGACATTGACTGGAATATAGCTGAAATATTAAATATTTTTAAAAATATTTTATTTTATTATTAATGTACTTGTAGGTACCTATTATACTAGCTAAAATCTAATGTTAAATTAACTTTTGACATTTGTTAACATCATTATATTTTTTTGAGACGATTATAATTCTTACAAAATAATATTTGCAATAAATATAAATATATTATATAAAAATTAAATAAATAATTTTAAATTAACATAAAACTTATTAAAATTAATGTATTCATTAATATTATATTTAATTATATTTTTAAAATAAAAATTTTAATATATTAGAGATACTTTCTAATAAGTATGTTTTGCCACAATTACAAACTCTTGTTTAAACTTACATGAAGTATATATATGCCTTAAAAAATTTTATAATAATTTTGGGATAATCAACAATACAGAAGAAATAAAAAGCACATATTTATCACAATTTATATGCAAGTATAACTTGTATGTATCACTCTTAAGACCAGAATTGTCCACTCTAGCAATAAAAGCAACTAGCAATAAAAATGATCAATGAGATTCGCTTTCATCAGTACAGACTTAATGTGAAAGATAGCTGGTTAGTAAAAATATAATACCGTTTAAACTAATTTACTAATTATAGTCAAACTATATTTTTAACATTATTAGTAATGGTTTAAAGTTTTAAAATTTTAATTGTTAGAAAGTCAATAAGAAGACATTTTTTATATCTGCATTAATGTATGGGACCTTTTGACCTAATCAGTAAGTATGATGTCATAAGAATCAGTTTTTAGTATTAGGGGTCAATTAATTGAGAAAAAAGAAGTAAAATTATATCAAAAATAATAGAAATGTATATCAATTTTAAAGATTTATTAGAAGTAAAAAAATTATATAAAAAATCTAATCATTTTTCATTCTAATAAAAAGGAATACCCTAAAAATAGTATTAGGTAAAAATATAAATAAGGCATAAAAGTAACCTAATTATTATTAGATATATTTTTTTATTTTTTAAAATTATAATATAAAAAATATTTGACAAAATAAAGAAAAGACAATATATTTTTCATAATATTCTATATAATTTTATTTTTTAATATTCTTTTATGTTTATTATAGATATAGTTTATTTATATATCTTATAGCTGTGTAAAATACGTATTTTTTGGTTAAAAATATTTTATATTTATTAGGAATATCTATAGTTGACCTATATCTTATGCGAGATAAGCACATTTTAACTGGAATTTACTAGTGTGTGTTTTAAAATTTAAAATTTAGCATCGGTTTAAATATGAGCTATGCTGTAACAACCAATGGCATGGCACGGCTCATAGACACAACTAATATAGTATTAATGTGTTTTGAATCCAAACTTGAACAAATTCAGGTCGAGTGGTTTGTTGGATTCCGATTTTCGTTTGCTTAGTTTTGGGTCCTGCACACCATAATTTCAAACAAGATATCACGTGACGGCGGGATTCGATCACACCAAAAATATTATGACGCTTAAGTTAATAATCAACCTTCTGAAATAAGAAAGTGGATGCACTATGAATGCTGTTGAGTGTTTGTGTAGTGGGAATGCATTTGTAGGATGAATAACTTATGTGGTTGCTCGTGAAAAGTAGAGCTTCTCAGTACGGAGTTCGCTGGGAACTGATAGCTAAGAGAAAAATGCTCGAGAGAGTTAAAGAACTTTTGAGAGCTTGAGATTACTCGAAGGCTTCTTTACAGACGTTTGAGAGCGTATTTGAGAGCGTCCCTTTGAAGGGAGCTTCCATGGCTTTTTATAGCCATGGTCTTGGGTTGCCTTCCTTATATATAAGGGTTGGATGCCCATACTCTATTAAGGATTGTTGCATTATTTGGCACAGGCGTGAGTGCCTTTCTAGCTGTAACAATCCCAAAATTAATCTCATTCATTCTATATTCTATAACTTCTAGGGTTTTCAATAGATAGCGTGCAAATTTTGGTACATTCTATCGAAATGCATACTGATTCTAGAGGTGACCGTTACAATGAAGTTTACCTTCTTCGAGATACAAAAAATTAGGACAAGATGACCGTTATGGTTTTGAGATGGACACATGGACCAATTAATGCTTGGGCCACATGCGTCCTGTGCCCTAATCGGCCTACTGTACACCTGTCCGATTAACAAAAGTATTGATCATTTTAGGCTTTAATGGGCCGTCCTGCTTTTGAGCCTCCGTCGGTCCATTTGTTCTTCATCTGGTTAACGGTAGTGTTAATTGTCCAAATAGAATTGGGTCATTATGGATTTGGATTGTTTTTTCATTCGTGGGCTAACTCGTTACCGACGTCCCCATCAAGTGTAGTATGGGTCATGTGCCATGTTGGATCGAGATATATAAGTATTGTGCCGTGTCAGGCATGGATCGTGATATAAATATGCCTTGTTGGACATAGTTCATAATGTAAACGTGTAGTGCCAGGCACGACATGTTTACATCCGATGATCCGAATAAATGGGTTAGATCGGGATAGTTTAATCCATTTAACACCAATAACTTGTATACCTGCTTTTGTTAAATTCATCAAAATCGGTGTGGAATGAGATATAGAAGGAAAAAAATTAAAATAAAGTAAAATTCATACCTATTTTTAATAATTTTGATTCAAATATATATATAAATTGGTATATAAATAATATAATATACCAAGGGAGAACACAGTATAGAGCCGATAAAATTTAAAATAATTCCAAATTCTATCCCCCACAGGGCAAAGCATTTGAAAGGTCAACTAACCAATCAAGTTAACTGTAATAATTTAAAATTTCTAGATACAAAATTATATTTAATACCGAAAATAACATCAAATGATGTTAGAATTGACAGTTCAAATACTGATTTTATACTTAATAAAAAGTAATAATAATTAAGAATATGCCTAAATGATGACAATAAGTACTTGCTAACGTTTATATAGACTTAATTTTGCAATTTATTTATAGGTCAAAAGTCATTAATGGACTCAATAAATACCGATATTTTAGTATTTTCATATACCTATTTATAATTTATGAGGATATTAAGATATTATCTTTTTTTTTTTAAATTAAAAGGTTAATATTTTATAATTTAGAATATATATATAATTTTAAATTAGAAAATTAATATATTTCACTTTATAATATTTACATGATTACTATTTTTATAATTTTTCTAAATTTGGGCTATCTTTTTTTCATATAAAAGAGTAACCCATTTTACAATTACATATATATACACTAAAATATAAAAAATTTTCTTTATATCATCATTTATATTTTTACATACTATTAAAGTTGGATTAATCAAATATATTTACATTTATATTACTCATCTAAATTTTCATTATTATTTACCATTTTTAGAGTTTGATAACACCGCAAATTGTTGATCACCATTCACCCTTCTTTCGATCGCGACATCATTGCAAGCTCATCATCTCAAGCTTTTAGTTGTACTAATCACTCTATTTTGTCCGTTGCTCGTCGCCGTTCTAAGTTTGTTACTCACTATTCTTCCGATGCAGCACTCATTTTTATTATAATAATCACAGTACTATTTATATTACTTACAATGATATATTTTATAAACGTGTCAAATATATTAAATTTGATTATTTTATGTGACATCGGTTTTACATAGGCACCATTTGTCTCTTTTCAATCTATACAGCTGATCAGTTAATTGACATTATACAAAAACTCACCGTTCTAGTCGTCATTTTAACTTAGTTTTCAAATTTAAGTTAATATTTTTGACGCCATCATAAGTTTGAGGGAGATATTAGGATATTAAGTTTTTTTTTGAAATTATATAATTCATATGCTTTGATTTAAGGTATTTATGTATGTTAAGATATATATAATCGTAAATTAAAAGATTGATATCTTTTACGTTACAATATTTATATAATTACTATTATGATAATTTTTTTAGGTCACTTTCTTTTTTAATAAAAAATGAATTACCGTACGGTTATAAATATGTATACAAAAATATAAAAAATCTTTATTTATATCACTCTACATATTTCTACATAATTCATGTACAATAGTTGATTTTCTTATTAAAAAATTACTTTTTGAAGGGGATGGCTGAAGTAGGCCAGCCCAAAGAAGCAAGTGGCCAAGGAAATATCGAAACTCACTGACCCAAAAGACGGTTAAGCAGTTGGATGCGGCCCAAAATAGACACGACTGAAACGAAAATCGGCCCATGAGCCCTTTCCTATACGCAATGGCCATCTGCCCTAATTGGCTACGATGTTGAGGATCTCCCCAAACGACAACCACCTTTATAACGAAGTCCCCAAATCAATGTATATCCTGAAAGGAAAGCCCTCAAATCAGCACATGACTCACAGCGACAACTTTAGCATTCACGGCATGCGACATATCCGCGAGGAAAAAAATCCTCCTTCCCGACCGTTGCAACCCTGAATGGTGTTTACATCCTCATGAGGAATGAAAAGGATTTCCTTAGATAGCTGGCAGCCTGCCTCGCCACCTAAGAAAGGCGAGGGTCCGATGGTTACAAAAACTCCTGGGGACACACTCCAAAGGCACGCTCTCTGGAATATTCAAACTTGTATAAGCATTTCATCTCTCAAACAATCCATCACTATTATCTTTCCCACTACTCGTTCCTAGCGAACCCAGTGATCAGAGAAATCACTATTCATGAGCGCACAACGACCTAAGCCACTCTGCAACGAGTGTACCTTCTATTTAGACTCTCAAATCCCCTTCCCAACATTCATTCCAGCATACTCTATTTTTACCTTCTTCATATTGGATGGCAGATTATTGATTCAGCGTCGAAAAATAAATTGAAAAGCGAGTCCCACTATTTTTTTATTTCTCGTCTTCTGTTGTGGTGTGCAAAATCCAAGGCGCAAAAGATGAAGATTGGACCCAACATCCTCACAAGCCTAAGCAGCTGCTGAACTCGATTCCGTTCGAAATTCGAATCCATAACATATCATTGGCGCCGTTTGTAGGAAACCAAACAAAAGGCCTATCCACCATTTCATTAGCATCAACCTCATCAACGAATATGGTGAACACAAGAGTGCAAGCCGAAATTCCAGTGAAGGGAGTCACCTCCCTCGACAATGACCACTCAGCTGGTAGCCGGGTAGGAGATCGGTCAGTTCTGATCATCCTAACGATGGTGGAGCAGATAGATAAAATGTCCCAAATGCTACAGGCGCTCTACATACGCCAGGGCAAACAATGGCAGAGGGCTCCCTCCTCTTTAGCCCACACTCCGACCTTTAGACATGGAGGTCAGAGAAAGAAGAAGCTAGCCAAGAGAGCCACACAACAGGACAGTCCCAGCTCCAGAGCGGCCTCAAATTCTAGGAGTTGTTATAGGTTGAAAGGATGACTGAGCAGTGGGACCCCGGATGAGAGCCGAGAAAGAAGGAACTCCCACTACTCCAAGGACGAGTAGAGGCCTCCAGTTCAAGAAGGAGCTTGTCGCATCACCCTACCGACTAGCAGTAGTAGCTAGTTGGTGCCATACCACACGGCTGAACACTCAAAGTTGAGGACCTACCTCAATGCGAAAAGGTTCGCAGCCTGTTCATTGGTGGAGGAGAAGATCCAAAAAATATGGAACTACGTGTTCAAAGGAAAAGTTGGTGAACACTCGGCTGATTTGAAGAGATCTCCTTTCACAATGGAAATCCGCATTCAACCACTGCCGCCAAAATTCAAAATGCAAGCCCTGTAATCTTACGACAGAAGCACTGATCCCATGGATCACCTGAATCACTTCCGTAGAGGGCTCTTGAGTAAACGAACTGCCCTTCATGTTGTGGTCATATCGGACAACTCCCAAGGAGCCAACGACTGAGACACCTTTTAGTCTATACTACGTGTGACGACCCGACTTTTATTACCATCAAAAGCCATCGTCAAATCCAAAAACAAAAATATATAGGTGAACATAAAATTTTTTCTTTTCTTCTTTTCAAACCTGAGATGCATACTAGAGATTTAAAATTTCATTAATCCCAAAGTATCACGGAAATATACTAACATTCATAAGCAGCGGAATAAACTTTACAAGTCTCCTCAAAAACAAAATAAACAAAGCTCTCAAAAATCTGCTCCGACCAGCTTAACCATTCAGCTACACCATAGGATTCTACTCAACTTCATCCTCCATAAGCTTGTCATCTGAAAAGTTGTAAGAATGAGCTTACAAAGCCCAGCAGGATACTCACATGCAAAAAACATAAACATAAACATAATTCATAATATAGCATAGCATAAGAAAATCATCATATCGTTTCTTCTTCAGTTCTTATTCTTTTCATCTTGTCTTCGAAAAATTTCGTCCACATTGTTCGGAATTCATATCATCTTTAGGGACCGGACGGGAGCGGACAACATCGAGGACGGTTTGTGTGTTACCCCACAACCTAAAGCCGTATCCCCTCATTATGCTCCCCGGGGCGGGAGGTAATGCCTTTAACTCAGCATACGGGGCCATAGTCCATAGTTCTTATGCCACCAAAAGGTCCCCTCCCGTGGCCCAGGAGGCATCTTCGAGTGTCACTCCAATATCCTTCATCCATCTTTAACAGTAAGCTTAATGGAAACTCGGTTCTTGGTTCGTGTTCTTTAATGGCCAATCATCATAAATCAAAAGTCGAAAGAGTTCCGCTTGCTGTCCGTAATCCATGCATTTTTTCATGTTCATACATAGGCCGGAGTTCTTTTCATGCAGAGGGCCGGAGCCGGACTTCTTTTATCAATGCCGGAGTGCCTTACAAAGCCGAAATTCTTATAAAACTGGAGTTCTTTTATATAGCCGTAGTTCTTTTCTTACAAAGTCGGAGTTCGTTTCTTTAATCAAAGCCGGAGTTCTTTTCTAAATCCAAAGATCATTAAAATCGGAGTTCTTTATTCATAAAGGACGGAGTACATTTTTAACAAAGCCCGAAGTTCTTTTCTTACAAGGGACGGAGTGCCTTGCTTTTCAAAAGGGACGGAGTGCCTTTCTTACCAAAAATCCGGAGTGCTTTTTGAACAAAGGGACGGAGTGCTTCTTTTAAAATGGACGGAGTATTTTTCTTTTCCATAATCCGGAGTGCTTTTTGAATAAAGGGACGGAGTGCTTCTTTTGAAATGGACGGAGTACTTTTCTTTTCCATAATCCGGAGTGCTTTTCTTTCAAGATTCGAAGTTCATAAATCCGGAGTTCACTTTCTTATAAAATCCGAAGCTCTAAAATCCGGAGTTCAAAAGTCGGAGTTCATTTCAAAAATCGAAGTTCTTTTTGTTAAATGCCGAAGTTCTTGTATCATGAGTTGTTATCAAAAGCCGGAGTAAAAGTCGGAGTAAAAAGCCGGAGTTCTCTTTTTCTACAGTAGGCCGGAGTTCTTTTTCAAACAGAAAGCTGGAGTTCTTTTTCATAACTGAATGAAGTGCTTTTCTTTTCAAAAATCCGAAGCTCTAAAATTTGAAGCTCATTTTATTTTTAAAATCTGAAGCTTTCAAATCCGGAGTTAAATTTCCGAAGCTGTAAAAATCCGGAGTCCGATTTCTGTTAAAATCCGAACTCTTAATCCGGAGTGCATTTCTGTTAAAATTCGAAGTTCTAAATCCGGAGTGCTTTCTGTCAAAATCCGAAGTTCTTAAATCCGGAGTGCATTTTCTGTTAAAATCCGAAGTTCTAAATCCGGAGTTCATTTATTGTTAATCAAGGCTCTAATCCGAAGTTCATTTTCCAAAATGCCGGAGCTCTCAATCCGAAGTTATTCTATAAAATGCCGGAGCTCTAAATCAATTTCTGTAAAACGCCGGAGGTCTTTTATCTTAAATTCATAGATCTTTTTTGACAGAAATAGGGATCAATAGCAGGAGTTCTTGTTCCATCTTAAGGCCTAAATTCTTTTCCATAAACATGCATTTATCAAAATTCATAACAATTGACAATTAATCATAAACAGAATAAATCTAACATCATGCGTAACAGAATTTCTTTTTAAACATGCAATTCAGAACAATAAGTCATAAAATAGCAAAAGCATACTTCATACGGAATATCATATACTTTTATAGCAACATAAATAAACATGAGTTTCAGAAATAGGGGTGAGTATCTTGCCTGAATTCCTTTTCTACTTTGCCTTAGCCTTCGGTCTCTTTCTTTTCTAGGAGTTTATAGTGGGTGCCTTTTTCTGATATTCTTAAGCCCTTATTTATAGCCTGTGGGTTAGGTGGCCATCATTTATGGCTTCACATTTTCCAAGGGTGATATTTATAATCTTACATTTTCCAAAGAGGGTCGTTTTCCAATAAGTCTCGAAAATAGTCAGATTATTGATGGTTGTTCCTTCCCAATGTTCTTCCTTATTTTCTGTGATCGGACTTCAGCCTTTCACCAAAACAACTTCCGGTCAACTATCGAGCGTTGACCGGATTTCGTTCTCCTTTCATTTCTATTCATTTGTTCACGTTTCTCGGTGGCCAACATTTTTCGTTGGCGGATTAGCCCTTCATCTTTTTTTAACTTGACTTTTCATCTTTTTGAACCAAAAACTACTCCGTCCATATCTTGTACACACTTGTATTCGGCCTTATAGGATGGACTTCATTTTCATTAAATCCGAACTTCTTTTTACTTCGGAAGTCCGGAGTGCTTTTTAAGAGAATCCAGACTTCTTTCAAGCAAATCCGGACTCCTTTTTACTTCGGAAGTCCGGAGTGTTTTTACCAAGGGAAATCCGGACTTCATTTTATTAAGAAAATTCGAACTTCGTTTTATCAAGGAAATCCGGACTTCTTTTTCATCAAGGAAATCCGGACTTCTTTTTCATCAAGGAAATCCGAACTTCTTTTTCATCCAGAAATTCGGACTAGAATTTCATCAATATAATCCGGACTTCTTCTTCATTAAATTCGGACTTCTTCTCTTCAAGGGAATCCGGACTGGATTTTTATTAAGGAGTCCGGACTTCTTTTATCAAGAACATTCCGGACTTCTTTTTATCGAGCAGGGCCGAACGTGATTTCTTCTTCACGCCAAGTTGTTTTCTTATTACATTTTCCGGTCAACTGGCGTTGACCTGATCCAATGACCGGAATTTTCTATGTTTTAAATCTGGGTCGTTACACTACGAAATGGAGACTGTGATTCTAGTCGAGACCAGGCTCCCGAGTCTCCGGGTTGAGGCCTTCGATCGACACAACAACTCTCAATGACTCAAGGAACATTTAAACCCATTGGAGCATTTAAACCAGAATGCACACGACTACCTACCAACAGTGAATTGCCCGCCATTATAACAAAAAGGTAAAAACACAACAGTTTGAAGTGGAAAACTTAGTCTTGCGGAGCATAGAAGCCATGGGCAAGATAGCCAATATGAACAAACTTTCCTCAAATCTACTAAGGTATTGTAATCTTTAATTCGACCAAATACCTTAATATTTTCATACTCTCTCCTTAATTTAATCATAAAGTATCAAGAAAATCCACGCATGCTAACAAAGTTAACACGAACAATAGATTACTATAATTAATCAAGAAAATACATGAATAATTGTTTACTGACCAGGCTTTAAATATTTACCTAATAAAACATTTTATTCTGATATATAAGTTCTACACATCCAATGCCAAACATAGACACGCACATGTAAATACCGAACAGTCAGTATACAGGAATATATAATCATTAGATGCATACGCTACCAAATATGTGTATATATGGATATTTCATACAAACAGCTATCAACATATATACAAATACACATCCAAAAGCCACCAGATTACAAGTATTGTTCTCTCACCATTTCAATTGGCCACACTAAACGAGCGTAAGGCTCTACTGTCACACTCGACTTTCGGATTCACATACTTAAATAAAAAAGATTCCACATCCATGATTTAATAGTTAAAACTACTAATTATATAACGTAAATCCCCTATTTGTCAAGCCCCAAGTGCCGCATAAATCTTACAAATATATCAACATTCACTGTTAGAGAAAGACTTTGATTATTCCCAAATCATGCCGCACAGTAGAATAAGACTAATTTCCTTTAGTGTTTTGGTTTACAAGGAAGACGTGGAAATAATTATTTATATAAGAATAAGGATTGCAAAAGGAGTAAGAATTTTTACTTGTAGAAAATAGGAATACTAATTGTAAAAATTAAGAACGTTTACTCGCTTGATTTGCGAAGATTATTGTAGTAGCGATGGGATATAGTGGTGACTACAATGGAGGTTTCCTTCTTCGGCGATGGGGACCATGGCTCCAATCTCGAATAGCCCTTATCATTTTTGTACTTCTTTATTTATAACCTATAATATCAGCTCATCAATTAAATAAGAGAAAACGGAATTGCTTGGTAGAAGAAGGGTGAATTTGCTGAGCGATGATGTCGGCTTCAGGAAGAGGAAGATGAAGAGTGAATTTGCTGAGCGATGATGTCGGCTTGAGGAAGAGGAAGATGAAGGGTGAGAAAGAAAAATGACTAATGATAATAAATAGCAGCTAATTAAATAAAAAAAAGAGAAATAATAAAAGGGATAGATAACATAGATAAAGATGAAGAAATGGCTAAAAATGAAGAAAAAGAGGGAATGAAAAAAGAATGAGGAAAAAAGGTGGCTTGGGAAGCACAGTGAATAGAAGTTATAATTAGTTATAATTAATTGTCGCATCAAAAGTTATAATTAACACTGAAAATAAAATTTTATTGGAAGAGAAAAAAGTTAATTTAATAATTATAAAATTTTATTGGCACTATTGAACTAAGAAACATGAAAATGGAAGGAAGGACGTAATTGTCATTTTGCATAGACCTACCTGCCTATTTATAGCGGAAGCCCGTCGTGGAAACAGCGGAGGGCTTTTCATTACAAAATCTGTGGGGCTCTGCGGATTGCAGTCCCTAGCTCTCACCCGCACGGTCGCAACAGCGAAGCGATACTTTGCGGCGGGGAGTGATTTTCTGGTGGAAACTGAGGTCGTAGACTCTTTCTCTGATTTTTATACGGAATCTGTGGATCTGTTTGCTTTACTTCATTTTCTTTTGATTTATGCAGAAATGATTTGTCGCTTTGTTGCATATTTTCCCTTTTTCGTGCAAGGGCGCGTTTTGCATTCTTAGATTCGAACATTTGAGTGCAGAGTACGTTTTGTGCTTTCTCTGTCAGTATAAGTAATATGCAGTACTAAGCTGTTCTTGAAGCGGTCTGCAATTAGGGTTTTCTAGATATTTTTGGTACTTTAGGGTAAAATGAAGAGAACTGCTTGTCTTGATTCATTCAGTTTCCTGTGGTTTTGCCTCTCTTGATATACGTAGGGTTTTATTCTCTGTATTTGTGCTTTTTTGTGCTCATTTTTTGTTTTTTGTGTTGTTAACGTCCTTTGTTTGGGATTTAGGGTTCACAAAGTCTGCACGACAAACATGCTATATTGCATTTGAAAGATAATCAGTGCTCAGAACGCGATATAAAACTTTTTTTGTTCCAGGAACCATACCTGAACTTGTTATTGATCGACGTGTTACCACTATTATGCCATCACTCATTTGTTATCGTGTCATTGTGTATTTGCATGTCTCTTGCTGCATCCATTCTGAACTTTTTGGTTCTTATCAATTTCTTAGTTGATTAATTGTTTTAATAGTGTTTTTGGTTCACGCATCCATGCTATGTTTGAATTGTAATTTCATCGCAAGTTTTAGCTGCAGGTTGATGACACCGTAGACACTTTGAAAATTATACTATGAATATTCATGCTTAAACCATATGATTGGACTTTTATTCTTTGTTTTTGGGTGTGTTAGCTTAATGACTGGTTATGACATTGTTTAGTAAGTACTTGTATTTCTTTCTATTGGAGCATATATGTGGTGTATATCTCCAACGCTGCATGAGTATTCTGTTTTCCTTCTATTTTATATTGAAATAAATATCTTCTTGCAAAGTCTGGGGTAACAATTCATTTTTTTGTGATTATTTTACTTCTAATTTGCAACCTCTTAGATGGCGTGTTTGGATTGTTGAATTGGGATTTGGGTATTAGAATTGTAAGTCCAATTCCAATTTTGATTGAATTTGAATTGTGTTATAATTTGAATTCCATTGTTTGGATTTCATTAGAAATTAAAGTCTAGGAGAAATTCCGTTTTAGGCCCAACTAATAGTGTTAACCATGTTATGGAAATAACATAAAATAATTGGCCTGACCCTCATTTTTTAAGTATGTAATATCACATACTTTCGAAATAATTAAAACAGGTTTTATAGAAATAATAAATATTTCATTTATAGGTAATGTTTTTTATGTAAATATTTTTAAGAAAATTTTAGGCATATGTTATTTGAAAAATTTAAATGTAGAAACAACCAAGGGCCATCCCGAAATAGCCCCACTTTGGATGATGAACTAGCGTGACCATGGGTTTTGGCCTTGGTATATTGACTGAACAGAATTCTGTTTTGTTTAAAAAATTGATATATTTATAACTTGTGGAAATCATGTTCTATCAGTGTTACTGATTTATGTTAATATATTTTTTTGGGAAAAGTGAGATAAAAAATAGAATACAGAAATAATCATTCCCAAGTATTTTCTGGCGAGTATTAGTTTTCATTGCATATTTATTTTATTTTTTATGCCTTAGCTAATATGTTTTGTGAATATTTTTTTTAGAAAAAATGACCGCTTGTTGGCCTGGCTTGGTTTGGATGATGGACATGCAATGGTTGTGGCCAAGTAACTGGACACATTTTCTCCCCTTGGCCTGACGTGGACCTGATTTGGATCTGGTTTATTTTGATGAACAAATCTTAAATCTGTAATTGCACTTGTTAACTCACTTCATAAAACTTGTAAAGAGTCATCCTATGGTTTGTTTCAGATTTAAGGAACTAAAACTTAGAATTGAAAATTTAGTGCTAAATGGACATCAACCTAGAGAATTGGAATGGGGCTTGGAGTGTCAATTGCAATTCTGACTTCGGGTCCAATTCTTAAGATCCAAATAGCACTTGTGAGCCAAACGGCACCAAAGTGTTCTATTACTATTTATTTGCACTTTATTAATTTTGTCAATATGCTTTCTGAATGATTTACTTTCATGAACAGAATATTTGTATAGTTGCTAGTACACTTTGCTGAGGTGAATATTTGTGATGATTGCTATTGCTCTCTCGTTGTTGGATATATGTTTGGCTATTGTTCAACTTAGATTCTTATGCTTGTTACTGGTGGAACAGTTGCTACAATGGTGAGAAAGAAGCGATCTGACCAACGTGGAGAAGGGGAGAGCTCTCGTCCCCAGCAAGCTGGTGGTAGTACTGGAAGGGGTGGAGTTCCGCAGCAGCCAATGCAGCAGTCCCCTGGTGGTTATCATGGAAGAGGAAGGGGTTGGGGTCCACAGATGCAACAAGGAGGTCATGCAGGATACAGTGGTGGGCATGGTGGCGCCCAACGTGGTGGCATGGCTCAACAGCAGTATGCTGGACAATTTGAATCTCAAGGCAGGGGAGCTCAGCAGCAGCCACGGGGTGGCCCACTGCCACAGCGCCGTGGTGCTGGTGCAGTTGCTGGGTCAGGAGTTGGACCTGCCATTGGAACCTTCCAGCCACCAGTTCCCGAGCTGCACCAAGCTGCCCCGGCTCCAAATCAAGCCGGGGCTATCGCAACTCAAGCCAGTCCTTCTGGGAAGCCAGAAGAAGTGCAGGCAGAGACCAGTTTTTCTGCTCCGTCATCTGAACAGGCTGCATCTTCTCAAGTTGCTATGCAGTTTCCGCATCTCACACTTCAAGAAGGGCAATCTAGCCAAGCTGTCCAACCTGTGCCAGCTAGTAGTAAGGCTATGAGGTTCCCTGTGCGCCCAGGAAAGGGTAGCACTGGTACCAGGTGTATTGTAAAAGCCAATCACTTTTTTGCTGAATTGCCTGATAAGGATTTGCACCAATATGATGTATGTTTCCAAATTCTGTCTATGTTACAAATTCCGTGCTTACATTGCACGGTTACTTCTAGGATAGGTTGTCATAACTCATATGAATCTCGAGGAGAATCTGATTATTGAAATGCAATGTGAGCTACTTGTAGGTATCAATTATTCCAGAAGTCACGTCAAGGGGTGTCAACCGTGCAGTAATGGGGCAGTTGGTGAAGCTTTATAGAGAATCTCACCTTGGGAGTAGGCTTCCTGCATATGATGGGAGAAAAAGTCTATATACTGCAGGTCCCCTTCCCTTTCTCTCAAATGAGTTCAGGATAGCTCTGATAGATGAAGATGATGGTTCTGGGGCTCTAAGGTAATGGCTAACATCTCTTCTCCCATCACATGCATTTACATGGAATATGATGTGTCAAATTCTTGCTGCTTAAATAATGCAGGAGAGAGAGGGAGTTCCGAGTTGTGATTAAGTTAGCTGCACGAGTTGATTTGCACCATTTGGAGATGTTTTTGCAAGGGAAACAGGCAGATGCTCCCCAAGAGGCTCTTCAGGTTCTTGACATAGTGTTGCGTGAATTGCCTACTACTCGGTATGCTGCACTTTGCTTTTTTGCATTGATGAACTTGGTGTGTTTTGGGAACTCTATTTGATCATTTAATTGATGTTTGATGTGTTTTGGTTGGTTGTAGGTATTTGCCAGTTGGTCGCTCATTTTATTCCCCTGATCTGGGACGGAGACAACCCCTGGGAGAGGGATTGGAGAGTTGGCGTGGTTTCTATCAGAGTATTCGTCCAACTCAGATGGGTCTATCATTGAACATAGGTATTTTTGTGTGAGCGAATATTTTTTTTTTCATTTCCTTGTTTGATGTTCAAAGGAAGGAAATTTGCTGTTCACATTTCTTGTAAAATCACATAATAAGGCTACGTTCATTTGACCCTCTTGCAACCCGGGAACCTCATCCACTAGACCTCCTTCTTTGTGTCTTGTGAAATCAACTATGCTTGGTGTGTTCTTGATGTGCTCTAAACTAATATTGCAGATATGTCCTCAACTGCTTTCATTGAGCCATTGCCTGTCATTGAATTTGTGAAAGAGCTGCTGATGAAGGATGTTACGTCTAGGCCACTCTCTGATGCTGACCGTGTAAAGGTTTGTGTTTGTGTCATGCCTTATTATTGAAGTAGATTAAATATAACTTTGATGCTGCTCTTCCGCACCTACATATATATTCTTCTTTTGCACTTTTAAGGAGTTTTTTTCTTCCATTCCTTATTGCTGCCCTTATTCTATGGTAGTTTGGTTTACTCTGAGTTTTGCTCTCCATGTCTTCTCCATCTATGTCTTTGCAATCCATGTATCCATTCCTTGATCCAGTAAGGTCATTGACTGAAAAGCAGGGTGGGCAAGAAGACTCAGTTTGGTCAATTGATGCACATAATTTTCGGAAAATGTGGGTGGGGAAGATGCCAAAAGTAAGAATGTAGTTTTTCCCACGAGGAGGTATTCCCTAGTCACTCAACTTAGAAAATCCCAATAAGGAATAACTCCTAGGAAAATATGTACTCATTGTAATTCTAGGAGGCACTCACCCATTCCCCTTCTGCTCCCATATGCATCAACTTATTCTAGTAACTCTTTTGTGTGTCTTGCTATCTAACAGTCATCATGGTACCTTGTGGACTCTAACAAGCCGTCTTTGCTTCTCCCATGGCTTAAAAGTGCCAGTAGCTGAACCTCTTGTTGTTGGCAAAATACTGCCATCTGTTCCAAAATCTAAAGCTCCTTAGTGGAGGAAGGCTCTACTATGTCTTGATATGACCTCTGTTACAAATGTTGTGACTGGATATAATGCCATTTACCATTCTCCCACCGTTTCTCTCTCTAATTTCTGTCTGTTTCCACTGTTACTTAAGTAGCAGTTCTTGTCTTAATCACAACCTTATACTCTAATTACAACTTGGTAGGTATGAGATCCCATAAGGCCTCGTATGACTGCCCTAAAGTGAAACGAATGCTAGGAACTGTTTTCAAAAGATTGCAGTTCACCAGGGATGTCATGCTGATGTCAGCACACCGGCTGGCATTGGTGACTGCTATAACAGGGATTATCCTGCATGGGCTTTTGAAGCCCTGTCATTTAAAATATGATCTCTGCTATCCAAGGATTCAGTCATGATTCAGCGAGACTACTGAAAATCGTTCTGCACAAATTGCTCCTTTTTAATGGGCTTGTTTTCATAAACTGACAATTAAGCTTTGCCTGGTTCTGATGGTGAAGCAATATTTTGTGCTTCTAAAATCCTGCAGTTTGAAAGTTTCATCTCTTCTCCAGCAATGTGTACTGCAGAGAACTTGTAGTAGGTTCTTGATAATTTTTTCCACCATTATTCACAAAATTTTAATTGTGCAAAGGTGCACCACCTTATCATATGTCAGTGCTGTTAAAGGTACAAGGTGCATAAGACGCAAATAGTCCCTGGGGCCTAGGCATAAGGTGCATGCGCAAGCTTGATGGAAGTGAGACGCCAATTTATAAAATATTTATATAGGATATATTTGTAATAAATTTCAATTATTAAAGCTAATTAATAGAATACAAAACACGAAAAAAAAAAATCTTGATAATCATAAATTTATAGTTCAACTAACTATGTGAAATATAATAATTAATAAGCACATTTCACTGGAAATGAACAAGAATAATAAATTCATCGATAAACTTGGAATGTTACTTTCGTGATATTTATAGCAATGATTAATATTTATTGTCTTTATCGAATAGAAGTTATTTTCATTCCTTAGCTTATATGTTTGAATGACTTTTACATATTTGATATCTATAAGTTAGAATCTTCATCATTTGCAAAATCCAATGGAGAAGTGTAAGAGGCACATATTATTCAAGGTTTAATTTAGTGTGATTTATTGCTTCACTCAAATAATTTTAGCTACATGATCCTTTGTTAAATGATCATTGTCAAATGTAAACTCATTATGGTCATCCATTCTTCGCATCAGTCATTCTTATTTTTATTTATCCCAATTTTACAAATGCCAGTTGATATTAAAATGAAGAATTAAATATGATTATTAATTTAGAAAGGAATAATTTAATTTTTTAGAAAAAAAATCTATGAGGCGCTTAAGGTGGCACTTTAAGCCTCAACAAAAGGCGCGTACTTTAGAGCCTAGGCACTCACCTCTTGGATTGAGCCTCACCTGGGTATTTTGAGGCAATAGGCTTTGAGCCTAAGTGCCCCTTTAACAACATGGCATATACCTCTATGGGGTATCGACTTTACATTGTTTTGTCCGTCTTCCACATTTAAGTTTTGTGGTTAGATTTCTTGAGAGCCTTTGCAACTGTTCTTTGAACTGGTCGTGTGGTAAGCTTGCTGGATATCCTAATTGTTGAAGCACTTTGTTGTTGACAAGCCGATTATTGTTTCCCCTTCCTTTCATCCTTGTTGGGCTGTTGGGAATTGAAACTTGTGGTAGTTCTTTGGTCCTATTGGTGCTTTGTTCCTCTCCTGGAAAGTTAAACATTTTGCTTTTCATTATGTGGTTGGCATATTTATGTTTTGTATTTGTGAGCACTTTGTTGTCAATAAGCTTATCACTGTGTAGTTATCTTACATCTGTGGGCTGTTGGCAATTGAAGCCAGTTGAAGCTTCCAGGTCATTTTCATTTGCCTCCTTGAAAGTTAATTGTTGATTTTCATTTGGTTGGCAACTTGGCATATTTATGTTTTATGTTTGTTGGGATGCCTTTGAAGTTGTATTTTAGACAGCTGCACTATTGTTACATTATGGTCCATTATTGTTACTTCCAATACTCAATTTGCTGATTTTGGGAAACCAACTGGAGCTTTTCTCTTCTAACCTGGGGATTCTAATCCTTGCTTTGACTGAGGAGCATCAGATTACATGACAAGGTCTTCCAACCAATTCTCATGCTGTTAAGATGTCTCCTTAAGTTCCATATCTTGGAAGGACTGCCTTCTTCCTGTCCTTGCCATATGGGTTCAATTTGAGCCTAATTTTCTGACACACCTTCATTGCTGTGTTAAATTATAAAGTCATTTCCCCTACTTATGGGATTTTTTAGGAATTAGAGACCAAAGGATGTGGAATAAACATTGAGGGTATAATTGGTATTTCAGATTGTCAGGATCAGTCCAATTTTTTTAGGGGATTTTCGTAATTTAAACAATTTTAGGTGTTTTAGTAATTTGCATTAATTTTTTAACTACAATATTTTTGGGAAGTTTCTGATGGATTTTAAATCTATTTTGGATTAAGAAAGTAGTATTATAATTTAATTAGGTTTCACTTTTTTTTTTTTCCAAGCATCTTTAGTCTATAAATTTGTATTGATGTAATTGGTTTCTAGATGTTGAATACGAGTTGAATATTCAAAGCATGTGTTTGTTGTTCTTTAGGGATTTTGAGTCCGAGAACCGTTTTACTATTTGCATGTGTAAGTACAAAGGGTTGACAACAAAGTGTATGGTGACTCTCAGGGGTCATTCTTACAAACACAAGTGTTTTCTCAGTTGTTAGTATGAGTAATTTGCTTTTTCTCTCTCTTTGAACGTAAATGCAAGAGTTTGAAAGTTCAGATCCTTTGTTTGGTACACAGTAAATGCTTATATAGTGGTTGAGTCTTCCTACGTGGAGCACCTACGTCTAGCTGGCGTGTGTAGTGGATTCTGTCTCCAACTCTGTAAATCCATTTTGCCGTGTCAGATACTTTGCGTGCATGCGGGACGTCACTTCTATAGTGATTATACGTATTTTGCAGGCCATCATTTCTTGCTAAGATTGCGTGTTGCAGGGTGTGCGCGTGCCTTCACAAACGTCACCTTTTGAGCTGTCGCCCTCGGTCGTTCTGTGCTTCTTTCTCTGCGTCATATCCTTGGGCCTCAGTTCCCCTAGGGCTTTCTCAGCCAAATCAGCCCCTTGGGCTGAGTGGGCTTTTTGGGCCTTCTTAGGACTTGGGACCCATTTCACTAAAACGGGTTACTTAATTGGACCTTGGGTATCCACTACCCATCAGGATGAATTCTCCAATATTTCAAAAAAATTCCATGTAGATTTGTTAGCTAATATTAGCCGATATTTCAAATTTGATTATTTTGTCAAATTTATTTATAAAAATTTATATTTACCTCCATTATTGGTATGATGGTTTGATTCTCCGGTGCTCTAGTAATTGTATTCTCTAGACCATTGCCATGTAGTTAGGTAGGAACAATAAATTCGTATTTACGGGAATCTTGGAAAGAATGGGGATTTCTATCAACATGAAATCCTAATTTTGTTGGTATTGGGTGAAGTTGTCATGAAATGACAACAGTTGGTTTGGCAGTAAATTTGATATTGTGTAATGAGTATCCGCAACGCTTTTAGTAGCAAAATAAAAAAAAAAAAAATTCTAAACAGTGTTTTATCATTTCTACAATCTTCCAGCCTGTCTCCATAATCAGCTTGGCCATTGAAATGCGTTCGTTTTGGAAGTTGGTTAGAACATTATGAAAGTGGTGTTGTATCCATCATTTGGTACATTATTCCATCTGGTTTGACAAATGATCTTCATCCTCTTGTAACTGAGATTTTTTGCCTGCAAAACCTTGAATAACTGCTTCTAAAAAGATGCTAATAAATGGAATAATATTTTTTAACTCCTCCACATATGGAAAAACAAACTGCAAAGCGTTCTTGACACAGGTCAATAATGAGGCACATTTTTTTTTTTGTATAAAATAAGTCTTCATTGAAAATTAGAGGAAATTATGACAGCATTTATTGTTTAAAAGATTACAGAAGCTGTATGTGGATGCATTTATGGCAACATTTATTGTTTGAATGATCGTCGCTTTATGTGATGCTATTAACTTTAAAAGCAATAAGCCTATTTTTTGTGATTTTCATTTTTCGGAAACCTACTGTGTGGTCGCACTATATGGGAGATCATTACTTGATGACCTAACATCTTTAGCTAAAAGATTATCTGAATTTATGTTTACTAATGTAGAAACTATTTTTTGTTCAAATTGTAAAAAAAAAAGGGAAAAAAGATTTGTAGTGTCATGTTTTAGAGTATGTTAGATTTTCACTATCCTGGGTAGCAAGCACCTTTGCACATACTTTTCGAATTTTAGATCTTCTACCACAATGTATGGACTCTTTGATTGAACAATATAATATGCAGGTCCTTCTTGATTTATTGTCTCATCGTGTTGGAATAATTCCTAGCCCCACACCACATGTAACTGGTAGTTCACATTGAGTTGATGATAATCATTGCCTTTTATGTTTTTTCACGTGCTGTTTTAGGTACTTGATGTCTTTAGAACTTTTATAAGTATAATCCTTTTTATATTTTTTACAAACAACCCAGGTATTAACTATTTTTATTTTGAAAAGTTGCCCAACATTAATATAATGATTTTTAGGGGTTGCCAGATTTAGGGGTAGCAACACTGTCAGGGATAGGCTGTGGTTTTGCATTCTGTTCTTTTAGAACCACTACCAGTAACCGATGGAACAGGTACCATATTTTCAAGACAGCTATCCCAATCTTTTCCACTGCCAAAATGAGGAAAATTAAGAGTCATGAATATAACAATTGAATTGTACAAAATTAATTATTTACCATGTAGAATTACAGATAAAAGCTAACGTCAAATTTATAACAAAAAGCAACAATTAGTGAAACGCTAGATCACTTAGTACTTAGAAGACTGAGATTGAGAGAGTAGAGAGAGGAAGGAAATTTGGCAGAGAGAAAATGGGTGGAGAGTGGGGTACTTTTAGATGTTTTGATGGAGGGTTGTTTTGGTATTTGTATATATTTTTATAAGGGGGAGCTAGGGAGGGGAGCAACGGTTGACTGTCGAAGTTGAATACGGTGCTATGATTTTTTTGTGAGCTTCTATGGATGAAGCTTCTAATGGGATAGTGTGCAATTCTTTTGTTAAATCTTGTTATGAATTAGAAGATATCTTACTAAGGCACTCAATACTGTCTCCTTGGGAATTATAATTGTTTTACTCACAGCCTTGCATAGGAATTATTACTGTTCCAAGACTTTATGCATGTTTTTTGCTTATGGATTGACAGATTAAAAAGGCTTTAAGAGGGGTCAAAGTTGAAGTTACTCACCGTGGAAATATGCGTAGGAAATACCGTATTTCTGGATTGACATCACAGGCAACACGGGAACTTACGTAAGTATTTGGATTTTTGGTGTATTCTGCTTTGAAAAATCACAATACAAATTTTCTCTTTCTTCTGAGTTGAGCATTGTTAAATAAATTGGGATCAGAATTGAGTTTGTTTCTATCCATATTAGTTTTCCAGTTGATGATAGAGGGACGGTGAAATCAGTTGTTGAATACTTCCGTGAGACCTATGGTTTTGTTATTAAACATACTCAGTGGCCTTGTCTGCAAGTTGGGAATCAACAGAGGCCCAATTATTTGCCTATGGAGGTCAGTGCATAAATATGGTTGGCTTTTTCGTGTTTAGTGAAATGCTTTTTAATGGTTAATTAATCATTCAGGTTTGTAAAATTGTCGAGGGTCAGCGTTACTCAAAGAGATTGAATGAAAGTCAGATTACAAATTTGCTGAAGGTGACCTGTCAGCGTCCTTACGAGAGGGAATATGATATTGTGCAGGTTAGTATATCCTTCGTCATCTGATAACTAATGTGCAGGTTTGTACTGGTGTTATTTCCTTTGTCATCTGGTGTCTATTTTAGGCTCCCTGCATCACAGTCTCTGTTTTTTTTCATCTTCAGTCCCCCTTTTTTGCATTTATACTTGTCTAGTAATTCTATTTTTATGCTAATATTGCCTCAATTTGCTTTGTATTAAGCCCCAAGAATTCTTGAAACTTTGTATTTTGTCTGTCTTTTTGCCTTGATCAGAATGTTGCATGATATTTATATTTCAACTCTAACCTAGTGAATCTGTATCCCTCAGAACATTTTCCTACTTGCTTTTGCACTTACGAACATGCATCTTATGTGGTTATAACTATTTTGTCCATATCTTTTTCCTAAAAGTGTATTTATGTCATCATCCCTAATATGACAGTGTAAACGATGTGTTGTCAATCTCCATTCTAAAAGGGAAGGCCTGAGGTTCAGTTAGGTTCACCGAGGCCCACGAAACAAAAGATAGATGGAGGAAAACAAATTTGGTGGATATTAGCAACTGTGTGAACATAGTGATTATCAGTGCTAATATGTACTCTACACCTCCTACGTGCTTGTGCCTACAGGCCCTAGACCCATATTCCCACATGCCGTATCCAACTGTGTGAACATAGTGATTATCAGTGCTAATATGTACTCTACACCTCCTATGTGCTTGTGCCTACAGGCCCTAGACCTATATTCCCACATGCCGTATCCAGGCATGCTTTTGAGTTTTGACCATATGCATCCGGGTTTTATGCAGTTATGTTTATATATGCTTGTACTTTTTTTCTTCAGATTAATGGAACAACTGCTTTCTAAATGGAACTTGTGCGGGGTGGTACTTATTTTAGAATTGTAGCTAGAAGACTGCTTGGAAATGCCAAAGTTTAATGCTTGATCGTCCTATAAATGTTCTTGTTTCCAGTATAGTTTATTTATTTTAAGGGGTTGTTGAAAAATTAATTCAGCTGGATGATAATTCAGGATCTGAAGTTTGGGAAACAGTAGACTTAGTTGTGATTCTCTATATTTCTTGGTCATTGAACAACTGTAATTTGGCTCTGTTGCAGACATCAAGAAAACAAATCTGGATCTATGCTACGGTCTTATCTTGGCCAGCCAACTCGCTAGTGGTCAATAGGATCTTTAAGAACTTTCCCCATATATTATGAAATTTGAATTGTGGAGTTTTTTTTTTTTTTTCAGAAAAGGTTTTAAATTGTGCTTAGACAATTGGTAATGGAGTTTATATTGATGTATACCTTAATTATATTGCATCTTTAGGAGATGCAACACTGATCCCAATTTTCGTTTCTGCTAAGATCTGGAATTAGAAGACTATTTTATACCTTAAATATTGGCCGATGGTATTTCGTTTATTTTGTGTATTTTTGAATTTGAAGTTGAAAATAGAGTGTAGTCTTATTTCTACCTCATTGCTTTTTGATTGCACTTGTTATCGAAACTTGGTTCTATTAGTTATCGATGCTTCTCTCCAATGACTTTGCTGTTCCTTGTTTCAGACTGTCCATCATAATGCATATCATGCTGATCCTTATGCACAAGAATTTGGAATTAAAATTGATGAGAGGCTTGCCAGTGTTGAAGCACGTGTTCTACCTGCACCATGGGTATTTAACATGCATCTGTTGTATATGAGGATCTTTCTTTTGAAAGTCTGCATTTCTATGCTTTGCAGGAGCAAGTCAGCCCTAATTGTGCTTTTTGTTTTTCTAGCTTAAATATCATGACACTGGGAGAGAGAAGAATTGCCTTCCCCAAGTTGGTCAGTGGAATATGATGAACAAGGTATTAGTTTTGATGGAAATAATCTTTGTTATTATTTATGATTCAGCAAAAATATTTAATCACTTGAATATTTTCACCCTAGGTTATACCTGAAATAGCCATGTATTAATTTTCAAGTGAAGATTTGGTGGTGTTCAAAATTTTTTGGTGGCTGCCTTTTCTTGTCACAGTGTCTATTGCCATATGAGTGGTGTTGGGATTTGGTCTCCTCATTGGTGTGGGAACCAAGTCGCACTTCAATTTCAAGGTGAAAAGAGGAGCTGCTCGGTGTTTATGCGTCAAATCTCTGAGGATCCATTTACAGTTTTTTGGGCCATGTTAGTCAGCTTAAGTTGCCTTATGTGTCTTTTTGAAGCTGAGTAGGATGAAAAGCTGTGTGAACACTTTATCCTTTCAAGGCTCTTTGAGCTTTGGTGACAGATTGTGTCACTATTTACTAAGATGGCAGGCTTAACCTGGAATATATAATTGCAAATCTTGTGTGTGCTCATCCTTGTTTCAGCCTTTACTTGAAAATTAATAGAGTAAAGCTACACTTGAATTGACTATTTTAGATCCATGTTTCCCTAACTTACACTCGACCTGAATTTTATAAACTCATTGAGGAATTTCCTTGTTTTTCCTTGATGGATTTCCTGCTGAAGAATTTGGTCTGAACTGGAGTTTAATGCTTAGTTTTGTCATGGTCAACTAGAATGCTTTTTTTTTTATGTAGGGCATATTTAATTATTTACTTTGATCATTAATCCCTCGAATCAGAGGGGTAAAGAAGGGTGAATACTGATTTTCATTGGTTTGTGCCGAAGTAACTGTCTATGGTATTAATTGACCCATTGTTTACCTGCTTTTAGCTCCAAATGCAGAATGATTTCCTTAACATAAATAATTCCCAGGTGGGTCCTCACTCCACGTGAAATCTTCAAATAATACTTGCTTTCTAATCTATTAATTAGCTGCACTTCCACTGCTTTGCACACTGAGCACTTTTGACCTCTTTTTTTTGATTGATGCGGCCAACATTGATTGGGAAAAGACAAATATTTAATATCCTGAGTGGTTGGGCTACCAAAATTATTGCAAAAAAATTGTTAAATTCATTGGCATGGCTTTGTCTCCCAGGACAGGGCACAACTTATTTATCAGTGGGCTACTGGGCTGTGAAATGCTTCACTGGCCATTTATCCATGCGCCATTAGGCCTGTTTATATTTATTGATCACAGGTACCGATGTTGGAAAGGGCTGTGGTGTAGCCTTAGGCATGCTAGTTTATACACGCGTGTGCTTGGACTTTAGTTTTAATTTTTGTTCGGTCAAACTTTCCATGATGTGATCATGTTGTTGAGCTGCCTTCATGATGTATGAAATGGTGTGTTTTTCTATTTCACTATTATAGGCTTATGAACTTTGATATGATCTGGTCTGGCCATATTATTTTACTACCTTGGCATGTTATATGCAACTACTTATTAATTGGTGGTAATTTCATCTTTTTTTTTTTTCAATTTATTTGTCAGAAAATGGTTAATGGAGGAACAGTGAATAACTGGATCTGCATCAATTTTTCCCGTCCTGTCCAAGACCATCAGGCTCGCAGTTTTTGTGCTGAGCTTGCCCAGATGTGTTATGTTTCTGGAATGGTACAGCGCTACATGTTCTCTAAATTAGCTAGTGTTATCTGTTTTCTTGTGTTGATTTCATTGAGTAAGGACGATGGTATGAAAAGGAAAGTGAGATGTACATACAAAAAGTTCTTGAACGTCAACATGTTTCAATACATTTGAAAGCCCATCAGTTATTAACTCGCATGGGGGATTACAGGTATTTAATCCTGAACCTGTACTTCCTGTCATAAGTGCTCGACCAGATCTAGTAGAGAAGGCCCTGAAAACTCGGTATCATGATGCTATGGACAAATTGCAGCACCAGCAGAAGGAGCTGGACCTTCTGATTGTTATTCTGCCTGACAATAATGGCTCACTTTATGGTATTCAGCAACGGGATCAGCTAATGGGTTCTGTTTTCTTCCCCCCCTCCCCTTCTAGTTGCTCTGTATTTACGCTACTTTCCATGCAGGTGATTTGAAAAGGATTTGTGAGACAGAGCTTGGAATTGTCTCACAATGTTGCTTGACAAAACATGTGTATAGGATGAATAGGCAATATCTTGCCAATGTTGCTCTCAAGATAAATGTGAAGGTTGGTGGAAGAAACACGGTGCTTGTTGATGCGCTATCGAGGCGTATACCTCTTGTCAGTGACCGACCTACGATTATTTTTGGCGCTGATGTCACCCATCCTCATCCTGGAGAAGATTCAAGCCCATCTATTGCTGCAGTCTGTCTCTAATTTCTCATTCTTTCTTCTTTTAATATCTTTTAATCCTTGAAAAAGATCTCTCCTTTTACAGAAGAGTTCAATAAAGTAATTTGTTGGACATCTATCTCAGGTTGTTGCGTCTCAAGACTGGCCAGAAGTTACAAAGTATGCGGGTCTGGTTTGTGCTCAGGCCCATCGGCAGGAGCTTATTCAGGATCTCTTCAAGACCTGGCAAGATCCTATGAGAGGAGCAGTATCTGGTGGAATGATAAAGTATAATCGCTTTCTTTCTACTCTATTGTCCTTTATTATTTTCTTCTTTCTACTCAATTGTGCAAGAACTTTTTAGGCTGTTCTAGAAAACCGAGCCAAATATGTAACTTGCTTCCTATCATTTTAGGGAACTCCTGATATCCTTCCGTAGGTCTACTGGGCATAAGCCGCAACGCATAATATTTTACAGGTATTGTTTGTATTCTTCAAGTATTTATCTTGCTGTCATCCCGTACTCCACAGTTTCTTTATTTATTTACACTTCATTGAACAGGGATGGTGTGAGTGAGGGGCAGTTTTATCAAGTTTTGCTGTACGAACTGGATGCTATTAGGAAGGTGATGTCACTAATCCTTATATTTTCATTGAGCTGCCATAATTCTGCCACTTTAATTTCTTGTAGTCATTAATCTCTGACAAAATCTAACCCCATTCTACTTTATTTACCGTGGACTGTTCAGGCGTGTGCTTCTTTAGAGCCAAACTATCAGCCTCCTGTGACATTCGTTGTGGTTCAGAAGCGTCATCACACTAGGTTGTTCGCAAACAACCATAATGATCGCAATTCATTTGACAAGAGTGGAAATATATTACCTGGTAAGTATAATTATTCAGTTACTCCGTAGCAGAACCCTTTTATAATCCCCGCATAATTGCTTCTCGTAAATTGCACAGGTACTGTTGTGGACTCCAAGATCTGCCATCCCACTGAATTCGACTTCTATCTCTGCAGCCATGCTGGCATTCAAGTACATTTATCTTTCCATCTACCTGAGCTTAACTATGCAATTGTTCTTCTGCTCTGTTCATTTTGTGGATGTTACGCGGATTTATTGTTTGGAGTGACAGGGTACCAGCAGGCCGGCCCATTACCATGTTCTGTGGGATGAGAACAACTTCTCAGCGGACGAGCTGCAGTCCCTCACAAATAATCTCTGTTACACGTAAGTTCATAAATATTCACGATAAGATTACTCTACTGTGACATAAAGTCTCATATTAAAGGCACATTTTTTTAAAATTCTGTTTCATGTGACCTTTCTGACTTGGTTAACCTCCTGAATAAGGAGCTGCTGCCATTCATGCCAAAATTTCTGTCCTCAAAGAAGCTTGTTTCCTTTTAATGCCGAATTATATATATATATATATATATAATTTTTTTTTAATTTTTTCTGTTGAATATTTTTTGGGGGTTTCAGGTATGCTAGGTGCACACGTTCTGTTTCTATTGGTATGTTCTCTTTATCGCTCTATTATGTTGTGTCTGCATGGTTGCGTGACACTTTCCATTGACCTTTTGCGCTTGCAACATCATTTTGCCGGGTCGTCTCGTATTTGCAGTGCCCCCGGCATATTATGCACATCTTGCAGCATTTCGTGCCCGCTTCTACATGGAGCCGGACACCTCAGATAGCGGGTCAATGACAGGCGGTGCAGCATCTTCCGGTGGTCGCGGAGGTGCAGGTCCTGGTGGGAGAAGCACCAGGTCACAGGCTTCTAGTGCTGCAGTCCGACCTCTTCCCCCCCTCAAGGATAATGTTAAGAGGGTGATGTTCTACTGCTGAACCCATACCTATCCGGCTTCCCTGCTTCACGAACAACTCTCAGCGTGAACTTGCTGTTTGGTTTGTTCTTGACATATCTGCGTGTTGTTGTTGACGCTGAACCCATACCTATCCGGCTCTGTCTTTTTAGTTTGTTAAGTTGTTTCACTTGCTTAGAGCAGATCTGGACGTTATATTTATTATGGGTGTTAAACTTTCTCATAGAATATTAGCCAAAGACTCCTGGGATGCCACTCAGGCAAAATTGGGTCCGCTTGATCGACATGCTTTTGTTTCTGTTCAGAGATAGCTGTGGGAAGTCTCTCGAGCAACTTTTCTGCTAGTCATGGGCTTGTAGTATTCAAGTTCAGGTGTTATTTTCTGGTTGGATTTTTGAAATATGTCGAAAGGTAGTTGTGGGACGTGCGCTTGAGGTGCATTTGCCATATGTGCTTCTCGAACTTCTGGCGGTACAAGCTGTGGAATCTGCACTCGAGCAAGCGAATGGCGCTGGACTGCATAGGGGCAACTGCCCATGGACTCTTATGTGTTGTTTCAACCCAAATTTAGGCGGTTTTACTTTGTTATGGAATGAGCTTTCGAAGGAGACAGCAATACGGATTAATGATGTTGTGGGGTGGTTGCGCTGACTGAAGGAATGGTCCATCTGTAAGGAGCACCGAGGGCTCGGCTTTGCGGCTAAGGCCCGCCAATAATAAGGGTTATTGGCAGGGGCCATGTTATATTAGTTAGTCACTAGTTTGTGGTAATCAGTGGCCCGATGTTAATTTTCCTTGTATCGTGGAAGTTCTTTGAAGATGGCTCCTGGATAGTATAATGGTTCTATCCGGCCGGGGGCTTGCCCCTTTCAGATATGATTAAGTGTTCCATGCGCATCATGAGTCTGCGGCATGTGCCATTTTTTCATCCATTGGCCTTAGAGACTTAAGCCAGTGTTAAGTCAAGATGAGAGCAAGGCCGTGTTCCGTGGAAGGTTAAGCTGCAGGCTTTAGCTTTGTGTAAACTCGGATGGATTCTCTCTCCGAAATGGAAAAAGATAATATCCGAAGGAAATTAGAAGGAACAAATTAAAACAGTATATGTTTTTTTAGTATTTAGATTGCATTGAAAATTAAAAAAGGAAAGTATATAAATATGGTGAAAATATTGACGTTTTACTAGAAGTATTTTTTCCTTTTAAAATCAAGTAGAAAACCAGAAAAGTGAAACTAAAAGAACTATTTTTTGTATTTGTTGCATCTTTGATTCAGGTTGTTGTACTTGTGAGGTAGCTGCTCAATCTTTTAGGTTGAGTTACGTTGGAGTCAATCCAATTTTCATCTCTTTGAACCTAGAACATATATTGTACAATTTAAAACTAGAAGTCAGAGGACATCGAAAATTGCTTTCATTGTATATCTTTTGATTTTCAAGTTAAAAGACTTTTCTAGAGAATAGAAAGATGTTATTAGGGTATGAGAAATATATAGATACATGTAGAGGAGGGTTGAATATTTGGATATGTCCTGTAGCGGGGCGGTTTAGAAGTGTGGAAGGCAGGCCTCCTGAAATGACTAGACAGTGTCTGTAGTCCTTTTTTCTCTTTTCTTTTCGGCCTCTTCCTTGAATGATCTCTTGAAATGGAGGATTAGACTCCTCAGGTTATATTTTCTTGAAAGGTGATAAGGTTTGCCTCCTTGTGATGCCTTCTGGATGGAGTACATGGCTCCCAGGAAGGGTTGGATGGAAGAGCTTTTTGGTAGGAATGGATGGTAAAGCCTCCTTTTTACATTCTCCTCCTCCACTTTTGCAGGAATGAAGGTATATTTATAGAGGTGAAGGCTAGTTGGATTGTCCTTATCTAGCGACAACTATCTATGAATAGGATAAGACGAAACGGTTATATTGTTCTGATTGGTTATACGTGAAGTGGGCCATCCTAATTATGTCGACGAGTTTAACCGCATGTCATTTGGGCAAACTGGATCAATTGGGACGTTGTTCGTTTTTGTGCCTACCTTATTCTGCTGACGGGCTTTCTTCTCGAGCCGCGTATGCTAAACCCATCACTAGCACCCACTTTGAATGGTTCGGAATTTTTTAACCGTCGGCATGGTTTTGATGGGACCCTATCTGCAGGTTTGGATATAACGCTGTTGCTGTCTAAACCTTGCGGCTACCATTGTTGAGTTTTTACATGTACGTTTGATTGGTCGCGCTTGCACTTGCCAAGAGGAGGTTGTAGTGCTGACAAAGGTTGGTTGCTGGCTAGATTTTGAGGCTATCGTTGTCAGGCTTTTGTCAATCTAGGCCATCGTCCGCATGTACCTGTCGGCATTCAATCCTGTAAAAGAATGTCATAGCCTTCATGTGTCTGGTCATAGTCTGTTGACCGTCGTTGACTGATGGTGCTCACTCCTTTGGGAGGAGGTTGTTGCACTCATACTGAAAAGGCCCAGAAGATTTTGAATTCGACTGTACGTGGACCGCTTGATGAAGGAACCGAGGTTCAAATCTAACCTCATAAGGGCCACTTGGTTTGGGATCGAGGTTCAAATTCGACATCATAATGGCCGCTCGGTACGAGATCGAGGTTTAAATCCAACCTCATAAGGGCCACTCGGTTTGGAATCGAAGTTCAAATCTGACCTCATAAGGACCGCTCGGTAAGGGATTGAGGTTTATATTTGACCGTTTTTAAGCCACTCGGTTTTCGACCAAGGTTTTGTAATATGTGAATAAAATTCACCTGACTTAGGGGCAGTCTAAATTGTTTGTCATTAAAAGATAGTATGTAGCACTCACATGGGTAGGTAAAATGATTATATTATTAATTAAAGTATGATTCATGCAATCAGTATGATACATGCAATCAGTAAAATGATTATACTAGAGGATCGGCAAGGCCAAGAATTGTTCCATTAGTAGGGGCGACTAATCGCTCACACCAGCAGTCTCGAGTCTATAGCTCCTAAGCTTCGTAATATTACGTGGAGTTCCTTTTGAAGAAGGGGGGCCTTCATCAGCCAAACTTGATGATATCGGGGCAGATTAAAACCAACTACTCCAGATTGTGAAGAAGCAAATATGGGCTAATACTCCGCATCAGAATCAGTCTGTAGTCAATCTTCTTGAGTAGAACGTGGCCAATCAATCAGGAATGGAATTGAGCGGGAGTGATCAAGTTTCTAAAATGGATTTTAATTCCGGAGTTGACTAAAATTTAGAGTGGACTAAAATCCGGAGTGGTCAAAATCCAAAGTGGACAACTTTCTAAAATGGATAAAATTTCGGAGTGGATAAGAATTTCGGAGTGGGTAAAATTTTCAGAGTCACCAAACTTCTGAGGTAGATTATAATTGCGGAGTGAATAAAATCCGGAGTGACCAAACTTTTGGAGCGGATTATAATTCCAGAGTGAATAAAATTTTCGGAGTGGATTTGGGAGCCGATGAGGGAAGTGAAGCGCTAGAGTGGATCAGACGGACTGGATGAGTGAGAGTAGGAGCGCCAGAGTGAACCACTGCCGGAGTGGCTCTAGGCGTCGAACTAAGCTTCTGCTGGAGTGAATTTGAACCGGCTGACTGAGAAGGGGAGCGCCGGAGTGAATCTGACCTTCAAAGAGAGAAGTGGAGAGCCGGAGTGTTTGGCCAGCTTACTGTGAAACGGAATGCGAGAGTGGATCTGGCTAGCGGAGAGATGAAATGCCAGAGTGAGCTAGATTGGCTGAGTGAGAGAGGAAATGTTGGAGTGAGTGGACCAGCTGATTGAGAGAGGAATTGCTGGAGTGGATTTGGGCTTGTGATTCTGAGCATGGACCAAATCTGGAATTGGGTGGCGCCGGAGTGGTTTTGGAATACGTGATGATGAGCGCCAGTGGAGGGTTGTCCGAGCATCATCGCTAGTCACGGCGACAGCCACTCGACGACGGGATGGCAGCTCACGCAAGCGCCATCGATGCTTTCTCCCTCTTTCCACCATGCCACATTACACAATCCACCAAAATCTTGCCCGATCACCTCAAGATCGCCACTTGCAAGCACAACACAGACATCCTTGAAGAGGAAGGAAGCATTTATTTGTCTCGATTTGTAGACTTTCCTCAGATGGCGGCGACCGTGGCATTCGCATTAACGTGAAACTCCTCGACAATGGTATGATTTCTTCTAACGTGCCATAAATTCTCTACTCTGTAGCCAATAAAATATAAAGATAAACTAAACACCCAACAATTAAGTAAATTAATAAAATAACAAAATATAATATAACATCTCGGATAATAATACATCATAATTAAATTAATAATATAAGATAATTGATAATTATCTAATATTCAATGAGTTGTTTTATCCACGACTCAAAAGCCTTACTATAACAAAACATTAGGAATATAAATTAGATTTTATTGAATCCGTGTATCAACAATATCATAGGTTCCATGGAACCCATCTTAATAGAGGTCCCAACCGAATACTATTTCACAAGATCAATTAGACCTTATACGTCATTTTGAATCAACATGCACATGCCCTCCTCTAATAGCTGGGTAAATCCTCGATGTCTAAGTACTCGTAGTTTGACAAGCGACCAACTTTATGATGTCATGATACTTTTTAGCTGTAGTATATGAGTATTGAATTCAATCTACACAAATAATATTCCTGTTACACTGTCGGGTAACCCTGAATATGACTCTCATGTATTCCCGTGATCCACTATAACACACGTCCCGTTGGATACAGAATACTCATACCTACAATAAGTCAAACCTAGAACTTCTTTAGTACGATATACATCAATATCACACGTATAATATTCATATGATCAGAAGTATCCCTCCAGATTATTTCAATCCTCGGACTATAAATTCAATATTTGAAAAGTGTATATTATACTAAATTGCCGTAATCTCCCATTCGACCAAAAAATTTAATATTTTCATACGTTTTCTTTAACTTAACTATAAAATATCAAGAAAATTCACGGATACTAATAAAGTTAACGCGAAGAATAGATTATTGGAATTTATCAAGGAAATCTATGAATAATTGCTTACTGACCAAGCTTTAAATATTTACCTAATAAAACATTTTATTATGATATATACGTTTTACACACCCAACGCCAAACACAGACACACACATGGAAATAGCCAACAGCCAGTATGCAGGAATATATAATTATTAGATGCATACGCCGCCAAATATGTGAATGTATGTATATTTCATATAAACTGCTATCAACATATATACAAATACACATCCAAAAGCCACAACATTACAAGTCTTGTTCTCTCACCATTTCAATCGGCCACACTAAACGAGCGTAAGGCTCTACTGTCACACTCAGCTTGTAGATTCACACACTTAAATAAAAAAGACTCTACTTCCATGATTTAATAGTTAAAACTATGAATTATATAATGTAAATCCACTATTTGTCAAGCCCCAATTGCCGCATAAATCTTACAAATATATCAACATCCACTGTTGGAGCAGAGACTCTGATAATTCCCAAATAATGCCTCACAGTAGAATAAGACTAATTTCCCTTAGTGATTCGGTTCACAAGGAAGACGTGGAAACAATTACTTATATAGGAACAAGGATTGCGAGGGGAGTAAGAATTTTTACTTGTCGAAAATAGGAATACTACTTGCAGAAATTTTGAACGTTTACTCGCTTGATTTGCAATAATTACTGTAATAGCGATGAGATATAGCAGTGATGGCAACGAAGGTTTCTTTCTTCGGTGACAGGGACCACGACTCCAGTCTCGAACGGCTCTTACCATTTCCGCACTTCTTTATATATAACCCACAATGTCAACTCATCAATTAAATAAGAGGAAACGGAATTGCTTAGTAGATGAAGGGTGAATCAATTGAGCGACGATGTCGGTTTGAGGAAGAGGAACATAAAGGGCGATAAATAAAAATGGCCGATAACAATAAATGGCGGTCAATTAAATAAAAGAAGAGAAACAGTGAACGAGGTAGATGACAGAGAAAAAGAAAAAAAAAAGGCATATCAATATTTAAATATTTAAATAAGAATTAAATTATAAAAAATTTAAATTTGTCACATACTTTTTTTTCAAAAAAAATAAAAAAATAGTAGGCGGTTGGTTCTCAATTAAAAAGGAAAAGAAAAAGAAAAAGATAAGAAAGGAATAAAGGATACAGATTTTTTTTTTTTTAAAAAGTAAGAACGAAAAAATGATGGCATGAATAAAAATTAAAAAAAATTAGATTATTTATATGATTTCATAAAAAAAGACAGTGAAAACTTATGAAAAATTATATTTAAAAAATCAATTATATTTAAATAAAAATTATATTTACGAACTGCTAAAAAAATTAATGGGACTTTTGAACCACGATAATATTGTTTAAAAAATCAATCAGACAAGCTTAAAAAACACAGATGAATTTTAAATACCTTTGGGTAACGTACCGTTTCTTATCAATTGATTCTAATATGAATTTTTTAAAAACATTTAAAAAAATATCTAAAAATATTTTTAAAAAATATCCCTCTCCATGGAGAGAGAGAGAGAGAGAGAGAGAGAGAGAATGATGTAATGAGGTTCCTTAACGATGGCCAGATAGATTGAGGAGGCGTCCTTCTCCCCTATGGAGAAGGACCGTCCTTCTCTTAATATGGGCCGTTGGATGTAAAATCTGACGGTTACGTGTTTTGAATGATTAAATTTAAAATCGAACGGCCCACGTTATATTATCCATTCAAAACGTTATATTATCCTATGGAGAAGGACCGTCCTTCTCTTAATATGGGCCGTTGGATGTAAAATCTGACGGTTACGTGTTTTGAATGATTAAATCTAAAATCATCCGACGTTATATTATCGAAATATGTGGCGAATCGGATTTTCATCCACAAGTGAGAAGGATGCTTCCCCGGATCCAAGAAGAAAGCCCCATGGATCCTGGGCAGATGGGCCATTCCATCCATCAATGCAAAAGTAACAAATTTTAGAAAAAGTAAATACATAAAAATATTTAAACGGGCAAAATGCAAGGTGGGTTGATTGCTTAGCTATTAAGTTGTAAGCTTTTCCTTGCCACTGATTCCATCTGATCAGATCAGATCTGATTTATTTACTTATTTATTTTATATTTTTACTTTCCATTAATCAAAATTTAACTTTAAACTTAATTCCCAAAATATTTTAATACAATTCAATACGAAAGGATATGTTCTTATTATCTTTTACATAGAATTCAAATGTTATTATTTTTGTAATTGTATTTTTCAGATAATTTAATCAGATTATTTATTATAATATTTAAAAATCTTGACAAAATACTGTATTGGGTTCAACACCCGAATTTACACATAACCCGATTGTAGCGAAAAAATCTGAATCCCTCAATTGGTCGTCAGCCACTAACAATGTGAGTACAGAAAATATAAGAATACACAATTATTTTTAATGTGAAAAATTCTTCTTAATTAAGAAAAAAATTACGAGATAAATTTTAAAAAATTTTATTATATAAAATCAGTTACAAATAACTCAGAGAGAGAAGGTATCAATAGCCCACTCAAAATAAAATGAAAAAGATAGCTTTTAGGGTAAGGAAACGCTTCTCCATTTTGTAATATTGAACTAAAAAAAAGATAAAAATGGAAGGAGGGACGTAATTGTTATTTTGCATAGACCAACCCTGCCTATTTATAGCGGAAGCCTGTCCTGGAAACAGCAGAGGGCTTTCATTTGTGGATACTTAGCGATACTTCGTGGCGTGAAGTGGTTTTCAGGTGGAAACTGAGGTAGCTGACCCTTTCTCTCGTTTTTATACGGAATTTGTGGATGTGTTTGCTTTACTTCATTTTCTTTTGATTTATGCGGAAATGATTTGTCGCTTCGTTGCATTTTTTCCCTTTTTCGTGCAATGGCGCGTTTTGCATTCTTGGATTCGAACATTTGAGTATAGAGTACGTTTTGTGCTTTCTCTGTCAGTATAAGTAATATGCAGTACTAAGCTGTTCTTGAAGCGGTCTGCAATTAGGGTCTTCTAGATATTTTTGGTACTTTAGGGTCAAATGAAGAGAACTGTTTGTCTTGATTCTTGCAGTTTCCTGTGGTTTTGCCTCTCTTGATATGCGTAGCGTTTGATTCTCTGTATTTGTGCTTTTTTGTGCTCATTTTTTGTGATTTGTGTTGTTAACGTCCTTTGTTTGGGATTTTTGGTTCACAAAGTCTGCACGAAAAACATGATATATTGCATTTGAAGGATAATCCGTGCTCAGAACTCGATATAGAACTTTTTTTGTTCCAGGGACCATACCTGAACTTGTTATTGATCGACGTGTTACCACTATTATTCCATCACTCATTTGTTATTGTGTCATTGTGTATTTGCATGTCTCTTGCTGCATCCATTCTGAACTTTTTGGTTCTTATCAATTTCTCAGTCGATTAATCGTTTTAATAGTGTTTTGGTTCACGCATCCATGCTATGTTTGAATTGTAATTTCATCGCAAGTTTCAGCTGCAGGTTGATGACGCCGCAGACACTTTGAAAATTATATTATGAATATTCATGCTTAAACCATATGATTGGACTTTTATTCTTTGTTTTTGGGTCTGTTAGCTTAATGACTGGTTATGAAACTGTTTAGCAAGTACTTTTATTTCTTTCTATTGGAGCATAGATGTGGTGCATATCTCCAATGCTGCATTAGTATTCTGTTTTCCTTCTATTTTATATTGAAATAAATATCTTCTTGCAAAGTCTAGGGTAACGATTCATGTTTTTTGCGATTATTTTACTTCTAATTTGCAATCTCTTAGATGGTGTGTTTGGATTGTTGAATTGGGATTCAGGTATTAGAATTGTAAGTCCAATTCCAATTTTGATTGAATTTGAGTTGTGTTATAATTTGAATTCCGTTGTTTGGATTTCATTAGAAATTAAAGTCTAGGAGAAATTCCGTTTCAGGCCCAACTAATAGTGTTAACGATGTTATGGAAATAACATAAAATAATTGGCCTGACCCTCATTTTTTAAGTATGTAATATCATATACTTTTGAAATAATTAAAACTGGTTTTATAGAAATAATAAATATTTCATTTATAGGTAATGTTTTTTATGTAAATATTTTTAAGAAAATTTTAGGCATATGTTATTTGAAAAATTTAAATATAGAAACAACCAAGGGCCATCCCGAAATAGCCCCACTTTGGATGATGAACTAGCGTGGGCGTGGGTTTTGGCCTTGGAATATTGACTGAACAGAATTCTGTTTTGTTTAAAAAATTGATATATTTATAAATGGCAAAATCTTATGGAAATCGTATTCTATCGCATTTATAAATGGCAAAAAATAGAATACAGAAATAATCATTCCCAAGTATTTTCTGGCGAGTATTAGTTTTCAGTGCATATTTATTTTATCTTTTATGCTTTAGCTAATATGTTTTGTGAATATTTTTTTTTAGAAAAATGACCGCATGTTGGCCTGGCTTGGTTTGGATGATAAACATGCAATGGTCGTGGCCAAGTAACTGGACAGATTTTCTCCCCTTGGCCCGACGTGGACCTGATTTGGTTCTGGTTTATTTTGATGAACAAATCTTAAATCTGGAATTGCACTTATTAACTCACTTCATATAACTTGTAAAGAGTTATCCTATGATTTGTTTCAGATTTAAGGAACTTCAACCTAGAGAATTGGAGTAGGGCTTGGAGTTTCAATTCGAATTCTGACTTCAGGTCCAGTTCTTAAGATCCAAACGGCACCAAAGTATTCTATTACTATTTATTTGCGCTTTATTCATTGTGTCAATATGCTTTCTGAATGATTTACTTTCATGAACGGAATATTTGTATAGTTGCTAGTACACTTTGCTGAGGTGAATATTTGTGATTGTTGCTCTCTCGTTGTTGGATATATGTTTGGCTATTGTTTAACTTAGATTCTTATGCTTGTTACTGGTGGAACAGTTGCTACAATGGTGAGAAATAAGCAATCTGACCAACGTGGAGAAGGGAAGAGCTCTCGTCCCCAGCAAGCTGGTGGTAGTACTGGAAGGGGTGGAGTTCCGCAGCAGCCAATGCAGCAGTCCCCTGGTGGTTATTATGGAAGAGGAAGGGATTGGGGTCCACAGATGCAACAAGGACGTCTTGCAGGATACAGTGGTGGGCGTGGTGGCGCCCAATGTGGTGGCATGGCTCAACAGCATTATGCCAGACAACTTGAATTTCAAGTCAGGGGAGCTCAGCAGCAGCCAGGGGATGGGCCACTGCCACAGCGCCGTGCTGGTGGTGCAGTTGGTGGGTCAGGAGTTGGACCTGCCGTTGGAACCTTCCAGCCACCAGTTCCCGAGCTGCACCAAGCTGCCCCGGCTCCAAATCAAGCCGGGACTATTGCAACTCAAGCCTGTCCTTCTGGGAAGCCAGAAGAAGTGCAGGCAGAGACCAGTTTTTCTGCTCCGTCATCTGAACAGGTTGCATCTTCACAAGTTGCTATGCAGTTTCAGCATCTCACACTTCAAGAAGGGCAATCTAGCCAAGCTGTCCAACCTGTGCCAGCTTGTAGTAAGGCTATGAGGTTCCCTGTGCGCCCAGGAAAGGGTAGCACTGGTACCAAGTGTATTGTAAAGGCCAATCACTTTTTTGCTGAATTGCTTGATAAGGATTGGCACCAATATGATGTATGTTTCCAAATTCTGTCTATGTTACAAATTCCGTGCTTACATTGCACGGTTACTTCTAGGATAGGTTGTCATAACTCATATGAATCTCGAGGAGAATCTGATTATTGAAATGCAATGTGAGCTACTTGTAGGTATCAATTACTCCAGAATTCCCGTCAAGGGGTGTCAACCGTGCAGTAATGGGGCAGTTGGTGAAGCTTTATAGAGAATCTCACCTTAGGAGTAGGCTTCCTGTATATGATGGGAGAAAAAGTCTATATACTGCAGGTCCCCTTCCCTTTCTCAAAAATGAGTTCAGGATAGCTCTGATAGATGAAGATGATGGTTCTGGGGCTCCAAGGTAATGGCCAACATCTCTTCTTCCATCACACGCATTTACATGGAATATGATGTGTCTAATCCTTGCTGCTTTATTAATGCAGGAGAGAGAATGAGTTCCGAGTTGTGATTAAGTTAGCTGCACGAGTTGACTTGCACCCTTTGGAGATGCTTTTACAAGGGAAACAGGCAGATGCTCCCCAAGAGGCTCTTCAGGTTCTTGACATAGTGTTGCGTGAATTGCCTACTACTCGGTATGCTGCACTTTGCTTTTTTGCATTGCTAGACTTGGTGTGTTTTGGGCGCTCTATTTGATCATGTAATTGATGTTTAATGTGGTTTGGTTGGTTGTAGGTATTTGCCAGTTGGTCGCTCATTTTATTCCCCTGATCTGGGACGGAGACAGCCCCTGGTAGAGGGTTTGGAGAGTTGGCGTGGTTTCTATCAGAGTGTTCGTCCAACACAGATGGGTCTATCATTGAACATAGGTATTTTATTGTGGGCGAAGATTTATTTTTTGTTAATTTCCTAGTATGATGTTCAAATGAAGGAAATTTACTGTTCACATTTCTTGTAAAATCACATAAGAAGCCTACGTTCATTTGACCCTCTTGCAACTTGGGAACCTCATCCACTAGACCTCCTTCTTTGTGTCTTGTGAGATCAACTATGCTTGGTGTGTTCTTGATGTGTTCTAAACTATTATTGCAGATATGTCCTCTACTGCTTTCATTGAGCCATTGCCTGTCATTGAATTTGTGACACAGCTGCTGATGGAGGATATTACGCCTGGGCCACTCTCTGATGCTGACCGTGTAAAGGTTGGTGTTTGTCTCATGCCTTATTATTGAAGTAGATTGAACATACTTTGATGCTGCTCTTCCGCACCTACATATATATTCTTCTTTTGCACTTTTAAGGATTTTTTTCTTCCATTCCTTATTGTTGATCTTATTCTATGGTAGTTTGGTTTACTCTGAGTTATGTTCTCCATGTCTTCTCCATCTATGTCTTTGCAATCCATGTATCCATCCCTTGATCCAGAAAAGTCATTGACTGAAAAGTAGGGTGGGCAAGAAAGAAGACTCAGTTTGGTCAATTGATTCAATCGATGCACATAATGTTCGGAAAAAGTGGGTGGGGAAGACGCCAAAAGTAAGAATGTAGTTTTTCCAATGAGGAGGTATTCCCTAGTCATTCAAATTAGAAATTCCCAATAAGGAATAACTCCTGGGAAACTATGTACTCATTGTAATTCTAGGAGGCACTCACCCATCCCCATTCTGCTCCCATATGCATCAACTTATTCTAGTTACTCTTTGGTGTGTCTTGCTATCTGACAGTCATCATGGCACCTTGTGGACTCTAACAAGCCGCCTTTGCTTCTCCCATGGCTTAAAAGTGCCTGTAGCTGAACCTCTTGTTGTCAGCAAAATACTGCCATCTGTTCCAAAATCAAAAGCTCCTTAGTGGAGGAAGGCTCTACTGTGTCTTGATATGACCTCTATTACAAATGTTGTGACTGGATATAATGCCACTTACCATTCTTCCACCATTTCTCTCGAGCGCCTGTCATGCGCGCGGCGAGCGCAAGTCATCAGGAAATGGCGCCCTCCGGGTGGCTCAAGCGAATAGTGTGCTTGGACCAATCTGGTTTCAACACCTCCTTTTGCGCTCGCGCGAGCAGCGTGCGCGGGCTTCTCTGGAACAATCTGTTTTTGGCGCCCTCTACTGGGCTCAAGCCTGCAGCGAGCCCAACCCTGCAATTTTGCTAAATTAAGTCATTTTTCCAATTTTTCCAATTTCACTTATTCCAAACTTAATTGCATCAAGTTAATTAATAGAATTTACTATGTTTTCGGAACTCGGACCTCACACATATCTTGTTTGATGGAACAATAGCTATTGCTTGCTTCAGCAACTAGTGCGGATTCTCATTCTCCTATTGACATTGGTGTCTACTAGTTGGACATAATTTGAAAGTTGTACTGCCCGTGTTGGTTTCCTCATTTGGTAATTTCATTCATTTATAAATTTGCAAAAAAATTCAAGGCAGATGAACACGCCACTCTCCACATCTGAGTCTGTAATGGTAGCAAGGCATGATGCCATTGGCTGAATTCTCCAATATTTCAAAAAAAATTTCGTGTAAATTTTGTTAGATAATATTAGCCGATATTTCAAATTTGATTATTTGGTCAAATTTATTTTGAAAAATTTTATATTTACATCCATTATTGGTATAATGGTTCGATTCCCCCCTGCTCTAGTAATTGCGTTCTCTAGACCGTTGCCATGTA
Organism: Nepenthes gracilis; assembly: GCA_033239525.1. Lineage (NCBI taxonomy): Eukaryota > Viridiplantae > Streptophyta > Magnoliopsida > Caryophyllales > Nepenthaceae > Nepenthes > Nepenthes gracilis. The sequence continues at coordinate 2,382,718 of BSYO01000018.1, read as the reverse complement.
GTTAGGTTGGGACAATAAATTCGTATATTACGGCAATCTAGCAAAGAATGGGGATTCCTATCAACATGAAACCCTAATTTTGTTGGTATAGGGTGAAGTTGTCACAAAATGACAACAGTTGGTTTAGCAGTAAATTCGATATTGTGTAATGAGTTTCTGCAACTTTTTTAGTAGCAAAATAAAAAAAAATCTTAAAAATATTTTATTATTTCTGCAATGCTTCAGCCTGTTCCATAATCAGCTTGGCCATTGAAATGCGTTTGTTTTGGAAGGTGGTTAGAATATTATGAAAATGGTGTGTTGTAGCCATCATTTGGTACATAATTCCATCTGGTTTGACAAATGATCTTCATCCTCTTGTAACTGAGAATGTTTGCCTGCAAAACCTTGAATAACTGCTACTAAAAAGATGCTAATAAATTGAATAATATTTTTTAATTCCTCCACACATGGAAAAACAAACTGCAAAGCGTTCTTGACACAGGTCAATAATGAGCCACATTTTTTTTGTATAAAATAATTCTACATTGAAAATTAGAGGAAATTATGACAGCATTTATTGCTTAAAAGATTACAGAAGCTGTATGTGGATGCATTTATGGCAACATTTATTGTTTGAATGATCGTAGCTGTCTGTGGATGTTATAAAACTTTAAAACCAATAAGCCTTTTTTTTGAAATTTTCATTTTTCGAAAATCTACTGTGCGGTCGCACTATATGGGAGATCATTACTTGAATGTAGAAACTACTTTTGGTTCAAATTGTAAAAAAAAAAAAAAGATAAAAGATTTGTAGCATCGTGTTTTAGAGTATGTTAGATTTTCACTATCCTGGGTAGCAAGCACCTTTGCACATACTTTTCGAATTTTAGATCATCTGCCGTGATATATGGACTCTTTGAGTGAACAATATAATATGCAAGCCCCTCTTGATTTATTGTCGCATCATGTTGGAATAGTTCCTAGCCCAGCACCACATGCAATGGGTAGTTCACATTGAGTTGATGACAATCATTGCCTTTTATGTTTTTTCACGTGCTGTTTTAGGTACTCGATGCTTTTAGAACTTTTATAAGAATAATCATTTATATATTTTTTACAAACAAACCAGGCATTAACTATTTTTATTTTGAAAAGTTGCCCAACATTAATATAATGTCTTTTAGGGGTTGCCAGATTTAGGGGTAGCAACACTGTCAAGGATAGGCTGTGGTTTTGCGTTCTGGTCTTTTAGAACCACTACCAGTAAGCGATGGAACAGGTACCATATTTTCAAGATAGCTATCCCAATCTTTTTCACTGCTAGAATGAGGAAAATTAAGAGTAATGAATATAATAATCGAATTATACAAAATTAATTATTTATTTTGTAGAATTACAGATAAAAGCTAAAATCAAATTTATAACAAAAAACAACAATTTGTGAAACGCCAGATCACTTAGAACTTAGAATACTGAGATTGAAAGAGTTGAGAGAGAGGAAGGAAATTTGGCACAGTGAAAGTGGGTGGAGAGGCGGGTTCTTAGAGATGTTTTGATGGAGGGTTGTTTTGGTAGTTGTATATATTTTTATAGGGGGGAGCTGGGGAAGGGAGCAACGGTTGACTGTTGAAGTTGAATACGGTGCTATGACCTTTTTGTGAGCTTCTATGGATGAAGCTGCTAATGGGATAGTTTGCATTTCTTTTGTTAAATCCTGTTATGAATTAGGACATATCTTACCAAGGCACTCAATACTATCTCCTTAGGAATTATAATTGTTTTACTCACAACCTTGCATAGGAATTATACTGTTCCAAGACTTTATGCATATATTTTGCTTTTGTATTGACAGGTTAAAAAGGCTTTAAGAGGGGTCAAAGTTGAAGTTACACACCGTGGAAATATGCGTAGGAAATACCGTATTTCTGGATTGACATCACAGGCAACACGGGAACTTACGTAAGTATTTGGATTTTTGGTGTATTCTGCTTTGAAAAATCACTATACAAATTTTCTCTTTCTTCTGAGTTGAGCATTGTTAAATAAATTGGGATCAGAATTGAGTTTGTTTCTATCCATATTAGTTTTCCAGTTGATGATAGAGGGACGGTGAAATCAGTTGTTGAATACTTCCGTGAGACCTATGGTCTTGTTATTCAACATACTCAGTGGCCTTGTCTGCAAGTTGGGACTCAACAGAGGCCCAATTATTTGCCTATGGAGGTCAGTGCATAAATATGGTTGGCTTTTTCGTGTTTAGTGAAATGCTTTTAATGGTTAATTTATCCTTCAGGTTTGTAAAATTGTCGAGGGTCAGCGTTATTCAAAGAGATTGAATAAAAGTCAGAAATCAGCTTTGGTGAAGGTGAACTGTCAGTGCCCTTACGAGAGGGAACATGATATTGTGCAGGTTAGTATGTCCTTTGTCATCCCAAAACTAATGTGCAGGTTTGTACTAGTGTTATTTCCTTTGTCATCTGGTGTCTATTTTAGGCTCCCTGCGTCTCTCTCTCTGTTTTTTTTTCCATCTTCAGTCCCCCTTTTTTGCATTTATACTTGCCTAGTAATTCTATTTTAATGCTAATATTGCCTCAATTTGTTTTGTATTAAGCCCCAAGAATTCTTGGAATTTCTTATTTTGTCTGTCTTTTTGCCTTGATTAGAATGTTGCATAATATTGATATTTCAACTCTGACCTAGTGAATCTGTATCCCTCAGAAAATTTTCCTACTTGCTTTTGCACTTACGAACATGCATCTTATGTGGTTATAACTATTTTGTCCATGTCTTTTTCCTGAAAGAGTATTTATGTCATCATCCCTAATATGGCCGTGTAAACGATGTGTTGTCAATCTCCATTCTAAAAGGGAAGGCCTGAGGTTCAGTTAGGTTCACCGAGGCCCACGAAACAAAACATAGATGGAGGAAAACAAATTTGGTGGATATTAGCAACTGTGTGAACATAGTGATTATCAGTGCTAATATGTACTCTACACCTCCTATGTGTTTGTGCCTACAGGCCCTAGACCTATATTCCCACATGCCATATCCAGGCATGCTTTTGAGTTTTGAACATACGCATCCGGGTTTTATGCAGTTATGTCTATATATGCTTGTACTTTTTTTCTTGAGATTAGTGAAACAGCTGCTTTCTAAATGGAACTTGTGCGGTGTTACTTATTTTAGAATTGCAGCTGGAAGACTGCTTGGAAATGCCAAAGTTTAATGCTTGATCGTGCTATAAATGTTCTTGTTTCCAGTATAGTTTATTTATTTTGAGGGATTGTTGAAAAATTAATTCAGCTGGATATTAATTGAGGTTCTGAAGTTTGTGAAACAGTAGACTTAGTTGTGATTCTCTATATTTCTTGGCATTGAACAACTGTCATCTGGCTCTGTTGCCGACATCAAGAAAACAAATCTGGATCTATGCTACGGTCTTATCTTGGCCAGCCAACTTGCTAGTGGTCAATAGGATCTTTAAGAATTATCTCCATATATTATGAAATTTTAATTGTGGAGGTTTTTTTTTTTTTTACAGAAAAGGTCTTAAATTGTGCTTAGACAATGGGTAATGGAGTTTATATTGATGTCTACCTTAATTATATTGCATCTCTAGGAGATGCAACACTGTTCCCGATTTTCGTTTCTGCTAAGATCTGGAATTAGAAGACTATTTTATAGCTGTATTCTGGTTTTGGTGTTAAATTTTGTCCGATGGTATTTCGCTTATTTTGTGTATTTTTGAATTTGAAGTTGAAAATAGAGTGTAGTCTTATTTCTACCTCAGTGCTTTTTGATTCCGCCTGCTATCGAAAATTTGTTCTATTAGTTATCGATGCTTCCCTCCAATGACTTTGCTGTTCCTTGTTTCAGACTGTCCTTCATAATGCATATCATGCTGATCCTTATGCACAAGAATTTGGAATTAAAATTGATGAGAGGCTTGCCAGTGTTGAAGCACGTGTTCTACCTGCACCACGGGTATTTGACATGCATCTGTTGTAGATGAGGATCTTTCTTTTGAAAGTCTGCATTTTTATGCTTTGCAGGAGCAAGTCAGCCCTAATTGTGCTTATTGTTTTTCTAGCTTAAATATCATGACACAGGGAAAGAGAAGAATTGCCTTCCCCAAGTTGGTCAATGGAGTATGATCAACAAGGTATTAGTTTTGATGGAAATAATCTTTGTTTTTATTTATGATTCAGCAAAAATATTTAATCACTTGAATATTTTCACCCTAGGTTATACCTGAAATAGCCATGTATTAATTTTCAAGTGAAGATTTGGTGGTGTTCAAAATTTTTTGGTGGCTGCCTTTTCTTATCACAGTGTCTATTGCCATATGAGTGGTGTTGGGATTTGGTCTCCTCATTGGTGTGGGAACCAAGTCCCACTTCAATTTCAAGGTGAAAAGAGGAGCTGCTTGGTGTTTATGCGTCAAATCTCTGAGGATCCATTTACAGTTTTTTGGGCCATGTTAGTCAGCTTAAGTTGCCTTATGTATGTTTTTGAAGCTGAGTAGGATGAAAAGCTGTGTGAACACTTTATCCTTTCAAGGCTTTTTGAGCTTTGGTGACAGATTGTGTCACTATTTACTAAGATGGCAGGCTTAACCTAGAATATATAATTGCAAATCTTGTGTGAGCTCAACCTTGTTTCAGCCTTTACTTGAAAATTAATAGAGTAAAGCTACAATTGAATTGACTATTTTAGATCCATGTTTCCCTAACTTACACTCAACCTGAATTTTATAAACTCATTGAGGATTTCCCTTATTTTTCCTTGATGGATTTCCTACTGAAGAATTTGGTCTGAACTGGAGTTTAATGCTTAGTTTTGTCATGGTCAACTAGAATGCTTATTTTTTATGTAGGGCATATTTAATTATTTACTTTGATCATTAATGCCTCGAATCAGAGGGGTAAAGAAGGGTAAATACTAATTTTCGTTGGTTTGTGCCGAAGAAACTGTCTATGGTATTAATAGATCCATTATTTACCTGCTTTTAGCTCCAAATGCAGAATGATTTCCTTAACATAAATAATTCCCAGGTGGGTCCTCACTCCACGTGAAATCTTCAAATAATACTTGCTTTCAAATCTATTAATTAGCTGCACTTCCACTGCTTTGCGCACTGGGCACTTTTGACCTCTTTTTTTGGATTGATGCGGCCAACATGAATTGGGAAGAGACAAATATTTAATATCCTGAGTGGTTGGGCTACCAAAATTATTGCAAAAAATTGTTAAATTCATTGGCATGGCTTTGTCTCCCAGGACAGGGCACAACTTATTTATCAGTGGGCTACTGGGCTGTGAAATGCTTCACTGGCCATTTATCCATGCGCCATTAGGCCTGTTTATATTTATTGATCACAGGTACGGATGTTGGAAAGAGCTGTGGTGTAGCCTTAGGCATGGTAGTTTATACACGCGTGTACTTGGACTTTAGTTTTAATTTTTGTTCGGTCAAACTTTCTATGATGCGATCATGTTGTTGAGCTGCCTTCATGATGTATGAAATGGTGTGTTTTTCTATTTCACTATTATAGGCTTATGAACTTTGATATGATCTGGTCTGGCCATATTATTTACTACCTTGGCATGTTATATGCAACTACTTATTAATTGGTGGTAATTTCATCTTTTTTTTTTTTTCAATTTATTTGTCAGAAAATGGTTAATGGAGGAACAGTGAATAACTGGATCTGCATCAATTTTTCCCGTCCTGTCCAAGACCACCAGGCTCGCAGTTTTTGTGCTGAGCTTGCCCAGATGTGTTATGTTTCTGGAATGGTACAGCGCTACATGTTGTCTAAATTAGCTAGTGTTATCTGTTTTCTTGTGTTGATTTCATTGAGTAAGGACGATGGTATGAAAAGGAAAGTGAGATGTACATACAAAAAGTTCTTGAACGTCAACATGTTTCAATACATTTGAAAGCCCATCAGTTATTAACACGCATGGGGGATTACAGGTATTTAATCCTGAACCTGTACTGCCTGTCATAAGTGCTCGACCAGATCTGGTAGAGAAGGCCCTGAAAACTCGGTATCATGATGCTATGGACAAATTGCAGCACCAGCAGAAGGAGCTGGACCTTCTGATTGTTATTCTGCCTGACAATAATGGCTCACTTTATGGTATTCAGCAACGGGATCAGCTAATGGGTTCTGTTTTCTTCCCCCCCTCCCCTTCTAGTTGCTCTGTATTTACTCTACTTTCCATGCAGGTGATTTGAAAAGGATTTGTGAGACAGAGCTAGGAATTGTCTCACAATGTTGCTTGACAAAACATGTGTATAGGATGAATAGGCAATATCTTGCCAATGTTGCTCTCAAGATAAATGTGAAGGTTGGTGGAAGAAACACGGTGCTTGTTGATGCACTATCGAGGCGTATACCTCTTGTCAGTGACCGACCTACGATTATTTTTGGCGCTGATGTCACCCATCCTCATCCTGGAGAAGATTCAAGCCCATCTATTGCTGCGGTATGTCTCTAATTTCATTCTTTCTTCTTTTAATATCTTTTAATCCTTGAAAAAGATCTCTCCTTTTACAGAAGAGTTCAATAAAGTAATTTGTTGGACATCTATCTCAGGTTGTTGCATCTCAAGACTGGCCAGAAGTTACAAAGTATGCAGGTCTGGTTTGTGCTCAGGCCCATCGGCAGGAGCTTATTCAGGATCTCTTCAAGACCTGGCAAGATCCTTTGAGAGGAGCAGTATCTGGTGGAATGATAAAGTATGATCGCTTTCTTTCTACTCTCTTGTCCTTTATTATTTTCTTCTTTCTACTCAATTGTGCAAGTGCTTTTTAGGCTGTTCTAGAAAACCGAGCCAAATATGTGACATGCTTCCTATCATTTTAGGGAACTCCTGATATCCTTCCGTAGGTCTACTGGGCATAAGCCGCAACGCATAATATTTTACAGGTATCGTTTGTATTTTTCAAGTATTTATCTTGCTGTCATCCCATACTCCACAGTTTATTTATTTACACTTCATTGAACAGGGATGGTGTGAGTGAGGGGCAGTTTTATCAAGTTTTGCTGTATGAACTGGATGCTATTAGGAAGGTGATGTCACTAATCCTTATATTTTCATTGAGCCGCCATAATTCTGCCACAGTAATTTCTTGTAGTCATTAATCTCTGACAAAATCTTACCCCATTCTACTTTATTTACCGTCGACTTTTCAGGCGTGTGCTTCTTTAGAGCCAAACTATCAGCCTCCTGTGACATTCGTTGTGGTCCAGAAGCGTCATCACACTAGGTTGTTCGCAAACAACCATAACGATCGCAATTCATTTGACAAGAGCGGAAATATATTACCTGGTAAGTATAATTATCGAGTTACTCCGTAGTAGAACCCTTTTGTAATCCCTGCATAATTGCTTCTCGTAAATTGCACAGGTACTGTTGTGGACTCCAAGATCTGCCATCCCACTGAATTCGACTTTTATCTCTGCAGCCATGCTGGCATTAAAGTACATTTATCTTTCCATCTACCTGAGCTTAACTATGCAATTGTTCTTCTGCTCTGTTCATTTTGTGGATGTTATGCCAATTTATTGTTGGGAGTGACAGGGTACCAGCAGGCCGGCCCATTACCATGTTCTGTTGGATGAGAACAACTTCTCAGCGGACGAGCTGCAGTCCCTTACAAATAATCTCTGTTACACGTAAGTTCATAAATATTCACGATAAGATTACTTCACTGTGACAAAGTTTTATGTTAAAAGGCACATTTTGTTTTAATCTGTTTCATGAGACCTTTCTGACTTGGTTAACCTCCTGAATAAGGAGCTGCTGCCATTCATGCCAAAATTTTTGTCCTCAAAGAAGCTTGTTTCCTTTTAATGCCTAATTATATATATATATATATATTTTTATATAATTTTTTTTTAATTTTTCTGTTGAATATTTTTGGGGGTTTCAGGTATGCTAGGTGCACACGTTCTGTTTCTATTGGTATGTTCTCTTTATCGCTCTATTATGTTGTGTCTGCATGGTTGCGTGGCACTTTCCATTGATCTTTTGCGCTTGCAACATCATTTTGCCATGTCGCCTCGTATTTGCAGTGCCCCCGGCATATTATGCACATCTTGCAGCATTTCGTGCCCGCTTCTACATGGAGCCGGACACCTCAGATAGTGGGTCAATGACAGGCGGTGCAGCATCTGCTGGTGGTCGCGGAGGTGCAGGTCCTGGTGGGAGAAGCACCAGGTCACAGGCTTCTAGTGCTGCTGTCCAACCTCTTCCCCCTCTCAAGGATAATGTTAAGAGGGTGATGTTCTACTGCTGAACCCATACCTATCCGGCTTCCCTGCTTCACGAACAACTCTCAGCGTGGACTCGCTGTTTGGTTTGTTCTTGACATATGTGCGCTTTGTTGATGCTTGTGTTGATTTCTGCCTGAGAGCCTCCTGCTGAGGCGGTTCTGTCTTTTGTCTGTTAAGTCGTTTCACTTGCTTAGAGCAGATCTGGACGTTATATTTATTATGGCTGTTAAACTTTCTCATAGAATATTAGCCAAAGACTCATGGGATGCCACTCAGGTAAAACTGTGTCCGCCTGATCGACATGCTTTAGTATCTGTTTAGAGCTAGTCGTGGGAAGTCGCTCGGGCAACTTGTCTGATATTATTGCGCTAGCCGTGGGCTTGTAGTATTCAAGCTCAGGCGACATTTACTGGTTGGATTTTTGAAATATGTCAAAAGGTAGTTGTGGGACATGCGCTTGAGGTGCATTTGCCATATGTACTTCTTGAACTTCTCACGGTACAAGCTGTGGGATCTGCACTCGAGCAAGCAAATGGACTGCATAGGGGCAGCTGCCCACGGACTTTTATGTGTTGTTTCAACCCAAATTTAGGTGGTTTTACTTTGTTATCCTATTAGTAAGCCTCCTTTTACTTTGAGTATTTCATTCAAAACTTCAAATATGCATTAAATCAAAGGGAGAAGAGAAATTATACCAGCAGTTCAGAAAACCTTCAAAGCTTTATTTGAACGAAAACCATATAGGATTTCAGTACATAGTAGACAGAGGTAGCATACAAACTTCTGGGTAAACATTACAACACTTGAAGGAAATACAACACTCAAAAGGAAATAAAGATTCAAACACTCGATGGTATATACAAGGATAAGAAAATTAGGCTATTTACAAGGATGGATAAGGATAAGAGAAGAGATTCTTCTTGCTTCTCGAGGTGTGGATGAGCTTTCAGTTAACTCTAGACTTGACTCTTGTGTTTGGCTCTCAGAATGTGGCGTTTAAGCTCTGTCTTGTCTTCGATCTTGGATGGCCTCATATTGATGTGAAGAATTGATCAAGGCCGTTGATGAAGAATTGATCAGGGTCATTGATGAAGCATCTGCTTTTGTTTGGTAAATGTCTTGTCAATGCTTTAAGTAGGTAACCATTTTTTTTTGCTTTTTGGCTGGTAACCATCTTGTCTCAGCTTTTGAGAAAGTGGAGTGGTTAAATGTCATTTTGTATTTTTGTTAATGATAACGGGTCGGGAATTACTATTTATTTTTGTCGGGAAGTTGGAGAAAGATAATGGTGGGGTCATCAAATTCTTCTTTCTTGTGTTGGATGTACCTGCAGGCAAATTGTTAGAAGAAAATGTTTTTTTTTTTTTTTAGAAACGAAGAGTGTTGGTGAACGGAATTATCTGAATCTTGTCTGCAAAGAAAATGGTCTATTTACCGACAAAGACAAACATTTGATGTGGACCAAGGTCTTCAACAGTAGAGCAGTCTTGTGCTAGAAGATGGTAGCGGTAGATATTATTAGTAGTAGTAAAGATAATCCATGTTCCATTGCTAAGGGTAAAGCCAGATATTATCGGTCGTATTTCCTTGACAAGTTCGAAGATCGTAATAGTTCGCAGATAAAATCATTAGTCTGTTTCTTAATCCAGATTGTCAACCGATGTCGTTCAAATTTAACCAAAGCAAGAGTGGCTTTCTGAGATTTATGAATTTGCCACTTAAATATCTGTAAATCCCAACTAGATACGTCTGTAAATTTTTAGGCATCGAATGGTAATTGCAATGTAGTGGAAATACCCGTAGTCAATGACATGTGCTAAATACAAGGAGCCTGATGAAATGAATCACATAAGAAGTAAAGGTCATCTGGCGGTAGCAATACGTAGTTATCTTGTCGATGCGTCCATATAAGTGGTGTACGAGATAGGGATTTAACTAAATTCCAGAGATCCGTTGTAGAGGAATAGGCTCATAAGCCGTCAGCTTCGAGAGCATAAAGACATCCGTCATTTGGGAACTTCTGAGGATCCAGTCTGCATTCGAAGATAAGCCCATGTCCATAATCCCGAAAAGTTTCGTATTGGACAAGTTGTAGTTCGTCGCTAATAGGGATGGTCTGATAAGTTTGTAGAGTAGGATTAATAACATAAAGAAAATCTGGTTCAGCGTGGTGATGAGAAAACAAAGTAGTAGGCCATCGTTGCTGGCTAAAACGTGAAGAAAATGATCATAGATAAAATCGAGAGTATAAGGATGAAGTATTGAGTTGGAGATAGGGAGAAATTGCCAAGTAGGGCTATATTGACATTTTAGGTAGTACCATTCATCATCTTTTTCAAATGCATGAAAGGTATGTTGTTAAATAAAAGCAGTGTTTGATAGAAATTGAAGACAGGGTTTTGATATAGAAGCAAATTAAAGGAGGGTTTTAACGGGGAGTCAAGAAAATATTTTAAACAAATGATCATAAGTAAAAAGAGAAGAAGACACAGATTCAGGTAGAGATGTCATGTTTGCCCTGTAAAAATTCACTTGTTAAGAAATCGAGTAAAGAATTTGAAATTCCTTTGATAAATTTAATATTAAAATCAAAGACAGATAAAATTGCCTGGCCATTGGGCAAATATTTCTTGGAGACTAAATTTTTAACATCCTTTTGTAAAACATCTTTTGCGACTTTGCAATCAATACGTAGTAAAAATTTCTTATTATATAAATCATTTTGAAACTTAGATATGTATAAGACAATGGATAAAATTTTTTTTTGATAGTGGAATAATTTTTCTACGGTCCCAACCAAATGCCAGAATGAAATTGAACAATTTGAGGTTAGGTCGTATCTGATTTTTGTTTTAAGATACCACCATATCCAAAGTCAGATACATCTGTTTCTATAATAAGTAAAGCTTTAGGATGCGGGATATCTAAGTATAGTAAATATTGAACTTGTTTTAATTGTTTAACAATATTAGTATGTTCATCAGTGCAGACCAGAGGATTTTTTTGGGGGCGTTGATATAATGGTTTACACGTTTGCCTTAATTTTGGTATGAATTTTACAATATAATTTAAACAACTTAAAAATCGTTGTAGTTGAGTTTTATCCTTAATTTCATTAGGAAACTTAGCAGCAAATTCAATTGATCTCTGAATAGGTGTTATCGAATGTTGATTAATGTTAAAGCCTAAAAATCTTATCTTAGTTTGGAATAATTTGATTTTTGGTAAAGATACAACTAATCCATTTTGTTTAATAATGTTTAAAATTAATAAAGATGTTTAAAATATTGGTCTATAAAATTAGAAAATACAAGTATATCGTTAATTCAAATGATAATAAACTGTGTATATGATTAAATATTTGATTCATGATATTTTGATACTCAGAATGAGCGTTTTTTAATCCAAAAGGTATAATATTCCATTCGTAATGACCAAAGGGTACCGTAAATGCTGTTTTATAGTGGTCTTTTTCTTGAACTTGAGTTTGCCAAAATTTAGATTTCATATCAAATTTAGAAAAAATATTTGCATTGTATAATCTATTAATTAGGTCACGTTTATTAGGTATAGCATACCTAATCCATTGGAGTGCCTTATTTAGCGGTTTGTAATTTATAACTAATCAAAATACTCCTCTTTTTTTTTCAGCATTATTTATAACATAGAAGGCAGAACAGCTCCAAAGTGATTTAGATGTTCGAATTAATTTTTTGTCAAGAAGATCTTGAATCTCTTTTTTGCAATATTTTAGTAATTCTTGATTTATTTGAATTTGTCGCGTTTTAGTAGAAATTTTACTTTCATGAAAGTCTGGTTCTTATGGTAGAGAAACCTGATATTGTTTTCGATTTTAAAAAGCAGTTAGAAGAGTAGAACATACTTTGTTTTCAAATTGTTGGAATAGATTAGCAATTTTTGTTTGTACAATAGTTTGTTTTAGTTATTTTTCGATATTGCCTATCTGTATTTCTTCCTATAGATAATTAATCTGTTTTTCTTTTTTAATTATGAGATCTATTTGTTTAGAAATCGTCATCTCTTGTAAATCTTGTATTTCTTTTTATTTAATAGGTTGTAGAAATTAAAATAATATAGGAACTCCTAAGACATTGGTAGAAATACCTTCAGCAGATGTAGTAAAAGGACATATTTGTGTAAAAAATGGTGTGCCAAGGATAACTTCTTGTTGCAAATTTTTAACCGATATAAATATTGAATTGAAATAGTAACCTTGGTTACAAATTATTACACGTGTTAGTTTATATTTAATGCTTAGTTTTGATCCGCTTGCCGTATGTAATTTTTTCATTGTCTTTTGATAATATTTTGTAGGAATTAACCCTTCTTGAATATAATTTTGATCTGCACTAGTATCAAGTAAAGCTATTATTTTTAGATGATATTCTTGATTAACCACTAAAGTAATGGGGCAGTACCATTTTTAAAAATTAATTTTTAAAATGAGTTGCAAATATTTAGTTTGGTCAGTGGATTGTATTTCATAATTATGATTTGATTCTTCTTCCATATTCTGTTTGGTTTCTAGGATAGCAATACAAGTATTTAAATGTAATTCATTAAATTTGATTTTCGTAAATTATCCTTTAATTCTTTTATTTCGAGTTTTATCTCATTTAATTTTCATCAGAGGTCACCGTCGTTGCTTGTTAGACTAAAGAAGGCGAATGATATCTATTAAATATTTTCGTTGAACTGAATTCTTCTAGTTCTTTTGGTGTAGTAATAAGTAAATCCTTTAGCTTTTGTAAATATTGTCGTTTTAGTTCTGGATTATCAATTTTATTAATCATTTCGAGTAAATATTTCGTTTCATTATTAGATCTTAACATAATAAGTTGAAATTTACAATTACATACTTGTTTATGAGAACTATCGTTCGGTTCTTCAGTTTCTGATTCAGAGAAGTCTTCAGTTGATTCATTAATTTCTTCATTAATATTAGCCGCTTCATAATCAGAAATACAGTCATTTTCAGATTCATGGTCACTTAATAATAGAGCAGTTAACTTATCGCTTAATTGAATATAATTTCGATCTGCACTAGTATCAAGTAAAGCTATTGTTTTTAGATGATATTCTTGATTAACCACTAAAGTAATGGGGCAGTACCATTTTTAAAAATTAATTTTTAAAATGAGTTGCAAATATTTAGTTTGGTCAGTGGATTGTATTTCATAATTATGATTTGATTCTTCTTCCATATTCTGTTTGGTTTCTAGGATAGCAATACAAGTATTTTAAATGTAATTCATTAAATTTGATTTCTCGTAAATTATCCTTTAATTCTTTTATTTCAGTTTTTATCTGTTTAATTTCTCATTGTAGGTCACCAGTCGTTGCTTGTTAGAATAAAGAAGGCGAATGATATGTATTAAATATTTTCGTTGAACTGAATTCTTCTAGTTCTTTTGGTGTAGTAATAAGTAAATCCTTTAGCTTTTGTAAATATTGCCGTTTTAGTTCTGGATTATCAATTTTATTAATCATTTCGAGTAAATATTTCGTTTCATTATTAGATCTTAACATATTAAGTTGAAATTTACAATTACATACTTGTTTATGAGAACTATCGTTCGGTTCTTCAGTTTCTGATTCAGAGAAGTCTTCAGTTGATTCATTAATTTCTTCATTAATATTAGCCGCTTCATAATTAGAAATACAGTCATTTTCAGATTCATGGTCACTTAATAATAGAGCAGTTAACTTATCGCTTGATTGAATATAATTTCGATCTGCACTAGTATCAAGTAAAGCTATTGTTTTTAGATGATATTCTTGATTAACCACTAAAGTAATGAGGCAGTACCATTTTTAAAAATTAATTTTTAAAATGAGTTGCAAATATTTAGTTTGGTCAGTGGATTGTATTTCATAATTATGATTTGATTCTTCTTCCATATTCTGTTTGGTTTCTAGGATAGCAATACAAGTATTTTAAATGTAATTCATTAAATTTGATTTCTCGTAAATTATCCTTTAATTCTTTTATTTCAGTTTTATACATTTAATTTCTCATCAGAGGTCTTTGATCGTTGCTTGTTAGACTAAAGAAGGCGAATGATATTTATTAAATATTTTCGTTGAACTGAATTCTTCTAGTTCTTTTGGTGTAGTAATAAGTAAATCCTTTAGCTTTTGTAAATATTGCCGTTTTAGTTCTGGATTATCAATTTTATTAATCATTTCGAGTAAATATTTCGTTTCATTATTAGATCTTAACATATTAAGTTGAAATTTACAATTACATACTTGTTTATGAGAACTATCGTTCGGTTCTTCAGTTTCTGATTCAGAGAAGTCTTCAGTTGATTCATTAATTTCTTCATTAATATTAGCCGCTTCATAATCAGAAATACAGTTATTTTCAGATTCATTGTCACTTAATAATAGAGCAGTTAACTTATCGCTTAATTGTGGATCGTTTTTAAATATTTCATCAATTTTCTGTTTTACTCTACATTAATTCGCCATATGGCCAGGTCGTTTACATTTCCAACAGACAGTTTTAGAATGTTGGGACTGATAAAAAGTTTTAGATTAAGCATTTGATTTTTTAACAGTTCGTTTCTTATGTGGGATATAAGAATTAGATTGATACGGTTTCTTAGTTATATACTTGGGTTTTTGTTGGGAAGGTACTTTGTATTTTTCGATATCATACTGATAACAAAAAGTTCCTAATTAAGCCTTGAATTGTTTTTTATCATTTTGAAATTTTGTTTGTTTTTTATGTTCTTGACAGAGTTATAGTCCTTCCTTTTTTGTAAAAGTAAATAACTGACCATAAGTCATTTGATTCCATTGAATGGCTCGACCTCCTCCTAATTCAGTGAGTTTGGTCATGACTCTTTTAGTAAAGAGAGAAGGAAGACCAGTAAAAAAATCGTTCTTTCCGAATGATTCATTACAGTATTGTTTTCTAAAGATATGCGTAAGGAACATATTTTTATACCAACGAAAATCTTGAAGGGTAGGACATCTAAGATTTGTCAAGATTACATGAGAGCTTAAATAATCATCTTCAACGTTTCCTAGAAAGGCCTGAGTAATCGTAATAATTAGAATTTTTACGGAATTTGGTCTCTGTACGAACTGTATTTCTCCATTTGGTCTTTTTTCTTGAATAGATTCAGTATGATTTAAAATATAATTTCTTTCATTAGCATTTAAAGCATTTTTTCACCAATATTTCAGAGTTTCAGTAAAACCAATTACCAGTAATTTCGTGGCATTAAGTTTAGTCATTGTTGTATTACAGACACGATAAGCATAAACAGTAATTCCCATATCATGTAATAAACACGTAATTTTATATTCAGATTTTTCATCAACATTCCATTGATGTATATTATTAGCATCATAAATTCGTGGAGAATATTAATATCTTTCTTCATATTGTATATCAGGCGGGGTAGGTCGTGGATAATAGTTTTTAGTAAAAGAGTTGGGCATATTTCTTACTCTATTAATTTCTAGATTGATTTTATCATTTTCAGGTAAAGGTGAGTCAATAGTTTGAATAGTCGAGGTTTCAGATACATGATGTTTAGAATCATCATAAGGTTGAATATTATCATATAGCTTAGATACATTTGTAAGTTTGTCAATTTCAGCATTTTTTTATCAGAGGAAGAAGATATAGTGTCTTCAAGCTCAGAATTCTTAGAGTCATCATCTTTATCTTTACTAGATTCATCAGAAGATTGAATATTTTCAAGATCACTAGTATTAGTTGATATTTCTTTAGTTGCAATAACATTTTCTTTTAACATAAGTTGTTCTTCTGGTGATTCTAATATTTTATTTTTTTGTTGTTTACCTTCTGTCTTTATCGTTTTAACTTGCCTGTATTCTTTGGTTTTCTTTTCTTGAATAAAAGGTAGGAACCACTTAAAGAATGGTAAATTCTTTCGTTCCTTTATCATTGTTTCTTTCCACAAAATTCGATATTCTTCTAATTCATTTTTAAAAAAAGTCTTAAAATACCAATCACAAACACATTTGTTTTTAACAAGTATAAATTCTTTTCGAATGGATTCTATATCTGGGACAAATTCTTGCTTAGGATAATGACTAGGTGTAAAGGTCGATTCTCTATAATTTATTGACATATTAGAAGTTGAACTATCTCCCTTGATTAGTTTATTTAGCCAGGTTGTCATAATTTAATTTCTTTACTATGTAATACACAATTTTCTCAACACGATTCTAGAGACAATTCTTCACACACTCTTGCAGAGTCAGTTGACAGGACCACCCAATATCACTTAACAAATTCGTGGGCTAACCAACCGTTAAACGAGCTAAACCAATGTTGTTCCGATTTGATGCAAGTGTACGGGAATTTATCGTTTATGCAGAAATATGCAGATAGATTATACAAAAGTAATGCCGAAATCAAATAAGAATAATCACGAAGAGAACAGTGTCACCTATTCCCTCCCCAGACACAAGAAATCGAGGCACTTGTCTCTGATACCAATTAGAACTGCGCAGGATCTTTTCATTCAGAATTTTAAATATGCCTTAAATCAAAGGGAGAAGATAAATTATACCAGCAGTTCAGAAAACCTTCAAAGTTTTATTTGAACGAAAATCATACAGGACTATAGTACATAGTAGACAGAGGTGGCACACAAACCTCTGGGTAAACCTTACAACACTCGAAGGAAATACAACACTCAAAAGAAAATAAAGATTCAAACACTCGATGGTATATCCAAGGATAAGAAAACTAGGCTATTTACAATAATGGATTAGGATGAGAGAAGAAGAGATTCTTCTTGCTTCTCGAGGTGTGGATGAGCTTTCAAGTTAGCTCTAGACTTGGCTCTTGTATTTGGCTCTCAGAATGTGGCGTTAAATCTCTGCCTTGTCTTCGATCTTCGATGGCCTTATATAGATGTGAAAAATTGATCGAGGCCGTTGATGAAGAATTAATTAGGACTGTTGATGAATCATCTGCTTTAGTTTGGTAAATGTCTTGTCAATACTTTTAGTAGGTAAGTGTCTCTTCTTTGTTTTTTGATTGGTAACCATCTTGTCTTAGCTTTTGAGAATGTGGAATGGTTAGACGTCACTTCGTACTTTTGTGAATAGTAATGGATCGGTAATTACTATTTATTTTTGTCGGGAAGTTGCTGAAATGGAGAATAATAATGAGAAGAGCATTTTTTCTGTTTAATGGATGTTCCTACAGGCAAATTGTTAGAAGAAAATATTTTTTCTTTTTCCAAATCATGGGCTCAAAGTTCAAATGGATCTTGTGCATGTTCGGTTGGATCTTTTATTGGGTCAAAAGGAAATGAGCTGGCCGGTGGTGTGGATGATGAGGACGACCCTACCTGGTTTGCTCCAGTGTTAGCTATTTCTTTAGCAAAAGCGACTTCAGCTGCTGCTAAGTCTTCTTCATCGGGGATAGAGGCCCAGCTTTGTCGTTGCTTTTGTAATAATGATTTTATATTTGTAACTCTGGCTTGTGCTCTTTCTTGTGATTCTCGAATATGTTAAAGCATGTCATTGATGTCATTATGAATTTGAGCTGAAGATTGTGGATGAGAAGTTCTTCGTGATCGGTAAGAATGTACAGATGTGTTGGAGAAGTCTTTGTAATTTATACAGCTGGTACATTTTTTGTGATAATCTGATGATAGATGCTATCCACCAGAGGATCTCTGTAACGAGATATTATTGGTGATAGTTGCTTAAGATCCTCATGAAATAATTTTTTGGCCCGAAGATCGTTCTGAATATTTTGGGGAGTAATGGCCGTGAAATCAAATTTATTCCACCATTTTACTTTAAAATCTCTGACAATAGATAATGGTGCATCCAGATACATTGATCGAGAATTGAAGGCCCAAGACATTATCCATGGAATCGCATAATCAATAAGAAAAGTAATTTTGCGATGATGAAGAAATATTTCTGGAGTGAGGGTTTTATAATAGAGACGAGCTTCATTGATTGGAGTAGGATAAATAGCAGAACAATGTCCAAAATAGAGCCACCATTCAGAAAACCAAAAAGAAATCTGTTTAGGGCAGTTTTAATCAAATGTAAAAAATTAAGAATGACTGTAAGACCGAAGAAAGAATGTATTATACCATGCATTTTTATAGTCTTGATAATTATCTCCCATGGGTTGGTAGTGGACAGAAAATGGTTTGATGTCTAAGGGATCAAGAGCAATGTCTTGATGAGGTCGGATTTTTTTTTAATTTTTACAAATGGAGTAAGTGATAGAGTTATCGTGAGAATTTTGATAGTGTTTAAGTTCTATTGAATCCGAGTCAACAAGGATTAGTTCATAGAATTACTGTGTTTTTAAGGGTTCAACAGTTGGATATAGACGTTCAAACTAAAACATGCGATTTGTAATATTGAGTAATTCTTGTAGAGATAAATGTTTGTATAAGCCTGTCACGGTAATATATTGTTTGATAGGTTTGACATAATAATCAAACATAAACCTATCAAACAATGGAGATGAAGAAGATGAAGAGGCTGGTGTTTGATGATGAGAAGTAGTGGGTAAAATTTGTGTAGGTGTTATTGGCATAATCTTGAGCAGTTTGTTTGGCCGGAGTAGAAGGAGGCTGTACTTACTTACCTTTGTCCTTAGGAGGCATATTGGTCCTGTATGAATGTGTAAAACTTAATAAATTTTTGTTAAAACTTGCTTTGATGAATTTGTAGAATAAATTCGTCCAAAAAATAGATGGCAGCTGAAAACATGCTTCGAATATGTTTTGTTTTAAGTAAATCTTTTTTTGATAATGCTGAAATAAGAATAAAATCTGTGTGCAGAAGACACGTATATTGTATGTGGTACTATAGCGTACTTTATTATCAACTTTTCTATTAATTTTTAAAATTTGATTAGGCCATTACTGTTCTGAATATCGTTGATATTTTCTGATGATCTTTTGACAGTTCTTTTGATATTGCTTTCGAAGTGAAAAATATCGTTTTTTTGATATAATGCCAGTTAACGTGATTAATTTCCTTTTTAAGATATCGAAAGTCTTTATTTTCAATGTATCTATTTTGTTTTTGTATAAGGCGTAAGTTATTTGCTAATCTTCTTAGTAATTTTTTGGGAGAAATATTCTTACTAAGTAGTTTGATATTATCTTGAAGATAAGTTTTTAAGTAAGATTGAGTTATGTAAAAAGGAACGAAGGAATTAAACTTACCTATGGATTTTTCAAATAATAATATATAAAGTTTTTTATAGTCTAGAGTAGATAACTTTGATTCAAAAGAGTTGAATGTAGTTTTTAAACCAAAAAACTTAAATTTTGGATTACTAGTAAAGTTAGAATTAATGTTGATGTCAGAGTTAATTTTAGAATGAAAATTGTTATTAGAGTTAAAGTTAAAGTTAGAATTAAAGTTAAAGTCAGACCCATACCCCCCCCCAAACACATCGTGTTTGAATAGGGTAGAACTAGGCCCAAAAAAAGTTAAAAAGGGATCATTACAGAGTAAGTGTCCGAGAAATTGACTCGAAGTTGGTTGACCTTCCTTGATAAACGTATTGTATAAGATGATTGATTGATTGTCTAAAGATGGAGAATTGAGGGTAATTTGATATATTGGATAGATAGATGAATCCTTTGGTTCATCATTAAAAGTTAAAATAAAAGATAAATTTCTAGGAAGATTAGGAGTATTAAGTGGAAATAAAGTTTCCTTACGAGATTCAACTGGTCGAAGTTGATGGTTAAAGAAAGATGAATCTTTTGTTATACGAAGGACAAAAGATTGATTTTGTATTCGTACTTCATTTGATATTACTTGGATATGAAAAGCAGAAGGTTGTTTTAGGATTAATATATACGTATTTAGGACAGAAGACTTTTTATACGTTAACGTCCTTTTTTTTGTGTGATTCTATAGTATTATTAGTTAATAGTGTTTTACTTATAGATTGTTGTAAAGGTATTGGATCTGTTGTCGTAGAGACAGTATTTGTTGTTGTATATTTAGTACTAGACATAGTAGGTAAAATAATTGTTTCCTTAGGGGTCAATGGAGATGGTAGAGATTTTACCAAATTTTGTGATGAAAATGAATCATTTTTATCTTTCTCAAGTTTATGTTTTGATAATGGAGGTTCTAAAAGGTTAGTGTTAGGTAGAGGTGGTAATTTCACTTCATTTTGTTGTGAAAATAGAGAAAGTGGTAGAGAGTGTACTAATTTAAGCTTTCATAAGGACACTTGTTTGGTGGATTTAATGGATTTTGAGAGAAAAGGTGGAGTTTCCACTAAATTACGTTTTTTGTTTCTCATTTTCTTCTTCTTTCGTTTTTCTATGGTTTGAACCTTTTTATCTTTATATTTTTTCTTAACAAATTGAATTTTTGATAATTTGTTATTTAATCTTTGATTATTAGTATAACTAGGTTTTCTAGTTAATATTTTAGATTGTAGATGGCCCAACGTTTGAACTTTTTTAAGATATGATGTTTTAGGAGTAGACGACGTCGATGGTAATTCATTTAAACATTTTGATATTTGTTCTAGTAATATATCCAAACATTTTGGTGGAAATTGAATATCAGAGATAATAGGTAAGGGAGAACTAGGTAAAGAAGCTATACTATGTGGAAATTGATACGGATTTCCTACTTTAGTAAGTAGAATACGTTCAATTCTATCTACTTGCTGAGCAATAGTATGGAGTATTTGAGACTGATAATTATTTTATTCATATACTTTTTTCATATCTCCTAATATTGTCTCACTTTTATTTTCTCTGTCAGCACCTTTCTTAAATGGAGCTGCAGTGATAGTATTACTATCAATATTTAATTTTAAACCTGTAAGAGGAGGATGGACAGATGTAACTTGTTTGTCCATTAGTTATATTCAAGTAGTAGTAGTTCTAGTATTGACATTAATATTTTTTGTATTTATAGATGGTTGAATAGCATTTTGAATAAACGGAAGGAACCATTTGAAAAACGGTAAATTTCTTCTTAATGTCATCATTTGTTTCCATATTACTCTAAACTCTTCAAATTGTACTTTATTATATATTTTAAAATACCAATCCCTAACATTTTTATTTTTATCAGATATAAATTCCTTTCTTAACACGTATATATCAGGAATAAATTCAGACTTATTGAGTTCAGGATATTTTTTGTGTCATTTTCTATACATTTTTTCATATTGCATATCATAACTCATTTGTTCGATACAATCTTGATTGGATATTTTTTCAGTATTTCTATAAAGTAATCCAGTTCTAATTTTATAAATTTTATCATTAGATAGATTCCATAAATGAGGATTCGGATTACGAGATAACATTAATAGTTTGCATATTCGAAAACGTAGGTGAATCAGGAGTAGTTTGAGTAATTATTGCTATGATAGACATTTTATTTTTAATGTGTCTATTATCCTGATTTTCATGTGTAGGCTGATAATATGTACTAACTGATGGTCTAGCACTTTCATAATCAGATAAAAGTGTTTGCGATCTATGTGTGTTAAAACTTAATGACCGTGGTATCTGTGGAGTTCGAAAGTTAAAAATGATGTTTTCGTCTGGAGTTTTTGATATTTCAGAAAATTCTCTCCTAGTTAAATACCTAAGTGGTTGGGTAAGATTAACTTGCCATTGTGGTGGCAACGTGATTTCATCCCATTTTAGTAGTTTCGGTGTAAATGTAGTAGCATGATCTGCTTCTACGTGCAAGACGATCGTTTCACCAGGTGGAGTATGAATTAAGCATTTTGGATTAAATTACGTTGTTAAAAGTTTAAAATAGATACGATAGAGAATGAGAAATTCTCTACGTTCTTCCTGTTGAGACAAACCAGGTAGATAAACATTTAGGACAAGCGTATTTAAAATGGTTGGATCTTTTAGGTTAACAGTAAAATTTGGAGCACGGTTAAAATAAATTGGACCATTATAAAGATTTAATTGAACTATTGCTAAAATAGAATCTTTATACTTGAGTAAAGTTTGATCTCTAAGACATAACAAGACGGGAGTGTCGATTCCTAATTTAATTAAAGGCTTGATAGCTATTTGTATTAGGCCCTGTAATAGGTATAATTATATCATTTACTTTTGAACTTTTCTATTGATAAGTTTGATAATAACCTAACTTCCTCATATTCGTTTTGAATAGATATTATTTGTTCATGATCTTTAATAGCTAAAATAGTTTTAAAATCAAAAGTTCATATTTTATAAATTTCTTCTACTTGTTGTGTAGGTATCATCCATTTAGTATAATCCTTACTGTTAGGTATGATTAACGACTCTCTAGAATTCGTCGTCATACTTAAAGATGAACTATTTTCTCCGATCGTTCTTCTTACTCGAGTTTCTATAATTTAATTTTTTTACTACTTAATACATAATTTTCTCAACACAGTTCTACAGATACAATTCTTCACACACTCTTACAGAGTCAGTTGACGGGACCACCCCCGGGACCACCCAATATCACATAACAGATTCACGGGCTAAATCGACGTTGTTCCGATTCAATGCAAGTGTACGCGAATTTATCGTGTATGCAAAAATATGTAGATTGATTATACAAAAGCAATGTCGATATCAAATAAGAACAATCCTGAAGAGAACAGTGTCACCTATTCCTCATACACTCTTGCAGAGTCAGTTGACGGGACCACCCCCGGGACCACCGGTGTGCTCGTCCTCATCATCCACACCACCGGGCAGCCCATTTCCTTTTGACCCAACAAAAGATCCAGCCAATTAGGACTACATAGGATCTTTTCATTCAAAACTTTAAATATGCATTAAATCAAAGGGAGAAGATAAATTATACCAACAGTTCAGAAAACCTTCAGAGCTTTATTTGAACGAAAATCATACAAGACTTCAGTACATAGTAGATAGAGGTAGCACACAAACCTCTGGGTAAACCTTACAACACTCGAAGGAAATACAACACTCAAAAGGGAATAAAGATTCAAACACTTGATGGTATATACAAGGATAAGAAAACTAGGCTATTTACAATGATGGATAAAGATAAGAGAAGAAGAGATTCTTCTTGCTTCTTGAGGTGTGGATGAGCTTTCAAGTTAGCTCTAAACTTGGCTCTTGTGTTTGGCTCTCAGAATGTGGCGTTTAAACTCTGCCTTGTCTTCGATCTTGGATGGCCTTATATCGATGTGAAGAATTGATCAAGGCCGTTGATGAAGAATTGATCAGGACCATTGATGAAGAATCTGTTTTAGTTTGATAAATGTCTTGTCAATGCTTTAAGTAGGTAACCATCTCTTCTTTGCTTTTTAGTTGGTAACCATCTTGTCTTAGCTTTTGAGAAAGTGGAGTGGTTAGACGTCACATCATACTTTTATGAATAGTAATGGGTCGGTAATTACTATTCATTTTTGTCGGGAAGTTGCTGAAGTGGAGAATAATAATGAGAGGAGCATTTGTTCTGCTTGATGGATGTTCTTGCAGGCAAATTATTAGAAGAAATAATTTTTTTTTACAAATCATGGGCTCAAAAATCAAATAGATCTTGTGCATGTCCGGTTGGATCTTTTGTTGGGTCAAAAGGAAATGGGCTGGCCGGTGGTGTGGATGATGAGGACGAGCCCACCTTGTTTGCTCCAGTGTTAGCTATTTCTTTAGCGAGAGCGGTTTCAGTTGCTGCTAAGTATTCTTCATCGGCGATAGAGGCCCAACTTTGTCGTTACTTTTGTAATAATGATTTTATATTTGTAACTCTGGCTTGTACTCTTTCTTGTGATTCTTGAATATATTGAAGCATGTCATTGATGTCATTATGAATTTGAGCTGAAGATTATGGATGAGAAGTTCTTCGTGATCGGCAAAAAATGTAAGATGGTGTTGGAGAAGTCTTTGGAATTTGTACAGTTGGTGCATTTTTTGTGATAATCTGATGATAGATGCTGTCCACCAGAGAATCTCCGTAACGAGATATTATTGGTGATAGTTGCTTAAGATCCTCATGAAATAATTTTTTGCCTGAAGATCTTTCTGAATATATTTTGGGGAGTAATGGCCGTGAAATCAAATTTATCCCACCATTTTACTTTAAAATCTCTGATAATAGATAATGGTGCATCCAGATACATTCATCGAGAATTGAAGGCCCAAGACATTATCCATGGAATCACATAATCAATATGAAAAATAATTTTACGATGATTAATAAATATTTCTGGAGTGAGCGTTTTATAATAGAGACGAGCTTCATTAATTGGAGTAGAATAAATAGTAGGACAAGATCCAAAATAGAGCCACCATTCAAAAAACCTAAAAGGAATCTGATTAGGGCAGTTTTGATAAAACTTAAAAAACCAATAATGACTGTAAGACCGAAGAAAGAATGTATTATACCATGCATTCTTATAGTCTTGATAATTATCTCCCATGGGTTGGTAGTGGACAGAAAATGGTTTGATGTCTAAGGGATCAAGAGCAATGTCTTGATGAGGTCGGATTTTTTTTTTTAATTTTTACAAATAGAGTAAGTGATAGAGTTATCGTGAGAATTTCGATCGTGTTTAAGTTCTATTGAATCCGAATCAACAAGGATTAGTTCATAGAATTGCTGTGTTTTTAAGGGTTCAGCAGTTGGGTATAGACGTTCAGACTAAAACATACGATTTGTAACATTGAGTAATTCTTGTAGAGATAAAGGTTTGTATAAGTCTGTCACGGTAATATATTGTTTGATAGGTTTGACATAATAATCAGACAATGGAGCGGAAGAAGATGAAGAGGCTGATGTTTGATGATGAGAAGTAGTGGGTAAAATTTGTGTAGGTGTTATGGCATAATCTCGAGCAGTTTGTTTGGCCGGAGTAGGAGGCTGTACTTACTTACCTTTGTCCTTAGAAGGCATATTGGTCCTGTATGAAGGTATAAAACTTAATGAATCTTTGTTAAAACTTGCTTTGATGAATTTGTAGAATAAATTCTTCCAAAAAATAAATGGCAGCTGAAAACATGCTTCGAATATGTTTTGTTTTAAGTAAATCTTTTTATGATAATGCTGAAATAAGAATAAAATCTTTGTGCAGAAGACACGTATATTGTATGTGGTACTATAGCGTACTTTATTATCAACTTTTCTATTAATTCGAAGACAAGGCAGAGCTTAAATGCCACATTCTGAGAGCCAAACACAAAAGCCAAGTCTAAAGCTAACTTGAAAGCTCATCCACACCTTGAGAAGTAAGAAGAATCTCTTCTTCTCTCATCCTTATCCATCCTTATAAATAGCCTAGTTTTCTTATCCTTGTATATACCATCGAGTGTTTGAATCTTTATTTCCCTTCGAGTGTTATATTTCCTTCGAGTGTTGTAAGGTTTACCCAGAGGTTTGTGTGCTACCTCTGTCTACTATATATTGAAGTCCTGTATGGTTTTCGTTCAAAAAAAGCTTTGAAAGTTTTCTGAACTGCTGGTATAATTTTTTCCTCTCCCTTTGATTTAATGTATATTTGAAGTTTTGAATGAAAAGATCATGCGTAGTCCTAATTGGTATCAGAGACAAGTGCCTCGGTTTCTTGTGTCTGGAGATGGAATAGGTGACACTGTTTTCTTAGGGATTGTTCTTGTTTGATTTCGGCATTACTTTTGTATAATCTATCTGCATATTTTTACATAAACGATAAATTCGCGTACACTTGCATCGAATCGGAACAACATTGGTTTAGCTCGTTTAACCGTTGGTTAGCCCGTGAATTTGTTAAGTGATATTGGGTGGTTATGGAGGTGGTCCCGTCAACTGACTCTACAATAGTGTGTGAAGAATTGTCTCTAAAACCGTGTTGAGAAAATTATATAGTACATAGTAAAGAAATTAAATTATGGCAACCTGACTAAGTGAACTAATCAAGGGAGATAGTTTAACTTCTAATATGTCAATAAATTATAGAGAATCGACCTTTATACCTAGTCATTATCCTAAGCAAGAATTTGTCCCAGATATAGAATCCCTTCGAAAAGAATTTATGCTTGTTAAAAACAAATGTGTTCGGGATTGGTTTTTTAAAAATTTTTCTAAAAATGAATTAGAAGAATATCGAATTTTGTGGAAAGAAACAATGATAAAGGAACGAAAGAATTTACCATTCTTTAAGTGGTTCCTACCTTTTATTGAAGAAAAGAAAATCAAAGAATACAGGCAAGTTAAAACGATAAAGTCAGAAGGTAAACAACAAAAAAATAAAATATTAGAATCACCAGAAGAACAACTTATGTTAAAAGAAAATGTTATTGCAACTAAAGAAATATTAACTAATACTAGTGATCTTGAAAATATTCAATCTTCTGATGAATCTAGTAAAGATGAAGATGATGACTCTAAGAATTCTGAGCTTGAAGACACTATATCTTCTTCCTCTGATAAAAAAATGCTGAAATTGACAAACTTACAAATGTATCTAAGCTATCTGATAATATTCAACCTTATGATGATTCTAAACATCATGTATCTGAAACCTCGACTATTCAAACTATTGACTCACCTTTACCTGAAAATGATAAAATCAATCTAGAAATTAATAGAGTAAGAAATATGCCCAACTCTTTTACTAAAAACTATTATCCACGACCTACCCCGCCTGATATACAATATGAAGAAAGATATTAATATTCTCCACGAATTTATGATGCTAATAATATACATCAATGGAATGTTGATGAAAAATCTGAATATAAAATTACGTGTTTATTACATGATATGGGAATTACTGCTTATGCTTATCGTGTCTGTAATACAACAATGACTGAACCTAATGCCACGAAATTACTGGTAATTGGTTTTACTGGGACTCTAAAATATTGGTGAAAAAATACTTTAAATGCTAATGAAAAAAAATTATATCTTAAATCATACTGAATCTATTCAACAAAAAGGACCAAATAGAGAAATACAGTTCGTACAGAGACCAAATTCCTTAGAAATTCTAATTATTACGATTAGTAAGACCTTTCAAGGAAACGTTGAAGATGATTATTTAAACTCTCATGTAATCTTGACAAATTTTAAATGTCCTACCCTTCAAGATTTTCGTTGGTATAAAGATATGTTCCTTACACATATCTTTAGAAAATAAGACTGTAATGAATCATTCTGGAAAGAACGATTTGTTGCTAGTCTTCCTTCTCTCTTTGCTAAAAGAGTCACGACTAAACTCACTGAATTAAAAGGAGGTCGAGCCATTCAATTGAATCAAATGACTTATGGTCAGTTATTTACTTTTATAAAAAAGGAGGGACTATAACTCCGTCAATAACATAAAGAACAAACAAAACTTCAAAATGATAAAAAATAATTCAATGCTCAATTAGGAACTTTTTGTTATCAGTATGGTATCGAAAAACACAAAGCACCTTTCCAACAAAAACCCAAGTATATACCTAAGAAATCGTATCAATCTAATTCTTATACCCCGCATAAGAACGAACTGTTAAAACATCAAAATACTTAATCCAAAACTTTTTATTTGTCCCAGCATTCTAAAACTGTCTGTTGAAAATATAAACGACCTGGCCATGTGGCGAATCAATGTAGAGTAAAATAGAAAATTTTTGAAATATTTAAAGACGATCCACAATTAAGCGATAAGTTAACTACTCTATTATTAAGTGACAATGAATCTGAAAATGACTGTGTTTCTGATTATGAAGCGGCTAATATTAATGAAGAAATTAATGAATCAATTGAAAACTTCTCTGGAATCAAAAGTGAAGAAAACCAAACGATAGTTCTCATAAACAAATATGTAATTGTAAATTTCAATTTAATATGTTAAGATCTAATAATGAAATGAAATATTTACTCGAAATGATTAATAAAATTGATGATCCAGAACTAAAACGGCAATATTTACAAAAGTTAAAGGATTTATTTATTACTACACTAAAAGAACCAGAAGAATTCAGTTCAACAAAAATATTTAATAAATATCTTTCACCTTCTTTATTCCAACAAGTAACGACTGGTGACCTACAACGAGAAATTAAACAGATAAAAACTGAAGTAAAAGAATTAAAGGATAATTTACGAGCAATCAAATTTAATGAATTACATTTAAATACTCGTATTGCTATCCTAGAAACCAAATAGAATATGGAAGAAAAATCAAATCATAATTATGAAATACAATCTACTGACCAAACTGAATATTTGCAACTCATTTTAAAAATTAATTTTTAAAAATGGTACTGCCCCATTACTTTAGTGGTTAATCAAAAATATCATCTAAAAATAATAGCTTTACTTGATACTGGTGCAGATCAAAATTGTATTCAAGAAGGGTGAATTCCTAGAAAATATTATCAAAAGATATCGGAAAAATTATATACAGCAAGCGGATCAAAACTGTCACGAACTCGAACCAAGCAGGTCAATTTAAATAATTAATTATAATTTTTAAAATCTAAATTTTCAAATAATTTTAAACAATTAACACTAAGTCCCAAAATTCGGGTGTGACAAACCAAAATATACATTCAACAAAATTAAAATCTTCACAGGACCTCTTCGAACAACCGTCCGAACAATATAAATGTGATCTGCTCTACAATCATCGTAAGGGAGGCAATAAACCGATCCAAAAATCATCATCAAATATGATATAATATTCAAACTATTTCCGAAATATAACAATAAGTTCATATCCGGCCAATTCCATAATCCAAATATATCAAATATCCATATAAACCATAATAAAACTGAAACTCACCAAATCGGACGAATATCTGATCGATCACGTCTTTACTTCTGTACTGCATCTGAACCTTCTACTCTGAAGGGACAAAACAGAAAAATGAGCCTAATGCCCAGCAAGTATCATATTTATTCGAAAGGAATCCAATAAATTAGATGAGAGATCAATGGATAAAAATCCAATCAAATTTTAGAATAAATCCAAATCGCCGATAAGACAAATCCAACCGAAATTCAAGATCCAAATTTCAAAATCCAATGGTAGTCTCGTACTCAAATCAAATGTCCAAGTCCAAACAAATGTCCAAATTTTTCAAAAAAATAGTCATCGTCGGGACGTATATATATATATATAAATATATATATAACAAAAACATAGGTGATCCGAACCAATTCCAAAACCGATGTCGATCGGAGTCCAAATCCAAGTCCGAGTCCGAGTCCAAGTCCAAATCCAATGCCCGATCAGCTTGTGATCTGGGGCAAAATCCAAAAGCCGGATGATCCAATAGCGTGCGCAGAAACCGAAGCAGCACCGCGACGAATATTCCAAAGGTCCGGATCAAAACATATAGTCAAAATTATTTGTACAAGACATACCAAGCCCAATTATAGGCAAAAATCGGCGAATCACAAATCCAAATCCAAAAAACCATATCCAAATCAAAGTCCAATACCAATTAATGTAAAAATACAAATTATGCACCAAAGTTGGGTTCTCATTATTTAAAGACTAACTTGAGGAAGTGTTACACATAATCCCGGAAACCTTAGGCCAAAATCCATGTACTGTGTACCCATAGATAAGGTTGCTCACTATGTTTTGTCACCCGCGACTTTGGGTGCATTGCTCAAGTTGTCAGATATATTAGGACGTCCGAATATATTCTAAGGTCAAGTCAAATTGTCCAAATGGGAAGGGTCACTACTCCAAGCCTTTCCTGCCGGCAGAAAGGGATTTCCAAATAATAAAATAATCTCCCCGTCAGGAGCTACCCAGAAAGTCCAATTTCCAAGTCCAAATGTAGTGACCACAACCCGGCACGTGCATGTGAAAATGCAAGGCCAATGCAAATTTCGTGTATATTTTTGTTACACATACTGATATAAATATACAGCGGGTCCAATAAATTTTTCGGGCTTTAATAAATGTCTAAAATCAAAAGCCCATATTTAAAACATCAAATTTAGCTAATAAACTACACATGCAGTCCAAATTAAATAAATCGAACAGATAAAATTATATGCATGTTAGTAAAATTTCCAAACAGTGCCTAAAATACTTCAGGTATTAAATTAGACCAAAGAGGGGGTTACAGATACTTGCCTCAATCTTATATCTCACAGATCTGACAAACGGAGGCTCCAAAATACCGAATCGCGTGCCTCACTCCACTGCCGCCCACCCGTCCAGCGACCCGCTTTTTCCTTCGCTGCGTGCTACAGCACCCCTGGATTTCTCTCCTCCTTCCCTGCGCAGCACAGCATCAAGCTACGCACACTCCAGCCGGCGCTGGTCACCGACGCAGCACCGCCGACCGCCGACCACCGACCACAACCTCAGCGTCACTGCCTCCCACCGAGCTCCCCCCTCCACATTCGCACGTATCTCCTTCTCCTTCGCCTCCCACAATGAAATTCTACGCACAGCAAAGCTAACCCACGGCCGTCGCCGGTCACCAGCTCGACGTCACCGACCGTCGACGATCACTGCGGCTCTCCCCTCCGTCCCCTGCTGCAAACGCCGACGACAGCCCCGTCGGTTTCCCCCTCACCGCACCTTCACCGAATCACTCACGGCCACCAAAGACCAGATTTACCGTGCCGATTTCGACGTCCGACGCCGGCGTCGCCATGGCCGCTTCCTCTTCCACCGTGCGCAGCGCCTGATTTCGGCCCTGAAACCCTCTCTCTCTCCTCTGTTTTCTTCTTCTTTTTCCTCTGTTTTCTTCTTCCTTCTTTTTCTTCTTTTCCTCCCCATTTCTCCTGAGCCCAAACGCCCCTTAAATAATAATGAAAATATTATTATTATTATTATTATTATTATTATTATTATTTATATTATCTCCAAATCCCAAATCTCCATCCTTATCCTTATCCAAACGTAATCCCATCCCCTTTTCTTTCTCGTTTAATCCTTATCCATATTATATATATATTTAATATAATATTATTATATATATATTTTTCATTTTAGTTTTCTTTTATTCCAAAATCAAAATAATTATTTGTGCAACAATACGAGCGCACCCTGGACGCCAGCTCAACCGATCCAAACATCCTCCCAAAATTTTTCAATATTTAATTAATTTTATCGTGTCCAATTTATCCAAAATTATAATCAATATTAAATTAATCCGAACAAAAATCCGGGATATTACAAAAACTAAACATTAAATATAAACTAACATGTGCAACAATTTGTAATCAAGGTTACTATTTCAAATCAACATTTATATTGGTTAAAGATTTGCAACAAGAAGTTATCCTTGGCACACCATTTTTTATACAAATATATTCTTTTACTGCCTCTACTGAAGGTATTTCTACCAATATCTTAGGAGTTTCTATATTATTTCAATTTTTACATCCTATTAAATAAAAAGAAATACAAGAATTGTAAGAGATGACGATTTCTAAATAAATAAATCTCATAATTAAAAATAAATAAATTAATTATCTACAGAAAGAAATACTGATAGACAATATCGAAAAACAACTAAAACAAGCTATTGTACAAATAAAAATTGCTAATCTATTCCAACAATTTGAAAAAGAAGTATGTTCTACTCTTCCAACTGCTTTTTAGAATCGAAAATAACATCAAATTTCTCTACCATATGAACCAAACTTTCATGAAAGTAAAATTCCTATTAAAGCGCGACCCATTCAAATGAATCAAGCATAATTAGAATATTGCAAGAAAGAGATTCAAGATCTTCTTGACAAAAAATTAATTCGAATATCCAAATCACCTTGGAGCTGTTCTGCCTTCTATGTTATGAATAATGCTGAAAAAGAAAGAGGAGTACCTCAATTAGTTATAAATTACAAACCAATAAACAAGGCACTCCAATGGATTAGGTATTCTATACGTAATAAATGCGACCTAATTAATAGATTATACAATACAAATATTTTTTCTAAATTTGATATGAAATCTGGATTTTGGCAAATTCAAGTTCAAGAAAAAGACTGCTATAAAACAGCATTTACGGTACCTTTTGGTCATTAAGAATGAAATATTATGCCTTTTGGATTAAAAAACGCTCATTCTGAGTTTCAAAATATCATGAATTAAACATTTAATCCATATACACAATTTATTATCGTTTATATTGACGATGTACTTATATTTTCTAATTCTATAGATCAACATTTTAAACATCTTCATCAATTTTTAAACATTATTAAACAAAATGGATTAGTTGTATTTTTACCAAAAATCAAATTATTCCAGATTAAGATAAGATTTTTAGGCATTAACATTTATTAACATTCGATAACACCTATTCAGAGAAAAATTGAATTTGCTGCTGAGTTTCCTAATGAAATTAAGGATAAAACTCAACTACAACGATTTTTAGGTTATTTAAATTATATTGCAGAATTCATACCAAAATTAAAGCAAACGTGTAAACCGTTATATCAACGCCTCCAAAAGAACTCTCCGGTTTGGACTGATGAACATAGTAATATTGTTAAACAATTAAAACAATAAGTTCAGTATTTACCATGCTTAGGTATCTCGCATCCTAAAACTTTTCTTATTATAGAAACAGATGCATCTGAGTTAGGATATGGTGGTATCTTAAAACAAAAATTAGATACAGCCCAACCTCAAATTGTTCGGTTTTATTCTGACATTTGGCTGGGATCGCAGAAGAATTATTCCACTATCAAAAAAGAAATTTTATCCATTGTCTTATACATATCTAAGTTTCAAGATGATTTATATAATAAGAAATTTTTACTACGTATTGATTGTAAAGCCGGAAAAGATGTTTTACCAAAGGACGTTAAAAATTTAGTCTCCAAGCAAATATTTGTCCGATGATGTGCAATTTTATCTGTTTTTTATTTTGATATCGAATTTATCAAAGGAATTTCAAATTCTTTACTCGATTTCTTAACAAGTGAATTTTTAAAGGGCAAGCATGACATTTCTACCTGAATCTGAGTCTTCTTCTCTTTTTACTTATGATCATTTGTTTGAAATATTTTCTTGACTCCCCGTCAAAACCCTCCTTAAATTTGCGTCTATATCAAAACCATGTCTTCAATTTCTATCAAACACTGCTTTTCTTCAACAATATACATTTTATACATTTGAAAAAGATGATGAAAGGTACTACCTAAAATGTCAATATAGCCCTACTTGGTAATTTCTCCCTATTTCCAACTCAATACTTCATCATTATGCTCTCGATTTTATCTATGATCATTTTCTTCACGTCTTAGCCAGCAACGAAGGCCTACTTCTCTGTTTTCCCATCGCCACACTGAACCAGATTTTCTTTATGTTATCAATCCTGCTCTACAAACTTATCAGAGCATCCCTATTAGCGACGAACTACAACAACTTGTCCAATACGAAACTTCTCCTGATTATGGACATGGGCTTATCTTCGAATGCGGACTGGATCTTCAGAAGTTCCCAAATGACGAATGTCTTTATGCTCTCAAAGTTGACGGCTTATGGGCCTATTCCTCTAAAACGAATCTCTGGACTTTAGTTAAATCCCTATCTCGTACACCACTTATATGGACGTCTCGACAAGATAACTACGTATTGCTACCGCCAGATGACCTTTACTTCTTATGTGATTCATTTCATCAGGCTCCTTATATTATCGTTTGCCTGCAGGTACATCCACCACAAGAAAGAAGAATTTGATGACCCCACCATTATCTTTCTCCAACTTTCCGACAAAAATAAATAGTAATTCCCGACCCGTTACTATTCATGAAAGTACAAAATGACGTTTAACCACTCCACTTTCTCAAAAGTTGAGACAAGGTGGTTACCAATCAAAAAGCAAAGAAGAGATGGTTACCTACTTAAAGTACTGACAAGACATTTACCAAACTAAAGTAAATGCTTCATCAATGGCCCTGATCAATTCTTCATCAACGGCCTTGATCAATTCTTCATCAACGGCCTTGATCAATGCTTCACATCTATATAAGGCCATCTAAGATCGAAGACAAGGCAGAGTTTAAACGCCACATTCTGAGAGCCAAACACAAGAGCCAAGTCTAGAGCTAACTTGAAAGCTCGTCCACACCTTGAGAAGAAAGAAGAATATCTTCTTCTCTCATCCTTATCCATCATTGTAAATAGCCTAGTTTTCTTATCATTGTATATACCATCGAGTGTTTGAATCTTTATTTTCTTTCAAGTGTTGTATTTCCTTCGAGTGTTGTAAGGTTTACCCAGAAGTTCGTGTGCTACCTCTGTCTACTATGTACTGAAATCCTGTATGATTTTCGTTCAAATAAAACTTTGAAGGTTTTTTGAACTGTTTGTATAATTTCTCTTCTCCATTTAATTTAATGCATATTTGAAGTTTTGAATGAAAAGATCCTGCGTAGTCCTAATTAGCACTTGTCTCTGATACCAATTTGGACAATCTCTGACAATAGATAATGGTGCATCCAGATACATTGATCGACAATTGAAGGCTCAAGACATTATCCATGGAATCACATAATCAATATGAAAAGTAATTTTATGATGATCAAGAAATATTTCTGGAGTGAGGGTTTCATAATAGAGACGAGCTTCATTAATTGGAGTAGGATAAATAGCAGGACAATGTTCAAAATAGAGCCACTATTCTGTGAACCAAAAAGGAATTTGCTTAGGACAGTTTTGATCAAATTTA
The DNA here is from genome assembly GCA_033239525.1 of Nepenthes gracilis. Lineage (NCBI taxonomy): Eukaryota > Viridiplantae > Streptophyta > Magnoliopsida > Caryophyllales > Nepenthaceae > Nepenthes > Nepenthes gracilis. The sequence goes on along the minus strand of BSYO01000018.1, from coordinate 2,347,816 downwards.
AAAAATCAAGAATGACTGTAAGACCGAAGAAAGAATGTATTATACCATGCATTCTTATAGTCTTGATAATTATATCCCATGGGTTGGTAGTGAACAGAAAATGGTTTGATGTCTATGGGATCAAGAGCAATATTTTCTTCTAACAATTTGCCTGCAGGAACGTCCATCAAGCAGAAGAAATGCTCCTCCCATTATTATTCTCTATTTCAGCAACTTTTCGATAAAAATAAATAGTAATTATCGACCTGTTACTATTCATAAAAGTACGAAGTGACGTCTAACCACTCCACTTTCTCAAAAGTTAAAAAAAGATGGTTACCAACCAAAAAGCAAAGAAAAGATGGTTACCTATTTAAAGCATTGACAAGACATTTACCAAACTAAAGCAGATACTTCATCAACGGTCCTGATCAATTCTTCATCAACTGTCTTGATCAATTTTTCACATCTACATAAGGCCATCTAAGATCGAAGACAAGGCAGAGCTTAAACGCCACATTCTGAGAGCCAAACACAATAGCCAATGGTTTAATAAGCTTTAATAAGGACACTTGTTTGGTGGGTTTAATGGATTTTGAGAGAGAAGGTGGAGTTTTCACTAAATTATGCTTTTTCTTTCTCTTTTTCTTCTTCTTTCGTTTTTCTATGGTTTGAACCTTTTTATCTTTATATTTTTTCTTAACAAATTAAATTTTTGATAATTTGTTCTTTAATCTTTGATTATTAGTATAATTAGGTTTTCTAGTTAATATTTTAGATTGTAGATGGTCCAACGTTTGAACTGTTTTAAGATATGATGTTTTAGGGGTAGACGACGTCGATGGTAATTCATTTAAACGTTTTGATATTTATTTTAGCAATATATCCGAATGTTTTGGTAAAAATTGAACATCAGAGATAGTAGGTAAGGTTATATAACTAGGTGAATGGTATATTATGTGGAAATTGATATGGATTTCTCTTTAGTAAGTAGAGTATCTTTCAATTTCTATCTACTATTTAACGATAGTATGGAGTATTTGAGGTCGATAATTATTTTGTTTATATCTTTTTTCATATTTCCTAATGTTTGCAACTCACTTTCATTTTCTCTCGTCAAAGACCTTTCTTAAATTGTGTTTGGTGTGTGATTACTATCAATATTTAATTTTAAACCTTGTAAGAGGAGGATGTGCGGATGTAGCTTTGTTGTTCATTAGTTGTATTCCAAGTAGTGATAGTTCTAGTAACATCCAACCCGAACTTGAAAAGATCCAAATCAAAATTGACCCGAATCCAGAAAATGGGGATCCGATTGGTCGCCATGTCTACAGCTAGTGCAACTAATCTGATTCTTGGACATGGTGGAAAAAACGCACCCCTTGCATGTTAGCTCCGCTTCTTCCCGCCCGCTCTACCATGGCGTCATAATGCTTCCTCTCCGGTCCCGACTCGTCCTCACTCAAGAAAATGTCGAGTTCGATATTCTTCTTCTTCGGAGCAACGGTCGTTCGAACTTCCAAAACCCTGTCCTCTGTTTCTCCACTCTCTCTCACCAAACCCCTAACTTCTCGACCCCGCCACCTTCACAAATTATACACCTCTTCTTATGCAGCACTCAACACTCGGACAGATGATTCGCATGAGAGCCCTGCCCCTCAACACCCTTGGCCTGAATGGATAGCCTTCGTCGACAGCTTGAAGTCCAAAGGTTACCTTATCGAAATGAACGACGGGAGTTCCGTTGATGATGCTGTTGGTAATTCTGAATCCATATATAAAGATATGAATCTCTTGAAGAACGCTTGCTTGAGCTTTTCTCGGGACCGCTTTGACATTTTCAAGTAAAGGTTTATGCCTTTGAATTGAGTTCTAGATTGTTTTTCTTGTTGCAGTGTCCAAGCGTTTGGGATTAATGTGTGCATATGGGCTGTAGATTGAATTTATGTTTGTTGCTTTTTATGGCAGCTGTGACTTGTTTTATCCGAAACTGTGTGCCAACCAAAGAAATGGAAATGTATGCACTTTTTTTCTGTGTTTATGTATGGCAATGCGTCCAACTTGTGGTTTTTTGATTTAAGTTGACATTTACCTCTTTCTTGGGCATATAACTAGGTTCCTTGAGCTTGATTTTTAGGTATAATCTATACGTTCTATATTTAGTTCCTCATTTTTCCAGCAATGACTTTATCTGAAATGTCAGAATAAGCACACTGGAATCAGTTGAAATTCTGCGTATTTTTGTATTATTGGGAAACGTGGAAGCTGGCATGGTGTTTGTCATGGGGGATTTGGAGATTGAAAGAATGTGGCTTTGGATGTAAATGAAATCTTGATGACTTTAAATGGGTGATCTGAATTATTCTCCGATTCTTGATGTACAGCAGTTTGTGCTGCTCATATCCAGGGGTAATTGAACCCGACTAGTCTACAGTACCTTGTTGTTTAATTATCAGCATTCCGACTCCATTGCTGTTTGGAAGGTCTTCACCAAAAGGAAAAAGAATACAGTGAAAAAAAGAAACAGAAAAAATCATAACGTTCTTTGTTACTTTTTGCAGAGAGAAGAATCGATTTGGAGGATGACCTGCTATTTCTGTTGTTGACTGGTTGGTTCTTTGTTGAAACAAAGAATTTTGGTCAGAATTAGATTAAACTCATAATTTCAACCAATGTTGGAATTTTATTCAAATCATGTTGGTACTTGTGTATCTCTGGGTGAAGCTTATTATTGATTGGAAATCAAATATTGTGGAGGTTTTCAAGTTTCTTTTTGTTCCTTTGGAAGGAAGTTTAATTATTGTAACGTCTTCTTTGGATGCTGGAATTGGAACTTGGAATTTGAAATTCGAATTGAAATTTCAGGTTTAATTCCAATTCTATTGCTTTGCTGCATGCATGCAAAATTGAAATTCCAATTCCACGTTTTAATTTTTGGAATTAAAAGATAATGTGAGATGACTTTGTATAGTTTTTAGGTGGTTAGAATTTTAATTTCAAGGTTAGAAAATTATCTATTAATTTGATAAGATAAAATTTGACCAGAATAGGTCAAATTGGTAACATATTTTGGTAATTTAGGTTCGGTAGAGGTGGACTGACCATGGTCGTATATGTAATTTTAAAAGTTTTGTTTATTTTTATTTTCAATCCAGGCCTATTACTTAGCCAGAACTATTGTAAGCACTCCTCTATCATGCAAATTGGGTCAAATTGGGCCAGATCGAGCAACAATCCTTTCTATTTTAAAAATTATGAAGAATGATATTTAAAAATAAAAAGATAAATATTTGCGCAAAAATATTGCCTAAAAACATACAAAAAAATATTACTTGTCTTTCTTATAGTTTATATTTACATAAAATTTTGCTCGAATATGCATTGTTGCCCAGGCCTGAACGTCTGTTCACTGGAAACACGTTTTCACGAAGTTGTAAAACCATGTATGGGGGCCAACGCCTGCTTAAGATTAGAAGGACAAGGAAGTTATTCGGTACTAGTAAATAATAAAATATGAACTCTGGGCTGAAATTAACTTGGAGCTGCATGGATAAGAACTTGATTTTCATCCACATTATAGTATCATCCTTTACTGATAATTAGTGATAGGGATACTCTTCCACATGTCAATAAATAAATGATAGAAAGATAGGTCATAGGATGGCACTTATTGGCAAAGGGGCTGACTGAAGACAACGGTGAGCATATTGAATATTTAATTTGGCTGTTGGCTGCATCCAAATCAAGCTTAAGCTGCACGACCTGTGTATGTAATCAATCAAATGGAAGAATATGCTCAAAATTCCTCATGATTGTTAACTTGATTTTGCCAACATTATATCAGCATTAATTTTCGGGAAGCTCTACTTGAGCTTAAACACGATGAAATTACAAATTGGTACTTAATTGGCTTAATTTGGCTCAAGTGCATCAGAGCATAGTTATGCCTTCTCTCCTATCCAGGTTTTAGAACACGTCATCCTATTAGTAAATTTCATTCATTTTATCGGCAGATAAATATTTCATTATTAGTCAAGTAAATTGTGCCTTGGCTTCCATAAAGTGCTTCCAATTCATCAGATGCATTAAAAGTAGAAAGAATCTACTTACAACTCAAATTGTCTGACACTTATTTGGTTTCATCATCACATTTTGGTCTATGATAACTTTGTGATGCTAAATAAGACTTATGGTCTTGCTTACAACTTCCAGTGCATCGAATTGCACAGCTTTGTTTTAGGATCTGTCTTTCTTATTGTGTCTATGCTATCTCAGATCAATACCAACAGATGATATTCAAACCATTGTGAAGGATGCTTGTCCTAATCTTTTGCGGAAGGTTGTTAATTCAGCTAAAAGGTTGAGAGCATATGTCGGATTAGATGAAGGACTTGTAAGTGTGTTAATATTTCTGTTCTATGCATCTAGAAGAATATTAGAAAATAAGATGTGCTGTGTAGTTCGAGACCAGGATCTTGGAATCCTTTTCTAATATTCGCTATTTGTTTATTGAACACATCTATCATTGTTCTTAGTTGAATTCTCCACTAAATATGCTCTTGTTGGCCGTATATATGCATGTGTGTAGATAGAGACATGCTTACACAAATAATTTGATAAGTGATGTTGAAGGTCCTCCCTGATTTATTGAATCATATGAGCCCTTGTTTTCTTTCTGTGTTATGGGCATTTTTTTCTCTATTTGGTGAGGGATGCTGGATCATTAGTGGGGTGGAAGTGTGCACTGCTAAATGCAATGGCAAAAATTGTAGCTTGTTCATTGCAAGTACATTGGTAAAAAGAATACTAGAATGCAAGTAGTTAAACTTTCCAAAGCATTGCTTGCTGCAATTGGCTTCAAGGGCAGGGATTACATTGCCTTTTGGTGTTTCACTATTTCAAGGCTAGTATCACTTGTAGTCGAACTTTCTCAGATTTTGCTTAATGCAATTGCCACCTAGGATAGGCCTTACACTGGCTTCAAGTTTTTTGTGTACCAACTTCAGATATGTTATTGGCTTTTGGTACTAAATGTATCTTGTTCATAGAAATAAAATTTTCTTGTTTGATTAAAAGAGGCTTCTGAGTTGTGACAAATAAATTGCTTGTTTCTTATGTAGTCCAGGTTCATTATTTTCTATTCATGATTCTTTAGCTCATGGTGTTAAAATTGTTTTGTGGTTGCAGTTGCTGTGTTGCAAAAATAGGTCATCATGGACAATAAATAAAAGTTGCTTTTGCTACGGCAATGGGAGCTTTTTTACCTGTAAATTAACATGAAATGTTACTAGTGATAATTTAGTGTGTATCTTATCCAAAATCCAATAATTTTGTGGTCGTTGATGTGGCTGGCAGGTCAATCAGTGTAAATTGATTCAATTTACAGTTTTCATTTATTTTGATAGAGCAGTCAGAAATGAAGAGAGATTGACAGAGTGAGTTGAGAGGATTAGAGAAGGAGAAAAAATTGAAACAAATTGGGTCAGGCAGACTTGCTTCCCACCAAACCACTTCTCTTATACACGCTTTAATAATAAATGAGAAATTATAGAATTTCCTGTTAAGAAATAGAAAATGACAGAGGACTACACATCGTGATGGCATATATATTGCTTTTAAGACCCTTCATAAGCACATCATGTCAAAACCTGGATCATTAGCATAAATTAACCAATATATAATATCATATTTGTCCCAGGATATAGACAAATACCACTGATTTGACTATCGACTTTTTATGCCTCTTTACTTATAAGCATATACTTAAACTTAACATATCCAAACATTTCTCTAACAGAAATCTTAGAGAAGCCGTCCCACCGAACACTCAGTAATAAAATTGTGTCCATAGCCTATAATATAAAGCCATTAACTTGTATCATGCCACAACTTATGCATCAATTCCAAATACATTACAACACAAAGGCCTTCCAACAAAGTCTTCCTGAAATAATGTCAGCCAACTTTACCACTAAATGAACTCAAGCTTGCTAATTTGGAAAGTGCTGAATTTGCAAAGGTGAGCTTAATGTTTAACAAGCATAAATAATCGAAAATGAATAAAAACAAATAATTCACCACAAGCATACAAAAGGCTAAGAGATAACACAAGCAAAATTCATGGAAAAACTAAAATCCAATGATACTTCCCATTAGCAGGGTTGAAATGGAAGGTTGGTGTTGTTTATATATTATATCTTATAAATGACACTGAACGCCACTGTTCTCACTTGTGGATGATGGGCCTTCCCAAAATAATACATTGCTTACATGTCACTAAATATGTTATTGTTGACTCCTTACAATGGTTCACAAAACAAAGAAAATCTCTACAACATAAATATTTTTTCAGGATTTGGAAACAAAGAACTTCACATTCACCTGGTGGTGAAAATTTGTCAAAATTTTTCTATATGCAAAAAGGCTTCTTCATTGATTTCTGAAATTTAGGAAGCAATTTCAGAAACTAAGGCCAAAGCTTCAAAATTATAGAGAATGGGAAGAACTTAAGCCACGGATATAAACCAAAGGAAGCAACAGCAAACACATGCATGGGTAGAGACGGAAGGTTCTCAGATTGTAACAAAGCATGGAAATGAATTTATGAAATTTAGTAACAGAAGGGAAGTACCAAAGGCTTTAAATACACTTGCTTTAACCGGTTTTAGAAGAAAACCGGAGAGTTTTCTTCAAAGTTCACTCCAAAATAGTCCTCCCTCTTGCTTATTATCTCTCTTTCTTTCTTCTTCTCCGTCTCTTTCTTTTTCTTAGAAACCGAGCTGAAATGGGCTGTAAAGAAGTAAAAGTTTCTTTTATGAATTGACTTGTGCACTTGCGACAATCATGCTTGCATCAGTCACAATGTCTGATTTATTTTAAGCATGTGCACTCATGCATGCAAAATTCAAATTGACCACAGTGGACCTCCCTCCTTTCCGGTCTTAAACAATTGTGGATCACTATCTGCTAACCTTATTCATTCGACAAGGATGGGCTGAATTCTCATGTTAGCAAGGCAACTCCCACATCATTTGTAAAACCTCTTAATTTGTTCTTTTGTTAGTCTAAACAAGCCAAATAGATGAATATTTACAAAAAAAAGTATCAGCTATGATATTAGCTTTTGCTCAAGTGATAAAAAATCCTCAAATCCTAATCCTTTCTTGTGTCCAACTATCTTCTCAATCGTGAGTTGAACTCCCAACAGAAGATCTATTTCAAGACTTTAGGATCTGTACACACTTAACAGTGACGTCAGTTTTTTCCATCAGCACTCAACACAAATTGTTGCTTTTGGTACATGCTTGTATTTTTTCCTTACTAAAATCAAAAGGAATTTAGAGGGAAAAAGAGATGTGGGTATAGAAAAGTTGAACTTTTTGGGACTTTTTATTTGTTTCTTGTTCAAAGCTGGATCTGGTTAAATTATATGTACACTATTCCCCTGTTAGTTGGGAATAAATGATTCCATAGCTGCCTACTGGGGATTAACATCTCTTTCAACTGACATAATCCTTTGCTGTTATTTTGAAAGCGTCTTCAGGGGCGCACCTCCTCTGGGCGGGCGGCGCCGGAGCCGGCCTCGGCCGGTCTCCTGGTTGCCCCGCCCGGTTGCTTCCCGTCAATGGTCGGCCATGGCTGTCCTCCTGGCTGTTCTGCCCGGTGGTCTCCCGGTCCCGTCTCCACTTTCTCTCCTTTGGAACCCTGTTTCTGGCTTCATCGACGCCATCTGATTCTCCGGATGCGGCAGTGAGGCTGTCTTTTGCTGATTCTGGTTGGGATTGAGGTTCTTGCCGGTGGCCCTGGTGTAGCTGAACGGGCTCGAGCTGACTGGGGTCCCTGCGGTTTCCAAAATCACAATTGTCGAGGCTTTTGTCGATTGGTCCTCTCCTATCATCTGGGGCCCTTTCGGTTTCCTACTCTTCTCATCCCCAAATCTCGGTTTCCAGTAAGGATGCGCTCTCTGCTCTGGCTGTCAAGGCTGAAAGCCCTGTTCCTGGTTTCCTTTGTTGAAGCCATGGGTTGGTGCTTGGGGTTCTTCTGCTGCGTCCCTTTTTGGGAGCAGTTGTTTCGAATCTAAGCTCGTTGCGGCTCGCTGGATTTGCGGCGGATGAACCGACCTGTGCCCGGTCTCTAACGCATCTCTGCCTGAGTATCCTTTCCTGCTGGCTGGGTTAAGGGGAGCCCGGTTCTACACTGGATTGGGTGCTAAACGCTGGAATGACGAAGAGATGGGAGTGGCTTGGTTTGGATGCTGGAAATCCTGTTGATGCTGCGGATGGTTTGGTGGTTGGTCTCCTTCTGCCATTTTGCTCCTCCAGTTTATGCTGAGGACCTTTTCGTTTCTGATGTTCTCTTCTTTGAAGTTGTTGAAGTTTGCTGGTGTCATTTGTTTGATGCTGCTGGCGTTGATGAGGCTCTGGTTTCTTGTTTCTTCCTATTGGCTGGAATGGGGGATCAAGGCGGTGCATTATTGGGTGCAATTGTTCCTGATGCGGTGGGGGTTTCCTCCTGCTTGCTGATGCCTGATTATTTTATCATTTGGTGATAGTGTTGTGGGCGTGCTGATGCCCATGATTGTACTTTGAGCCTGTAAGGCTCTGCTGTTCAATTCCTGTACGCAGTCTCTTAATAAATGCTGCTGTGATTGCTGTGTTCGGCTGCTTGCTGCCCCTGCTGAAGTTTTTTTGGTCTTCCGCTCTGTTTTTGCCGGATTGGGTGTTTGCTGATGTTACCAGGTTGGCTTTGCTGGCCTGCTGACGAGGCATATATGTTTCTCTGGTGGCCAACAAATATTGCTGTGTGTGGTCTGATCGTGGCATACTGCTGCACAAGAATTCGATTAAGCTGTGAGCAGATTGTGCTGGTGCTGGTTCGCTGGCAATGTATTGCTGATGGTGGTGATGCCAATTTGGCTTGCTGTCCTGGCAAGTATTGCTGATTGTTGCTGTGATTATCCCTGCTGTGGTGATTGGGATTACTGTCCTGGGTGCTGTTACAGACGGGCGAAATTGGTTATTGGGACTGTTGGCAGCTAATCTGGAACAATCCAGTTTGCTAATTTTGAGGATGGGCTGTACATCTGCTTAGCCCAGATTCCTGCAATCATCTGGTGCAATTCATCTGCATTTTTGCATTATGATGAGCAGTATGATGAAGTGGGCTTGAGGTGTGTTTGCTGGGATGTGCTGTGTTAAGTTGCAGCATGCTGTGTTGTCGCTGTATTGCAATTTTAGGTGCCGGGAGATGCAGCTGGGCCTGATTGTTGGTTGCTGGCTTCATGGGGCTGGAATCAAGAGTATTGCCTTAAATTGGCATGATTTTTGTTTAGGAACTGCTTTACTAATGTTAGAGTAGTTTTTTGTATTGCACGAATACCAACATTTTTGTCTTTCTGTTGGTCTCATTCGTTGTATCTGAGTGCTCGGGGCATGCCCTAGCATCTATGGTTTATCCCCCAGTCGGAAAAACACTGGGTGTTAAACCAGTACTTGTATATTTTTCTCCCACTAATCCAAATTACTTACTTACCAAAAAAAAAAAAAATAATAATAATCCTTTGCTGTTGGAGCCGAAGCTATTTGCTTAGCTTTACATCCTAAAGTGGATAAAGGTTTGGACCTATTCATTTGCCCTATCCCTTGCTTTCAGATCTTGATGTGATAGGTCTTGCAAACATATTTGTCTAACAAGGCATTCCATGTAGGCTGCCATGTTAAAATACATTTATTTGGAGAGTTCCAAAACGTTGATCGAAGTATGCCCCGAACTACCCATCCCCCACAAAATTGGAAACAAGTTGTATTTTGCTCAAACCAATAAATGAAACATGATTTCCGGCCTTACTTTATTTTCAGATGGGTGAAGCATAGACCCAAGTATGCAATACCGGCAGAGACTTCTTGGAAAAGGTTATCATTCACTAACACTTTGGAATCCGTTTGTAGAATAAAAGGACATACCCCATATAGAGTAATAGCAACTTGATGATGATGCCTTTTAACTAAACTACATTTCCTTGTATTCTAGATTTTTTACTTTTAATTTTTGGTTTAACTCTGCAATAGAAGTGCAGGTATGTAGTGCTTGCAATCTGCGGGGATCTTGTGATAGAGCTTATGTGACACTTAAGGAGGTTGAAGCAGCTGCAAGAACAGTTGATGTTATGCGTATCCTGTTGTTCTATGCACTAGACCCGTTGGTTATTTTGGGAGGGGTGAAGCCACCTGGTGGAGAGCAGGCTGAATTATCTTCAAGAAGATTGTTATCTGAGTTGCTGGAACTGAGTGAGGTTTCTCCACATGTGGCACTACCACAGCGTGCCATAAAAGCCTCCTTTCAAAAGACACAAGTTGTCAATCTAATGGATACTAAACTGTCTCAAAATGTTGACATGAAGAGAGGAGATTGGATGTGCCCTAAGTAAGTTTTCTTCTTAAAAACAACATATATAGACACTGTTACTTAGGCTGTTCTCCATTGCATAGAATCTAAACTGGTTACGGGCTATTAACTGGGTTTATTTTCAGATATCCTGCTTGCGAAATGTCATTGTGTATAACGGCAAAAATTTCTCAACATTGATTGGCAGGCTAATTGTACTGCTTTTGCTTTCAATCTTTGGCAGTCAAGTGCAGTATAGCTATGGTTAAAAGCCTAAAAGGCGATTTTTTATTCTTTATTAAAAAATAACTAATTTGTTTGACCAACATTAGTATTCAAACACATTAAAATGTAATTCCTTCTATTAAAATGTGAGTAAAATTATATTAATCGAGGGCCTAGAGAGAACCACTTGAAAAAATCAGAATGTACGGGAAGTATATCACGTAAGAATAACATTTATGTGGGAAGAGGAATAATAATCTTCATCCAAACAGCAACCATGTTGCCATCAAAAAAATTGTGCAATGCATGTTTTTGTAACATATAGGAACATTTGAAATTATGGAACCATGTCATGTAATGTATCGTGGTCTTATACATGCATAGGGTAACTCTCAAAGGGCAAAGACATCTAGTATATAACCTAAAGGCTTCATATATATCAAATGTGGTTTCAAAGATAAACGGCATATCATGATTGTATGACTATTACTTACAAGTATAGCATTCTGTTCTAGTTGAAATCATGTTTAAAGACAATCAATGCTTGGAATCCCAGAGGATCCTATTGAAAATACAGCATAGTATTCATTTTTAGGTCTTGAAACCAATTGCCAAATATGAACATTCAAATGAAAATATTTAGGAAAACAGTAAGCCTTATTTTCTACTCACTTGTGTTGGATAGTACATGTAGCTTACTCTTGAAGTTTGGCCTTGTTATGTACTCACTTGGATTGTATAATACAACACAGAGCTTACTCCTGAAGTCCCAAAACAGAATACAACTCTGAGTCATCTCTTATACCGAAACATACCATGATACCTTTTGGTTTCTCTACTAGATTCAACAATTCTCCAAGAATGCCTATGAAGCATGAAATGCCTTTGTTTGATATCTAGAATTCCAAGAAGTAGATTCAACTATTATCTCATTTCTCCAATTCTTGCATGGCACTCTTAACCTACTGACCCCAATTTAGCATGCTAGATATTATTTTCTTCCAATTATGCCACTAAATTACATTTCTATATATTATATATTGATTTCATAATTCCAAGTCCACTTACTCATTTTATTAACAATAGTCAAATTTGTCACAAAATCCATAGTAATGTGATTCCACTTCCACCCAGGAATAAGAATGATGGTGAAAGTTCTACAGAACATTGATATTCAGCTCTGATTTGTTGGCACACCAAGCAGTTAGACACATACCTGTCAATCTTTTACTTTATACCTTGTAATTAGAAAAATTCTCCTGTAAATTCGGTACCTTTTAGTGCTAGGATGCATAGAATGAGCTGAACAATGAGCTTCCTTAATCTTCCTTTCAATGCTTTCTACATTAGGAATACATAATCTATTTCCCATCATCTAAGCTCCTTCCTCTTTTATTGAAAATTAGTTCAGTTATCATTTTGAACTTCAGCGGACATTTTTATCAACTTAATATCCTGTTTTGTGCATCACTTATTCGATCTTGTAACATAGGTCGAACTCTCAAGGTTGTCTGAAATGATCTTGAATTACCGATAGCAATATTTTTCCTCAAAGATCTTAACTCATGCAACAGAGCAAGAGAAACAACCTGAATATAATCTGAAGATGTATTAGATTTTCTATTGAAAGCATCTGTTACCACATTAGCTTTCATTGGGTGGTAATCTATATTACAATCCTAATCTTTTGACTAATCAATCCATGTCTGGTGTCTCAAATTTTGATGTTTTGTGTAAAATATATTTCATTCATGCAATCAGTGAAGATTTGACAAGTCCTCCCATATGAATTACGCCTCCAAATTTTAAGAGCAAAGATAACAATTAAAAGACAGTCCAAACCTTGTCTATATGCATTACTAAATATCACATATCTACCATAATCTGAATGAAGAGTAAGAACTGGAGCAAAAGCCGAGTGAAGTGACTCTTAATCTCTTGGAACAAACTCCTAAGCTACTATTTCACATTTTTTAGTGTATTGAAACTTCATAGCCCTTGTAAGTAGCTTTGTTAATGGAGTAACAACTATTGAGAATTCTTTCATGGAACGACAATTGTATCTACCTAACATTAGATTGAGGCTCCCATTTTAATATTGCAGCTACCTTCTTGTAAGAATACCATTAGTAGACTAATTTTGGCATTCGATATATATGTGTGTGTGTGTGTGTGTGTGTAAACACCTCCACAAATTTGTTTAGATAAGGTTTATTGATGCACAAATGCAATTGGAGCATTAGTCAATCTAAAAGGCATCACTAGGAACTCATAATGTCCACCCCTTGTTGTAAATGTAGTCTTTGGAACAAGTCTCTTTGATCTTGAGTCAATGATAGCCAAAATGTAGACAAATCTTAGAAATTATCTACGCACCAATTAATTGATCGAACAAATCATCAATAGGTGGCAATGGAGCCTCATTACAAATTGTGACCTTGTTTAATTGTCGATAATCAATGCATAATCCCATGCTGCCATAATTTTTCTTCACAAATATCAAAGGTGCTCTCTGAGGAGAAACAAAGGTATGATGAATCCCTTCTCTAACAAATCTTGTGGGCGAGTCTGCCATTCCTTGATCTCCTTTGGAGCCATTCTTTATGGTGCCTTGAAATAGGAGATGTACCATGAATGGTATTAATGGATGCAATTCAAAAAGCTCTTTTGGAAATGCATCTTGAAACTCACAAACAACAGGGATCTTTTCCTGTTTGACCCCCACAAACCTTTGTATCAATTGCATGCGCTAACAGGCCTCACAACCTTTTTTAATCTCTTTGTAAACATCACAGAAATGACACAACAGGTAAAACACGACATTCTCCATAGCAAATAAATTTTTTTCAAGTTGTTTGAAAGACTTCTCTGTGAAACTACTTACTGTGGCACAATGGAGAAATCCCTCCCTAGGATCACATTTCAATCTTATATACTTAAAAGGAATCAAGTATGACAATAAATCATGTTTGCTTATCTGCACCACACTTTCCATGTTCTCATAATCAAAATTAATTTCCTAATGGGTTTGCTGTAACCAGGCTATCTAATTATCTTAATATCTAGCAAGATGCAAATGCATGAGACATAAATGAATGAGTAAAACCAGGATTAATTAGAATATGTGCCAAATGGGAACTGTATTTGTAACCACCTTTGGAGAAGTCCCAGCTTCTTGCTATGTCATAGTAAACACCTTAGTCCGATTTCAAGGTTGGTCAGGTTGGCGTCCTTGTCTTCCAATGCTAGAAGCGTCCATAACACTATTACCAATGCCAAAAGCCTGTCAAACTTTGATTGACTGAGATCCTACGTGATCATTTTTACCTTCAAACTTTTTACAGCAGGTCCCTGAACTTCACTACCACTTTAAGGTAACATTAGACGATCTCTCTTCTGATGACTTATTTGCCCGCACTAATAACACACTCTGCTCATCACACACTTGCCTAGATGAAATATCCCTTAATGTTCACTAGGGATATCCATGCATTTGATTCTTCCAAGTAGTTGTGTTAAATTCATTGTATGATTTCTTGTTGAATCTTATATCTAACTAGCAGCTTCAAGGTTGAATCTGTTGGGTTGTGGGACACTCCCTTGTGGCTTCCATGCCCATTTGATATACCATTTAGTGGCACGCATAATGATGCACATGCCTTCGTCTTATCGGGGGGAAGCTGTAGAGTGGCACGTAATAGGCACTTAATTCATGCATGAGTGCCGAATTCTAGATTAGCGCTTGGGGACACTTGAAAGACACACATGTGGGCATTGTCCAGATTGGGGCCGCCTGAGTGGCGCCTGAGTGGTGCTTGAGGGGCGTACGAGAGGGATTTATCCAGATTGCTCAGCACTTGATGTGTTCCTGAGGGGGCGCTCATGTGCCAATTACACAGTGGGCACGTGCATGATGCGTGCCTAATGGGCACCCAAGTGTTGTTCTTGACATAAAATGCCCTAACACGATTTTTAAGGTTATACTTTGCTACTTTTCTGAGATTGGAGTGCCGACATTGTGAGAAAAATAGGAGAAAGAGAGAGAAAAGAGAGAATAGGAAGATTTGCTCATTCGATTGAGTTCCGAATCAAGTTCATTTTCCGCTGATTTTGAGTACGTTATTCTTGAAGTTGCGAACGTTTTACCGGTATTTCTTCTCTTTTGACTTGTACCCTTTAAGTACTTGGGCTCATTTATTGCAATGAGTTGTACTGTTGTATTTGTTGGGATTTTTGTAACCGAATACTATATAGTGGATATTTTAGACATAGTGTCGTAAAATCTTATGGTTTTGATTGTTTGTTATTATTATTGGTTTGACATGCGTTGTTGATTATTTTCACTTGATTCTAACTAGGAGTTTGGATCTTAACAAGTGGTATTAGAGATATGGTTTGATGTTATCATGTGTTGAAGCTTGTTTGAACAAGTAGAGGTTGGAAATAAAATGATTTGCTTGAATTGCTCAAACTATGATATATGGAGAAGCAAAATGAAGGATTTGTAGTTTTTTAAAACAATATATCTTCCTGTATTTGGTGCTCAAAAGTTCGAGTCAAAATCCGAGGAGGAATAGGCTTTTGAATATGAACAAGTTTGTAGCTACATTTGGCAATTCATTGACGACAACATATATAAGCACATTCAAATGAAACACATCCCAAAACATTGTGGGGAAAAGTTGAAACGCTTTGTGTCTTAAAGACCAGTAATAACAAATTGTATTACTCGATGAAGTTAATGCAAGTGAGATATAAGGAGGTACATCTATAGTCAACCACTTGGATGAGTTTTAGGAATGTGTTGATTAATTGAGTGGTTTGGGTATTAAGTTTGATGACGGGTTGCTAGGCTCGTGGTTGCTGACCACCTTGTCGGATTCATGGAAAGTGATATGAGTCACCATTGCCAATACTATTCCAAATGGCGTGGTGACATTGGAGATAACAAAAGAAATCGTGCTAAATGAGGAGATGAGACAACGCTCACAAGGTTCTTCTTCCTTGCACTCCATAGTGTTGGTCTCTGAAACATGGGAAAGAAATAAAAGAGCGTGGCCCAAAATCTGGTGAAAAGAGTTGAAGCTAGTTACGGTCGAAGTATCAAAATCTCGAATACCACCACTGCAAGAAAAAGGGACAAATTAGGAAGTATTATTACAAGTAGAAGCATGAAAATACTGATAGAAACAAAAGAAGGCTAAGAAGTCCCAAGATAATGAGAGAGTCTCAATTGTTACCAAATCCGATCCTTTGTAGGTTTGCAAAGATAAAGAAATGATTAATTTGGTAGACCATGAAATAAATTGGGTGGTAGATAGTGGTGCTTCACTCCATATTCCATTGAGAAGGGAATTCTTTACATCTTACACTCTTGATGATTTATAAGTGTTGAAAATGGGAAACAAAGGCTGTCCCGGATTGTTAGATGTGGTGACGTGTGTTTGATTATAAACAATAGAACCAAGCTGTTGTTAAGGGTGTATGACACGTCTAGGACACCGGACTAAATCTCATTTCAGTAGGCAAGCTTCAAGACAAAGGGTTCTGCAACACTTTCTATTAAGGGGCATAGAAGTTAACCTGATGATCTCTAGTTGTTGCCTGGGAAAAGAAGGTTTCCAGTTTATATGCGTTGCAAGCTTCAATTTTAGCTAGAGACGTGCATGTGGCAAGAAGGTCTTTAGACTTATGACACCGACGTGTAAGCCACATGAGTAAGAAGAGGTTGAATTGTTTAGCAAAGAAGAATTTTCTTTAGAGTGTGAAGGAAGCCAAATGGAAGACCTATCCTCATTGTATGGTGGAGAAGCAACGGAGAGTTTTATTCCATGGAAACTCATCCACGAGGAAGATTGATCTTCTAGAGTTGGTTGACACCAACATATGTGACCCTCCAGTGAAAACACTTGGAGGAGTACTTTATTTCATCACGTTCATTGATGATTGTTCGAAAAAATTGTTAGTATATCCATTAAAGTCGAAGGATTAAGCTTTTGACACCTTTGAACAATTTCATGCCCTATTGGAGAGACAAATAGAGAAAAAGTTGAAGTGCATCCGGAGTGATAACAAGGGAAATATATTAGAGCATTTGATGCATATTATCAAGACCAATAGAATACGACATCAAAGGACTCCATCGAAGACACCACATCTGAATGGTGTGGCTGAAAGGATAAATAGGGCATTGACCAAGAGAGTTCGTCATGTACTTTCGGAGGCAAAGCTCTTTGGTTCATTTTCGAGGGAAGCCTTAAATGTTGTAGCTCATGTGATCAATCTCTCGCCAAGTGGCTCACTAAATACAATTGTATCGGAAAAGGTGTGATCCGGAAAAGAGGTTTCCTATAATCATCTACGTGTATTTGGGTGCAAGTTCTGTCCGTATCCCCAAGGATGAAAGGTTCAAGCTGAAATCAAAGGTGAGACATCAGTTACGGGGAAGATGACTTTGGCTATTGGTTTATGATCCAATAGAGAAGACACTTGCCCGGTCGAGGAATGTGGTGTTTGTTAATGATGAGATTATTGAAGATATCGATAAAGTGGAGAAAGTCATTTCCAGCAATGACAATGACTGACCGTGCGATTTGAATCCTAAATCCTTGACACGGTACCTATTCATGATGAAGATAGTGATCGAGATGATGCTGAAAGGGAAGAAAATCGTGGGACCCCTATGCTTGATGGAGTGGACAATGCAAATATAGATGATGCTATTCATCATGATGATTCTGAACCAGCCTTAACAATCTCACTCCGATGATCCAAAAGAAATTGAAGGCTTTCCTCTCGTCTATCGGCTGATGAATATGTATTTCTTACCGATAGTGGAGAACCCGGAAAGCTTTAATGAAGCAATGGAGGATGAGTATAAGTCGGAGTGGTAGAAGACTATGCAAGAAGAAATGAAGTCGTTGCAAGAGAACCATACGTTTAAGCTAACCTAGTTGTCTAAGGGAAAATGAGTTTTGAAGAATAAGTGGGTTTTCTGTTGAAGATTGATGAGAACAACCTATAACAAAGGTACAAAGCGAGGTTGGTTGTGAAAAGATTCAATTAGTGGAACGGTATCAATTTTGAGGAGATTTTTTCTCATGTCGTGAATATTCTTCAATCAGGGAAGTTCTTAGATTGGCTACATGCCTTGATCTAGAAGTTAAACAATTGGATGTGCAGACGGTTTTTCTTCACAATGACCTTAAGGACGAGATCTACATGGAGCAAATGGAGGGGTTTCAAGTTGAGGGGAAAGAGTGTTTAGTATGTCGTTTAAAGAAAAGTCTCTATCGGCTAAAGCAAGCCCTGAGACAGTGGTACAAGAAATTGGAGTATGTTATGGTGAGTTAAGGCTACGAAAGATTATTTTGGATTATTTTGTTTTCGTTCAAAGGTTTTCAGAAGGCAATTTTCTTATTCTCCTCTATGTAGATGATATGCTTATTGTGGAGCAAAATGTCTCCTGAATCACTAAATTGAAGCAGCAGCTTGGAAAATCATTCGTTATGAAAGATTTGGGGCTGGCGAAATAAATTCTTGGCATAAGAATATTTCGTGACTGAAAAGCGAAGAAATTGTGGATGTATAAAGAAAGTTATGTTGAGAAAGTTCTTTAACGTTTTAATATTGAGAAATCAGAGCCGGTAAGCCCTCCGTTGGCCAACCACTTCAGGTTAAGCAACCGACAATGCCCTTCTACAGATAATGAAAAGGCAAGCATGAGAAGCGTTCCTTACTCTTCGGTTGTGGGTAGTTCGATGTATATAATGGTGTATACGAGACCGGATATTGCTCATGGGATTGGAATAGTTTGCCGATTTCTTTCAAATCCTAGGAAGGAGCATTGGTCTGTGGTGAAATTGATATTGAAATATCTTTGAGGAACTTTCAAGATGTATTTATGTTTTGGAGATGACAAGTCGTTTCTAGTTGGGTATATTGATGCTGACATGGTGGGCGATATTGATTCTCAAAAATCTACATCGGAGTATCTGGTTATATTTGTGTGAGGAGCTGTTTTTTGGCAATCTAAATTGCAAAAATATGTTGCTCTCTCTACCATTGAGGTAGAATTTGTTGTGGTGACGGAGACAAGCAAAGAGATGCTATGGATGAAAAAGTTCATCCGGAACTCGGCTTCAAGTAAGAACGATATGTGCTTCTTTGTGAGAATTAAAGTGTTATTTACCTTTGTAAAAACTCATCATTTCATTCTTGATCAAATCATATTAATGTGAAATATCACTGGGTAAAGAATGCTGTTGACTCGGAGTTGCTAACACTTGATAATGTCAGAACTGTGGAAAATAGATCCGACATGATGACCAAAGTCGTATAAAGAGGAAAGCTTGAAGTTTGTCGAATCATAGCCAGGATGGTGATGGCCCTTACAAGGTTGTGGGGGAAAGGTTGTTGGATGAAGGAAAAGAGTGGCATGCAACAAGCACCTGATTCACACATCAGTGCCAAATTCCAGATTAGGGGTGCCTGAGGGACGCCTGAGAGACACACATGTGTGCATTGTCCAGATTGGGGCTGGCTGAGGAGAGCTTAAGGAGCGCATGAGCATGATTTGTCCAAATTATTCGGCCCTTGATGTGTACTTAAGGGGCGCTCGTGCTTTGATAGCACAGTGGGTTTGTGCGTGATGCGCGCCTAATGGGCGCTTGAGCACCGTTTCAACATAAAATGCCCTGACGCGATTTTTAAGGTTACACTTTGCGACTTCTCTAAGATTGGAGCACCGACATAGTAACAAAAAGAGGAGAAAGAGAGAGAAAGAGAGAAGAGGAAGATTTGCTCATCCAGTTGAGTCCCGAATCAAGTTTATTTTTCCACTGACCTTGGGTACGTTGTTCTTGAAATTAAGAAGGATATTTTACCAGTCATATTTTTTCTTTTTTATTTTTACTTTTTATTGCTTGGGCTCATTTATTACAAAGTGTTGTATTTGTTAGGGTTTTTGTAACCGAACAGATTGCATAATAGATATCTTGGACGTATAGTCTCGTGGCTTTTTTCCCTCATTTAAAAAGGGCATTTTCCACGTAAAATCTCACGTGTTTCATTTTTTGTCATTATTATTCATTTGTCGGGCATTATTAATTATTTCCACTCGATTCAAACAAGGGGTTTGGTTTCCAATAGAATCTTCAATCTCGGCCCAAATTGTTTATGCCCATAACCTTCACTTTAGCCAAAGTAATGTGGAGAAACATTGCCTCCTCTTGCAAATGCTCTATGAGTTGTGTGATATGCTTGACTCATTTCAACTCTCAAATCTGCCTGAACTATCTTATCATATTTAGACCACTCTTTCGCTTATTCCTTGTGCGATATGTTCATAAATCTACATCTTGCTCTCATCTGTTATCATAGGAGGAGCAAAATGAGATATCTTTGTTAATATTTCCTCAAACTGTGCCACTGTTTTAGTTCTCTACACTATACTGGTTAATTCCATCATTTTTAGCATCTTTAAATGTTTGCTGAAAGGAATGTTTATAAGCTCCCTGTTAATTTATTCCAAGTAACCACTAAGGGAGTTGAACTTGATACTGATGCTTCACACAATTGCACTAATGTTCAGCAGTACCGGACAATGAAATCTCAATTGTAGGAAACCTTTTGCTCATCTGTGCATGCTGGCAACTCTAAAATCTCCCATCTGTCAAAACCATGTCTCAGCCTCAATGGGATTAGAAAAACCATAGAAAAATGTAGCTCCTTACTGATGCATACACACTACACATACGAGGTGGCTCTTTCTCAGTTGTTGCAGCAAGCACTTTGGTGAACAAATCTATAGTAGAATTGCACTCATGTGTCTCAACTACTGGAGTACTGACATGTGAAGAAGATGCTGATGCCTCAAATGAATCATCTACTAGAGGTCCATCATCAACCACCATCCCAGGGGAGGTGGGGGATCTGATTGAAGGCTTAGGCTGAACGACAACTGGAGGCATATCTGCTTCCTATATATGCAACTTGTAATAGTATTTGTGAATGCACCTAAATGCAAGATTGATATTGGAAATCTAAACCTCTTGCTTTGATACCGCAAATATAACAACCCAAATTTGGATAGATAAGACCGACGCAATGGCCAAGATAAACTTGGGTCCCTCCCTAGCTAAAGCATCCCTCGTGTTAACTTAGAAACTTAACTTTAAACATGATTAAACTTAACATAAATATATGGAAGGCTTTGCCACCCATTTTGATACACACACACTAACGCATGCTTTGCCACCCATTCTGATACACACACACGTGCGTGCACATATACATGAGACCTGAAGCTCATCAAAAAATGGGCTGTTATATGTGGCATAGCTGACTATACATACAACACCACAACATCAAATGGCTACAAGAAAGTCCTCCAAAAAGGCTTGACCTTAGCTTGTGTAGCTATTGATAATGTGAATGATATGAAAAATGTAAGATATGATAAGACAAGCTTAGTGAAAAGACAACAAGTTTGCACGTTTTATTATAAGCATTCCAAAATAAGTCCAAAGCAGCTATGATGATGGCTTTCGATGGGTCTATATATAATCAATAAAATAGTTATTGAAAACATCTTCCACCATAAAACATTGAGTGAAGCATGTAAACATCTATTAGAATATCTGGAATCATGTATTATGGTCATGCAAATGCATGGAACAGCTCCCAAAGAGCAAAGCCATTTAGTATATGCCCAAAAGGTTTATTGTATTCCAAATACAGTCCCATTGACCTTTACTTATGGATTGATGATTGTTGCATACAACAATGTGCCCATGAAAACTGCATTTTTCAAATTGAAATCATGTTTAAAGACAATGTTTGGATATGCTCTAAGGGTACTGATGAACATATAGGATAGTATTCATTTTTTAGGTTTTAAAACAAATTGTCAAACATGATCATTCAACTGAAAATATTCAAGTCTTATCATCAGCTTACTTAGATTGTTCCGTACAACATGGGATTACCACCTAGATTGTGCAGTACTGCATGTGGATTACTCCTGAGGTTCTTAAAAAGGAATACTACAACAAATCTTCTCCTATACCCAAAAATATCCTGATACACTAGTTTCCTAACTAGATTAGACAATAACCCAGAATGCCTATGATGCATGAAATGCCCTTTTGTTTGAGAACTGGAGTTCTAAGAATAATTCATATGCTGTTATCTCATTTTTCCAACATCTTGCATGGCACTCTAATCTTACAATTCACAATTTAGCATGCTAGTTACATTTTCATTTAGTTTACCACTAAATAACCTAAGTATATTTGATTTCATAATACCCAAGCGCACTTGCTCATTTTCTTAAATGCTTGCTCATATATTTACATGAAGTCAGTCCCCAAAACCCTCAAGATAACTCCAGCAAATAAATTTCTCAATTCTTATTCATACATAACTTAAAATTTGATAACAAAAAATGGCATAAAACTAAGGCTAGGCAATTGATATTTATTTCTCAAATAAATCACATTCTTATTGAGATAAAACTTAAGAATTTTCTTTATGATACAGCATGTGAAGCTTGTCCCAACAAGGAAATCCAAACTTCTTTAATTTTTTCTTGAGAACTTCTGCTGAAAGATAGGTTTTTATCACTCTTTTTTTCCCCCTGCCAATCTCTCTGTCTTTTTCCCCTTTTCTGACTCTCTTTCTCTCGTCTCCCTCTTTATTTTATTTTATTTTTTATTTTTAAACTTATCTTTATCTTAATTTCAGATTTTTCAGCCTACTTATCCTTTATTATTATTATTAGACTTATTTTTCTCTAGCAGCACCTCAATTGCCACCCTTTAATTTCCTCGTGAAATGTTGCCTGACAGGCCACCCACACGCTTATCACATGTTTATGTTGTTTTTTCGGTCTCACATTTGGGTCTATGTTTCAGTGGCTGTTGGCTGTTGTTCACACAGTGCATCCTTTCAAAAGTGTGCATCAGTTGAAAATACTACTAGGATCCCCAATTCCTAATCATTACTGTTAGGCTAGAATTGCATCACTTAACTCCAAAACATCAGCACAATTGCTGGAAAATGATCTTTGCTAATACGATTCAAGGGATAATAGCTCGGTGCTAAAGGTGACTAGGCATTATTCCATTAGGAATCCAAGATTTTGAAACTGATAAATATAACACTTGATAAAATTGCCTCTGTGGTATGGATGCAAATATTGGCCTATATGATACATATCGGCCAATATGTATTGTTGTTGGGGCCCTTCAATACTACATGACAATATCGTGATTTGTTTTCATATCAGTCAACACAGCCGATATATTTTCGTATCGGCCAATACAACTAGTCTATCAGTAGGTATACGATATTTAACCGATATATTGGCCAATAAGGCATGCTGGCTTATGATTTTTAGAAATTTTTTTTCTATCTAATATATCAAATACTGTAAGTTCTAGCAAATGGGATAAAACTACTTTTCAAGAGAACTTTCTTCTTTGATACTAATACAATTGTGACCAATACTGGTATTAATTCTAATACCACTATTTTCATCCATGCTATGTAAACTACTAAAGCACCCAAGAAAAACTTGTTTAATGCTAGACACATTGAGGAATAAAACATGACTCATTATTATCCTTGTCTAGGAAGAGTTCCCCAAAAAATAATTGTTATCCCTATATGTATGGGCAGTGGTATCATCAATTGTAATAAGAGGTCGAAATAATGTTCAGGTGCCGTTGGGAATTGAAGATTAATTCAAGTGTCAAATGCTTATTGTCTTTTTTTCTTGTTCTTTCTTTCCTTTTTTTTTTATTTTTATTATTATTATTATTTTTGCATCCGAAAAGAACCTAGTCCCCTTGTTGATAACCTCTTGGTTAGAGCTTAAGATTTTAGCTAAGAGGTCTTAAGTTATGTACTTGGGTGAGTGGGGGTGGAGTGGGGGTTTATGGGCTATCCCCTCTGTGTAACTGATGGCCATTGGGCCCAATGGACCCCCAAAAAATGACCTAGTCTCAATAAGAAGAGCCTTTCTTGATACTTTGTCAGTAAGGCATTACCACGGACTCCCTTCTCAATTGCTATGATGCCCTCAATGCTAGGATGGTGATCTCACTCTCCGTTTTCTCACAACCACTTCGTTGCAGCCCATAACACTGGAGAAAACTAAAGAATATGTACCTTCCTGCTTTATAGCATGAAGTAAGACTTGTAGCAACTTGAGCCAGTCTTAGTATTCCTTTTGGAAGTTTTGTCTTCCTTGTGTCAGTTTCAATTGGATAATGATTTCATTTCTGCTGGGCTCCAAGATCGTGCAACCTGAGACCTGAGTCACCTGACCTATGGAGAAAAATTTGCTGTTTGTCATTGGAAGAACTGTACTTAATGGATTGATTTCAATTTAATCCAGAGGTGATATCCTTGCCATTGTAATCTGCAGCATCTTTATCACAACTTTGTTTTGAGATTATCATGAATAGAACCTTCCTTGGAATTTCCCTCCACCTGGTTTTTGTCAATGCAATCCCTAATATTCCACCATTGAAGTCTCTAAGATGTGACATGCTTCAAGAAATCTAAGCGTCCAAGGAGGTCAATCACATTGCTTTTTGTTTGATCAGTGAAAAGATAGAAACTTTATTTACCAGGTGCCGAGATAAGCAGAATTTAAGGACAAAACAGAGCTTAAAAATGAGAGAAGAAAACATTACATGTTTTGTGAAGTAGAAAATAGTTAGTGCCCTGAAATCCAGAGATTAAACCAGTTGATCCACGCTGCACAAAAAATCCATGAAAGGCTTTTCCACATCTTCAAAAATTCTGCCATTTCATTTCTACTAAAACTCTGTATCACCGCAGGAATTCATCTCCGAACTTTGCTCTTCCATTTCCTCTTTATGAACAGTTTCCATTCCAAAGATCCTGAAATATGGACTCAGCTAATGCTTACAATGCATAAGCACTAGTCCAAATTTCCTGGCAATGTTATGGTGCAAGAAGGGATCAACAAACTCTGCATGGGATTTACACATGAGGCATCAATTTGCAAAATAAATCCCTGCATCTGAAGGCTATCAATTGTAAGACTTGCTCACAAACAACCTTCCAACTCTAGAAATAAGCCTCAGAAAAATCTTGGATTTCCAAATCAGCTCAAAATGAAGCAAATTATTTTCTGAGCATAATTGACTGAAGGGAGACATACTGAAAGCACACCGTATTTCTCTGGTGTCCATAGTATAGAATTGTGAATATCAGATTGTACTGTCATAATCACATTTGAAAGAGCTGTCATGGCTAATCTGTCCTTGAATCGATCGAACAGTATGGTCCTGCTGTTATTCATTAGACAACTTCTTATCATCAAAATATTCTGTCTCTATTTGCTTCAGTTGCCTTATCTGCTACTTGTGCTTATATGATAAATTTCTAAAGTATTACATCACCCCTTCATAGTATAAACCCCTTACATTCAATTGCAGATGCAATTTCCTAAACTTTTCCAGAAATGTTCAATGTATGAAGTGCAACGAGGATGGTCCAAGAAAAGTTGGCATTCAGAAAGTTGAATTAAATAAAGGAGACTGGATGTGCCCAGAGTACGTCCTTATTATTGTGATTCATTTTTCACTTATTATCCACAAGATAATATAGCTCTAGCTTGCTTCAGTTTACCTCTTTGCATTTTTTCTCACTGTGCTTTCTGTTTGTTTCAAGCTTCATCGACAAGTTTGTTTACTTTTACTTCATTGCAAATTTTAGGAAGGAAAACAGGCCAATTTCTGCTGCCATTCAGTTCTCTGGTTTTTTATTAAAAAAATCAAACTTTTTAAGTAGTTATTGAATGGGAAAAGAAACTGATATCGTTATTATTCAGAGCCAGTGGTAACCATCGCAAATGGAGTCCTGTTTCCTATTGCATAAGTAACACAAGCCGGCAAACTACTAGAAGTGAGAGGTTTAGAGTTTCTAAGGTGTAGAGCCCTGTGGCATGAAGTGTGTATTGCCTCATTAGTTGTCTGGGAAAGAAAGCTATTGATTATGTTCTCTGAAAGTCTGCCCGATTATGTTCTCTGAAATATATGGAATGTGCTGGAGCTATTGTAGGCCGGAGTTGAAGTTGTCTATCAGATGCTTCACATTCCCTTCAATGCTGTTCTTCCCGACATCTTCTTGCTACTGCCCAGTTTTTTATAACCCTTACCTCCACCAACATTGTGCTATCCATATTTAATTTTCTCTGTTAATTCTGCTTTCAGTCTTCTATCATGGTTCATTGTGACATCCCTATGAAGGGTGTCTCTCTTTTTGTCACTGCTTCCATGCCTATTTAATTACCCCTGGTGGGTGGAGGTTGCCACTTAAGGTTACAGGGAGCTTTGACGCCAACCATGCAAGCCTGCACCTGTTTTTTTCCCCATGAAGGCATTTCTTAATTACGTAACAGATTGCTGGATCTCATCTTGGAGGCTCTCAATTTCAATCTCTTCCTTCTCAAATTGTTTTAGTTTCTTTTCCAACATTTCCTACGCATTAACACAATTGTATAGGTTGTCAACTCCTCATTGGGATGAAGATTGCTTTGGAACTCCCATCAGGAAGCAAGCCTAATTCCGTTTGTCAAGGGGTCAAGGTTCCAGTCCTAATATGCTTTTGTGCTAAGTCCCAGTCTTGCATGCCACACATCACCGATAAAGTTGCAGAAAGGGTAATTAGCGCAATAATCTGGAATTCATCTCTGCAGATCTACCCATGTGGGTGAATATCAGCCATTTCATTGATCTTCAGGTTCCATAGTCTACTTCGGTCCTCTTTAGGCAGCATTAATCTGTTGACAGAAATATTCTTTCCAATAGTCATGTGCATTTATTTTGTTGAGATACACCTAATCAGCTTGTCTTGCTTGTGGAGTCATGGATATTGAAGGGATCTCAAGATTAGATTGGATGCTCGTCATCGTAGAGTTGCGAAAGCAGATTGAATTTGAACATGCCCTATCAACAATATGCTGACATACCTTTTGAGCATATCCAACTAGACCATCCTTTTGTTGTGGCTTGTAAGATCTAAATTGGCTACCCAAGATTCAATTCATATGTTAAGTTTCCCTCCATTCCCTGCGCTTAAGGATGCTCTTTTTTCCCTCTTCATTCCTCATTCAGGAGTGTCTTACAAAAAGGAGAGAAGGCTTCTTCCACATGTGATGTCCAAATTTGTACAATTCTTGTTTGCTAATTAATCCACAAGATGTTGATGGGAAAAGAAAGCTAGGAAAATTATCTTAGTTGGGAATAAATGCTATCTTCCTAATGTATTAAAATGCTTATTATTATTATTTTTTTAACATATATTTATTTAGAATCAGATCAGCTGGGATATGAGGATATCTTTTATTTATTTAGAGCTCTAGTTAATTAGGAGATTAAAGTGGATAGTTTGTTATAAATTGATTTCTAATATCAGTTTTTATCAGAGTTTTTAATTGAATTAGCAATTGAGAGAACTTATATGTTTGTGTTTTGTTGATGTTCCCCTTCGGATGTCCTCCTGTTCCATTACCTTCCAGGAGTGCTTCCCTAGCAGTGAAAGATTTAACTCCTCAGTTCTTATGCCAAGACCTTCATAATCATTTTTCTAGAAATATTCCTCCAGGATTTCGTGAACAAACCACCCTTCATATCGGTCATTACCCCAGAAAAATCTGTTGAGGAGTCTCTGCATCTCGCAGCTTGTGTCCTTTGCCAGCATGTTATTCATCATTGGGTACATTTACATGGAGGTCACCACTGATTTTATTAATGAGGTTCTGCCTGCATATGACAAGACCCTCCCTGCCTCTCCAACCCTCAATCTTGTGCTTTCCCTTCTCTGCCACACAATCCAAATTCCTTTTCCTCCCCTCAAGCACATAAGGCCCAAATTCACTATGTCTCTTCTTAGTTCCTTTCATATTTGTAATTTCCTTGATTGATCTTGCTAAAATGGACTGTGATTCCATTTCTTCTACCATTTCTCTTCATCAATAGTCCATCTATGAGGATGTGCTCCATGAAACCGATTAATGTCAAGTATGGAATGTTGTGTTGTCATCAGTGATCCTTGAAAGCATGCAAGACAATGAAGGCTACCATGGGGATTAGAGGAGTATTGATGATGGCTTTGATGACATTAGTATGAACCACGTATCAATGGTTAATGCTTCACTTATTACACCTAGTCCTAGACATTAGCAGTAACTCTTTTGATTGCACTTGCCATATAAAGTGTGCAAGAGAGTTAATATCCACCCAAAAACACTTGGCAGCTTTACTAAAATCTGCTAGGACAATGCATTAAATGTGTACTGTTTTTGAGGTGTTTCCCGATTTTTGGTGTTCTAGTTTCACTAAACAATTGAGTTTTTTTGGTGAGAGGAATATGACTGGTTTACTTCCATCACTTGTACTCTTTCAATTATAGTGAAACTAATTCATTTTATACCTGTGGATGAAATTCTCATCCCGAGAGTGAACCAAGTAAATTCGTTGCCTTGTGTGTATGTTTAAATTCTTGCTTTAGTTTCACTGTTGTTCACCACAAATTAGTGTTAGAAATTTGATCCAAAATGGGCACCAAGGACTTCAAATGCCAACTTTGAGTTTGAATTCTATGGAAAAAATAATTTCAGTGTGGCAAATCAAAATTAATGATTTGCTTGTTCAACAAGAATTTCATAAAATTGGGAGGATCTTGATCTTTGTCTTGTGAGCACAATTCGGCTATGCCTAGTCGATGATGTTCTCTACAATGTTGCCAAGGAAAAGTTGGCCGAGAAGTTGTGGGTTGAATTAGAGAGCCTTTACATGGTGAAGTCTCGCACACCAACTTTATTTAAAGCGGCAACTTGACGCACTTAAAATGAAGGTACACTGGTTAATGAACACTTAAACAATTTCAATGAACTTTTTCGTCAATTGTTGAGCATTGATGTCAAGATCGATGATGAAGATAAAGCTTTAATGCTTTCTAAGCTTTTACTTGCCTCTTACGGTACGTTTGGTTGTTGGAATGGAATAAGGTGGGAATAGAATAGTTATTCCATGGAATAGAATAGGATGAGAATATAGTTGGAATTGTTATTCCCATGTTTGGTTGTTAAAATAGAATAAAGTGGGAATTAATATTCTTTTATTTGGTTTGTAGAATAGTATGAAGAATAAGATGGGAATAGTGATTATAATAATAATGATAATAGTAATAATAATAATAATAATTACAAAATATAATAATAATAATTATTATAAAACATAATAATAATTAAATATAATAATGTAAAATAATAATAATTATTATTGTTACAAAATATAATAATAATTACAAAATGTAATAATAATAATAATAATTATTATTATTATTATTATTATTATTATTACAAATAACAATAATAAAATATAATAATAATAATAATAACACATAATAATAATAATAATAACAATTACAAAATATAATAATAATAATAATAATAATAATAATAGTGGGAATAACTATTCCCACAAGTGTGAGAATAACTATTCCCCGAAAATATTTATTCCCAGTTAAATTTGTAACCAAACGGAGGAATATCTATTCCCTAAGAATAGAAATTCTATTCCTACCTTATTCCCACCTTATTCCAACAACCAAACATGGCCTTATTGTTATTTTGTAATTACACTAACCTATGGCAAAGAGGCCATAGTTTTAGATGATGTGACTACATCTTTGCTACCAAAAGAAATTGTCTGAAAGCTGATTTTGAACAGCCAAGTTGTGGGCCTTAAGCAATGGGCAGATCTGATTTTCATCTAGAAAATCAGAGTCGGTCAAAATCTAAATCGAGAAATAGTAAGATCACAATATGCAATTACTATAAGAAGTTGGGCTCTTCAAGAAGGATTATTGGAAGCTTAACGCAAAAGAAAAATGATTCAAAGTCCAAAACTATCTGTTTGGTCGAGAGTTATGGGCAAAATCAGAAAGGCATTATTCTCTTCGCCTTCTTGGGAAATTTATAGAGAACATGGAATCTTAATTTTGGGAGCTCATTTAACATGTGCCTGAACATGAATTTATTTTTTATGTATTGACCTTAATAGTGGTATAGTTCTTATAGGCAATAATGCCGCTTGTGAAACAATTGAGATTAGAAACATTAAAATTAAGATATTTAATGGAATTATTTAGACGCTATAATCGACTTTAGATATGTCCTGAATCTTAAAAGAAATTTGATTTCTTCAGGTGTTCTTGATTTTCTAGGTTGCAAAATTGTTAAAGAGAACGGATCCATGAAAATAGTAAGGGGAGCGCTTGTAATGATGAGGGCAAATAAAGTTGAAAATCTCTACGCGCTCTTAGGAAGTACCATTACTAGTGGAGCTTTCAATGTTACTATAGACGAGAATCGTCAAACAAATATGGCATATGTGTCTCCTACATACAAGTGAGTGCGGACCTGAGGAGCTCCATGACTGAAACCTTTGAAAGGTATCAAGTCTTGCAACTTTCATTGGGAACATTGTGCTTACAAAAAATATCATTAACTTTTTGCATGCCAACTCTTACCATGAAAGACATACTTGATATCCATTCAGATTTTTAGGGTCCTTTGCAAATTCCATCAAAGGGAGGATCCAATTACTTTGTTTTCTTTATTGATGACTTTTCAAGGAAGGTATCGATTTACACAATTACATCCAAACGTGATGTGTTTGAAACTTTTAAAAGGTGGAAGGCCATGGTGGAGACAAATTCACTATATCTCTTCTTAGTTCCTTTCATATTTGTAATTTCCTTGATTGATCTTACTAAAATGGACTGTGATTCCATTACTTCTCCCATGACTCTTCATCAATGAGTCCATCCATGAGGATGTGCTCCACGAACCCAAGTAATGTCAAGTATGGAATGTTGTGTTGTCATTGGTGATCCTTGGAATTATGCAAGACAATGAAGGCTACTATTGGGATTAGAGGAATATTGATGATGGCTTTGATGACAGGAGTAACCATATATTCATGGTTAATGCCTCACTTATTACACCTTGGAACTACACATTCACATTAACTCATCTATTTGTATTTACATACAGAGGAGTGTGCAAGACAGTTAATATCCACCCAGAAACACTTAGTGCTGTGATACTAAAATCTGCCAGGAAAGCAGTGCACTGTGTGTATTTTTTAGGTGTTTCCAGTTTTGCAGTGTTTGGGTTTTTACTAAACAACCAGTGCGGTTAGTAAGAAGAGTGTGACTGGGTTATCTTCATCATTTGCAGTCTTTCGATTGTAGTAAAACCACTTCATTTTGTGCACGTGGATATAACTCCATCCTGAGAGTGAACAATGAAAATTCATTGTTTATGTATGTGCTTGAATTCTTGTCTTAATTCCGCTATTACTCACATACGCCTGACTTTCTTGGACTAATTTCTATACCTGTCCAGTCCTTAGTTAACTCCTTAGTAAACTGTTGCATTTCCATGATGGCTTATGCTTTCTCAGTGTTAACCTACACAAATATCAAGAAATCCTGGGCAAAAGCAAGTGGCTATTTTGGTCTCATCTCTTTGATATCATTTATTCCATTCAAATTTCCTTTTTTTGTTCTTTCACCAGCAATATGGACAAGGCCTCATGCTGATTATGAATGAGATTAGGAGAGAGGACTACTTTACCACATTCCACCTTAGAGGGTCATAGTTCTTGTAGGGCTGACATTGGTAGAATTGCATATGATCTCAAGCTTAAGCATTGTCTGAATTGAGGAACTTTTATTGTCTCCAATCATGGTGTGTTGGCATCATACAGAGAAGCTCCCATTTGATCTTTGTTGTACACTTTAGCTGTATTTTCTTTCACGATTTTTAATCTGCCTTTCTCCTGTTCCGTTTCATTTTATGTAAAATGTCCTCCATTAATATCGCATTCCCATTTATATTTTTTGGGGGGACAAAGCTGACTGGAAAGAGCTAATGATATTCTGTAGGCAGTCCATCTCAATCTGTTAGCAATAATTTTATATTGTATCATAGCCTCCCTAGATAAGGTTGATAGTGGAAGCATTATTAATCTGGGGAATTAAAGTAACAAAGGCCTATTTAGTTATAGATAACTGAGACTGTTTTTTGGAAAACTTTTTCAAAAAATAGAAAATATGAAAAATCTATTCAAATCTGTTTGTTTTTTTGCTAGACATTTAGGAAAACTGGGCTTATTAACTTTGCATCAACTTTTGTAAAATTTAGAATATATCCAAATGACGTTTTTCCTCTCATTACAAAGATATGTTTTTCCTTGCTTTCTGAATAATTTTTTTTGCCAATATTTTTAGTTGTAAAATATAAGCATCTTTTTATAAGCCTATAAATATAAATATTTGCCAAGTTCAAGGTAATATGTGTGATATATGATAAGGGAATTCAATTTAATTTCTTAATTAGTTTTGTTTGTATTTGGTCCTTCTTCATAAAAATTAGCTTAGCAATTCTATCAATTTTTTTAGTTCTTACAAATAATACAAGGGAAAATGCAATTATGTCACTTGGTAACAAGGAGTCAAAAACACTGTTGTTTCATTAGTTTTTAGGTTACTGTCTAATTTTTCCTATGACTTAATGAAATCTATTATTTATGCATAATGAATTTAAGAGATCATTGTTGTTGAGAATTATTGTGTCATTAATGATGCAGATATCATGGATGAAGAGATTTGATTTTATTTTCAAACTAGATTTAATTTTATTTTCTATTTGGTTTTGTTTTCAAATTAGAAAACATTTGATTTTATTTCTCATTTGATTTTAATTTTTAATTAAAAGATATTTGATTTTATTTTTATCTGATTTTATTTTCAAATTAGTAGAATTTAATTTTATTTAATTAGTAAAGATTTTATTTGATTTTATTTTTTTTATTTTAGAAAGTTATGTCATATTTAGTTAGAAAATTATATTTATTTTAAAATTATCCTAAGATTAGGGTTTCTCTATATAAGGATACTAAACTCTATTATTTTAGGTATGCTTGATGAATTGAATAAAATATTGTGTGATTGTGTTTTCCTTGTCTCTACCCTTCTCTCTGATCCTATTCTCTATCCGTCTCTTTTCTTTCTGTTCTCCTTCCCCTCCCCTACTTTTTCCCTTCTCTACATTAAATTTGGTACCAAAGAAGGCTCTCCTTTCTGCATCAAATTGTGATTGTCTTTCTTTTTTCTTATTCCTTCTGCTTCTCACCTCACTCTGCTTCCTTCCCATTAACCCTCTTTCTCGTTCTCTCTGCCTTCCCCTTGCCATCCTTTCCCTACTTCACCAAGGATCTAAAATCATCAATTAGTTGAAGGTACTACTGCGAGCAGAATGGCCATGTCTACATTACATACTGCCGCCTTGCATACTCGCTTTATTGGATAGGGGTACAAATAAGTGTGCAAATTATCAAATGTATGGGGTGATGGAGTGGAACCAGAAGTGTTAGCCTATCTGAAAGATTGCGTAGCCACTTATCTTGTGGTTGGGGAATTGACTACAAAAGTTTTACTCAACGGAGTTGAGTTCCAACCACTTGGGAAGAATTGATGCGGATATCATGGATGAAAATATTTGATTTTATTTTCAATTAGAAGATATTTGATTTTATTTCCTATTTAATTTTATTTTCAAATTAGAAAATATTTGATTTTATTTTTTATTTAATTTTATTTTTAAATTAATAGAGTTTGATTTTACTTAATTAGCAAAGATTTTATTTAATTTAATTTTTTTTATTTTAGAAAATTATGTCATATTAGTTAGGAAATTATATTTATTTTTAAATTATCATAGGATTAGGATTTCTTTATATAAGGATCCTAAAATCTATTATTTGAGGTATGCTTGATGAATTAAATGAAATATTAAGTGATTGTGCTTTCTCCCCCTCCTCTCTCTTGGTCTCCTCGCTTTCTGATCTCTACCTTTCTCTTTGATCTTTATTCACCCTCTGCCTCTCTTCTTCTGTTCTCCTTCCCCTCCCCAACTTTTTCCCCTCCCTACATCAATTAGTAGCTCTACTTGACTTGTTGACAAGTAGCTACCTTTGGCAAATTTGTAAATGAATAAAAATTTCCTTTGCTTATATTTGACTCGTTAATTTGACGAGTTTTATATCAGACTAAAGCTCGACTCAATAACTTAACTTTTAAGCTCGAATAAGCTGAACGCAAATGTCTAATTGAGCTATCATAAATCTGGTTTGAACAATTGAATTATTATAAATGGTTATGCCAAGTCATGCTTGCTTAAAATTTGTTCCTTATCTAGACAAGCTCATAAAATAGACTGTGCTTGGTTTTAAGCTTCTTGAACTGAGCTCGAACAAGCTTCAACAATCAATTTGAAGTTGATCTCCAAGTAGGTTTGATTTTTAACAACCCAAATTATATGTTGAAATGGACCAACAGAAACGTTGGAAGTTGATGTGTTTTTAGTGACTATTTATAAACATCCACTAGTGGAAGTAGACATATTCTTGATAGAAAATAAAGGTACCTGATTTCCAGAACTGTAAAAATAGGATGTCAAGTATACGAGGCTTCAACA
Organism: Nepenthes gracilis; assembly: GCA_033239525.1. NCBI lineage: Eukaryota > Viridiplantae > Streptophyta > Magnoliopsida > Caryophyllales > Nepenthaceae > Nepenthes > Nepenthes gracilis. Next base: position 2,313,639 of record BSYO01000018.1, on the reverse strand, counting down.
TCATGGAGTCTAGTGAGGGTCATATGCACACAGTCTTAATCCTACATGCGTTGCAAAGAGGGTGTTCCATGAAAACTGTCAAAAATGGAAAACTGATAGAATATTGGAGAATAGAAATAGAAAACAGTTCAACCAACTAAACAGGCCTGTAGGTATGGTTAGATTTCCCAAGCATGATAACATCCTTGCAAAATCTCTGAATCACTGCCATGATTCCACCACTTTATTGCCAACCAAATTGCAATATGCTCAATAAAAGAGAGCAGGAAATCCATCAGGGCCTGGGTAGCTTGGTTGGTGCATGGATTTGATGTTACTTGTAATCTTATATCTGGTCTGAACACTAGTTAGAAAAATACTTTTTTGATGCACAAGAGTTGGAAGAGGTGTTGACAAGATCACTTAGAAAGGGTGCGTCTATGGTTTGAAAGAATTCCCTGAAGGTTTTGGCCATCTCTTCTGTCATCCATTCAACATCCCTTGAAATTTTGAGACTGTTGTGGAGTATATTTTTGGGCAGATGAGAATGGGGCCATGAAAGTATCTAATATTCTTAAAATTAGTGAAATTTGTGTCATTCTCTGTACTATTTAGTGCGACTAAGTACTCAATTTTTTTCCCAGCAATTCCAAAACGTTAACATCAGCAAAGCCAAGAGCAAAGAGTTACATTACATGCAATATCTGTGAATCTTCTTCGACCATTATGCTTGATCATGTGACATCCAGAAGTCTCTGCAATCAAGCCCTAAGTCTTCCTAGGTCTACTCCTTGCTTTTTGCTGTCTTTAGTTCAATTGGATGATCATAAGTTTCACATGTGTAAGTATGATAGGTTTAGGGTTTACAGAGGTGCTACCTTACCATGCTTGCCTGTTACCAGCTCTGCTAGATACCTCCAGGGCATACCACGTACTAGGTACCACATCTTGGATTGACAATGACAACCCATCGGGACTAACAAAATGTTTTTGCATACTCTGCTCCAGATTGCACATACTACAAATCTGGGCAATTTTGGTATCAATTGTTGTCTCATTTCTTCCTTTATCACAGGTAACAATGGCTTGTGCACCCCAAATGTGGGTTTTAATGCTGGGGAATTACGGGATTGACAAAGTGATTCTGTTAAATGAAAGTGGAAAGGGGATAACTGCTTCACGACAACTAAAACTAGGTAACTCAACAATTATTTGTCCATTACCAAGTGTTTGCCCAAGTATACTGGTGGCTAAGGGATTTGCACAGACGTATGAGATAGACTATACTGATACATTTTCTCCTATTGCCCAAGTAACATTTGTACGAATCATCCTATTTCTCACCACCACGCATCATTAGGCCTTGGATCAGCTGGATTTGAAAATTGATTTCCTCTGTAGTGATCTTAATATGGTAGTTTATTTGGGACTACTTAGGTTTATTGCTCAGGAGAAACATGAATATGTTTGTTGTCTGAAAAGGTAATTTTATGGTTTGAAACAGTCACCGTGCACCTGGTTTGGTAGATTTAGTGAAGTTGTTTTTGAGGTTGGTCTTGATCACTGTAACAATCATCATTTTAATGCTGCATGTATTCTACTAGCTGTGGTTGTGGGTGATATTATGATTACTGGTAGTGACAACATTGGTATTGTCATTCTCAAGGTGTTTCTTCCAAATAAATTTTGAACCAAATACTTGGAAAAGTTGGCTGAATCAGAGCACTATTAATGAGTGGTAGGTAAGCCTAACTACCTCATTGTGGCTTGACCATAAATTGCATTTTTTGCATGTATTGTAAGTTGGCTCATGGCCTCTCATATTCCACATTGGGAGATGTTCATTCATATTCTACAGAATCTTAAGGGTACGCTAGGTCAAGGTATGTATTATAATGATTATGGTCACATTCAAGTTGAAAAATTATCTAATGCTTATTGGGTTGAGTCATCTTATGATTGAAAGTCAACCACAGACTATTGTGTGTTTGTTGGAAGGAATATGGTATTCTGGAAAAGCAAGAAACAAAATGTAGTTATGAGGTTAAGTGTTGAATTAAAATATCACACATTAACAAATCTTACATTTGAAGTAATGTGGATTTGACATTTATTAGTCACTCGAACATAAGAATTTTTTACCATCTGAGCTATGGTTTAACAATTATGCAGTGATATTCATTGTATAAACACAATATTTCATGGGCACATGAAACATATGAAGGTAGACTGTTATTTCATTCGTTACTTTAACAAGAGTTTCTTCACATTAAACATGTTAAAACTGGAGAACAATTTGCTAATATTTTCATTAAGCATCTATCTAATATTTGTCTTAAGTATATTTGTAACAAGTTGTATTTAATCATTATATATATTTCAACTTGAATGGGAATGTAAAAATATGATAAGAATATAATGGGAATATATGTTAGAATAAAAGGAGAATAAACTGTTGTAAATTTCTCTTAGCATATACTGTGGAAGTTTCTCTTATAAGGGTAAGTTAGTACTTTAAATAACTCATATAAATATGAATAGACTAATCATAATTTGTGGGATCTCTCTTATTTTCCTCTCACTTTACCTGTTTATACAGAGTATTCTAGAGCATATTATTTTCCAGAATTGTTTTCTTTGTCTAATGTCAAAGGACTGAATCCTTCATCAATGTTTACGTCCTTTCTGTCTGGGAAAAACAAAAGAAATCAATATGAAAAGACTTAGTTTGGCATCTGGTCAGTGTGTTAACTCGATGTTAGAAAGCATGTTCCTCACATAGAAGCTCATACTCTTGGACGAAGTTCAGATTCAGTGAACGGAACGGTTGGTTAGCTTCCTCACTCTCCTTGCTTTCTCTCAAGAATTTCATCTCTGATGAACTACCGATTGCTTGGTTGAGTTCTCTCACATAGCATTAAGGAATCAAAGCAACCTTGAGAGCATATAGCATTGGGCGAAGTCGACATTTTTGTGATTTTAGGTCAGAAAATGCCCCTTAGCCTACTCTCTTTTTGCTGAGCCAACTAGTTGGTCTCGGAGCCCCAGTGGACTGAGCCTGAATTTCCCCGGAATGGAGATGAAAGAGTCCTCTTTTTCTTCAACTTGCATTAAACCCATGCTCTTGTAAACTTACCTACAGTTCTACTACATCTTTAGCCTAGAGTTGAAATCGGTTAAAACAAAATGTTGTTTAACCACTATAGGGAGCCAATAATCCTATGTGGAAGCCGTTGCTCTGAAAATAACATCAAATAAAGCATAGAATCACCAATAGTTGTTGCTTGAGCTATAAGGAGGTAGCTGAATGATTGCAGATTTTGATGTCGTCCTCCATTGTTTTGTGATAGTGCACTGAAATATTCTCATGTCATGCCTAATTATTGGTGAAATCATTTTTCTATTTCCAAGAGAATATAAATTGCTTTCATAATGGAAAATTTTCTCGCCTTTCCCCCTGCAATGATTTCAATGAGAATGGATGTTTATTTTGTCTGTATTGCAATGAATGGTTGCTTGACAAGCTGTTGGTTGTTACTCGGCTTCTCTTTCAGATGCAATTTTATGAATTTCTCAAGAAATATACGATGCCTGAAGTGCAAAGTAGAAGGACCTAAGAAGGTTTCCATAAGTGAAGTTGAAATGAAGAAAGGCGATTGGAATTGCCCACAGTAAGTACACTCTACTCCATACAACATGAACAATTATCCTGTTGCTGCCTTTCGTTGAGTGCTTATGCCTTCCGCTAGTTTTTCTTTTTGAAAAGAACAAACATTGATGGGCATGCATAGTTAGCAGTCAGAAAGCTTTTGAACCAGTCTAAGGATTAGATCACCAAATCAATGATTTTTATGCGATACATAAAATCTCTTGAAAATTCATAATTATTATGTAAAATGAACTAATAAAATATGTAAGTTGTCAACTGTGTTCTAAACAAGTTCAGATACTTTTCCATTTCTGCTGACTATTGTAGGAACAAAAGTGGAGAGGCGAGAGTGGGGAGAAACAATTTAGTGCCCTAATGAGCGATAAATTTGTAATCAAATAATAATGGTGTGATTATGTTCAAATCTCTTAACTTAATATCCTTATAACACTCATCAAGCTGATGCATCTATGCCATTTGTGACAAGCTCATTACAAGTGTATTAAACCCGTAGACCTCTTACGGACTTGGCAAATAAATCAACAAGTTGATCACTCAAAATAATTTGGTGACTAGCAAGTTGCTTTGCTGACAGTCTGTCTCATATAAAATGTCAATGAATCTCATTATGTTCAGTTCTCTTGCTAAATACGCCATTTAATGTACTATGTAGAGCAACTTGATTATCACACAATAAGTTCATAGGTGAGAAACAATCTACTTCAAGCTCTGTGATTGATCCTTTTATCTATTTTAACTTACATGTAGTCAATGCAGATCCCGTACGAGAGCGGGCTACGACATTCTATTTTTTGCTTTTCTAGGACATCAAGTTTTATCCCACGAATGTAGTATCCTGATATAGAGCGACAGTGACCTAGCTATGCATCAAACAGTGCGACTAACTCCTCAATGGTTCTCTTGTGGAGGATGTAAGACCTGATTAATGACAATCAAGAAATGAGATATCTGAACTAATTACTGTCACACAGTTACTGTCATCCTAGATTGGATAATTTTCCCCCAAAACCCCAGCAAATTCACTTTACTCAAATTGTCAAGTGCATACTTGCACTCAAAAATACCCATTGTAGGTCTCGCAACTAAAATATCTAATAACTACCTTTAGAGATCTAAGACTTTGTAATTGTTGTGGCAAACATTCCTGGTGGAAGAGTGCTAATTAAAAAACAGAATGGTATACTCTTCGTCACTATCCAAACTATAATATGGGTAGGCATTTTTGGCAGAGAAGCAAAAAATTGGGGTTTATCAGGAGCAATGCTTCGAGTTTTAGAATATTATGGGATTTTTGTAAACTTGATCTTTATGAGTGTTATGAAACAATCGGAAAACTTTTAGGATTAGATGCCGTTACTAAATCATGATTTAGTATGTACAGAATGAAAGAAAAAAATGGAGTCTTTGTCTAGTAAAATGGATTGAGAAAGGGCATTATATAGAACCTTTTAACAAAATAGTCTATTTAACTTTTCAAAACGGAATATATGCCAAACAAATATGCCATAGTTCACCATGGTGAACTGACCATACCATTCATGAGGAGATTATTTCCAGCCATCTAAAGACTTCTTAAGATTTGACATATTTTTCCAAACTCCCTTGAGCAACAAATCCAGGAAGTTGCTCCACATAATATTCTTTTTGCAAATAATTATTCAAGAAGTCATTTTTTATGACTAACTTATATAGGGCCAAACATACATTAGTGAATGCAAAAAATATATATATTTACTAACAATAGATATCTTAGCAATCAGTGAAGAAGTAGGTATCATAATAATCAAGCCCATAAACTTGTGTATAACCCTTGGCCACCATGCAAACTTTAAGACTATTCATGGTGGCATCAGGAGACACCTTGGCATTATTGCCAATAACAACCAATAATGGACTTACAAAGAGGAAGATTAACAAAGTCCCATGAACTATTGGGGTCAGGATGGCATTTCATATAGTATAGCATCACGCCAACTCAGATGGGCAAGGTTCTTGCAAACAGATGTGGGCATGGTGACAAGATAAAGAAGCAATAAAAGAAGAATAGGTGGGCATTATGAAATTATAAAAAACAATAATAGAAATGGAATGAGAAGTTGTACAACAATTTTACATAGTGAGATGGGAAGGTGCAATTATAATAAGATGGTGTTCAACGTGTCCTCAGATTTTGAACAATTATAGTTAAAAATAGGCTTACTGAACAATTTAAGTGTGGTTTATTAATTAACAGATAACTGGTTAAAGAGAAACTCTAGGAGATCTGGAACAGATTGTAAGGAGATGGAAGGTGAGCAGGAGAAAAGGAGCAGCTGCTTAGTTGGGATGGAGTGGAGCGGTGAAAACTGGAGGAACCAGCATGAGATGGAAAGCAGGAGGCATTGGAATACTCGAAGAAGACTCACGAAGATGAGAAGGATTCGAAGGGGCTGATTGCCTCACGAAGACAAGAAGGAGAATGCCTGAGAAACATCTGGAGTGGAGTGAGAAAAATGAGGGTGAGAGATTCAATATTCCAAGTAGAATGGTAAAATATATAGGGTGGTGGGTGGGTTTAATTATTCCCACATTAGTAAAAAGTTCAACCAAATAGTGGATAATCTATTTGGAAATTGGTTGGAAAGAAATACAAATTACTTCTACCAAACATAGTGCTATTGTTTTACTTTGATGTTCTGAATGAACTTTGATTGATTTGTTGTGGCAGATGTGGGATTATGAACTTTGCTAGCAAGACCAAGTGTTTTCGTTGCACTGAGCCACGGCCTCCGAGGAAGCTAAATCCTGGAGAATGGGAGTGCCCTTCGTAAGTCTCTTCTCTTGCTGTTTATGAATCCACACACACAGCTCTCTCTCACTCAGTGTTGTGATGGTCTTCTTAGTGGGGATATTCTAATATCCATCTAATTGTTAATATCAGAAATTGCATGAATAAATAGTAGAGATCGAATAATGTGATTAAAGTGGTTTTTCAATCTCCACAATTTATCCACATAACGTATAATCTTGACTATAAAATAGATGTAGAAGCTTCCCTATTAGAAGGAAAATGACATGCTCTCCTCTCTCAAGAGTGAAGACATACTTATCTATGGTAAAGATTATATCAAGTAATTTAAATGACTATTCAATCTCCACCAGTCATTCGCTTATCTTATAGTTCTAACCGTTATAAGAGCCTCTGCACTGGATGTAACCTAACAACTCTCCTCTATCACGAGCGCACACCAATTATGTAAATGTTGGCCAATATGTATTAGTGTCAAGGCTCTTTAATACTGATATTTTTTTATACCGTATAATATTACAATATATCGGTCAATGTTTAAAATATCGGCCAATAAGAATCTTTTAGCATATAATTTTTAAAATTTTTTTATTTTGATATGTTTGATGCATATTGTCCAAGATACCATTATGGCCGCAACCAATTGTGATATTCACTAATTCAAGTGGTAAATGCAGATTGCAATTGAATTTGCAACTTAAACTGATATCATCGTGCATTTTTGCTACATATGTAGGTGTGATTTCTTGAACTACAGAAGAAACCTAGTTTGCCTCAAGTGCCAATGTAAACGAACAAGAGCGGTGGCTCAGCAGTTTGAGGATCAGGTGTGGAGAAAACCTCAGTAGCTTAGCAAAGCAAATATCTTCTTGCTGCTGCCTGTGATTATGCTTCTCTTATGCGGGCATGTCTTCATCAACATCATGCGCATTTACATCAAATTAGAAGCAGTGTGAGTATAATTTTGGATATATATATATATATATATGATGAATGCGCAAACTATGAATATGATACCAGAAACAGATCGATCTTATATTACCTGTTGCTTTTCGAATTAGTGAAAGCAATATTTTCTTGCATAATGTAGATTTTGCATATTCTTGATTTGAATATGAATGAGTCGAATTATTTGTTCATCAGTATATCAAAGGATTCCCTCTCTTGTCCGAGCAGATGAGGCAAGGGCATTTAGTGGTTGCTAGGTTTGGATGTTGTTTTTTGAGATCCGAGCAATTACTTCTTGATAATGAATTCGTGGATTTTAAAATAAAATTTATATGTATTTTTTTTAAATTTTTAAAGCATTAATATTTATTGAGTATTTATTTTATATTTTTAAAAATTTGTGAAAAATATTTGTTTGGTTTTCCTAAATTTTAAATTGCCTGATAAATTTTTATTATCTAATAGCCCCACCTGATTAAAATGTAATGGTGTGGATTTTTTAAAAAATAAATAAATAAATGATTATATGTATATTAATGTATTAATATTTATTAAATATTTAAGTTACATTTTGTATTGTTTGTTAAGCATTTTCCACGTTGATATCTATGGGGGAGTTTATTTTGCATACCTTTGTCGGTCCGAAAAAATGGAAAAAAGAAAAAATTTAATGGATGAAAATGAAAATTAAAAAAATATATATTTAAATAATTATTTTTAAGTAAATATTTAATAAATATTAATATTATCAAAAAATATTAAAATATTATAAAAAATTATTATATATAATTTTGTATATCTCAATTGCATCTCTAAAGAGATGTATAGCTAAAGCTACACAATCCAAAAAGGTGCGTATACCCAGTATATTTTTTTATTTATTGGACAAAAAAATTTAACAAATAATATTTAAAGCTTAACAAACGTATTTAAATTATTATTTTTAAGCATTTTTACTATTATGTTAAATATTTATCAAATATTAACATCATAAAAAATTATAAAAAAAATACTATACATATTTTTTAATGCCTTTTAATGTTTAAAATTGAATTTTTATCTAATGGTAGAGATTAAAAATGTATATGCAGTGTAAGAATACAAATAAATCATATTATTATTATTATTTTTTTCATATAATTAATCATTCAAAGATCAGTTAGTAGAGTTAATTTTATAATTGGTGTATTACTGTTGCATATCTTATATTATTCTAATTTGTAAATTGTGATTTGTAAAAGTTCCTCCAACCTATTGTTTGTTTTCATTATTCACTATAAATATCAACCTACATTTTGCCCCTAACAAAATGAATTTTGGTATTATTCACCAAATAATAATAATAATAATAATAATAATAATAATAATAATTTCTGGCCCTATATACATTGATTATCATTATGGGGTTGTGGATATAACCAAATTGCATGCAATATATGTTATTTCATGTTTAAAGGGGGGACAAAAAGTCTCAAATATTTTCCATTTTTGAAGTTTATTCTCTATTTTATTTTTTAAATTTTATTCTTATTTTTTAATTTGGTATTACATCTATGCTATGATTTTATAAATTGTATTCTCATAGCAATTATTATTTAACTTATACTTTCAATGAAACAGGGAAATATTTGTTTATTTCCCTCTTGGATATTAGGCTTAAAAATAAGGAACGAAATGTAATTCCAGCAAGCAAAATTTATGCCACCCAGAACCAAAACATGACCTATAAGAGAGCCTGTTAGGATTCTGCAGACTGCACCGCCCTTTCAAGCCGAAGGTCCTTTAGCCCCATTCTAAGGCCGTTGGATTCGAGTAGAGTTTAGGGCTGCACCTCAGGCTCACTAGGTGCAGTCGTTTGCCTCTTTCCGAAGCCATTATACATAGATCTAACAGTCCAGGCATTTTGCTTTCCTTATTTCTTTTTAATTTCACTTTCAATTTTGAAAGAAAAAAACCCCACATGGCACATTGGATTTATATTTAATGACTTCAAGCCGAGACGAAGTAATTGAACCTCGGATGTAAGATGCAGAACCCCCGATACCAGGCTGACTCAGCCCGGGAAAAGACACTACTTAAATCATGAAGCAGACTGGGGCAAAAAACCAGTAAAACTAGCCCTTTGGCCTTCATTGCTCATCTGCAATGGCTCCATTCCCACAAAGGGGATACACCTCACATCCGAGATATAACCCTCCCATCTCATTCTGAAGTCGTTGGATATAAATTCCACGGCTCATGTTGTTTTTTTAATGTAAAAAGAAAAACACATACCCTGTTAAATTCCTCAAACCGAGAAGAAAGGGTTGTGGCTGGTGTTTGGTGCAGCACCCCTGAAACCAAGCAAACTGAGCCCAGGGAATAGACAATATAAGCAGGCTGGAAAATAGAAAAGACTAAAACTAAAACTACCCCTTTGCTTTCCTTTGAGAATAAGCAACGGCTCCGTTTCATCTGTTAGAAGGTCTGTAACGTAGTATTTTAGAAAAAAATTACAAAAATCCACTGATAATCGTCGAAAAGACCATCATGCTGATCGACTGCCTGCTAATGCAGACAAGCATGTATCCTCATCAACAGATAAATTTTTAAGTTTGTGGCTGCTTACCAGAAGATTTCAATATCTTCTTTACAGGTTTCTTGACCTTCTCTACCTGTAACTCCAATCCTTTCTCTGAAGGCTTACGTCTTCTTTTCAGATGTGCTGCACCAGTATCCTCCGCAACCGAATTCTCTATTCCTGCAGTTACGTTACACATCGTTGAGAGTCCTGGGAAATCGGGGAAGAGCAAATTTGAACTTGAACTGCATGGGCTAGAGGTTAGTATTTATAGAAAATGTCTTTTTGTACCAAAGTTTAGCAGTCACAAGGGGAAAGACGACCTTTAAGTTGGGGCATGAACCTTTTTTAGACCTGAATCTGTAAAACTGTTTAGAAAAAATTGAAACCGTAATCTAATTGATTCTATCAGTTAATTGGTCTATGGTTAACTCACTAACCGGTTCGGGTTTACAAGTTTTAAACATTGTAGCATTTCCATTAAAATTATAAAAATATGACAAAAAATCCATTATTTTAAAACAAACATATAATATATTGATATATGAATTACAACTTTAAATAACAATTTACCAGTCAAATGCCAACAATATAAGTTTCATGCAACTATAAACACTCATATTTCTCCATTTCAATGCCTTGTGAATATCCATCCATTTAATTAATCATCAATACTAATAAGATTATACCCATTTGCCAAACAAATTATTTTCACAAATGAGAAATAAGACATTTCTTACTATTTTACTTTTGCAAATACAAGTATATATGATCGATTTTGATGACCGCTAATTTAAAAACTGGTTCAGTTATCCTAATTTTTAGTTTAATTTTAATGGTTTCAGTTTGGGTTATCGAGGCAAAGGTTTTTCAGCCCTACCTTATAGGCTGCTTCTCTTCTAAAGATAATGCAGTTCCTCCAGTTTTCATAGATTTTAGGCACCACATTTTTTTTTTCCAGTAAGTATTTTTAGCACCACTTACTGATAGATTCACTAAGCTTTTCAGCTAACAAATAAAATCACTACATATCTATGTGAATCAACTTTGAAGGAGAGACTACAATTATTTATGAAGCGAACTGCCTGGGTAACGAGTGCCCACTTTATTCAGGAGAAGAGCTAAAAGCCAATCTTTACAGCATGCAGCCAAGACAGTAGCAAACAAAATTCAAGTTTGAAAAGATTAATCTTCATATCCTATACTGTTAGTACTTTTAATCAAAATTCAGAACCAATGTCAGTCCCTCAATATCTGGTGGCCACCATCGGCTGTTGCCCCAAATTACATGTTCCACAAAATGGAATCGCACTCTTAGGAAGATATTTTCTCAGGTAAAAATTAAGAAGACAGCAGAGGAATATATAGGATTTAATGTTCCATCCAAAGAAATTGGGGGATTGGGATTCAGATAGACTAAGTATTTCAATAAAGCCAAATCCCTTTCCTTTATTGTAATAATACGTTATTCGACATTATAAAGAGAAAGGGGATGAAAGGAAGGAATTATCACTTCCACTTCCCATGTTTGTAAGAACAATAATTCTAACATAGTAATAGAGTCTTAAGGGTTTCTCTTCTTTTCACCCTCCCAGTTTCTTTTCGCACCATTCACACACACACAAGAGAGAGAGAGAGAAGAGAAGAAAGAGAGTGCACGAGATAAAAGGATAACACATGAACAAGCCCGACTTTAATAGAAAGCACCCTTGCAGACAAAAATCGTGTGGCATTCTCTGTTTTTAAGTTGATTATTTTTGCCCTGTCCTGTCCATGTCATGTTCTCCAGGCCTCATTGATGCCTTTATTGCCCTAGCCATTAAATTCATGTGTGATATGTTGAGTTTTAGTTTTATGTGATGTGTTTAAAAGGTTCTTCCTGGGAACAGCTTTGTTGTCTGAAGGTGTTCTTACATGTTCTCATGTTCTGAGTACCCTTCTCTGTCATGAACTATGTTGTGTGGGTCATCAGCACGCATGTGAGACCCTGCCAGTTGTGTTGATAGTCATTAAAAAAAACACAGAAGTGTCATTTGGCCTTGCCTGAGCTTTGCCTTAAATATTATCTTTTTTTTTTCATCATGTCATCTAAATTTGAAATGTTTAATCTTATTGATCCCATAACTCTAAAAAAATTATATCTATTAGGTGAGATCCTTTGTGGTGTTTCTCCATGGAAAACACATTCCATCACTAGATACCTGGAAGACCCACACTCAAACCTAAGTCAACCAGTGACGGTGAATCCACTACTCGTCCCAATAATCAATTGAATTAAGAAGACAGCACAATTCTTGGGTTAATGATAGCTAGCATAAAACCCTTTATTGGGTCATCATCACTCTCTCTTAATACTGCCCTAGCTATTTGAAAACATCTCAAACATGTACTCTGCCACATGTAATGTAACCCATACATTTGAATTATGCAAACAGTATTTTGGCTTTCAAAAAAGATCTCAAATTATGGTAGAATACTATAAACATTTCTTAGTCATTTGCTAAGAAACGAGCTTGTATTAGCCACTTTCTTTAGATCTCAAAGCTATGACAAACAAAATACAAAGAGGATATTGACATTGTAAAGTTGGCTAATTGATTTTCCATCCGACTTCAAGGCAGTCCATGCACAGATATTAGGAAGGCCAGACCTTTCCTCCCTTGCCAAGGCATTCTCCTATGTTAAATGCATGTGGAGACCAATTTCCGTTTGTTGCTCATGGTAGGTTTAGGTCCTTTCGGGGAGGATGTACTATTAGAGGACAAAATCTAGAGGTAGTTTTTCAAGGGGTGGCCTGACTCAAGAAGCGGTGGTTGTTCAGGAAGTCATGACTCTTAAAGATGTACTCATTATGGCCGCAATGGTTAATAACTTTGCATATTTTTAAAATATGCATGACAAACCCAATAACTTTGCACATCAAACTTACTTAGTAAAAATCTCTCTTCTAGTATGGTCCCTACTATAGAGCCTAATTTTATACTAACACCACAAGATGAATATACTCTGAGTTCTTAACTCATAAAAGGATTACTTACATGACTACTCCTACATATTCCAAACTCATGATAGGCTCCGGCAACATCCACCTAAGCCCTAATATTAATTTATTGAATGTTCTTCATATATCAAACTTCTAGTTCAACCTATTATTTATTAGTCAAATTACAAAAATTTTACATTATTACGCCATTTTTACCCTTCCATCTATATATTTGTAAATTTCATTAAAAAGAAGATTATTGGTATGGGACAAGGAGTGGGCGGCCTATATTACCTTGACATCCTACCTACCTCTCCTCCTTAAGCCTTTCTGTCTATGAAATCGCCTATATAGTAGCACTATCATCTTGGTTATCAATCATTGACTATTTTAAAGTATCAAATTGAGGGTCTACACACTAAATTGTCTCTTCCATGTGAAGCTTGTCAATTTGGTCAACATCACCATGTGTCATTTCCTCTTAGAAGTATTAGTCATGTCTCTAAATCATTTGAGCTAGTCCACTCCAATGTATAAAAACCAATTCATATTTTCACTAATAAATTTCAGTATTTTTTCACTTTTATAGATGATTTTCTTGTATGATTGGGATATATGCAATGAAAAATCGCTCCAAGTTACTATCAAATTGTTTTGGGATGAATTAAAACTCAATACAAACACTATTCATATTCTTCATCTTAATAATGCCAAAGTATTAAGTCGACCACTTCCACTTCCTATATTGCTTTTAAATGCGTTTCTAAGCATCTGTGTATACCCCTCAACATAATGGGTTTGCTAAACATAAAAATTGTCACTTGTTAAAAGTTACTCAAATCCTTATTTGCCACATGCATGTTCCTACAATTCTAGAACAATGTTGTTCTCATTGCATACTATCTCATTAATCGAATGTCATCCTCGTTTTTGAATGGAGCCTCACCTTTTTCTCTCATGATTCCAACCTCATCACCCTTTTGCACTACCTCTAAGGGTGTTTAAGTGTGTGTGTGTGTTATAGTCATAAACTTTGACCTAAATCTGACAAGCAAGATCATTGATCTACTAAAATGCATCTTTCTTTGTTACTTTGACATACAAAAAGATTACCACTCGTACAATCCTCAACTAAAGCGCTATATTGTAAATACTAATATTACATTAAATGAATCCACACCATATTTCTTAAAAAAGCCCCATGTAAAACCCAATGCTCCAATATACATTCCATATTTTACAATTGCCGTCTATGCATCCAACACTAACAAATTTCAAATTTCTCCCCATGGCACTACATAAAAGTAAATGTACTTGTGTCACACAATATCTTATTAACACAATGTCTCCGTTGATTTTTTGTCACCATCCTTCCGTTTCACATCTTAACTTTCTTGTGCAACTATCCCTATGACTGTCAAGAATGCGTTATCTAACATCAAGTGGCGAAAAGCCAAGAAATTAGAAATAACAACCCTACAAGACAATGAGAGCTTATTCCTTTACCACATGGCACCAGCATTGTTGGTTCCAAGTGGATTTTTGTACCTAAATTTAGTACTAATGGCTTGGTTGATAGCCTAAAACTCTGATTGGTTGCTAAATGTTACACATAAACCTATAATATTACCTACAATGAAATTTTTCACTTGTTGCAAAGATGTCCCCAGTCCAGATTCTCATTCCCATAGTTGCTAATTTTAATTGGACTCTCATTCATTTGGATGTTGAGAATGCATTTTTTAATCATGACTTGCCCAAATATGTTCACACGAACAATCTTTAGATGGTCATCCAGACCATTGTTTCGAAAGTTTTTATAAGTTATACTCGAGTTTAGCCTACAGGATGGTCATAAGGACCACTCAGTATTTTGCGTACAAAAGAGTACGGGTTATATTATCCTCATAATCAATGTCAATGACATTGTTATGACTAGAATGATGCAGATGAGAATGCAACTTTAAAGTAGTTCCTATAGCAACAGTTTCAAACAAAAGATTTAAGAAAACTTCATTACTTAGATATAGAAGTTGTTACATGATGGAAAGATGTAAATATATCATAACAGAAGTTTGTACTCAAACAATTACATGAGATTTGCCTCCTCGGTAATTGTCAATAGACACTCCCATTGACCCTAATTTGCCTCGCCTGGAGGAGGAAGGCAAGTATTTCAAGATTTAGATGAGCATCGTCGACTAGTTGGAAAACTAAATTATCTTATTATTACAAGGCTTGATATTTCATATGTAGTTACTATGGTAAGTCATTTTGTGGAAGCTCCTCGAACTCCCCACTGCAAAGTTATGCAAATTATTAAACACCTAAACATGTTCGGGATTTTGAAATATTACACAAATCAAATTGACATTTTCAGGTAGAAGGATTCACAAATACAAACTAGGTAGTCTCTTTCAGAGAGATGGTCTACTACAGGGCATTGTACCTTCCTCGGTAATAACCTTATTTCTTGAAAAACTAAAAAGCAATCTGTGATAGCAAAATCAAGTGCAAAAACAAACTACAAGACAATGGCCCACACTACAAGTTAGCTCACATGGTTACAACATTTTCTTCAGGAAATGGGTTTTTCTCCTACTCCTATATCATTGTATTATGATAATCAAGCTGCAATACATATGGTGGTATATCAAATTCAATATTTCAGGAGGGAACCAATAACATCAAAGTTGATTGCTATTTTGTCCCAGACAAGATTGTAAATGGTATTATATACATGCTACTCATTAAGAGGAGAGCTTGTTTGTTGATATGTTAACCAAGTCTCTTAGTGATATTCAGCTGAAATTCTTTTTCCCATGTTATGTTTAAACCACATTTGCAAACCAACTTGGCGGGAGTGTTCACAGAATGACCAACATAGGCAAGATTGTAATTGGAGTTGGGAGTAAATCAAGTAGAAGAATATGCCGTTTTATTTTGTTTCCAATGTTTCTATATCTTTTTCCTCTATCATAATATTCTGTTACTCTATGAAGAGAAAGGGGAAGAAAGGAATTTTCACCTCCACTTCCCACATTCATACAAACGCTAGCTCTAACAGATATGAATCTAACAAATGAAAGGAATTTTACTATATTTCTTAGTCAATAAGTAGGGCAGGAAATATAGGAATGAAGTGTTGTTGCAAGGAACTCAGGTGGACAGTCACATACTGGGAGCATCAACAGACGCCAGATTAGAACCAAGGAGCTAAACAAGCCAACTACAACAGCAGAGACCAGAAGCACCAAAAGGAAGAAAACGACTACACCTAATCAGGGAACTATATCTGTATGCTTCAGTTGTCCCAGTGGAACAAATGAAAGCCTATCATGGACCATCATTAGGATTCTGAAGTGCAGTCCATCCCAGCCTCTACTGCAAGCTCTGATACCATTGGTACCCATGTAGCCAAAGCAAGAAGGTGTTTGATGGCTATTGAATTAGCAAAAAGGCTAGCATCTGACAACATTGTCATACAAGAAGATGCAAAACAAGTAATACACTGGATTAATAAAGGCCTCCTGTCCTCTGGAAAGAAAAAAACCCGACATTAGTTGATGATATCCCCAATGGCAGGGGCTCCTTTACAAGCTGCAACTTTAGATTTGTCAAGTGAGTGTGACTAGGTGGCACATGATTGAGTAAAATGGCCAAAGAGAGAATATCGGGCACTCTATCTAAAGGAGTTGCACTCAACCTACTGCAAAGGTTACTGAAAGTCTCTGGTCTGGGCATTCCCCAGCATCTCAGTAACCTAATTTCTGTAGTACTCTCATGTTTTCGTTCAGTAAGCTGTTTGGCTCTTACGCATTTTTTAGCTGTTCTATCATTTTCATAGCTCTTGCAGGAAGTTCCACAATCCTAGAGAAGTTACCCATTTTGTCCAGCCAAAAGAACTATGGTGCCCTTAGTGAGGCGACAGAAGTAGAGAGGGCATTCCAGATATAGATGATCTAGAAGACCAAAGCCACTACCAGAGTATCTCAATGTAATTTTCTTCTCTTGGAACCTCAATTCAGAAGCCACATAAAGACTACTGAATTTGAGAGAGGGGTAAATTTGATTTTTTTAGGTAAGACATGGTAAAACTGATACCTCTCTCCTGGAAAGATGATGAGGAATTGGTCAATCATCTTCTGCTTCACTATTGGTAGGCCAGGAGGCCATGTGAGCTGGTACATTCTATAATAGGCATTAATAGGGTTAGTTCAAAGATGTTCAAGCAAGCAACACTGCTAGCAAGGTTTCTCCAGAGGAAGGAAAAAAAGATGTTGCATCCTTAATTCCTCCAGCTAGTTTTTTCATTTGTTTATGAAACAAAAGGAGAAAATAGAACATTTGAAGAGCTTAAAGGAACAATTACACAGTTCGTTTTATCTTGGAGTACCTGTACCTGGCACTTGAAATTGGATAGGAAGATCACTTATCAGGTCATCTCATGTTCATGATTGGTTAAATAATGTGTGATCTACATTCCAATGATTTTTCTTTTTTTTCTTTTCTCAGGGATGGGGAGGTGGTGGGTATGTAAAGAACTTGACCAATGGAGGGGAACAGATCCAGATATAACTTGGTCATCCCCAGGCAAACATTCAGTTCAAGACAATGAGACAATGAAAAGACAAACCGACTTTTAGATATCCTGTAAGGTTTCCAATTCAGCATCACTGACAAAAGCGCCAACATTAACATCTTCACCATTGCAGTGAAATACAAGCACAGGAAAGAAAGCTATAGCTTACAAGACAGCACATAGTCATGCAAGGATGTCAAAGTCCAGCTATGAATGGAAGGCCTCCACTGAAAAAGAAAAGCCGAAAAAGCAGTGAGGCATACCTTCTACTGGACTTGATGCATGATTCATTGCCTGCCCATTCTGTCCCGCTTCAGCTGAAAGGGGAGACCCAGAATGGTTTCTGTCAACTAACTTTGATGAGCTCCCAACACACTTGTCTTGCTGCTCCATAACATCCGGTGAAGGACTTGCAGGCAAGAACTGAAGTTCTTCTTGTGACACATCTGAATCACTGAAGGTTGCATCCTTCTCTATTGACAGGATATCAACCTCTTCATCTTGATTAATATCGAAGTCTCTGATCTGCAAGTGAAAATAAATTTAGCAACAAATAGCAAAGAAAAGAAAGAAACAAGAGTAAAATACCAGATTGTCTAAATTTTATCCTACACCTTCTCTGTTTCAGGCACAATATCAAATTCATCCTCTCGTTCCACATACTCTTCATTTTCTTCAAGCTCTTTGAAATCTGGAGCAAATGCGCTCCAATTCTCTGTATAATCTTTGGCCCAAATGTAAACCAGGCCAGTCCATGAAACTGAGACAACAATGGGATGAATCGGATGCCAAGCTAAATCAACCAATGCTTCTTTTGGGCCTTCAAGGATTTTTACAAGGTGGCCTCCTCGATCCCATACATAGATCTTATGCTCTCCTTTGCTAGCAGAGCCACCGATGACCCACTCCCCATCACCACTGAAACAGGAAGTTTTCCAGTGGATTTTGGTGACAGAATCATAAAACTCCCGGAACAGCACCAAGCACTTGGATCCTATGGCCTTCAGCTTTTCAACACCACTAAGCTCACACAACGTCTCATCAATTTCATCGAGTGCTTTGAGGCCATCTTTCAAGGGAAGAAGATTCTCATAAACCCGAATAGTCCGATCACTAGAATTTGTAAGTAGGTACTGCCCATTCCTGCTGAACAAAATATTCTTAATCACAGCATTCCCTGCAACAGGAACAACTGCTCGCACTTGAGCATTATCATGGTCAACTATAAGTATCTCTCCTCTTGAACTTCCAACGTAGACCAGATCTCCGTGCTTGTTAAAGCAAGCAGGAGTCAAAGGAGCAGGATCATCTGGAATTTTGTTGCGTGAAGGAAGAGTGAGCCCATTTTCCCCCTCAGAAACAGAGGCTGGCAACACTGTTGTCTTACCAGAGTTCAAGTAAACAATTACAGGAGCAGAATAAACTGAGCATGCCAAGCATAAAGATGAAGCTGAGGAACCTGGATGCAAACGAGCATATAGTGGGGTTTTCTCCACTGCTAAACGTGTTATCATGTCCCCAGTAACTACATCCCAAAGGATTAATGTTTTGTCAGCTGCAGAAACCAGCACACGATGACCAGACTTTGACCAACAGACACTAGTTATTGCAGCCACACAGTCTCTATCCCGCAGCTCTTTGGCAATTCCCCGGGTCTCAAAATCCCATATGACACAGGTTCCATCAGAGCATCCAGCTAAAGAAAAAATAGAACTATCAGTTAATCATATCAAAAATGCAAAAAGCAATATCAAGAAATAATAAAGTATGAATACTATTTTTTAGAAGAACACAGAAACTCTCTCATTATGACAATGACAATGACATTTTAATCGAATGCTGGAAAGTGCACACAAACATAATAAGAGATGCATGCATACAAAAAACATCCAATTTAATGTAAGCTATGGGTACTGCATAAAAAGGTGGCTTCATAAAGCTCACATATCGTAAAGTTTGAGAGAGTCAAATGTACACATCTTACCCTGATATTGTAAAAAAGTCGTTTCTTTGATTTGAACCTATGATTTCTATATAACAGTGGAACAATCTTACTACTGCACCAAAGTATACCCTCCTTAAGGAACAATATAGTGACAATTAATTACAGTTCAAAACGTCATTCTTGCCCTTCAATTTTTCACTTCTGCTCTTATGAAACCCTAGACAAAACAGCAGTACTAAATAACTCAAAGTTTGCTGTACATCTTTTCAAATCAAGAAGAAAGGATGATAACCGTCTCAGTTGTAGAATCTGAAATCTATATAAATATGAAAAGCCTGGAGTACTCCTATTGTCCCACATGGTATATTAGCATGGCACAATAGAAATTATCCTCTAAATTTCCTTAAATCTGATATATCTGTTGTCTAACTATTTTTGCAGAATAAAAAATTCTTCTCACCAATATTTTGCAACAAACGTTGCTGCTGTAACTGGTTCCATTGAATTCAGACTCTCCCAAAGACTTTACAGTTCCACCTCCTAAATAAAACTTATAAAATAACAAAAAAACTGTTAGTTTTTATCCCAATCTCTACCAAAGATACCTGAACACCAGAACTCCAATTTCCTCTGCAACTGCGTTCATGGAAATTACATAATGGCAGCAGCCCAGCAAAAATAAAAATAAAAAAAAGAGATAGCAGACTTGGTTTGTGTCTAGATACAGAAACTAATAGCATTCCCATTATTGAATCTCAAAGTTTCTATCACTTCTCATCTACATCTCTCACATTGAACTCAATGTTGGGCCAACAAGCAGATAACAATGAGTACTCAACAGCCTTGCAGTTTCTATTGTAGTTTATGCTACTCTTTGATCCAAGCATTATTTCCTTGGTTGCAGAGATTTCGAAATCGCTTTATCACATGAAATATACTATTATAATTGTTTTTTTGTGTGTGTAAAGTGTGTGAAACCGTGTAAGACTTTTTTGTAAAAGTTTATTATTTTTGGTTGAGGAAAACTATGAGGATCTCTAATTATATTTAGTCCAACTAGATTTCCAAATTTTTCATTTCAAAGCATAAAGGAAAGTATTCAAAACTATACAATTCTGAAATGAAAGCTGTGGGAGTACTGTAACTTCCAGGGGCATGAGTTTGATTCCAGCACCATTTAGCTTGAGCTGACCCAATTCATGATATCTAGGAATGGATCACCAATACAGGGCTTGCTACAAACCCTCAGGTTGATGACAAAGGGGGCTGAAAATACTCTTGATCATAAGAAAATGTCTATTTGCACCATAGGACAGTATATAATTCCTACCATGAATTCTAACATAAATCATCATCTCAAATTAAAATAGGATTTGACTTTAAGACCCAAAAAATATGGTCCATTTGTAATATAGGACAACATAATTTATTTCCATGGTTCTAATGTACACCACCAGAAAATACAAAATAAACATTAATTTTGAGTCAGAAGGCCTAAACAATTAATAATCTTTTGGAATGACAATATATATTTATCTTCATTCTAATATGAAATGCCAAAAATTCTAACCTAGACTTTGGTTTCATAACAATATATCACAGCACAATGGCCAAAAAGAAGAAGAAGAAGAAGACGATATAGGACAATCCTTCCACATACAATGCAGCTCCAAACAAAACTGCAAGCCAAGGCAGCTGAAGACAACATCTTTGTACTACCCAAGTACAAAAGTTTTCAGCAAATAATATGAAAAGCTTTGTAGCTTTATATAGTACTAAGAGAAGTAGCATATTACCTGCAAGAAGAGTGCCTCGGCGATTGAAGGCAATACATTTCATGATCCCATGTTCCAAGTACTCCTCTATTACCTCTGGAAAATCACCTTGCAAAGGGTCTTGCAGAGGGAGACACAATGAGAGAGAGGGGAGAGAGAGGGGGAGAGAGAAAGAGAAAGAGGAGAGAGATCTGTAAATTATTTAGGGAGTCAAGTGACAATTACTTACCAATTATTGGAGCATTCATGATGTATTGACTGAAAAGGCAATGTTTTAAGGAGTCACTAGCAAGACTCTGTCCAGTGCTATGGGTTCAGTTCAAAACAAAACTGTCATAGCAACTGAACACATGAGATAAACATCAACAACTGCTGTTCATTGTCAAACTTCAAAGTTTCCACTAGTTACATGCAAAGTTCTGCGGAAAGCATCAGCCTCCTACCTAAATAGCCAAAGACAGGAGGTTTAACTGTTTTTTGATATGTAACAGGAAGTTAACTAACTAGAAACAAACAGAAAAAGGAAACGAAACAGGTGCACAGAAGCCAAAAATATATATTTGCGTTTCCCTTTCCACTTACAGTATATAGATTCAGCAAGATATTTGCACTTACATATTTATTTCAGGGATAAATCCTGAAGAGCCAGCTATTGTCAACCACAATAACATATTTGTCTTATTTTCCAATGATTAACACTCAAGTGTTCCAGGATACTTCTAGTACTAGCCTTAAATTACAAGCCATCGAGTCTGTACCACAAGTGAACAAAAAATCTCTGATAAATATGCAATTGTGTATTTTAGCAAATTATACCTCCTTGCATCCATTGGATAAGCATCATTTTCGTCAGATTAACAATCAACTCATAGCAGACACAGCCTGAGCTTTAAGGTCAGGTTAAATGTAGAATAGACCTTTTCAGCAGAAGAATAAAAATGAATTCTTTACACAACCACCTAAGATTTTTCCATCCAAAACAACATAAAACCAGTAAAAAAAATATGCAACTTTCGTTTTGACAAGTAAGCAGTAAATTACTACCCAAATCCCCTTTCCGTCAATTTATACAAATAATTTCGTCTTCCCATACAAAGAAAGTAATTTTGACAATTGTAGTACCGACGGAAATGGATTTTTGGATCACGATTTTCTTTTTCTAATTGCTTCGTTTAATTTCAAATTTCGTAGAAATTCGGAAAAAAATAGCCCTATTTCAACAAAGTAACAGCCTCAACGATGGAAAATCGCCCGCCTATGAGTGGCAATCCTTTGGTCATTGAGAACTAGCTGACGGTTAAGTTAGAGGCACAAATTTGATTGGGGACCAGTGTTGGCCAACAAGAAATTGATGCAAAAGGATTTAATCGATGAAGCCGCAGTTGTATTTAGCGGCTACTCGAACAGACATTCCAACAAAAAAAACAAAAACTATGAATAAGTGCGATCAAATAAGCATACCGTTCAGAAAATAAGTGCCGATGGCTTAAACCTAAAGCTCCATGCTGGGCAGCGATAGCGAAATCAGATTTGCCCAACACTCGCTTAGGGATATTCTGCTGTGTACGACGACCGCATTCGATCAAATGAAGAGAGCACGAGTAACTGAGAGGCTGAAAGTCGGGTGTATCGGACGTGAGATTAGAGAGAGGTGACCGAGGTCAGGGATAAAGGTTGCGATTCGTGATCTGAGAGACAGGAGTGTTGGAGCGATAAAGGTAGAGGGAAACTGCTCCGCTTATTTTTGGTTTAAACTTTCAATGATCAAGAAAACGAAGCATCTGTAAAATTATATAAAATGCGCCAAATAAATTAAAAAATTGTACCAATTTATTCTATAGCTCATTATGGCTTACTACATATTTT
The DNA here is from genome assembly GCA_033239525.1 of Nepenthes gracilis. Lineage (NCBI taxonomy): Eukaryota > Viridiplantae > Streptophyta > Magnoliopsida > Caryophyllales > Nepenthaceae > Nepenthes > Nepenthes gracilis. The sequence goes on along the minus strand of BSYO01000018.1, from coordinate 2,290,543 downwards.
TTTATTTTTAAAAAATATTATTTATATATTAAATTATATATCTAATTATATCAAAATTATTATTTTTTAGTATAGAGATAATAAATAATAATTTATTTTTATTTTTAATAATTTTGGTATAATTAGATATATAATTGAATATATAATTTATATTTTTATAATTTTTTTAATAAAAAAATACATGAAAATAAAGAATTTTTTTATAAAACTTAAAAGAAGTTTTAGTGTGCTAAGAAAGAGTGTAATTGTGTAGATTTAGACAATTTTAAGCGGTGTGAAAAGGATTCAAAAGAGTTATAATGCTTAATAGAATAGACTGTATTTGAGACTATTATGATTGTTCAACTGCATTCATTTTAATTTTAGTAGTTGAAAAAATTATTTTTACACTTATATAATAATCAGTCATTACTGGAAAGCAGGCAAAATGATGATGAATTGCGATTGGTCCAAACCTTCTTATTGTGACCTACCTACAATGCCCATACATACCAAATATTGGGTTTTTTGGTGATTTTCTAATAGGTAGTTTAACAAATAAAAAGTTATTGAATGTTTGCACGATGCTTATACCAAGATTGGAGTGTTCGCACACGCGATGAAAGGCCAGGAGGTAAGATTGAGTCGGGTACCAAAGGGGCGCTCGAGTGCGGAATCCAAAATAGGGTGTGCGCGATCCGTGCTCGTCTGGAGCTCGAGCATCAGTACACGGTATAAAACGCAGCTCACACATTTTAGAATTATAATTTTGAAATCTTTCTTTACATAGGATGCCGCACATAGAAAGGAGAGAAGAAGAGAAAAAATGATGATATTCGACATCCGATCGAGATCTGATTTGAGCTCCATTTTTCGCTAATGTTTGGTACGTTATTTTGGAAGTGATTCTAAAAATATATTTTTATTTAGTTGTTATTTTTTTGTTATATTTCTCTTGTGGGTTATCAAGTGTGTTGAGAGGGAATTATATTCAATTATTATTTATTCGGGTTCAAAGTGAAGAGATTTCGAAGGAGATTCTTATAACCGACACCATTTATAGTAAATTTGTTTAAAATTTATCTCGTGATTTTTTCCTTTATTAAAAATGATTTTTCAAATAAAAAATTATTGTATATTATTTATTTTTTATACTCATAAATTTGATAACTGGCGATTAATAGGGGGTTCAAATTTGTTTCAATGCAAAGAGTCGAATGTATTCATGTGTCAAATTTCCAACACTAAAACCTTGTTCACACAGTGAAAAAAGGCCGAGTGTAAGAGGCTAGATAGCTAGCTGGCTCTTAGCCATGCCCTCGCTCACAAATATGTTTTGAATGAGTTGATTTACAAGCTTATCTAAGCTAGTAACAAGTATAATCAAAGTAATTATATTTTGGTTTAAATTCGGTATATTTATCTAATCACATTCAAAATCTAGCCTCGGGTATTATTTGTCTATGAAAATAAATAAGCTTAAATGAACTTGATCGAGTCAAGCATCAAGTTGTTCATGAAATGATTGACTCATTTTGAAACCCTAAGTTTTGCTCCTATTTGGAAGAAATATGAAAAATTTTCAACTTACATAATTGTGAATGTAAAGTCAACTGCTATTTAGAATTGTGAACTTAATTTTATAGTGGCATTATTGGAGCCAATATATTTATTGCTAGAGTGGCATATATGGCTTTACTCAATCTTGAAAATAAACCTAATGTTGCACATAGTTGATTATTTTCTCCTCTTAAAAGTGCAGTTGTAGCAGTAATTGAAGCCATGGTGGTGTTGCCTCTAGCGCCAAAAAACCGTTCGATATGTAATATCTTGAATTTTTGTTTAAATTATTTTATTATTAATTATAATTATAGGTAATTTAAACGTGGTAAAAATTAATTAAATATTATAAAATTTTGAAGGATATTTAGATTGTGGGGTAAAGATTTGAATTATGAAATTAAAAAAATAGAAAAATATATAAATATATAATAATAATGATAATATAAAAGGAGAAAAAAAAGGGAAAAAAAAAAGGTAAAGCGTTGGGTGTTGGGAAGATATAGAAAGAAAAGGAGGGAAAAGGAAAAAAATGAGGAAAAAGAGAAGAGAGAGAAAGCCGGTGCGGGGCTATCGTCACTGCTGTCACTAGAGGAACCGATCCAAGAATGAAAACTGGCGAAATCCTCTCTACGATATTAACTTCTATTTTGTGTGCTGTTGTGAGTAGAGGAATGAATCACGAACCAAAGTAGAACGGCCACTGCCATCGCTACCGTCATCGGAGGAAATGGGTGAAATTAAAACAAGTAAATTCTTTTATTCTCCTTGTGGATGTTGATTTTGGGGTTACATGTACCGATTTTAGGGAGAAATCGTTTGAATCATATGAAAATGGTTTGAGGCGCGGTAAAGAGAGAGAAAGTCATCGCCGGATTGTATGTGCCACCATCACCGCCATTGTTGTCGTCGGGTTGTTGCCGCCATGGTTGCCAACGGAGCCGCCGTTGGCAAAGGAAAAACATGAAAAGCAACAAAGAAGTGACACAATAAGAGAAAGAAAGGGAGGAAAGAAAAGGGGCGCACACGAAGTAGAGAGAGAATAGCGCAAGTCAGGCAACTCAAAGCATCCTTTGGCAAATTTATTTGTAATAAAATTAAGATAAATATTTATAACCCCTATTCTTTATTTGATTTAATATTTAATATATTTTAAATACTGTTTGAAATTTTTTGCTAATATACATATATTTGTGTACATTCGATTTGTTTATCTTGAACATATATGTATGACTTTTTGGCTAATTTGAAAGTTTGTGGTACGGGTTTTATAATTTTGGAGGGTTTTCTATTTTTTAAAAATTTAAAATTTTTTTAGATACTGTATATATTATATCAGTATATATATACAAAAATATACATGAAACTTGTATAGATCGTGGATTTTCACATGCATGTACCGGGTTACGATTATTATATTTGGATTTATTATTAGATATTTTGGCCCACTCTCAATTGAAAGATTTATTATTCGAAAATCTTTTTTTGCCGGTAGAAAAGGTTTGGAGTAGTAATCATTCTCATTAGATTTTAGATCTTAGATTTTTATTAATTTTATTTTATCAGTGATTTAGATTTATTTTGTTATTTGATTGAATATTTATCCATTGAACCCTCCCTCTAATTTATTAGACTCATTTTTATTTAAATCTAATACTTATTGGGTTTTAAGTTCATGTTTTGTGTTTTATCCTTTCAGAGAGAATATTTGTATGCATTGTAGGAAAAATGACGTGATCTATTAATTATTCATCCGATTTGATAAATTTTAGTTTCATTATGACTTAAATTGATATTTGTTTTGTGATTGGATTTTGGAATCAATCAGGTTTAGACCCATGGTTATATTTCGGAAATAGTTGAGATATTATATTACATTTGATTATATTTTTAGTTTAATTATTACATTCTTTACGATAATTGTAGAGTAAGTCGTATTTATATTTTTCAAACGATTATCCAATGAGATTCTATGCTGGTTTTGATTTATTGTGTCATATATATTTAGTTTGTCACACTTAAATTTTGAAACTTAGTATTATCTATTAAATTTATTTAAAATTTTAAATATTATGAATTATAATTAATTATTTAGATTGGCATACACGATCCTCCTTCAAATATCTTTAATCAAGAATGAGTTAATGCACATTACATTGTTAAGACGAAGCTTGATCTTAAGTAATGCGATAATGTTAAAAGTCACATCAATTCATTCAAAGACGTGTTGTGCAAGCCCCTAAGGCTTTAAAGTATCTCTACCATCTTGCTAATGGAAAAGAAGCATCTCCCAAAGAAAAGGCAATATTAAGACAAAGCTCTTAATATGTACGATATAGTATGCAATTTCTCTGATGTCTTCTTGTATCAATGCAATCAAGTTAATCCTATCTCGATAATTCACCTAAAAAAAAAAAAGCTTAATCCATGTGATCTTAAGTTGAAAATATACTAACACCCTTATAACTTAAGGATGAGGGGCTAAAGAAGGCTTTGACAAATAAAAGGTGAAATTCAAACCTCCCCGAATACCCAAACCAACATCATCAAGATGGGTGTAGGTTGCAAAGAAATCATCCCATCAAAACATGTGCCATAGAGATTGTCCTATAATGCTACCATGTCAAGAATTGTTTGTTGAAAATTGCTCTGTCAAGCATCATCTTATCAATGGAGTTTGTTGGGGGCACCATTATAAGGCATAAGTCCCTAGATTATGGTAATTATAATTAATTAAACTAATATAATTAAATTGAGATCAATTGATAAAGAAAATTGGGTCAAAAGATTAAAGTTAGATTGGATTGGATCAAGTGGAAGGGTGCTCAAAAGAGTCCTGACCTGCGCCTGAGCACCAAAAGCTGTAAGGTCTGTATCTAAGGCACGCCAAAGGGATGCTCGAGTACTTATTGGCAGTAACTATGTGCTCAAGGCATGCCTGCACCACACTTGAGAAAGTGGCCAACAAACTAATTTTGTGAGATCCCGACCCTGAAAACATGATAATTAGGGAATAATTATATGGATGAAAATCATGCTAAGGTTTAAGAATGTGAAAAATGTGAGTTTGGAAGCGAAAAGAGGAAATTAAGTCCTATAAGGTACAGATTTTCAAGATGTGATTAATATGGGTGGTGAGATTTCAGATTTCTAAAATAGGATAATTTGAAGGTAATTAAGTTAAAATAGGCAAATTGTGGTCAAAAGGAACGGGAGAAATCAAATCGAAAAGCCCAAAGATCTGAAATTGGTAAATCGGAAACTGAAGTTGTAAACTGAGAAACGTTAATTCGTAAATAAGATTCCGGGCTTTAAATTATAATAATCATGGCCTATTAAGGTTATATAATCAAAATTAGGATCCAATGATGTGAAGAATTAGATTGGAAGGATCAAAATGGGTCCCAGATGGCAAAAACGTGAAGTAGGCTTGCTGCAGGTTCGATGCGGGCCTGACCCGTGCTCGAGTAGCGCTCGAGCATCACTGGGGCACAAAAAACAGAAGCTCTCGCCCGAAAGGGGCTCGAGGCGCGGTGTTGGCAGGACGGTGCGCCTGGTTGGCGCCCTGACTCGGTTTTAAAACGTCGAGTGTGTTTTCCCTCAGCCATTACGGCCCGTTTCAGCAGAGAGCAGAAAGAGAGAAGAGGGAAAAGAGAAGAAAAGAGAAGGAAGAGGGAAAAATTCACCGATCCACTCCGATCCGAGTAAAAATAACTGTAGACCGACCTCAGGTAAGTGTACTTTGGACGTTATTTACCATTTTTACAAAGTTTTAATACCTCAAATATTGTATTTGTACTCTAAGTCCATGTTTTTCCATGCTCTGCATAAATACTACCTGTTTCTACAAATTAATCGGATAGATTTCATACTTACATATTTATACTGCAACATATGGCATCGATTTCATGAAACTGCATGGATTTGGTATCTATTTATCGTCTGAAAATATTATCAAAACCCTAGGTACGAAAATGAAGGGTTTTAATGATTTTTACCTGTAAGTCATGTTATATAAAAGTTAATTAATACTGAAATGAAGCTCATGATATAATTTGTTTCTGAAAATTTTTCACGGACTTATACTGATAAATTACTGTAAACTTTTAAAGCAAAATTGAAGGGCTTTTAAACTGTTTCTGTATATTCTGAAACTAAACTTAAGGATTATAAACTGTTATGGTATATTCTGAAACGAATTTGAAGGGTTTTAAATTGTTGTTGTTTATTCTAAAACTAATTGGAGGGTTATTGTGAAACTCTAACTGATTTCTGAATTGAAAAAGGGTTTTTAGTTAAGAAAATGAGAAGAAAATTGTTTCTGATACTATTAATTAGGACTCAAAACTGATATACGGTCATGTGAGGTTTTTTGGCATGCTTTAGAGTATTACGGTGGTAATTGGGGATAATTCCGTCTATGAAATTATACGTGGACAACCTTTCCTCGGGGCGCTAATCAATGAGGGCAGTATATTGATCCTGGAGGATGATAATCTTTCATTTTTAGAGGATAATAATCCTTCGTCGGCTTTGAGTTATGTGCCATAGAATACAATCGGTCCCAGTACAGCACTGATATTGGCCTTGAATTATATAGAGTAAACACAGTTTATCCCCGATTATTCGCCCCTCGACTAGTAAGGTACGCTAATTGGGTCCCTAGGATATTAAACTGAAGTTTTCTTAATAGACAAATGGGATTTGAAACTGTTTTATGAACTCTGATGCATGTTTAAATAGAATCATACTTTACTCATATTTCCATGAACTACTCCTGTTCTTCAAACCTGATGTTAATGTATTTTCTATCTCAACATGATTTATATTTTTCGAGAACTGTTATATGAAAATCAGGCTTTCTTTATGATTATCGTACATGTTTCTACCCACCTACATTTATGACCTGAAAATACTTCCATGATTACGGTCTTATCGCATTCATGCATTGTATGTAACTTAACTGTCTTACTGTATTATGTTCTGCATGTGAGTATTATATTCTACATATTTTAATACCTTGTTAGATTTTGGCTCACTGTTTAGTATTTTCTCCTCCTCCAGATACGGATATAGTGAAGATACTAGACGATCAAGCAGTTAAAATTTAGCAATGAAGGTTCTGGAGTATTGGTGAAGCCTTGAAGATTGCCTTGGAGTAATATTTTGGGAGATTCTGATAGTTTTGCACGTGCCATAGAGTTTTGTAAAGGAAATTATGTATAAGTAATTATAACTTATTATGTAAACTGTTAAAACCGTATTTATACTTTCACAGGTTTCTGTTAAGGTTATAGATGCTTCCACTATATGTTTTTTTTATTTCTGTACAGATCTTAGACGACATCTCACATATAAGTTCTGATGTAGTAGATAGAATAATTGATCTAAAGTCATGGATGGCGTTTGAGATCCTATGAATGCGTGTTGTAGGAAGTGAATTATGATATTTGATTAGTTTTGTGCTTAGATAGGCTTGTTTATACGGATTTGTATTGTACAGGTTAGTAAATATACAGGTTGTATTTTTGGTTTCTATCTAGTTATAGGGAAGACTCTGTCAAAATTTCTATAAAATTTAAAAGATTTAAATTGATGGACCCTATTCTACCTCTGTCTGACAGAGGATCCTATAAAGTATAGGATCCGTTCTGTCACAAATTTTCAATTATTTTCTTAGCATTTTCGATAGAGGAGATAAAAGTAGATAATGAGAAGAGAGAAAAGGAGAAAGAGGATTCCATAGAAGTTCAAATTAAGTTGATCTAAGTTTAAATTTTGATAAATTATAATTAAGGTAAGTGCATTTTGAGTTTTCCTTTTCTTGTTACTATTTTCTATTAAATTCTTTGAGTAATTATTGTTCCATTACTCTTACATATTTTGATTTTTGAAGCTATATTGATATTGTTTAACATGCATGTATAATTCTCTTCATTTTGTTACAAAATGTATGAAATTCATGTCTAAATTCACGTATAATATATATGTATTTGTTTTTTTATAATTTAAGCTCTATATATGTTCTAAAAATCAGATATTATGTTCATCCATACTTAATTTCATGAAGAACCTACGTACATGTTTAAAAATTGAGTATACGTTCCTGCATATTAAATTATACACTATATATTTTATAATTTAAAAGAATATTTTACTTGTTACTGATTTCCTGCACCTCCTTCCTGAATTTATTATTTTGAAGATTATTGTATGTCTTTCTTTGTACATGAGAGTTTATATGTTTTAAATTATTAAATATACACATTATATGGGCTAAAAAATGTATACGAAGTACTTTGTATGGTTTGAAATCAATAAAATTTCTCTACATCTGCTAAATTATGTATTATTTTGCTACAATTTTGTATACTTAGATACTAAGTTAGCATTCCATATGTTACAAACCCGAACCCAAGTAGATCAATTGAATAATTAATATACTTTAATTATTATATTCTCATAATTTTCAAACTCGGGTGTGACTTCAAACATATAAACTCCAAATTTTTTTTCACACAGGATCTTAACAGATAATATAATTATAACCTGCTTTACAAACCGTCGTAAGGGAATACCCAAATAATAACTCGTCCAACAAGTTCATAATATATAAAGTCATGATCTACCTTTGACCAACTCCAACAACTCATAACATTCCACACAAAATTTATTCGTACTCAATATATGATAAATGATATTAAAATTCAATAATATGACACTCACCAAAGGTGTACAGAATTACGCCAAAACTCTTCGTGCTACTGCGATGAAGCCAATCCTCTATTCTGAAGAGATAAAAGAGAAGAATGAGCCTAATATCCAACAAATATCATAATAAATAAATGAGTCCAAAAAATCAGAAGGATGGTCGAATAGACAAATTCAAACCGCCGATAAATAAATAGAAATTTCAAATCTAAAAATCCAATGGTAGTATCGTACTCAAATTAAATATTCAAATTCAAGGCCAATATCCAGTTTAGAAAACAGTCCTTGTCGGGACATATATATGTATATATATAAAACAGAGGTGATCCGGACTGATTTCAATGTACCGCTGTCCAATCCAAGTCCAAGTCCAAGGCCCGATCAGCTCGTGATCTGGGGCAAAGTCTGATAGCCGGATGGTCCAATAGCATTCGCTAAAGTCAAAGCCGAAGCAGCATCGTGATAATTTTTTCAAGGGTCCGGATCAAAACATATAGTCAAAATTATTTATACGAGACCTACCAAGGCCCAATTATAGGAAAAATCAGCGATGTCAAATTTAGGTCCAAAAATCCAAGTTCAATACAAATCTATGCAGATATATAAAATTTTGCACCAATTTGAGTTTTGATTATTTAAAAACTAACTTGATGAAGGGTTACACATAATCCTAATAACCTTAAGCTAAAATTCATGTACTATGTACCCATAGATAAGATTGCTCACTATGTTTTGTCACCCGCGACTTTGGGTGCATTCCTCAAGTTTGTTAGATATATTAGGACGTCTGAATATATTATAAGGTCAAATCAAATTATCCAAATGGGAAGGGTCACTACTCCCAAGCCTTTCTGTTAGCGGAAAAGAATTTTCAAATAACAAAATAATCTTCCCATCGGGAGCTGGCCAGAATCTAATAATTCTAATCCAAATGTAGTGACCACAACCCGACACGTGCATGTGAAAATGCATGTCCAATGCAAATTTTGTGTATATTTTCATTACACATACTGGCATAAATATATATCGAGTCCAATAAAATTTTCGGGCTTTTAAAAAGAATAATAAATTTCTAAAATCAAAAATCCATATTTAAAACATCCAAATTAGTCAATAAACTACACATGCATATCCAAATTAAATAAATCAGGCAGAAAAAATTTTATGCATGTTAGTAAAAATTTTAAATAGTGTCTAAAAATATTTCAGATATTAAATTAGACAAAAGAGGGGGTTTACAGTTACTTACCTCAATCTTATATCCCGCAGATCTGACAAATGGGTGCGCAGGAGTACCGAAATCCCGCAAATTCTTCTCCTTGCCCACGCTGCCTGAGTTGCCCAATTCCCTTTCTCTCACTGCGCAATTCTTGCACACAGCCACGACTCACCAAGCCGTTGCCGGTCATTGGTGCGCCACCACCTAGCTGCCGTCGACTACCCTTGCTTCGCCTCTGCCCCGCATTGAGCTCCCCCTCACACCCGCACGCATCTCCTTCCCTGTCACCTCCCACAATGCACCCAAGCCCCTTTCTCTCCTACTGTGCAGTTCTGCGCACAGACACGCTAGCCCACAGCCGTCGCCGATCACCTATGTAACGCCACCGACCGTCGACGACCACCGAGGCTTCACCCTTCGACCACTGCTGCAAACGCGGACGACAGCCCTGTCGGCTTTGATGGCTTCTCCTCACCGCACCTCCACCAACTCACTCGCGGCCACCAATGACTAAGCTTACCGCACCGACTTTACCGTTTGACGCCGGTGCCGCCGTCGCGGCTTCCTCTTCCTCCTCGCGCAGAGCTTGAATTCGGCGCCCCGAAAAATCTCTTTCTCTTCTCTATTTTTCTTTCCTCTTCCTCTATTTTATTTTCCGTTTTCCTCTATTTTTCTTTTCCTTTTTCCTCTCTCTTTCCTACTTCTCCCCTTTCCCGAGCCCCCTTAACATCCCCTTATATAAAAAAAATTACTATTATTATTATTATTAATTTATATTATCCCAATACCCCCATCTCCTATTACCTTATCCCATCCTTATCCTCGTCCCTTTTTTTTAATATATATATATATATATATCATCGGATCTTCTTGAGCAGCATAACGAGTCATTTGTAAAATTTCTAATATTCCTTCAAAATTTTATGGTATTAAATAAATTTTTAAAACGTCCAATTTATCCAAATTCTCATTAAATATTAAAATATACTCAATGAGGTTCGAAATATTACACCATACTTTTAAATTAATATGATTAGGTTTCTATAGAAATTTAAGTATAAATTGAAAGAAAATTTTATAATTATGTCAAAAATTATGATCATTTTTTTCAAAAATGAGAAAAATTAAGAAATATAAAAAAAATTATAGAGTTTTTCTAAGAATATGTATTCAACCATGATTACATTTTAATGGATAGTCTATTATGGTATACCTTAATATATTATAATGGTATATCGAAATTCAAACTTATTATCCATAGTTGAGAAGTGGTGTTAGGTTTTGTTTATAGGGTTATCTATATGACGGTTCACTTATGAGTTTTAAAAAATAGCGCACGACCTTTAATTGTATAAAAATAAATATAATTTAAGCCTCAATTGTCTGCTCATTTAGTCTGTAAGGCCTACTGGCCCTTGGCCTCTAAGAAAAATCAGTTTTTAAGCATATTTTAATGATAAGAAATGAATAAGAATGTGATATTAATTCTAAAAATATATAACATGCATTTCCTGTATAAGGATCATGAAAATTTTATGTCATTATATCAGCTTATAATCCATTATCTTTTTGATATATTTTAAATATAAATTTTATATAATTATTTGATATATTATATATATTATTAAATTTTTGACTCATTTCTTACTGTTTTACTAACCATTTAGATAAAGTGTATAGATTCTTATTGGATAAACAGGAATGAAGGACAATTGTGTTGGAGAGTTTATAATATGAGTTTAAGCAATGTCTAATGTTGTCTTATGATTTTGGGCAATAGTCAACGTGCTTAATGTTGCATTTTTATCTTAATCTTTCAGTTTTTAGACAGTTATGGATGTCTAAAAAGATATAATGTGGTTTTGAATAGCAACTTGCATTTATTAGGTCATATGTTGTTCATTTTGGTATTTTAATTGTGGTACATGGATATAAATGCAGGCTATCCATTGTATTTAATGTTGTAAATTATGATTATTTTGAGATGCAGGTTGTCCAATGTTTCAGTTTTCAGTAGTCAAAATATGCTTATGGTTTATTTTTCATAAAAATTTATACTCTGATTATATATTGGACGAGTATTATTCCTTATGTAAGATCTGATATCACGGTTTCAGATCTATGTCAACGTTATATGATGACATGGCACATATTTAGGTCATATGTATGTTTTAATTCATTTTATCGTAGTCGATTGAGGTATCAATGTAAAATTCATATCCAAATGAAATTAATTAGTAATTTGGTTAATTAATAATTGGTTAAGGGTTAAGTACAAGATCGAAATTCAGAACGTGACAACCATGTTAGATCGTTCCTGTCAAAAACTATCTAAGAGAGACTGTTTGATGGTATCACGAATCGAGAGATAAGAGAAGACAAAATTGGCCATCCCATCCAAAATATAAATACACAATTGAAGCGTTTGCAAATTTGAGACAAATTTATAGCCAAATGAGCTAACTGTAAAGGCAAAACCATATTAGCCACACCCCTAAAGCAACAAGTTAAGAGAATTAAACCTAAAATATAACTGTTGCACGAAATTTATTAAGCCCACATTCTTAAATGTGACGGTTAAATCTAAAGGCTTTAACTCCTCATAAGGAAAATTCTCTTTCAATAAAGAGCACTAACTACTTAGATGAAAACCACCTATTAAGCAATTGTCCATGACTCATCGAAATAAAAATAGTCAGTGACTTTTAAAAAGTTATACAAACTAATTCTAGAATAGATTCAATACCATTATAAATATAAACTCCAAAGAGTGGCACCTTTTGCTTGCGATCAATTTTAGTATCAAAAGAATTATTAGTTTTTTGGAGTATTTATTGAAACATTTTAAAGACACTCAGTTCAAACACAAGTTCTATTGCAATCAATCTTACTCAAAAATAGGCTATAAGTTTGTCTCTAAAAATAATTATCTTACTTAGAATATATCAAGGACAGAGCATTGTCCTCTAGAAGTTGAGTTCTCACTTCTTTGGATCTCAAATATACTAGCTTTCCTAGTTAATGCGTTATTGAATTCGGATTATAGTTCGAATTAGGGAGTTAAGAATTGTTCGTCGGGTTTAAAGCAAATTCAATCTTCGTAAACTCTTAATCTAAATTCTGTACAACATAATAGAGTAAGGTTAAAGAATTGACGGGACTCATTCCTCGATATATCATCCAATGCTCTAGTCAGTATCTTTTTCTGAGAAAAGAAAATAGGGGATGCAAATGTAGATACTTGTAAACTTAATTCTTATTTGTGGTTTGCACTTTTTTAAAAACGTCTTAGTGAGAGAAAGTGTGTGTACTTTTAGCATCTTGAATTTGTCTTTTAGTTAGTCTTTATTTGGTTGAGCATTGTCTCATCTTCTTGTTGGATAAAAGGGGCTTTTATATAAATTAAGGAATGGTTGATTTTTACTGTCAACCGTCTAAAAAATTATCGGGAGGATAAGACGCTACTTAGCTGGTCGTTCCAACCGGTGCCTGAGATCGTTGAATCCAGATAAGAGAAAGAAACCGTTTCGACAGTTGGTGTTGGTTCCATTTTTTTTCAAAAGCAAACCGTTCGTATAGGGCCAACAAATGCGTCCACCGATTTGGGCCAACTATGTTGTTTGGGCCTCAAATCTTTTATGAGTTGAATTCTTAGGCGGATTCTTCCTCTTAGGCCATTAGTGACAATACTCTTTATGGTGTACAATATTCAGATTAAAAAATTAAAAAATTTATCTTAAAATTTGTTGAACTAAACTTTTAATTTATAGTACACATCATAATATATTTAGAAAATATTTGTTGGTAATTCTAAAAAGTATTTTCTTTCAAAAAATAGATAATTTACAACTACTATTAGAATATAGAACTAGGTGTTTATGGGACAACTTCATCATAAGAAGATGATATTCTTCATCATAATTTACAACATTTTATATATTTATTCTTAAAATATTCTTCTTGAATTTCCAAATATTTTGTTGAATTATTTGAATTAACAGAGTTTTTTTTAAATAAATGATTTTAATTAAAATTATAATATTTAAAATTAATAAAATGTGTATCATAAAAGAGATGGAATATAAACCAAATCCACCCTATTAACTAGATATTATCAAGATTATCTGATTAAATAGATCTAAAATTTTATAAAATTTAATTAAAATATAAAAATATCCAATTAATTATTTTTTTAATATTTAGGATAAATAATTAAGTTAAACAAACCATCTCAACAGATAATAATTTTTTATAATTAATAATTATCATGTACATATTTTTTATTTGATATACTTAACTAATATTTTAATTTAAATATTAAATATTTTAATTTTAAATATTTTTATATAAATATAAATTTTTAATATAAATATTTACAAATTAAAACTCTATGCACTGCTCTAAGCTAGTCTAACTTTAATTATGAACAGACACAATAATAACATAAGGCTGGATAAAAGGATTAGACTGAATTGATCTGACTTAATAGTTAAAAATTTTTATTTAAACTAAACTTGTGATCAAAATCTAATTTTAGAAAGTTTAACCACTTGTATTTATATAATTTTGTTTTAAGCTAAACTTGGGATATATAGACTTAATTAAAATTGAATTTAGGTTAGATATAGATAAAGTTTATATAAAAATTTATAACCATTAAATAGGGCTAAATTAGATAGGATCTGATTATTTGAGCAAAAAATTATATCTGTATCCATTCATATTTTAAATTGGATCGGTTTGAATCAATCAATGAATAATTTTTTTAAACAATTATATATATATATATATATATATATATATATATTAAAAGTCATAATATTTAGATTAAAATATAATATAAATAAATATTGAAATAAAAAATTATATAAAAATTATTGATTATACAAATATAATATTTAAAATAATTTTTTAAATTCGATAATTTTTTGAAATAAAAACATATATATAAATAAAAATTATGATTGGGCCATGTCAAATACCTTTATCAACAATCATACCATATTAAAAAAAATTAAATTAGGTCTAATTTTTATATAAATAAATTTAATATATTTGTAAAATTTTAGATGATCGTACATTTATATGAGAATGGGGATCCTGCTTTTCCCTATTTTCTGCTTCTCTTTGCTTTTTTTTTTTTTAATCATTGGATTAAAATTTAATAATTAAAATTTTAATACATTAAAAATATTATATATAATTAATCTTTAAATTTTTTATTGTAATATTAATATTTAGTAAATATTAAGTTAAATATTAAAAAAAATTTTAATAAAAATTTATATTTAATATTTTAAATTATTATTATTACATTAAAAATAATCTAATAATAGATATTGAAGATGAGAAGCAGGGATCCCCTGGACCCCTTGGCATGCAGGCCAGCGTTAAAAAGGCTGAAATATATTTTATTTATATAAAAGGAAAATAAAATTGAAATGTTCGAAGCAGCACCGCCTTGGAGTCCACCGTCTGTATTACTCTGCCTCTCGTCCACACTGTTCGCCTCTCTCTGTCTGCCACCCTAATTTACTTCGTTATTCACATGAAGACAAATCGAGCTCCATTTCCACCTAATTATGCTTTGATGAGGGTTCTATTTCGCCCAGGTAATCGATTCTTGTTCAATCTAGGGTTCCGATTCAAAATTTGATGCAAACAATTAGGTTGTTCAAGGTGATTCTGGAAGCGATTAGGTTAAAATCGCAACTTGTACTCGGGTTTTGGATGCCATTGCTTTTCCAAACTGTCATGTTCTTAGAAATGGAATGGTTTTGCTTGGTTTCTTCCACTACGTGAATGATGTGCTCTGTATTGCTTTGTAGTGGTTGCTCAACTGTGTAAAGTACATGGATCGAATATCCAGTGGCGCGGGAGGTTCTATGGTGTCGCCGTCGCTTCTGACATACCGAAAGATGATAGAAGAAAAAGAATTCCGAAAGCTGAAAGGAAAAGTATGGTAGAATCATATGTTCAAAAGTACGTCTCCATTTCATCATATTACTATTACTTTACAGCTGCTTGTGCAGTATTGATTACTGAGTTTTGCTAGATGTATAGAGCAAGAAACGAGGATCACATACAAGGCGGAGCTGATTTCCCTCTTGTATATACATCTGTGTGCAAAAAATTGTCTGTACGTCAAGTATTTTCCGTGATGATAATAAGTTCTTTCAATTTAATTTTTTTAGAAATTAATAGCCAATTTGTTAGTGTGGTATGCAAATTACAGGACTTAGTTCTATGACTAATACATGTATGATGTCACGCAATCTTTTGGGTTTTTCTGAGAGTAAATTCGTTAGTGTGGAAAAGATGGTCCTTTTCCAGAAATCTCTCCATAAGAAGAAGGTTTGAAAGATTTTTTTGCATTCTTGAGCCAATTCTTCTTTTTAGTGAGGTGGGCAAAGTGCAAAACTGGTGTAGAAACCCCTAGAGATAACTTGTTCCACAAGGCAGAAAGCTGCATGTTCGATAGCTTTTTGGACTAATGAAATTTCAATTAGTTTCTTGAAGATTTAATTTCCAGTATATTTTATCCATTCCTTATTCAGTAATTAGTAAATGAATTGCTACAAGGATTGTTCCCAACATGGGAAAAAATGTGGGAACAGAATCATTTTGTTTTTGTGTTTGAATTATCTGTCATGGAGAAGTATAACACAGGAGCCAAGAGTAGATGAAAATTATTCAGACCAGTCAGGGGGTACCTTTACAATGACCTTCAAAGAAAATCTGATCTAACCTCTTCTACCTTCCTACTAGTTATAGCATTTAAGATTTCTTTCCATCTACCGGTTGTTCACAGCAGCTGCTTGGACAAGTCTTTGATTCTTTGAGACATTATTTCTCCCTTGCGACTTTATCAATCTATGTCCTTGTCCCTCTCAACTTTTAGGCTTGCTTTTCAACTAGATCTTGCTCAGAACCTGTGCCACGACTTGCTCGAGTAACTACTATTTAAAAACTATTGGTTCTGTCCTCTCTCTTCCTTATCATGAATCCCTATCATCTCTGATCTCTTCTATGATTCAAGCCTGTCATTTTTACTGATCAACATACAATAGAGTGCTTTGGAATCAGATCTGTGGCCCATATCAGCTGAAAACAATTGACTTACCCCTTTTGAGGAGTGATTGGATTGCAGAGGAGGGGAAGAATAGAGAAGAGGGAAGGTGTAGAAGAAGAGACTGGTGAGAGGGGAGGGAGAGTGAACTCCCAAAGATGATTACAGAAGCATAATATCATTCATCAATAATATCTCAAAGATGATTACACAAGGTCTTCAAATAAAAAATAAGAAACCTAATAATAACTTAAAAAACCCTAATTGTTTGTTTGCTTAGTTGGAATAGAAATTCTATTCCGACCTTATTGCCCGTAAAATAATAATTCTACTGTTTTGTTATTCTATTAAAAAGAATAAAAATTCTTAAAGGAATAAATATTCTTCCAAATTTGGAATAAAAAATACCATGCCTTCATTTGTATTTTTTATTCCTTGTGGTCAATGAATATATATTCCTAAAATAATTATCTTTTTACCCATTATCTTTTAAAATAATTCCATATAGTCAAGGGCTTTTCATCTACCATATGAAATCTCGCTTCCCCTTCACTTTGAATTATCGCTGCCTCTTCACATTCGCTGTCCCAAATACCCATTGCTTAGCCGCTGCTCATTTGCCCTTTGAAATCTCGCCGCCTTGTCTCTTTGAAATTGTGCTGCTCCTTGTCTTTGAAATTGCCCCTTCACTTTGAAATCTTGCCACCTCAAATACCAATTACCTAGCCGCTTTTCATATGCCTTTCATTTGAATATCTCGCTGCCCCAAATGTTCTTGGACTTATTGGAAGATTAGTGTATGTTAAAATATATTTTCTTTGAATAAGGTTAAAAAAGTCATTAGTACAAATCCCTGTTTTATTTTTCTTACTATTACTATATGCCAAACACTAGAAAATTAATTTTTAATTTAATTTTAGTTATTTCAAATGACTAATCAAATATAAGAATAGTAATTCTCAATTTTATTATTACTTTATTTTATTTCTTGTGAATAGTTATTTTATTTTTACTTTATTCTATTTTAGCAACCAAAAGTGTTGTAATAGTATATATTTTACAGCCCAATAAAACAAAATAACCCATCATTGGCAAATAATAGCCCAAATAAGTAAAACTTGAAATTAATAAATCAAAAAAACCAAAGATTCATGTCATCGTCAACTATCTCTAGGTAGAATGAACTCGGTTTTTAGTTAAAATCAGGATGCTTATGTAGTCATTCTCACACTACGAGCTAAGTGATTGTGCAACCTACCTTTGACGTTTATAAACATGGGCTAGTAACGTTTGAATCTAACAGCCATCAACTCCACTAGGATGGGAGAAATTCAACTCCAGCAAGGTAAGATCCTATTGACCTCGATAATACACAGTAAATCAGGATTAAGGTTATGGAGTGTTGCTTTAATAATCCTTGTGCACTGTGAATCTGACTGGTCTATTTAGCAAACAGGGAAGCTTTGAACATCTCCCTCATAGTTGAACACAATCTGCACATGTAAAATAGCATCATATTTATCCATGTGTGCCGCTAGGTTTCGGTAACTCTGTAGGAGTGGATATGGCCTCAAGATTAGGTTTATCCGTGGAGGATTCAGAAGGATTAGCTGGTGGGTGGAAATGGCCTTTAGAACTAAGGGTGGAAACTAAAGTGAGATGGAATAGCAATGGCATATGCGTTGGACCAAGCCACTTTAGAGCTTTAAAATGAATGTGTATGGCAATAACCTCAGTCTCCTCACGGGGTTTGGCTCTCCATAACTCTCTGATCAAATAAACAATCTAATCCAATTGTAATAGAGTTTGATATGCCACTAATCGACACGTATGATTTGGAAAAATACATCAGTCAACGAATCTTCTCAGAACCCGCTAAAAATCTGGGATCAAGCAATTTGATAATTAAGGTGACCGATCTCAAACAATGTATATTTATCCTCACAAATATATGAGATGTAGTGCAGTTTCACCCAATAAGTTGTGGTTGTATGTAGAGAGAATTGTGTGATAAAGCTAGCAATTTACCGGATACATGGCGAATACGGGGCTTTTCTTCTTAAAAAAATAATATTGGAGAATGGGATTTGAAGTGTTTTTAACTAACTTAATCTAAAGCAAAAATAAAATGAGGCTAATGCTAATAAATAATGCAAAGCAACAATACATGAACTAAACAAGGGCAACAACAATTCACATTAAAGCATGCACTAACTGAATCTAACTATTCAAACATGGACCACTACTTTGAAACTTTGTCCAAAACAATTGTAAACATGCAGAATTAAGAAAATACTAGCCACAAAACTATTTGCAGAATTAGGAACAACATTATTTCAGAATTGTTCAAAAAAAGTCCGCTGAAATTAAATTGGTGTGAAAAAATAAGACGAACTGTTTGTCAGCTTTTATTAGAACTTGGTTCCTAACAATAGAATATAATAGTACAACTGAAAAAAAAAGCAAGAAAAATGCAGGATTGCTAATGGCAAAAGAAGATATGGGAAATCAAAAAGGTTTGTGGAAATGTAAACTAAAATAGTTGTATGCTAGGAGTACATTCCTAAGTTCAAGATGTAGCAATTACAAAAGGAAATCAAACTAAAAAAGGGTAACAACCAATCAATCGGGTTACTAAATAAACGACAACAATTTGTGGGAACCAATAACAGAAAGCAAACGAAACAATTTTTTAATTAGATGTCTGAATTTAAACGAATAATAAGAGCATGTCAAATATAAAGAAACATGTGCAATAATAAAAAAATTAACTTTAAATCGCTGGAAAATAAACGAATTATAGTAGTAACAAAATTTACCGAACAAATGAACAACAAAATAGAATTGGGAGCAATTAATTGAACTCTTTGAATTGCATTATAGGTGGATTATTACACTAAGAAAAATGATTACTTTAAGAAAAAAATAACTATAAAAAATTGCTTGCAACTAACTATTAAAAGAGAAGAATAATTTGTACTGCAAAAGTGGTTGCTTTTTTCCCCCTCTAAACTAGACCTACTAAACATCCCAAAATTGTGCTCTCCAGCTGCCTCATGGCTGCACATTGACCTCCCCTTATGTAGGTGAAAGTTAGGATTTTGTTGTTTCCATGTCTTCCAAGATGTTGCGGCCACCTCCCTTGTTTGCTTGGTCTTCCTTGCTTATTTTGTTTGATTGAACTGATTAAAGAAAGGAAATATCTGGCTCCTCTTTTGTCTGGCCACCCACTCCTTGGAATATTTGGAGCCTTAACTGTCCCTGTTTGCTTATGTGATTGATTGAAAAGTTAAGGAAAGCAAATATCCCTTCTTTTGTCTTGAGTTGTGGGCTGCCGCCCCTTTGTTTGTTTGTGCATGGTTTGTGATGGGCTCTTGGGAGTGTGTTCCTTGGCCTGTTTTCAAGCTTTAGCCATTTGCAAGCTTTAACCATTTTGTCAAAGTTTCATTTCTTTTGACTTGCAAAACAAAATTATAAGTCAACTAAGCAAATTAAACAAAATACTAAGGAATAGCAGCTCATAAGTAGGTTAAAAGTGTAATTTCAGTGCTTATCATAAGGTTTCAACAAACATAGAATAGTCAACTGCCCATGCTGCTCACACAATTGCTTGACATCATCATAAGTACATGAAGCTCTTGTTAGAGTTTCTTGAAGTCTGCACTGTCACGTTTCGATTTCTAATCCACTCCAAAGAAAGACTTAAATAGATTAAACAGTTGTAGACATTATATTTTCCTCAACAGAGACTAAAAGACATTTCAACAAGTCTGCTATAATATTTGTATGTGTCACTAAAATCTTCAGTCTTTGCTCCATTGAGAAAATCAAATAAATATATAGTTGAATATTTTCACAAGGCCATGCTTTTGCCCCAAGCATATAAAGTGATGATCGGGAGGATCATCAATGGAGTGATCCCCTTCATCAATTCCTTGTATAGCAAGTAGAACAATTTCCCACCACTGTGATTGCTTTTTTAATCAAGTTGTTAATTGGTAATACAAGAAGACATAATAGAAACAGTCTTGGAAATAACAGTTTTTCATTCACTTGTTCCATATTCAGCAGCACTGTTCACATAATATAAAAAAAGATCTATGGGATATCATTTTTTTTTTTGAAAGGATTATCCTTTTCACAAAGCTAAAGTAATAGTGATATTTACAACATTCGTGAAACCCTAGCTGAGCCCTGAAAAACAAAAGCCCAAGCTTTGGTACTATCTAGAAAGAAAAGAGGAGAAGAGTGGGAGATAGGTAGCCGAACAGAGAAACCCTCTCAATATGGGTTTTGTTTTATGTACTTGTATTTATAAACTTATTTTATATTACAATAACAAAAGTATCCTTACACATACATATCGTTCTAACCCTGAATGATCGGCCTACATGATGTTTGGAACTCAAATCAACCTTTACCATGCCTGACTTACACATACACAGAGATGACAACTTTTAAGTATGGTCAGAAATGCCTGGTTCCGTAAAGTCACCTTTTTGATCTGCCATTAGTAAGGGTGCAGCTGGTTGCCCGTAGCTGTGTCCAATTTACTCATGATTTGTGCTCTTCATCCTTGTAATTGCACCATTTGAACTGGCTACCCTTACAGGCAAAGCACAACCGTCTCATCACATGTTTAACATCGACCTCTTAAAAACCATCTGAGCACATGTTTGAACACTCACCTGTTGCTTCTAATCGCTTGACGAAGTCAGGACAGTCAAAGCACAACCATCTCATCACATGTTTAACATTCACCTCTGTATAATCATCTGAGCACGTGGTTGAACACTCACCTGTTGCTTTTAATCACTTGACAATGGCATTGAAATAACCATCCACAAGCATCTCTGTATACTCATTTGCAAGTTCCACAAGATTCTTCCATAGTGCCCTTCTTTAATTGGAGTGTTAGAGCATAGATTAGACATTGGACTTTGGAGACAGCATGTCCATTCACAGTCTAGCTTTTCGTCTGCGCTTCTTCTACTACGAATAACTTAATTAGAGCCACTCCTGTAATCTACTTTAATCCTTGTTTAGTCCCAGCACACCCCTGTGTTACAGTAGCAACGTAGTAATGATTGTTTCCCAAGACAGCTTCCGTGTATTCTCTTGAAATTCTTGGATTTGACTTTAGTCTGTAGTTGTTGGTTTCACTGTGCAATACGTGTAATCTGATGCACAATATGTGGACAAGTGTTATTTTTTCTAAAAGATTATCATTACGAATCATAGTTAGTACTCCCTATGTGTACACCAAAAGCTGCTGGAAGGGATCTCTTTTTGGCAACAGGGAAAAAAAAAAAAAACTGGAGCTGATTTTGCTGGTAACAACCTAACAATACATCCAATACCTATGTAGCGGTAAGCTTGGGGGTTTGCAAATTCCACAACTATGTTGTAGTCTTCAACAATCCAATTAATGGCAACTTATTCTTCACAATTATGTATCTTATTCCATTGTGCTTAAGGGGTTATTTAAACTTTCATATTCCATATGGCAACAACCATTAACTAGTAGAGTGGGGAAGAGAGAATTCCTCACGTCTTTTTGGCAGGTGTCCAGAACAGCAAAAAGGGAAGCCTGCCCCACTGAACTGTTTATCTTTTGAGTCATTTGCACTAGCCTATGAGCAGATGTTTTCTGCCCCACAGTCTATTGTTCTCCTGTTGCCTTTGCATTGGCTGCTTATCTTTCGTATTCTCTTTTGCGTTTGGAACCCATACTTTCCCCACCTTTGGCCTGCCTTAGATTGATCAATCTTATACCCACATCCAGAGAATTTGGAGCATTGTTGTTGAATCCATTCATATGCTGCAGATTGAGTTATCACTTTCCTATTATGACACTTCGCACACTTTCCACTAGCTCTGTCACATCAATGTCAACAAGCACCTGTGCTAAGGAAATTTGTTGCATAGTGGCTTTGATTTGATTGTACAGATTGGTTTCCCAACCTTCTTGCTGGGAGCGGATACTCTCCACTGTAATAACTGACAGGGTGGCTGATTCCATGTCGGCATAAAATGGATTGACTCCTCAATACAGAAACCTTCTGTCCTTTTAAGCATTTAGAGTTGAAGAACATTGTATTTGCTTCCAAGATCATCCTTTTCACTTTGTCATTTGCAAATTTGAC